>OU911049.1:2400000-3600000 GCA_918358695.1 Melinaea menophilus ssp. n. AW-2005
CCTAAATTGACAATGAAGTATAGCATGTTTTGATATTCTGAACGTTAATTTACGAATGTTGATTTTTGGCAAAGTATAACATTCGCATAAGTTTAAAATTAAATAATGTTAATAATTTATTAAAATATGGGTAAGTACATACATATTAAATCTTATAAGAATTGTGAGTTTATCGTTGAACATTTTTTTACGATATGCTTCTTTGGCAGACAAGCCGAACAATGAAACACTTGATTTGTCTAAGCGTGGGCTTAAGAAAATAGAGAAAGCGCTCGAAGAGGATTCCGAGACTGTTATCAATTTGATTCTAGATCAAAATGAACTGCAGCGTATTGAAAATATCGAGACCTACCATCGAATTGAAAACGTAAGGTTTTTATTCCTCATTTAAAATTTTATACTTATAATAGACACAGTTCAATTATTTGTTATTCCTTTTTAAAAATTTAATACTTTTATTGGAAACAGGTTAATAACTCATTTTATTGACTTTTCATCAATTCATAAACTAATTTAATTATTTATAAGTGCATTATAAATATAAGAATGGACTAATTTCTTGAGTACGATATTTAAGATGTATCACTTTATAAACATCAGGAAATTTAATTATCTTTCTTTATCAAGAATACATAAATAAATAAATAAATGAGTAATTTTTTACACATTACAGTTGTCAATATGCAACAACTTTCTGTTGCGTATGCACAATGTGTCCAGACTCACCAACATAAGAGTGCTGGCCCTCAATAATAATGGCATATTACAGATTGAAGGGCTTAAAGAATTAATTTACCTAAAAGTGCTGAAATTAGCGGGTAAGTTCTAGAATACTCTCTTAATAAAATATTAATAATACTCAATTGTTAAAAATATATTGAACATATTTTTTTTATATTTTGTTATAATAATTATATTATAGAATATTTCATCAAATTAAAATGTTATAATATTATTTCAATAAGATTTTAATGTATTGAAATAGATGAAATTTTATAATTTTTAATTTAACAATTATTTTGTATTAATTAAAGAATTAAATTATTAGAACCTAAGTAAGCACCAAGCAATCTGATGGTTGTTAATAAAGTATTATTGTTTATTTGTTAAAATTATAATCTGCATTTTAAGGTAACAGCATCAAATCAATAGAGCACTTAAACCACAACATACATTTGGAGCACTTGGATCTATCAAACAATCAAATATCATATATTGCAGATATATCTTACTTGAAGAACTTGAAGGTAAAATAATTCATTAAATTATTAATAATAATAATAAACTGTATTTACTCTCACAGTTTAAGTTTATAATTGTAATGTCTAATATAATTATATTTTGCCAAATAATTTATTTAAAAATATATTCTATGGCTTTGAAGGATTATCTATAGTTGTAAAGTCATGTATGGTGTTTTGATTTTAGCTTCATTTCCTGCAATTTGTATTTAAATTTCTATATTGATAAATCGGTTTTTGCGTAGTATCTGACTAAATGGCTTTATGTTGAGAAATGTGAATGTGTATTATTACTAAACAATACTGTTACAGCATTTAAATTTGGAACGCAATCGTATAATAGACCTGCGTCAGTGTGACCGCTACCTTCCCACTAACCTCGTGAACCTAGGACTCGCACACAATAACATTCAGGATCTTAATGAAGTATCTCACTTGGTGCATCTATCAGAGTTGGATAGTTTTTCTATACAGGGTAATCCTTGTGTAGCTTCAAAGGATAAATTGTATCCTTTTCAAAATGGTGGTAGTAAAACGGTAACTTTAAATAAAACTTTTTTATATGATTGAACTATTTAAAACAGTGATCACAAATGATATATCCGGCTGAGTTGGTTGTGTGGTTCTTCTGAGAGCTCTTGTAGCCTTAATTTTAAATTGAAGAGTGTCTTTTCATAAGGGTTTATTTTGATTAGTACGGTATCAAAATAGGCCTTCTGACTCTACCATATAACATACACAAGTGATCACTGGCATTGATTCAAAGTGGGAAAAAATAAAAATAAAATATATTTGGAGAAGTAAAGTCACTGCAAAAGTAACATCTTTTTAACATTAAATGTAGATAATCATTATATTTATGTTTTCAAAGTCACATGATTACTGGAATTAATAATTGTGTTTTTTAATCTGTTTGTATTAAGTATACTTCAGTATGTAATAACAAAAAAAGTTTGTTAAATTCTCAAATTATATGAAGGTATTAATGTTAACTATTAATGATCTGACTTTGTTTCCTTGACGTCATCTAATCAGAGGTTATGATTACCGTCCGTTTGTTCTCAACTGGATCATGAGTGTTAAATCCATTGATGGGTTCATTGTCAGCGCAATGGAGAAGTGAGTTTCTAATTATTATATATTTTTATTTATAATTTGTAAAGTGAGATGTTGTAACAAGTTAAGAAATTATCATGACCTTATGTGACTGTTCAAATATAGCCCTGTAGACAAAAACAGTATTAGGAATTTTGCAATTATCTATTTATATAAATAATATTATGTATTTCTTTTATATGTTTAGCCTGAAGGCGGAGTGGTTGTACAGCCAAGGCAAGGGTCGCCTGTTCCAGCCAGGGCAGCAGCGGGAGCTGTGCGAGTACCTCGGCGCCACCTGCCCGCTCACCGCCGACGCGCTGGAGACCGACGACCAGAGGAAACTGAGACTCATACTTAGCAAGGTAAGTGATATTGTATCTTATTCACAGGGCAATAGAGTTCAATAGTAACTATGCATCATTTGACAGTTCTGCTTGGGCTGAGCGATATTGTATATTATTTATAGGGTTATAGAGCTCAATATTTAACGTTTGCTTCTTCTTCTTTGAAGCTCATATACTGAGATGAGTGATATTATTCATACAATGAATTTTAATGTAATCTTAAAAAGATCTACCTAAAAAGCAATGTGTTTGATATTGCTCCCCGGTTACTCTTGAAATTTGAATTGTAAAGACCGATATGGAGTATATTTATTATTTAAAATTAATCACATGTTCAGGCCCAGCATCATCAACAACAGTTGAAGGACCAAAACCACAGTCCAGTGAAGTCCAGGATACAGTCACCCCGAATGCAATGTAAGTGATATTAAAGTTATATAAACATATTATCAAATCATTCTCTAATTTTTTTTATATGTTTGTGTTTTTTTATCTTTTGTTGAAGACACTGTTTAATTATGCATAAAGATAGATGTATATATTGTATAGATGTAGATGTATATCCCAGGAGTTATTTTTTATTATAGTGATGGTATGTATTTGTTTATAAATTTCTAACTTCTCATTTTTGCAATCAAATTAGATTTTTTTTTTTAGGCTTATTAAAAATATCACATGAATTCATTAGGAACAACATTCACATATATTGATTAAAACCATACACATAGATAAATATTATATCAAGTATTGCAGTCCTTGTTCCACCTAAATACAATAAAATATCTTCCCTATCCCAGCTCGTATGTCATCCCGGCACATGGGCCGCTCTCCGGACCGCATGAGCAGCAGCTGCCACGCGCGCGTCGGGGGCGGAGCTCCGGAGCATCCGCAGGCACACTCACACTCGCATATGACGCAGTCCGTCACGCACACACTCACGCACGAGCGGAGGGAGCGGATTGGTCAGTGAGGTTTATATAACTAGCATTTATTTGCCTACCTAAATATATCTACCGATTTTATAAAATCGAGAAGAGCATAATCAAATTTGAAAGTAATTTTATTATATGTTAAACGCTTGCGTCACAGATAACTGTAAATTTTACCACTTTATTAGAATATACATGCAGTATTATATTCATTATGATGGATGGCACTACTGATTTATAATCTGATATTGATGATACAGAAAAGATATAAAATAACAAACTAAATCAGTATTTTATTTTATTTTTTCAGACCAACCAAAGCCGACAAACCAGCCGCTGGAAGCCGCGTCCAAGATGGTACCCGTCCCGGAGTCTCTCATGAGCCCCGACTACCAGGACCCCATCTACGACATACACAGGACCATACCGAAGCCCACCAGTAACGTGTCCAATACATCCTCACCCTCCAGCAACAGCAGCATACATGAAGACAAACGACAAATATGCAAATTAAAAGGCTCTCCCAAACTACCAAAAAGTGCAACCTCCTCACCCAAGTTGAAGTCCAAAATCGAACGCAAGGGTAGTCTCTCCAAAATCGAAGTGTCCGATAAGAAGCTCAACGGCATGAGAGACAAGGAGGACATAGATCCGGATAAGCTGGAAGTGATAAAACTGGCGTCGAACCAGCGACGGCAGAAGAAGATGAGCGTGGAAAACATGGCCGCGGTCACCATACAGAAGATATGGAGGGGATACAGGAGTAGGAACCTCAATAAGGACACCTTGAGGATCCTCCACGCCATCCAGGCCGCGAGAGCCAGGCAACACATACAGTGAGCATCTGACACTTACAAATACAATGAAGTATTATTAAAACAAACCCTCAATTTCGACTCGCCGCGCTCGCAAAATCTCGGGTGCCGTTTGCATATTGAGCGAAGCGAGCGCAGTGTTTCCCATCGACTCCCATTGACTTCAATGGGATATCAGTTTTTTGACATGATACTAAAAAAAAAAATTTTTTTTGAGGACATTTAAAAAATGTTGTGTCTTTTTGATTGCAAAGTTTCATAATTCTCCGTCAAGTAGTTTTCGAGCCAATTCGTGACAAAGAATGTAAAAAGTCTCCAGTAAAACGCTCCACTCACTTTGTTCGCTTCACTCAATAAATGTATACTATATTTTCAGTAATATTAATCAATACAGTAAATTCTGTACAGCATGTTATTTAATATAATCTCTCCAGACGTCTAACATGCGATATGGAAGCCACTAAAGCAGCGCTGGAGAGCGAACGGAAGATACAACAGCTCCAGATGCAGGCCATCAATGCACTGTGGAAGAAGGTCTCCACACTACAGACCACTGGTAGGGGAAATGCATATAGCCAGGGCCGGATTTCGAAGGAGGAGTAGTCACTGAATTATTAATTATTTTGGAAAACAAATGTTGGGGTGGAAAACATAAAAGTTGCTGAACTGATTTTTTATATCTTTTTGTCTTGATTTTCGGGGCCCCTCTCCTGTGGAAGTCAGTAGCTCCGTCCGCCCTCCCCTTAATCCGGCCCTGCTTGTAGTAAAGATACATTGGTTATGTTATTTTATTTATTTCTTTTTTTCACCACAAATAAGTTTGTACATAATAGACTTAAACTAAATATGTTAACAATTATTTTTTGTTTCAACATATGAAGGTTTCTCAATCCAAAAAATAAATTACAAAATAATTATTTTAATTGAGTATACATGTTTAGCCGAGTTAAGCTAATTATAGTATTTAACTAAATATAGAACGAAAGAATTCATCAACAAGGCAGGACTCGAAGTTGCAACCTCCGAGATACCCTAACGTCTCTCTTTCAATTGAGCTACCGTGTCGCTTAACGACTTCTAATTTCTATATATAGTCATCGGGACAGATGCAACATTTTTAATATTTAACAATTTTTGCTATTGCTTTCTTTAGTTTAAGTATTAGTTAGTAACATTTGATAAACTAACAATATTTATTTGATATTTTCAGACCCGAAGCACCGACTCTCGGAGTCCGACGACAACTCTGAAGCTTTGAGACAGCTGACTGAAACTTGTGTGTCTCTACAGGCGCAGGTGATTATAATTTATCATTATATGTTACCAGTTCAGATTATATATTTAAACAAATATTTATACATTACAATTATGATTATAAGACTGCACGCTTCAGACTTACAGTGAGTTATACTGTAAGTCTGAAGCGTGCGGTCTTTAGAAAATCCTTTGTTAAATTATTTCAATTCACTATTTAATTATTAAAATGTAACCATTGTTATCGCCAATTCAATTATTATTCACTTTATTTCTATGTTTGTTTATTAGATACGTTAAAGGTTTTATATTATAATATTTTATTATTCTATGAATGGGGATGGATGAAATGGCGACAAGTCACTGGGACGACATGTGATGCCCGAATTCCCCTTAAACTAAAGGGGAGAATTTATAAAAACATCATTAGACCTGTCGTTATGTATGGATCTGAGTGCTGGGCGATGAAGGTGATGGATGAAAAGCGTTTGCATGTAACGGAGATGCGAATGTTAAGATGGATGTGTGGGGTGACAAGAAGGGATAGAATAAGAAATGAGTATATTAGGGGAAGCTTAGGAGTAGCGCCAGTGACAGAAAAAATTAGAGGTAGCCGTCTGTCATGGTATGGGCATGTTATGAGGAGGGATGAAAGGCACGTGACCAAAAGAGTGCTAGGTATGGTAGTGGAGGGATGGACAGGTAGAGGACGGCCGAAGAAAAGATGGATGGATTGCGTGAAAGACGATATGGAGAAGAAGGGAGTGTGCACAGAGATGACGAGTAACAGGAGAGGATGGAAGGAAAAAACATACTGTGCCGACCCCAAAATGGGATAAGGGCAGGAAGATGATGATTTTATTATTCTATGAAAAAATTCTGAAATATAACATAATTTTTGTTTCGACCTTGAGGCATATATCACTCGATATTTCATGTTTAAAAGCTATCCGAATGTGTCTTATATAAAAGTAATATGTAATGGAAGATAAAATCAAAAGATTATGTAAGAAAAATTATCGCTCATACAAATATCTTTATATAATCCATGTGTTTGTGTATGTGTGTGCGCGTATGCGTGCGTGCTTTAGGTGGTGGAGCTGCAGGGCTGCATGCGCGAGGTGCTGCGGGCGGTGGGTCGTCCGCGGGACGCCGCCGCCGCCACGCAGACAGACATCACCGCCGTCGACACGCCGCAGGTATTCATAACTATCTACATGTAATTATGTAATAGCCTTTGAAAAAGAAGGGATGTAAAACTAAAATTCGGGGAAAGGATATAATTATTGTGTTCCTGGGGACTCTTCTTAGCAGAGCAGCATTCCGAGTCGATGGTAGCTTACTCACGGACTGACTACACTGACCTTTATAGTGTGATAACTAACGATTCAAAAGTGGGTGTAAATGCCTATTTCTAGAAAGATATTTTGAATTTGAATTTGTTGGCTAATTACTCAATCTGTCTCACTCACGTATAGCACGAACAGTAATGATGAAGTCTATCTCGTGCCGATAGTTATATACCATGTCTGTGAGTGTAGTTTTGATTTAAATTTATTACAAAATATTTATTATCTGTTTTAAATGTCAGGAGGAGCGCTGCGGTTGGCTGAAGCGACCGCAGTCTCTGGCGTTAGCAGCGCACTGTGCGGACCAAGTGTGAGTATACATATATGCAAATACTTTTAAAGATAAGCTGATCTCTTTTACAAAAATATTCATATAACCAATATGAGAAGGAAACAAATAAGAAATATTGTAAACTAGCGAAAAAATCACTTACACTCTTAGTTCAATATTCTTACCAATACCAATACCTTAATAAAGAGTTTGAATATAATTCCTGAATACTATAATGTAACATCAATATATATAATAAAATTATAATTACAGCGAAAAGTCCGAGGTGGAGACGCTTCCCATCGCGCGTACGGAGTCCGTCATAGAGGAGAGCAAGCAGAGCCAAGACAGCGACCCGCGCTGCGACTGACGACTTTACACCTTAACATATATATATAGATATAGATATAAGGATCGTTTTGCTGCGCTTGGCTCGGGTTATTTATTTTTTACATTTTAAATTATTATTTAATAATCCAAAGACAGCTAAACAGATATTTTTTATAAAAGGACAGTTCTTTACTGGTTCGGTATAAATAATTGAACAAGGGATTTTAATTACATTGCCAGTTCACGTTAGTATCCTTACACCATACTATAAGATTCATGACATTAGAATAAGTATTTATTCCATTATGGTAATTATAATTTATATTTGTTTTTTTTTATAATTGGCTTTATTTTTGTCACAAACCATGGTTGTTAATTTTTGTATCGAATTTTATTGTAGCATTTATCTGAACTTAAACGCTATTGCACTTTTGTTTGTAATAATATATTTTAAATATAAGTGGAATAATAAACTGATCGAAGTAATTATAAGATCCATAAACACACTAACACTGCCATCACACTGCAGGTCATTACAGAAATTGCATTTTAACAGAAGTAATGTCATAATATAATACAAAGATCTTTGAGGAATACAATCTTAATAGATATAATAAAATCTTTATTATTTGATGTTAACACGTGGCACGGCAGTGGTTCAGTCGCGAGGAGCTTTTGTAAATATAATTATATTAAAACTTAAGGTTTAATTGAAAAAGACCTTATTATTTAGTATCGTAACTTGTTTTGTTGTTAGATCACTGTTAGAGTATCATTTCGTTGGAATGATAACGATGGTTCTGTTTTGTATTTTTAAGATATTAGGGAAGTCTTCATTTTTTATTGTCTATGGATCTGGCTGATTAGTGTAGGAACTCCAATATTGCCTTATTTTAGTAGAGAAATAATATAACAACAAAATACTTTAAATTAAATATTGGTTCTAGACTATACTTGTTTATGATATGTGAAGACTTCCGGTTTTTTTTGTAATAATAATAATAATATGGCGTTAGATGCCGTGTATTGAAGCTTTATATTGTCACATTTTAGTTTTAAGCGGTGTCAATGTCACAGTGTAGTGGTTAACTATATTTATATGTGTGGCTGCTAACGATAATGTATTGAAATTGAATATTTAATCAGTCCACTGTGACACGAGCCGGCTCTCACTACGCTTTGATGTATTGTTTTCTAAGATAACACTGGATTGAGATTTTATACTTAACCCGTGAAGCTAATTCTAAATCGGGACAATAATTTTTAATTGTGCATAATTTAGCTTTTATTTACTATAGCTTGTACTCTACTAGTCATTTTTAACGTCACGGTGTAAGTTTGGAATGTCTCATATAGTCTTATATTTCATGACATTAACACTCGTAGCTAACTCTCATTGTTATATTATTAATTTTTCCATAAAAATACAGGCGATTATAAAATTATAAACCTGATATCTGTCCAAAGATCTAAAATGTAACCCAAAAACTAGAATACTTGTAGGATAAGTAAAAACCATACAATGTACGACGACTGAAGTAAAATGAAACTCGCTACCTTTTTGTATTTACACTTGTATGACTCAACAACCAAATATGAATAGTTATTGTTACTTTCTATAGACGCTTATTTTAATGCGCTTCGCAATGCACTTCGCTTGACAAAATAACTATAAGGAAAGCACAATGTATGTATTGTCTGTATGTTGTCCAGTAACTCCTGAGCAGTGATTTGTATTTGTAATTGGATGAAATAGTTGATATTGATGGAGAATGCTCTAGAGTCGTTAGTCACAAGTTTGTTCCACCGTCCTGATCATTACTATTACGCCCACCCCGTGTCGTCAGTTGAAAGCCTGTATTTATTGTTGTATAAAACCATTTTAAAAGTAAATTCTGTTTTTTATTCACACGAAATGAAAACGAGATAATAATAAAATCCCATATATTTAATATATAATATTTAATACAAAATTAAATTAATCATGTCATTACTATCATGTATACAACAGATGTAAACTAGGTCTTAGTAAAATATCAATTACCTACACACACACACCGACCACACCTCACCTACCCTCAACACACACGACATTTCAATCAAAGTAAAATAATAAAAAAATATTTTAGCATGTATTAAATATTTTACATGATGTCTATATTTAAAGAATCTTTCTATAATGATTTAAAATATTACACGATCGCATTAAATTCAAATCTCAGTGTAACACGAGATATAAAAAAAAACGGTCAATAGATGATTAAAAGTAAAAGAATTAATGAGCGGTCACATTATGCATATTGAAGACGATATTAAAGCTATTATTTTACAACTAAGCAATTAGAATACAGCGAGCCACGCGCGTCTCCACGAATATTTAACAAACATGTGGCGCACTGTACTGTAATTTGACTATTATTACACTACATTATATTATAATTGATTATAAAAATGAACAATACACTACAAACTAACGATAGATATCTAGAAGGATGACGTAACAGCACTCGAGGGCTGTAATTACATGTCTCATACAATCGGAACACTTGAAGTGGATTTTGGTGGGAAATTAATCAGCCTTCCAGAAACCTGATGTTAATGTATTTTCTAATTATAATTACATATTAACTATAATATCTAAACTAATTAGTCTAATGAAGTCATAAATAGACACCTCAAATATCACATTGAGTATGCACAAAACAACCTCTGCGAAAGTAATTTAATTTATTTACTACGTGTTTTTATTAATATTATGCAAATGTAGCAGACTTTTACAAGTATCGAGAGGAAAGATTACAGAATTACCTAGTATATGAATGAATATGAAATCATATAAGGTATTGAAATTTATTATTTTTACTTACAAAGTAACATATTTTTAAACTTAATATTATTTGAATTTTTGAAAAAAAAACAGTCTTGATTTTTTATTTAAATTAATAAATGTTAGTGAAACGAAAATGAATTACAAGATACAATTATTACAAAAAATATATATATCAATTATTTGACAAAAAATTCATATAAACTATTAAGTAATACACATTGAGAAGAGATCACTGAAAATAGGAAATAGCCAAAATGTTGATGTCTTTTTTATGTACTCACTAGACAATTGTTATATATTATTAAATGAAAACAGCAGAACTACACAGAAAAATCTGCACTCAGTATAATTATGTATGACTTTAATTCGGAGCTTGTAATTAATTTTTATTCCATTCAATCAAATAAAATAAATATTTTAGTTTGGATTTCATAAAAGCATGTTTTTTTTATTATTATTCATAGAAGGGTGCTTTTTAGTTTTTTTAACTATTATTTTTTATTATATCAGTTTCAAATTAATCCGACATCTTAATGTACCTCAAAATCATGTTCAAAGTTTCCGTCACATACAAACACACCTCCGAAGCTAACGAGAGCGTGTTAAAAATAAACATTAGTTTTTCAAACTAATTACATTTTAGAGTATTACATTTCACAATCTGTGCAATTCGTCACAGACGTGCCATTCATTGTAAATGACACAAAACTAATAACAACATTAAAAAAAAACAGCATTTGTTTTAAATAATGAAAGCACCATCTCCGATCAATAACCTAATTTATTACTAACAAGCCAATTCGTATAAATTAAGACTTTATTGTCATATACATAGAGTCAATATTGCATCGCCCACAGTACGAAAAGCATAATTGACAACTTTCCCTAAAAAAAATTAGCTAAAATAAACAATAATATATATAAAAACGAATCGATGTACAAACAACAGAACAGATCGTTCAATAGCGGCAGTGCTAACTAATTTTCAAATTTTATAAACGATGTAAAATATTCTAATGATAAGAATTTAAATAACTACTAAATTGAAACGAGAATCTTGAAACTATCAAGTGAAATATTCTCAGCAGACACAACGTTAGTGTGTTATCAGCACACGTTGATCCTCGAGACGACTTACACAATACATCACAATCATTGGCTCCTAGAATATCTTATATATCATCACATTCAATCGTATCTCAGTGATGTCCGATTGTTGTACTTTTTTCTTTTTGGTCACGAAAAAATTTTGACAGCCGCTGTTTTTGGATGTCGTTGTACTTTTTGTTGGACGCTCGCACTTCTTCCAGAAGCTTCTGCACGGCCCTGTTCCTGGGGGACACTTTGTCCGCCAGCTTGAGATCCGAGAGCGCCGCCTCGTAGTTTTTGAGGGCGTAGTTGGCCTGCCCGCGACGGTACAGGGCCTTTTCGTTTTTGGGATCCACGTGAAGTACCTAGATATAAAAGATAAAAAAAGGTAAAAATTTGCTAGTTATTTTTTAATCGTTATCTGATATAGTAATTATTGAAGATTTTTCGTATAAAAGATCCCATTATGAGTTCAATAACAGTATTGTAAAAACCTTTAATAAACGTAGCGAAGTATTGTATTTAAGTTGTACAACGATATGTCACGCGGGAATAACGTTATTGACACTGAACAAACTGAAGTCATGTTAGTATGATCATAACTCAATATTCAATCTCGTGTATGGCAACGCTTATTGCGTTTCATTTAAACATATAATTAAATTGATAAATAAGATATTTTGGTGACATATTATGAGGTAGTAAGACGAATGCCTCACCCCTCCCTCACCTGGTCGCAGCTTCTGAGCGCGGCGCGGTAGTCCCGGAGGCGCCACTGACAGGCCGCCAGGTTGAGGGCACACTGCCGACCGCACGACGCCGCCTCCGACCACACTGGAACAACACGGATTAATTACTCTGGAGATGCGTATAATGGAAAAAAATATGATATTACACGTAATAAACTCCTCCCGCTTACGTGGGCAGTCGTCCGCCTTGCCCCGCCCCTGCGCGGCGTGCGCGAGGTACCGCGCGCACTTGCGGTACTTGCGGGCGGCGCTTTTGTACCGCCCCTCCCCGAAGAGGGCGTTGCCGCTCTCCTTTATGTTGCGGATGCTCTGCACTAACTCCTCCATCTGTTTTAAAATTCTATCATTAAGTGACTGTTGCCGAAGATTCTTAAAAGTAGCTAGGGGATGGAGCGATGTAAGAGAAATCAATCCGTACCAGGATCCGTGAAGCAAGTATCGACACTAAAGAGAGCGTTGTGTGTAAAATAAAGAAAATTTCGTCACTACAAATTTTAACACAAATCTTTCAGTAAAGAAGTAGTGCAGAAAGATAATATCATGTATAATTGTATATATGTACATTAAAAATACATTCAATTAATAAATGGAAATATTGCACACTACAAAGCGATACTGTTAAATCTCTTACGTGTATATTATATATATATATCTATACGTATTTATTATAGATATATATATATATATATATATATATATTTTGTCCAACCGTTTTTAAATATAACAAATGTCGAATTCCGGCCACTTTGTGACCGCTGTATAAAAAAGGACGAAGCTCAGTTATTTTGTGTATAAATATAATATAAACTCACAGTGAGATTAGTGCGTAGGTCCTCCGGGTACTCGGGCAGGTGGTCGGGCGTCCCGTCCCGACAGCACACGTCCCACTCGTCTCCCTCCGCGATCTCACCACACTCCTCTATCAGACATTCCTATTAACATTTATTATTACATGATAGTCCTGACACTTCCATTTGATACACAAGCGATCACTGCTATTGATTCAAAATGCGAAAGAAAAATAAATAAAACCTTCAGCATCGTTATATGGAGGCTGCACTATATATATACATACACGCACCCTGGAGGGCTTGTCGTCGTCGCACAGGTCCTGTATCTCTATGACGAGGCCGAGGCCGGCCCGCACGCGCCCGAACACCACGTTGGTGCCGTCCAGCTGCGGGCACGGCACGCTCGTGATGCAGAACTGGGAGCCGTTGGTGTCGCGACCCGAGTTCGCCATACTCAGCACACCCGCCTCGTGCTGGACACACACAAACGCCTTTTATTATATTTATTAACATCTAATAACTATGCGTGATTGAAAATAATATAATCCGTCAATTTTAATTCATAGCAAGTCAAACAAAAAAATATATTATTACTCATTGTACATCTTTATAGTATAGATTTTTTTTATTGAATTACTTTAAATTAAAATACATATAAAACGATATACAGTAAGAGTGAAGTTCTCATCTTCGAAGGTCGGCCCGTAGATGCTCTCCCCGCCCGTGCCATCACCGTGTATTATGTCACCGCCTTGGACCATGAACTGGGAAATTGCTGGAAAAAAATAAACCTAATATTTAATTGATAGATCTTATAAATAATTAAAAATTAACCTTTAAATGGTTTTATTTTACATTTTTATGCCAGAAAGAAATGATCTACTTGATGTCTTGATGCTATTTTTTATAGGTAATGTATAAGAATAAAGAAAATTGGTTAGGGGAAAGATTAAAATTAAAACCACACTATGTATTATTGGAATAATTTTTTTTAATAAAAAGTTGCTACAAAATATGTCATTAATGGATAACTCCTAATTTGTAAATTTAGTAAAATAGAAAATCTTATGTGTGTATAAAATTATTATAATATGAATAAGTTCTTTAAAGTATTCAATCCGCTTCAAATATGTATTCACATGTTTCTATTAAATTAATGTAAAATTTTATTACATTATTAATTAGCACAAAACACTAACTCATACTGCCAGTTGGAAATAGTATTAAAAAATATAGTTCACTATTGAGAAATTATTTCAGTTTTATAAAATAATACAAAGCACATATTTTTTAAAATTTTTGATAAAATTGAAATGTTTTGGTACTAGATTGATCAAAAACCTGGTTTTTCAGCTATAAATATTTGTATATATTTAATATACTAATTATTAAAACTAACATTATAAAAGATTATTAAATGCAGAATAACTATTTTATTAATAGAGTCCACTCCTTCAATATATTGTAATTTGTGAATGTCATTTTATTATATATATTTTTAAATACCAAAATATATCAGTTGTTAAAAAATAAGTAAAAATTTCATTAATTTGTAGCAAGAAACTACTGATACTAAAATCATATAATAGTATATATAATGTTGTTATATGTACATAACCAACATATGTTATTTAAATAATTATATGAGAACAAATTACATACGTTTGAAGTTTTTAAAACAAAAGAAGTTCACTGTAATTTTGTATACTATTGGTGCAACTATTCAAAAGTTATTTTATCTATTTTTGTTATTTTTTTTTTTGTCATTTTCTGAATATTCCGATTACATTTATCAAAGAAGTTATATTTCTTATAAATAAACATTTAATTGAGCAAAGCGAATGTAGCGAGCAGAGCATTCTACTGGAGACTTTTTCACATTCTTTGTCACAAATAGGCTCGAAAACTACTGAATGGAAAATTATGAAACTTTGCAATCAAAAAGATACATATTAGGTGATCATATTAAAAAAAGTTTTTGAAAAATGTTATGTTGTATAATGTTGTCAAAAAACTCAAATCCCATTGAAGCCAATGGGAAACGATGAGACATTACACTGGGCTCGCTTCGCTCAATATGCAAATGGCAAACGAGATTTTGTGAGCGCAGCGAGTTGAAATTGAGGGTCTGTTGGCGCCTCTAGTATAATTTATCTATGGACAACAGCAATTATAGCCAATAGCCACCTGGCTATTGCAAGAAATCATTTAGTAAACATTTAGAGATTAAAAAAATTAAACAATATGAAAATATTCAAACCTTTATGAAATCTAACTCCTTTAAAGTGTAAAGGCTTTCCATAGACACCAAGTCCTTTTTCTCCTGTGCACAGAGCACGAAAATTCTCTGCTGTTTTAGGCACAACATCATATCTTAATTCTATCACAATTCTTCCAGCTGTAATAGTTTTTTTATTTAAATGTAAAATTATAAATATTTTATATCATTAACAAATTGTTTCAGTTAGGATCATAATGAACATTTCAACATCAAGATCAACTGTGCACTTCTTAAAATTATATGTAAATCATAATTGAGAATTATAATATTTGCTATGTTAAAACATGTATTTAAACCAAAGTTTTGATTTCTTCGGTATTTTGATGCCTTTACTGATGCATTTTAAAATCATTTATTGTTGTTTGTTTCTTTACTGTTAAAAGCAGTATGGATGATTAGACAAATAAGTATAAATTTTTTAAGTACCTTAACCATTTAGCATGATATATTTAAAAAGGTGAAAAAAGACATGTTAAAAATAATACAAAGCCCAATGAACTGAATATAAGCTGTTTAGAAGCAATAATATTAAATTTCCATTCAATACAAAACCTTTAAATCTTTAAAAATAGTTTTCAAATGCAACAAGTAATTGAATTACATATTAATATTATTAATGGAATGGATTACTAACCTTTCTCGCCATCTATTAAAATATCTAAAAATACTAAAGGGTTCCTTTGTTTTTGCTGGATCCCCGTTATCATTATCTCAAATATATCACAATACACAGGCCATTTATAAAAATGAGCTTAATTAGTTAATGTAAATAACACCATAATTGACCGTATCATGCCTATTTCGTGTAATAAAAGCCGTTGAGTTCATTATAACTAAATAAAAACAAAGCAAAACAGTACACCCATATCGGCCGACCTACCCCAAACCATAAATTGTAGGCATAGAAAATGTATATCTGTACAGACTAAAGTATAACAGAATTTATAGATCTACATACACCACAGACAGGAGTAAATTTTATAGAATATGATTTTTCAACCCTATTTGATATTTACTCAACAATTATAATAATATTAGAAAATAAATAAGAATAATAACACAAATTTATTGTGAGTGATTATTTACAGCAAATGTATTATACTGTTATATGTTTATTTAGAGCGTAATGCAAAATTAGTCAAAATGCCAGCGCTTGAAAATTTATTGAAACTCCCGCTCTCCAAGTGAAAAGGTCTAGCCTACGATTTTAATTAGGATGCATATTTTACTTACTTATAATTTATCGTATATGATAATTAAATAAATACATACGCTTTTAGTTTGATATAATTTTTCAGTTTATAAATGTATTTGGAATATATATCTTTGACTATGAGTAACTTAATTACCAAACGTATAAATAAGTTTCTATGTATACATTAAGAGGGATATTATTTATATAAATATATTATTAGATACAGATATTATATTACTCGGTAGTTAACAATTTCTCTCTGTGCTTCACAGTTTTAACTAATTAGCACTGATAGTTGTCAGATCTTTGTTGTCAATTGTCATTATTATAATTTTGGAATTGTCAGTTGCGTCATCACTCCTTAATCATATAAAATACACCTTGCAATTGTGGCTTAAGTATAAAGATATTTAGGATATAGTTATGTTGTATAATTAATATTTATTGTATTCGTAAGTATAACCTTTAGTTCGGATAAAGATAGGATGTAAAACTATAGTTTTGCTTAAGTGTCAAACAATTACGAGAAACAATGCTTAATTAAATATATATGTAACTGCAACAGTTTCTTACATTATTATATTATATATTACAGCTTACAAAATGTCGTCGTCAGCAATTTACATTTTGGACGTAAAAGGTAAAGTTCTCATATCGAGAAATTACCGAGGAGATGTTGATATGGGCGTTATCGACAAGTTTATGCCGCTTTTAATGGAGAAAGAAGAAGAAGGAATGTTGACGCCATTACTTCAAACTAGCGAGTGTACGTTCGCGTATATTAAAACTAATAATCTTTACATTGTGTCAACAACAAAGAAAAATGCCAATATTGCCCTTGTCTTTGTATTTCTTTACAAAATAGTGGAGGTTATGTCTGAATATTTCAAAGAAATAGAAGAAGAAAGCATTAGAGACAATTTTGTTGTAATATATGAGTTGCTTGATGAATTATTAGATTTTGGCTATCCACAAACCACTGATAGCAAAATCCTTCAAGAATATATAACTCAGGAGGGCCATAAGCTAGAAATGCAACCTAGAATACCAATGGCAGTTACTAATGCTGTCTCATGGAGATCTGAGGGTATTAAATACAGAAAAAATGAAGTATTCCTGGATGTGATTGAGTCAGTCAACCTGTTGGCAAACTCAAATGGAAATGTTTTGAGAAGTGAGATAGTAGGGGCAATCAAAATGAGAGTTTACTTATCTGGTATGCCAGAGCTCCGTCTTGGGTTGAATGATAAAGTGCTTTTTGAAAGCACTGGCAGAGGGAAGTCAAAATCTGTTGAGTTGGAAGATGTAAAATTCCATCAATGTGTCAGGTTATCAAGATTTGAGAATGACAGAACTATTTCATTTATTCCACCTGATGGTGAATTTGAACTCATGTCTTACAGACTGAACACTCATGTCAAACCTCTGATATGGATAGAATCAGTTATTGAGCGTCATGCTCATTCTAGGGTTGAATACATGATAAAAGCGAAATCACAATTTAAAAGACGATCAACAGCTAACAATGTTGAGATCATTATTCCAGTACCAGCTGATGCCGATTCCCCTAAATTTAAAACTACAATTGGCAGTGTAAAATATACTCCGGAGCAGAATGCTATTACATGGTCTATTAAATCATTCCCTGGTGGCAAAGAATACTTAATGCGAGCTCATTTTGGCTTGCCATCTGTTGAATGTGAGGACACAGATGGCAAACCACCTATACAAGTAAAGTTTGAGATTCCTTATTTCACAACCTCGGGCATACAAGTTAGATATCTGAAGATCATTGAGAAGAGTGGCTACCAAGCCTTGCCATGGGTTAGGTACATTACCCAAAATGGAGACTATCAACTCCGAACTAATTAAGTTACTGAGCCACTTGTTTGTTACATTCCTTATTTAAGTTGCACTAGTATGTAATAATAATCATTATCTATATGCAATTTTAACCTAGTTGTAATTTGCAAGTATTATTGTTAAGGTTATTTGACCCTATAATAAAGTCGCTAACTATTCATTATTATTTCTTTCAAAGACCTATAACATCTATAAATTGTATTGAAAATATTTGTGGAAGCCAGTTTTTATGAATGGTCTTTTAATTAGTTTCATTAATCTAACACTGAATTCTAAATATATATACTAACTAACTATACTGCCAAACTTTCTGTGATGTCTTTACGACGGCCCTTGAAATGCATATAATTTCGCAGCATTTGTAATGTCTATCAGATACTAGTAATTATATTGTATCTTCTTGGTTTGTTTGTTAGCTTTCAAATAATTTTTACTGACTGATCTTCACGAAACCCTATGTTGTATGGATAGGGTACATTTAGCCTCAAAATTGTGTTCCCTAAACAAAAACAAATATTTTACAGCAATGACCATTGAACAGCAAGACTGTTTTGCAAGGCAGACAAATCCGCTCGCAAAAGCTTGTAGTAAGTAACATAAATGTCAAAATATTAAAAATAACTTAATGGCTATTTTGTAGAAGACTAAGGCTGACGTGAATCGCTGTTCGTTCGTACGAATTGTCAACTTTTTTAGATATATTTTTACGTATTTTTCCCGCCTCAGCAGGTGTTCGTAATCGGATACTTCATTACTGAAGGGCGCGTCCTTGAAAGTCCTTCGTGACTTGATGTATTGTTTGCTTCAATTTCGTCCGGTTTTTAGCGGGCAGTTACTTATTGCAGCACTGATCATTTCAATTCTTCTTTTAATTTCTCTTTCGCAGTCTCCCCGAGCAGATAGTGACGATCCGATATACACAAATTGGAATCAAAGAGTTCTCGAATAATTGAGAATTGACCAGTTCTGTCGACAAGCATAACTTGTTTTCGACTTAAAGAAAATCCAACCAGTCCACTTTCATACTTTTCATTATATTAATTATTCAGCAAGTTCTTTCTCTTCGAGTGTGGTGTCATCCGCGTATCTCAAGTTTCTAATCTTTTTGCCGCGGCACTAGCGGGACCATATTATACAAGTCTTTATGTGTGGGGGAGACTTTAAATTTTAAACCGAGATATGAGATAAACTTTACATGAAAGTTATTACATTTTTTCATTGCATAGTATGATGGATAAATATACCATGTTGTTTCTATTTTATATTTTCTTTAAGAAATATTATTAATATAGGTCTCCAAAAATATAATATTTTCGGGTAGTTTTCCGTCGTAATGACCAACAAACAGACATTATCAGTTTGTATGTATGTTTAAAAACTGACTGACTATTTTACTTACAATAATTATTGTAATTTTTAGGTGATTGTCTTTACTTGATACATAAAGGAACTGTCGCGATTTACTCTGAATTAGGCAAAGAAGTGTCACTTGGATGATGGAGATTTCTTTGGAGAGATCGCACTTATAATGAAACATAGATCACGAACAGCATACGCTGTAGCTGTTACGAATTGCGAATTATTCCAGCTAGATAGAGAGGATTTTAAAAGCTCTGTTGCAAGCTATCCCACTGTTTATGAAGATATAAAAAAAAAATAGCCACAAACAGATTGGAAAGAACGACCATGTTGGACGAACATCACAAGAGCGAAATTAAAATGAAAGCGAGAAAACGAGCTGGCAGTGTGAACGATCAACTATAATTAATTAGGTTTAAGATGCTTAATACTATTTATTTATCTTCACGCCATATCCCTTGCGGGGTAGCCAGAGACGATGGAGCGCCAAACGCTACGGTCCCTGCATACCTCTTTCACCTCGGCCACAGATCAACCTCTTCATACATGCCCTCCGGGGGGTCCTCATGCTTTTTACGTGACCTTCCTCCAGTACCAGAGATACTGTGTTTTCGAAGGTCACTCGAGGCCTCCCTCTGTCTCCCTTACCGCTCACTTTTCCTATTTAAGATGCTTAATGTAATGAAAATAAAACAATAATATATTTGAATCGTTTATTTAACCAGCCACCTTGAAAATATAGAAAATAATTTACACCTAAAAAAATTCAAAGCGGTTTGGACAAAATCAGTCATTAAAATGCAAGTTAAGTATCACAACCGAAGACGCGACGTTCACTTTCTTATTTATAGACATTTTGAGGAAAAATTTACAAAAATGCGACTTATTGTGCAACATGTAACTCATATAATCTGTGTGACTGTTTTCGACAACTAATTTATCTAATAATATCTTGTCTGTCAATTTATCTACCAACATATATATAATTAATTAATTGTGAAAGACAACTGAAAGTTATCAGTTATTGAAAACAGTCGTTCGAACAAAAAAAAAACATCCAGTTAATGAAGACTGATTCGTAAAAAAAATTGTCAAGTGTCAAATTCCGCGCCAATCATGATGACGTGATCAACAAACAATCACAATTCGTTAAAATGTCGTCATTTTTATTAATTGCGATTGGTTGGTCGTATAAGAAAATCGACAAAACTCAAAAATAAATACTAAAGTACTCCATTTAAACGAGATAACGTATCCAAAAAAATAATCCGTAAAATCTAGTTTCACTAATTCTTTAAAACTATCTCAATTTTGTGCCTTATAGTAGATGGAACTTTTATTTGAAATTCAAAAAAGCAAAGATCCGAAATTTGCCGGTCGGGAAAAAAAAATCCTAAATAAAATACCATAACACATAATTTCTCGCGATGGACTTCCAGACGTAACTGTTTTTGGACACGCGATGCAAATGCGTTATAATAAAAAAATATCTTGAAAAAGATATCTCCATTCACATTACACGCTCCGAAAAAAATTACTTAAAAATTTCTCCATCATATCATATAAAAAGGTTTGTCCGTTTATAAAAATATACTTGATATATTGCGCCGAAATAAAACGTTCAACGCCGTTTCTTGTATAAAACTTTCGATTCTAACACATTTCTATGTATCTTGCTTGTAGCTCCACTTCGCTTGTATTAATCCACTGGTTCTGCTCGCACTCCTTACTACTATCGAGACCCTCGGCCAGTACTTCGATTATGCTGTTAATGTATGAGCGGTTACTTCTGGAAATAAAATAAAATATATATTTTTAATGTAATAATAATAATAAAAATAGCAACTGTTAGACTCTGACCGGTTCTTCTCGGTAGAGCATTCTCGTAGGTTATTCACTACACCGATCTGTTTAATATTATTATTGATTCAAAAGTAAAGTCCACTTGAATTCAAATATTTCAATTTTATAATTATTATATAAATAATTGCTAAATTGTCAAGAAACTCATAGCATTATATATTAGTACACTATAGCAGTTTGGTATCGGGTCTGTTCTGGACTGAGGCCGACCCTGATCTATTATCTCATATCTCTTTGTTTTTCACACCTGCGGACGTTCTAGTACATAAAAAACTGGTAGATAATGTATTTGTGGCATCAAGTCCGTCCTTTGCGCACTATTTGTTGTATCGCGCATAGAATAAGTAAATAAATAAATGCCGAGTTACATTGATCATTCAGTCAGTGGACGGTCAGTCTGTGATCAGTCAGTGGTCAGTCAGCCAGTTGTCAGTCAGTCACTGGTCAGTTATGGCCTACACTAGGGGCGCCAACAAATCCGCGAAATCTCTGGTGCCGGTTGCATATTGAGCAAAGCGAGCCCAGTGTATTGACTCATCGTTTCCCATTGACTTCAATGGGATATCAGTTTTTTGAATTGATATTTAAAAAAAAATTTTTTAAGGACATCTTTCAAAATTTTTTTTTATAAGCCATCGTCTAATGTGTGTCTTTTTGATTGCAAAGTTTCATAATTTTCCGTCAAGTAGTTTTCGAGCCAATTCGTGACAAAGAATGTAAAAAGTCTCCAGTAAAACGCTCCGCTCACTTCGTTCGCCTCGCTCAACAATGGGACGTATCGATTTAGATGTTCTTGTGATTTGACAGTCTTCATCTCATTCTCTCTTGATTCTTTTAATCATTAAAAATCTCACAAACAATCACACAGCCAAATCGATAAAACTCAAACTTAGACTATCCAGAGATGATGATGATGAGAGACAGAGATGATGCCATAGAATATCTGATATCTGTGGCAGAAGTCCACCACAAACGAGACCCAAGTCATGGTCAAGATTCCAAGAGTCCAGGTCGCACAGAACTTCGAATTGTCTATGACGGACATGTTTGGTCTGGTCTGGTCTGGTCTGGTCCGGTCTGGTAAATGTAAGTTTCACTCACCCGGACGGCCCATACATACACTGGCGCTATGACCTCCTCGCGGCGCTCGCGGTCGCGTAGAACAACACGCACGGGGACTTCCCACCAGCTGCCGAACTGGACCACCTCGTCCGCGCTCACGGGACTATGCTGTGGGGGAGGGAATCAATAATCCATCTACAATCCGAGATCGACCATAAAAGACGAAAATCCCTATTTTTTTCTACAAGTGAGCCCAACCATCTCATTCCCACTTACCGGCACTAAACTATAGGAGGAAATTAATAATCAATCTACAATCCGAGATTGTTATCAACCTCAAAGGATAAACTTACTGCCTTCATCCCTAAAGTTTATCCACAAGTCGGTCGGCTCCGACTCCTACTCCTCCTCCTAAGTCTCCTGGGACTGGTTTTAATAAGTGTCTACTTTATAATTTGAAAGAGACGTAGAACAAATCTCTACATTTAATGAAATGATAATGATAATATTAAAAACAGAGAGACCGAACCCTTACTTAAGATCATTGAAGAGGAACCACCTCGTCTCGTCTCTCTCGTCCGGCACTCTCACGTAGGTCACCAGGTTCTTGGGGTTATCCTCGACGCACACCACCGCCGCCAACAGCGTCTAGTGCTCCGATTGATACTTCCTCTTGAAATCCGATTTCACCTCCAGTAGTAGACTTATCTGAAAATATGTTTTCCATTTTAACGGATACTGTTGTTATTCATAGATCTGATTAGCTGCAACCAATAAAACTATTATACTCTTGTGTTCTTTCTTTCTCTCTCTCTTTTTATTATTAACTAATAATTATTGAATTGTTATAACTCTAAATTACTCACTAAATATTGAATTGTGAATCAATAACTGTGTTTGTTGTTTATCAATCAATAACTGTCTTTCATCCACACATTAAATGTTGACTTCTAGATTGCGCAAACTTATTTATGTATTTAAAAAGTTAAGTCGCGTTAGCTTTTGCCTGCCCTTCAGATTCTCAACAGAGGAATCATACAACCTATGTAAAGTACTTACGGTTAGACAGCTCTTTATTTTATAGTTTATTCTAAAACAACACTCCCATTTACAATATGTCTCCACGCAAAATAAACGACACAAACAATACAAATGTCCCAGTAAAATGTTCAAATCCACCTTCTCTCATAAATTCTTTTGCTACCTCGGACCCCTGCTTTACAACAAAATAAGTAAGTCAATGATCATTTATCCTTTAACTAAACATTCGTGCGCAAAGTTACAATTTTTGAATGGCGACTAGGCCTAGATTATAAAACAACAGAAGACCACCATTACCATTGTCTTAAATCGCAAATAGTGCTGGACAAAACAATAAAATAAATATATATTCACACATACATATATAATTACAACACACACACACACACACGCACACACAATACATATACAACATATTATTATTATTATATACACATAAGCGCACATAGTAATCACAACAGTATATTAACACTGCTATTTTATTTTTCTTAGCAGCGAATCACCATCGCTAGCAATTCTCTTTAAGCCTTGTATACTTGGGGAGGGGCCTGGTGATCTGTCATACACGTTTCCTAGTGCCGACACCAGGCTCTCACAGTCATAATTTTACTAGTTTTAATTGCTATTTATTATTATTATTATTTGTTGTGTGATTTTAAGTTACCTAAGTCTTTACAGAAGTGTTTTTTTCATAAGTATGGTATCAATAGACCTTCCCAATAATCATTTGATGACAAACAATCACTGGTAATGATTCAATGTGGATAAGATACATATGAAAGTAAAACTCAATCCAAAGGCAGTGTTATAAAGATATTTATAATCAATATTAATTAATTAATTAATAATGACCTTGTCGCTAACCACGACGTCTCCGTCCGGTTGCAGCCTGATGTGTAAGTAGTGGGGGAGGAAGCAGCCTTGCTCCTGAGTACTCTGGGCCGGTGCCGGTCTACAAATAATACAATCTGATCATATATACCAAATACTTTAAAATAGATTATTAGAGACAACATTACAATCAATAAATTAACGTTAGTGAGATTGTGTGTGTATATATATATATATATATATATATATATATATATATATATATATATATATATATATATATATGTTGGTCAGTTTGTGTACCTCTCCGGGTGTTTAAACCGGCAGCCCGGCCTGGCGTAGTGCAGCAAGTATCTGCAGGGCTTACCGCTACCGCTCCTTTTGATCACTTCCTGCTGAAATATTAAGATATAACATATATTTTTGTTTTGCATAGATTATCAATTAGTCACCATTTAATAGTATGGGACAATGTTTAGGCAAAAATGTTAGATAGCTTAAAAATTATTTTATTTTATTTATTTATATGATTTAGTAAACTAATTGTACCGTGGGTTTCTGGCCTCCCTTCGACCAGAACGCCTTTTCCTGAGCGGTCAGTCCTCCGCAATTTATCGTCAGTATTGGCGGCAGTCTGTAAAGTAACAAAGAAATACATATTTTTTGCTTTATACACAGTGCGCCAAGAGCTTGCACCAGGCACGCGAGGCACGTCGGTGTGTGTACGCGTACGTGTGTGTGTGTGTGTGTGTGTGTGTGTGTGTGTGTGTGTGTGTGTGTGTGTACGCGTACGTGTGTGTGCATGTGTGCGTGTTCTCACCGCAGTATCCGGCCGGTCTGCGTGGCTCTGCGCAGCGCCAGCGACGCGCTCACCAGCTCCGGGAAGCACGCCCCCGCGCCGTACTACAGCGCGCACGCCAACACCACCGTGTCGCGCTCCTCCTGGAAATATGGTTGATAAATATGGTATTAAAACAGTCCCTCCTGACAATCCCGTTTGACATACACAAGTGATCACTGTGATCTTTTATACTTATAATAAAAAATAAATAAAATAAAATAATAATAAATCAATCCTAACTAAAAACACATGTATTTCGAATAATAACAGATTAATTATGTAGTTCTCAATGGATGGATTTCAAAATGATGGTATGTTTTAAACCTGGAACTCCACATAACACCAACTGTCCCTGGGTGAGGGAAAAGTAAAGGTAACTGTCGAAGTTTTAAACAGATCAACTGTTGGGCCACGTTCAAGCGAAGATTGACGACCTGCTATCTCAGACTCCCTCCGCCGAAGTCGTAGTCCTCGGGGACTTTAACGCGCACAATACCGAATGGTTAGGGTCACGTGCAACCGACTACGCGGGGAGATCTGTGTTTAACTTTGCTCTGGCAAATGGTCTGTCACAGCTGGTACAGACGCACACTCGTCTACCGGATGTGGACAGCCACACGCCCTCTTTGTTGGATCTTCTGCTGACTACACATCCAGAAAAGTACCAGGTCGCTGTCGAGGCTCCTTTAGGGTCCTCTGATCACTGTCTGGTACGGAGTGTAGTGCCCATTCAACGTCCAGCTCGCACAAGACCTGCGACTCGACGCGTTTGGCACTACAAGTCAGCGGATTGGGATGGAATGCGGTCTTTTTTTGCATCCTACCCATGGGGGCCGATTTGTTTCCCTTCCAACGATCCTAGTGACTGCGCTGCGGCTGTAGCTGATGTGATACTTCAGGGCATGGAACTTTTTGTACCAAGCTCTGTGGTACCACTTGGTGGCAGATCGCGGCCTTGGTTTGATGCGTCTGTCAGGGCTGCATCAGCTGGCAAACGGCAGGCTTATCAAGCTTGGGCCAATGCGTTAGTCACTAAGGATCCGAACTCTAGAGTTCTGAAGAGGAAATACAACCGTGCCTCCAGATTCTTCAAACGGCAAATCGCTAGAGCAAAGTTCAAGCATGTCGTCAAAATTGGGGATCAGCTGGCAAAGTACCCGCCTGGCACGCGCAAATTCTGGGCGCTTTCAAAGGCCAGTCTGGGCAACTTTAGCCAGCCGTCCCTACCGCCGTTGCACATGGGGAATGACTCTCTGGCCCACACGGCAAAAGAGAAAGCCGATCTCTTGGGCACTCTTTTCGCCTCCAACTCGACTTTGGACGACCACGGGAAGACACCGCCTATCATCCCGCGGTGTCAGAGCTCAATGCCGGAAATAGTTTTTCGGCAAAAAACTATCAGGCAGACTCTATTTTCCTTGGACGTTCATAAGTCGAGTGGGCCGGATGGCATTTCTCCACTGGTGCTACGAACGTGTGCCCCTGAGTTGACTCCAGTGCTAACGCGTCTATTTCGGCACTCCTACCTTAAAGGCGTAGTCCCGGTCTCATGGAAGTGTGCCCTTGTCCATCCGATCCCTAAAAAAGGTGATCGCTCGGACCCAGCTAACTACAGACCTATCGCCATTACCTCCCTTCTCTCCAAAATAATGGAGATCATCATAAACCGACAGGTCCTAACGTACCTCGAGGATCACCAGTTGATCAATGACCGGCAGTATGGCTTTCGCCATGGTCGATCAGCTGGTGATCTTCTGTTATACCTCACTCACCGTTGGGCAACGGTTATTGAAAGCAAGGGAGAGGGTCTGGCAGTTAGTCTGGATATGGCAAAAGCCTTCGATCGTGTATGGCACAAGGGGCTTCTTTCGAAGCTACCTTCCTATGGGCTTCCCGAGAGTTTATGCAAGTGGATCACCAGCTTCCTCACTGGGCGGAGCATACAGGTCGTTCTCGACGGTTTTTGCTCGGACCCCAAGCCCGTGAACGCTGGTGTACCCCAAGGCTGCGTGCTATCCCCAACTCTGTTCCTCCTGCACATCAATGATATGTTGGATATTTCCAACATACATTGTTATGCGGATGACAGCACTGGGGATGCGGTATATTCCGGTCGTGCAGGTCACTCTTGGGAAAACGTCGATGAGTGCCGAAAGAAACTTGTGTCTTCAATAGAGACTTCCCTGGGGATGATCTCTGAGTGGGGTGAACTGAACCACGTTCAGT
Organism: Melinaea menophilus ssp. n. AW-2005; assembly: GCA_918358695.1. Lineage (NCBI taxonomy): Eukaryota > Metazoa > Arthropoda > Insecta > Lepidoptera > Nymphalidae > Melinaea > Melinaea menophilus. Next base: position 2,427,653 of record OU911049.1, read on the forward strand.
TCAATCCCGACAAGACACAGGTTTGCGCGTTTACCACTAAAAAAACCCCATTTGTCGTATCACCGCTCTTCGAGAGCACTCCTCTTATTGCCTCGCCAAGTATCAGAATACTTGGTCTCGACATTTCGAGCGACTGTCAGTTTCGTGGTCATCTGGAGAGCAAGGCCAAGTTGGCCTCGACGAAATTGGGAGTGATCAATAGAGCGAGGCAGTATTTCAAACCTGGCCAAAGACTTGCGCTCTACAAGGCGCAGGTCCGGCCACACATGGAGTACTGTTCTCATCTCTGGTCCGGATCACCCCAATATCAGCTTCTACCATTTGACCGCGTACAACGGAGAGCCGTTCGGATTGTCGGGGACCCGGTGCTCTGCGAACGGCTGGACTCTTTGGCATTGCGTAGAGACGTGGCTGCTTTGTGCGTCTTCTACCGCATTTACAACGGGGAGTGTTCCGAAGAACTATTCGATCTGATGCCTACCGCCGAATTTCACCACCGCACAGCTCGCCATCGCCTCCTTTACCATCCATACCACCTGGATGCGTGGCGATCTTCAACTGTGCGGTTTTCAAGGACTTTCTTCCCACGTACCACTCAAATGTGGAACGAACTTCCTTCGGCGGTATTTCCAGATCGATACGACATGGGTACCTTCAAAAAAGGCATATATTCCTTTCTCCAAGGCCGGCAACGCTCTTGTGTATCCTCGGATGTTGCAAGAGTTCATGGGCGGCGGTGATCACATATTAACGGTGACCCGCACGCTCGTTTGCCCTCCTATAACATAAAAAAAAAAAAAAAAAAAAAAAAAAGAAGTAACGACAAGTTAGCCCTAAAAACTCTTCATTTTTCTCCACTTCCAAGTTCCGTATGATAATAAAAAATATAAAAAAATATATAAATTAAAAACTAAAATCTTGCTATCTCATTCCCTTTTGCTACCCCTTCTCGACTATGCTGACGTTTGCCAATTAGATGCTAACGAGGAGCTACTTAATAAATTAGATCGCCTTCAAAATTTGTGCATTCGTTTTATCTTCGGATTGCGCAAGTTTGACCATGTTTCAAATTTTCGACGTCAACTTAAATGGCTCCCTATTCGCCTTCGCCGGAATATGCATATTTTAACCACGCTGTATAATGTTTATAGAAATTCATCTCCCACTTATTTATATGAACTCTTCCACCTGTCCCCTCCGAGTAGCCGTCCCAAACGCTCTTGTGTTCCTGTTAAATATTTTAATGTCCCTCCTTACAACTCAACATTATTCTCCAAATCCTTCTCCATTCATGCAGCGCGGTTATGGAATACCCTTCCCAGCCATATTATAAGTAGCCCAAATGTTGTATTGTTTAAACGTAGATTAAAGCTCTACTATCTCTCCCAGTTATAATTATATGTATTATATCTGTATTTGTATTATTTTATATTTATATATTCATATATGTATTTGTATATATTTATGATTTATTATATTGATAAGTATTTGAATTTATTTATGTATCGGTATAATTTAGTTTATTATATAAGTAATGTTTAGTTAGTTAGTTTAGTTTTTTACTACTAAGAATATTTACTATATGTAGTGTGTACCTATTTCTGCCCTTTTAATTGAATTTTGTCACTCCCATGGGTAGCTGGTAGAGATCTCTCTTTAGAGATAAGCTCATCCAATGTTCTTCATGTCTCTGAATATTTTGTTTTTACTAAATGTGGTACATGAATAAATAAATAAATAAATAAATAAATAAATATAATAATTGACTAACAAACCACTGATTAATATTATAATATACCTTTCGTACTTAAATATTGGCCATATTAATACTCATGGCTTGGTATTATCTTAATTAAAATAATAAAACCAACCTCCTTGTTACATTTCATACATCTATTGATCTGTTGTCTCCCGATTGCGAACAGCTGAGATATCTCCGACTCCTCAATTGGAGGAAGAGCTTCCTCAGGTTCGGCAGATTCAGGAGCTTCAATGAGGTCCTCGCACTGCGCTTGGGGTGGACGGTTCAGGTATGCTGGAAATTAAGTTGAAAAACATATTAGGTAATTACTGAGCTGAAAATTTTGCTACTCATCAAGCTAATATCAAATATTAGTTTACAATATTTATTAGTAAATTCAATTTAGAAGCTATTACCTATGTCTTTTAAATTCCCACTCTTTCTCTCTCTCTCTCTCTCTCTCTCTCACACAACTCTCTTCTTATTTGTAATAATGTATTACAACTCACTCATATCATTGTGCCAGTTTTCACCGTAGTCCTTCTTCTCTGCCAAGGAGGGGTCTAAAAACTGCATGTCCAACTCGAATTCGTCTATTTCTTCATTTAGTAACCTCTGCACAGCCTTATTACCGGGTCTCACTAGTCTCAGTCTCTGTGCTAAGTAGGCTAGCTCCTTTTCTTTTCTCTTCGTTTCTAATATTTCAGCGTGCATCTGATGAAGGATGAAGCGATTCCAGCTCTGAAAGGTAAAACAATATATGTTATGGACTTTTACGGAGATTTCGTAATTTAATTTTTTTCGCTTGGTTGTAATATTCAAAGCTTATGATTGAATTACAATTTAAGTGATTAGAGAACTTTGGTTCTGAAAGATGAGGAACACAAAATCAAATATATATATATATATATATATACGAGTTCAAAACTTATATATTATATTGAAAAAAAACAGTAATGGTAGGAGCACATAATTTTCTCATTTTCACGAAACAAAAACAAAACATAACTTTGGTTTATAACAAAAACAACCGGAAAACACCATATCTTCTGGTTAAATAGCGGCGCAATTTTTAAATATATAAAATATATAATGTATATATATATAAATATATAAAATATAATATATGTATAATATAATATATGTCTATAAAAATATGCCTTCTATAAAAATCCTATATACAGTCATTGAATTGACTTCTTTCTAAGACGGGGTCGAGGGGCGTGGCTAGCGATGACGAAGATTACCGAAGGCACCCGAGTAGAGGCAACCGATGGACATTGGCATCATGACCACTTCAGCTCACTTTGTTTCGGGCACGCGCAGCGTTCACTTGTCTTAGCTTAAATATTATGCTGTCAATTTTTTATAACTACCCACTGCTGTGATAATTAATTTTTTGTGAAGTAATTACATTTTATTTAGTAGTTATTCTTATATTTAATTTAAAAGGCCTTTGCCAAAATTGGAAGTGGGATAGAGCTTGTGCCCTATTCGCTTTTGGTTGTCCTGGCAATACAGTTTATTTTATAAATTATCTAATTAACAACGAAATGGCCGATAGACGTGTAACTAGAAGTAGGGTAGGAAGAAGTTCAGATGTGCCAGACGTTGTAGATCAATTAGAAATGACACTGGCGCATCTAACTGCTTTAGAGAGCTCAAATGTGAACGATGCCCGTGACTCGGACCTGTTAGGGACACGCGTGGAAGACGTTCGCCGGTCGTACGTAAGAAGAATTACTTGGACGCCGCCGCTGCCCGAATCCCACGCTAGCAGCACTAATACAGCATCATCGGAGCAATATCCAAGTAAGTTCGAATAATTTTTATATTTCTAATTTTAATCCAAGTATTATCGACATTGAATCTTGGTGCGAGAAAGTAGACAAAGCGGCATGCAGTTTGTCTAGGATAGCCCATTGTTTCAAAGGTGACGCGAGGACTTGGTTACAAGAATAGGTCACTAGCGATCGCAGTTAGTCGTATTTTATTGAATTTATACCATTGTGTGCACGAAAGATCGATGTCGCTAACATTATTTTTGATGTGATGTATATGGACTCGGATCGCTACGCCACGTATGCAAATTATGCGCGATGGTTATTACGCTTGAGGGTAGTTAAAGGATTAAAGTGATGATCTCATTGTAGCTATTATTATACGTGGCATTTCCGACCCACAGATTCGTGCTATCGCCATTAATTCTAAATTACTACCTAAAGACTTGGTTGAATTTTTTTCGAACTTTGTTAAGCCTTCGCGAACTGCCAATGATTCTGTGTAGCATTCGTAATACTAACGATAATTTTATACGAAAGTCAGTTTAATCAAACTAATATCGGTTCCAAGACGTTTTAATGTCTTTCATGTGACGAGTTCGGTCATGCTCATGCCCTTAAATGTTGAAAATCTATTACATCGGTTAATAATAACCCGTTTCGTCCGGTTTACATTCTAATATTCAAAACGTACTTAAAGTTAAAAGTTATCTGTACCTTCTATAAAAAGCTTGGTCATAACGTCAGTGAATGTTGGGCGAAAATCCGTTCTGAATCTCGAACTAAAATCCGTAAATTATTGTCGTTAACTTGAGGGTAGATCAAACGACATTGTTGTTAGCGCGGTCATACAGAGTATATCCAAATGATGTTCTTATATAATTCAGTGGTTCGCGAGTGTCACTAATATCTGACAATATTGTAAAGCATTTTAATTGCAACCAGATATCCACATTAATTATCGAGGTATAGGAAGTTAAATTATTGAGTCAAGTAAATACGTAACATTATTAATTGAATTTGATATTTCATTTTAAGTAGATTTTCTTGTTGTTACAAGAATGGGTCACTAGCGATCAGTCGTATTTTAAAATTGAATTTATACCATTGTGTGCACAAAAAATCTGTTTTTTTTTTTATGGACTCGGATTGCTACGCCACGTATGCAAATTAGCGTGAAGGGCATTATTACGTTTGAGGATGATGATGATGATGATGATGATGATCTCATTGTAGTTATTTACGATTATACGTGGCTTTGCCGACCCACAGATCCGTGACATCGCCGTTAATTCTAAAGACTCGGTTGATTTTTTTAAAACTTTGTGAAGCCTTCGCGAACTGCTAATGATAATAGCAATTGTAATACTAACGATAATTCTATACGAAAGCGTCAGTTTAATCAAACTAATATCGGTTCCAAGACGTTTAAATGTTCATGTGGCGTGTTAGGTTATGCTCAGCGATCGTGCCCTAGACGTTCAAAATCATTTACATTGGGTAATAATAACCCCGTTTCGTTCGGTTTATAATCTAATATTCAAAACGTACTCAAAGTATAAGTACTGTACCTTTTTTGCGAAAATCGGTTCTGAATCTCGGATCAAATCCGTAAATTATTGTCGTTAACTTGAGGGTAGATCAAACGACATTGTTGTTAGCGCGGGGTCATACAGAGTATATCCAAATGATGTTCTTATATAATTCAGTGGTTCGCGAGTGTCACTAATATCTGACAATATTGTAAAGCATTTTAATTGCAACCAGATATCCACATTAATTATCGAGGTATAGGAAGTTAAATTATTGAGTCAAGTAAATACGTAACATTATTAATTGAATTTGATATTTCATTTTAAGTAGATTTTCTTGTTGTTACAAGAATGGGTCACTAGCGATCAGTCGTATTTTAAAATTGAATTTATACCATTGTGTGCACAAAAAATCTGTTTTTTTTTTTATGGACTCGGATTGCTACGCCACGTATGCAAATTAGCGTGAAGGGCATTATTACGTTTGAGGATGATGATGATGATGATGATGATGATCTCATTGTAGTTATTTACGATTATACGTGGCTTTGCCGACCCACAGATCCGTGACATCGCCGTTAATTCTAAAGACTCAGTTGATTTTTTTAAAACTTTGTGAAGCCTTCGCGAACTGCCAATGATAATAGCAATTGTAATACTAACGATAATTCTATACGAAAGCGTCAGTTTAATCAAACTAATATCGGTTCCAAGACGTTTAAATGTTCATGTGGCGTGTTAGGTTATGCTCAGCGATCGTGCCCTAGACGTTCAAAATCATTTACATTGGGTAATAATAACCCCATTTCGTTCGGTTTATAATCTAATATTCAAAACGTATTCAAAGTATAAGTACTGTACCTTTTTTGCGAAAATCGGTTCTGAATCTCGGATCAAATCCGTAAAATTTGTCACGAACTCGAGGGTAGATCAAACGACGGTTGTTAGCGCGGTCATACAGAGTATTCCAACTGATGTTCTAATTGACAGTGGTTCGTGAGTGTCACTAATATCTGACAATATTGTAAAGCATTTTATAATTGCAACCAAATACCCACATATAAAATGAGGCAGTCAAATTATTGAGTCGAATAGTTATGCAACATTAGTAACTGAATTTGATTTTTCATTATAAGTTGATTTTCTTGTTTCATCTATTTGTATGATCGTACCGGACGTATTAAACCATGAGTGTTGCCTGTGTGCGCGTAAACGGACAACGTTTAACGTCTTTTAATACTAACGTAAATGGTGTGTTCCATGTTCAGCTGTGACCAATCGCAATCTATTAATACAAATTTAACTGGTTTCCTTTGCAAAAGGTAGTTAACGATCGTTAATTAATTTAATGATTATTTAATAATTGGCACAGCTCTTAGCTCTGTTAATACGTATGCTACTGTATGCACGTAATGCTGACTAGCAGCATACCTATTTACTGTAGGCCTTACAAACTTTCATTTAGCGAGACCTTGTGCGTGTCTCCCATTGTTCTCTTCAAAGAGAATGACGGATCGAACCATATGTGTGATCATAGTAAGGGAACGTTAAACATTGATAGACTATTTATGCTTCCCAGCATGAATATTTTGCTGTCTTGAAATAGCTACCGATTTCATCTGATAAGCTTGGGTAACGATACTCCCCAGATGCATTTACAATATTTAAAAACGCCTTAGAGATTAAAAAATACCCTCAACGATACTATGCCCGAGTTACATAATCAAGATTTAAAAACCAACTTTATACTAAAGAACCGTATATAAAAACTTGCAATTGCTTATTAATTCCGACAGTCTTAGTACACGTTGGTGACGTACTCGTGTTCTAAAATAAAATAATTTCAGCTTTGGATAATTTAAGGGAAGTCTTGTAAGCCAATAAGTAAATACCAGTTATGCTAACAGAGCCGCCATATCGTTTTGATACACCCTATACCCGTGTACACGAACGTGACAGAACTGCTCACACTCTACTAACTTTTTACTAATGATCCATGGTTTAAGTACAATTCTAGATTGTGATAAAAATTTATTCTATTACAGATAGTGACAATGTTGAACATCCCGATGCAAACATCGGTGAGTCCTGCTGAGTCATGCTGAAAGGTCTCCCAAGATCGAAAACCGACACCCCGCAGAACAGCTAGACATTAGCTACAACTGCCTGATAGATGAGGAACGCTACAATCGCAGCAATCACGCAACAAAGATCTTCCATGGCAGTAGGATCGATGGCAAGGTTGGAGCAGCGCACTCCGTATGGAAGGGCTCTGCCGAAATCAAGGTTATTATAAGCTTACGCTGCACTAGTATTGTACCATCTACCAAGCGAAACTTTTTTATTTAAAAAGAGCAGCAGAAGAGTTTTTAAAAAGCCACGATAAAGTCTTTGGCGTAAATAGTCACTCGATGGCGGCTCTCCAGACAATAATAAGCGCAAAAACAACCAACCCCATGGCAGTGGAGAGACAAGAGCAAAGCATAAACCGATGCAAGATCCTCGGTAAAAACTTCTCCTCTGTATTGGGTCCAAGCACATATCGGCCTCGTGACTATCAGCCGACTTCCTATCAAAAGAATCGGTTACCCTGCGATCAAAAATGGAGCCAGACTACGACCTTTGCCTATATCTTTTGGGAAGCAGCAAGAATGGGATAGAAGATATAGAATCAGCGAGACGGCGTCCATTACGAAGATCTTCCCGGATGACATCACGGCGTACAAAATCATAAGGAAGTTAGAACCAAGCAGTGTCACATGGTGACATGGTGACCTCTCGGCTTATTATATATATAAAATTAAAGATAATCCAGCATGCGTGTGTGAACCAGAGAAGAGCGAAGATGTGCCTCACCTAATATTAGAATTCCCGATGTTCGTTAAAGATATGTCGAAAATATACCATTATTAATGAAATGTAAAAGAGAAATATTGGTAAATTACTGTTTATATAGAAATAAAATCTTCGTCTTGTCAATAGTTGTATGTAAATTAAACTGTAAAGTTTTGTAATAGTTATTTGTTAAATTATTTGATGTACGAAATTTTGTAATTAGTTAAGAATACAATGTCTCCTAATTAAAAAATCTATTACTTTTAAAATAGATTTTATAAATATATTGTAAATAATTTTCTCTTTGATATTTGAAGGAATTGTAAAAAAATATTGTTATATTGTATTTCAGATTATATGTAACGTATTAATTTGTTTAGATGGAATAAAGAGTTATTTTGTGTTGTGTTATTATTACGTACCCAATTCACAGCTAAGACAGAATTCCTTAGCGCACGTGTGAGCCAATAGAGTGGCTTTCAACGGCGGAATGTAGTATAGCACCTAGAAACGAAATTGAAATGAATTTTAATTCTTTCATAAAAGCAAGTAATGGATCAAAGTTTATATGAAAAAGATAAAGTAACATTTCATCAATTCATATTTATATATTAGTTTAATTTAACATAAAGGACAATGGCAGCTTTCCATACACTTTACCTGTTCATACACTTATCTAAATGAGGCTTTTAAAAATAAAAAAATGTTGAATCGATAGGGGTTAACATTGCATAAGCTTAATCAGAAATATTTAGCTTATATATAAGCCACAAAAAAACATTAATTAATTAATCGTTTAATTTGAGATTACCTGTCAATAATAGTTATCACTGATAATTGTAGGTACAGTCTAAATAAAAGAGATCTCTTAAATGTTTTTAGTATTAGTATAATCCTAGGATACACCTCAAGTACACATAGTATTCGAGTTTCGGTTTTAAATAACGAATGTTTCGTGAACGAATATAATATATTCCCTATATATATTCCCGACGAATAATTTAATAATTTGTGTAAATAAGAAAATAGTTCTTTCTTCTTTGCAAATGTGTCGGATTATTATCTTTATTAACTATGCCTGTAACATTCCAGTACTGCTCATAGATAGGCTTGTTTTTCTAGCATAGATAGGAAAACAAGGCGACTTTAATTAACCGATGGTCCAATGCCTGCTAGCAAATATATTTCTTACTATGAACCGTTATCAAATCTGTTACGTCCTCTTAGAGACACCAGTAGGGAGACCCACAAAGGCAGCAAGACTAGAATATCCTGCGCGTCAAAGCGCTGTTTCCGTTCTGAAAGGAAATCAGCTCGTTAGGTGTACTGAGACTGATCAGACCCGCTGAGGGCTGCAAACTACCGCCTGATCCGAAAGGTGGAGGCCCTAAAGGCAGAAATTAAAGCCCACAGGCGGGAGTTTGTGAAGCTCAAAACGGCGGCAGCCGGCATTGTGGCCGACACGGGAGCGCCCGTATCGGTGGACGTGTGTGTGTGTGGCTGTGTGTGTGTGTGTGTGTGTGGCGGTGTGTGTGTGTGGCGGTGTGTGTGTGTGTGTGTGTGTGTGGCGGTGTGTGTGTGTGTGGCGGTGTGTGTGTGTGTGGCGGTGTGTGTGTGTGTGGCGGTGTGTGTGTGTGTGTGTGGCGGTGTGTGTGTGTGTGGCGGTGTGTGTGTGGCGGTGTGTGTGTGTGTGTGTGGCGGTGTGTGTGTGTGTGTGTGGCGGTGTGTGTGTGTGTGTGTGGCGGTGTGTGTGTGTGTGTGGGGCGGTGTGTGTGTGTGTGGGGCTGTGTGTGTGTGTGTGTGGCTGTGTGTGTGTGGCGGTGTGTGTGTGTGTGTGTGTGTGTGGCGGTGTGTGTGTGTGTGTGTGTGTGTGTGTGTGTGTGTGGCGGTGTGTGTGTGTGTGTGGGTGGCGGTGTGTGTGTGTGTGTGTGGCGGTGTGTGTGTGTGTGTGTGTGTGTGTGGCGGTGTGTGTGTGTGTGTGTGTGTGTGTGTGTGGGGCGGTGTGTGTGTGTGTGTGGCGGTGTGTGTGTGGCGGTGTGTGTGTGGCGGTGTGTGTGTGGCGGTGTGTGTGTGGCGGTGTGTGTGTGGCGGTGTGTGTGTGTCTCCTAAAAGGTTTAAAGTGATTAAGTGTATATCTCCTAAAAGGTTTAAAAAAAAAAAAAAGATGAAATCCGTTGTGATAGGAATTCCGTAAAATCCGTTCTTAATGGACATCACGTCACAAAAGAAGTAACTATGTAAAATTGTAAGTTAATCGGACAGATAGTTTCGGAGATTTTGTGATGAGTCAGTTGAGTTATATATAAATAAATGTCTTTATGTTATATATTAATAAATACCTGTCATTATATATAAATACCTGTGTTCTGTATGGAGGGCAGTCCGGTCTCATTTACGATGTCTTGCTCTCCATTCTGATCCATACGCTTCGATCAGAATGGAGAGCAAGACATCGTAATATAGGAAACAAATTTGTTAAATGTTAGTATTCAGTTCTCATCGAAATTGCATTGGTTAAGCAAAGATATAAAAATTATCAACTTATTACCTTCAAATAGTATCTCGGTATTGGCTGCAGGATGTACCGCCGGTCCCGTCCGCCGAACTGCAAGTCGTGAAGGTCCTCTATAATGTACGGCATCTGAAATATACTTTAGTTATTAACAAACATCATCACCCTTCTCCTATCACAATAATTTGTTAATATGTAAATTGTTTCCACTCTTTCTACTAGAGAACATTTACCAAAACATATCCTAAGATTTGCGGCTTAATTTCATATCTTCAGTGAAGACTTTCTACATATTTGCCTATTGTCTGTCTATGTATGTAATAACAATTTCACTGGTTTTGATAAATAATATTAAGCCGCAAATCTTAGGATATATTTTGGTAAATGTTCTCTAGTAGAAAGAGTGGAAACAATTTACATATTAACAAAACCAGTGAAATTGTTATTACATACATAGACAGACAATAGGCAAATATGTAGAACGTCTTCACTGAAGATATGGAAGAAAGAGTTCTACATAATTTGCCAATTTGATGTCAATAACCATTTCACTGATTTTGATAAATAATAAGCCGCAAATCTTAGGATATATTTTGTGAAAATTAATTAAAAATCGCCTGTTCTGTAGTTACATAATGTGAAAACGAACGAGCGAACGAACGTTTTGAAGATGAAGTGAAAAAAAAATTGTTTTAAGTTAATCGTAATTTACCAACTAGTGTCGAACTAAACGCGAGCGAAGACGCGGGCAAAAGGTGGTTTAATTTATACTGTAATATATATATATATATATATATACATTACAGTATAATATATATATATATTACATATACATTATACTGTAATGTATATATATAAATACATAATATTGCTTGTCACTAATTTACCAAACTCAAAATCCTTATCCAAAAGACCAAATTCCATAAGACATTCAATATTACCAGTAAAAAGTAAATTGAGGTTGATTTTTATCTCGAATTGTGGATTGGTTATTAATAACACAGATTTAAAACGTTAATACAAGTTACACCATTCTTTCAAATGCAATGTTAGTTATCGGTGGAATTATTTACAAAGAACTTATAAATCTTATGTTAAAAGTATAAAATTTTTCATTGGAAACAAGGATAGAAACAATTATTATATATAATAAACACACAAAAAGACTGCCATATAAGTAAAAGGCGATGTGTGAAACATTTCAAAAGTTATGGCTGAGAATAGAATATAAATAATTGTAATTAAAACTAATTTATTTATAATACATATACTAAGGATACACTGGAAATAACACAGAAAATGAACTTCAGCATGGATAAGATAATATATATTAAATAAATACTGTGTGTACAACCCTGCAAAGTAAATTAAAAGAACTATGTAGCAAACGTAGGCAGTCACCAAAATAAGTATTTGTTATATATAGCCCGTGATTTGGCCATGAAGCAATAAACATAGGAACGACATTCCATTCACTATGTATGTAAGGGTGAGAGTTTGTATGTGTAAGGAGTTAGAAATATGGATATTTTATGTATGAATGTACATAACTGTTGTCTATCCTTACTATATAATAATGACCTAATTGACTCTGTATGCACGCGCATCACTTATCACCCACAAATCACACAATAATGTGTAATACATCAAAAAAAAGCTATTGAATCAGGCTACTAAATAGGGTAGGTACCAACCTCACACGTGAGTTTTGACCCTTCCTGGCCCGAAGGGCCGGGAAGTTCCCTTGTATACATATAAGTATATAAATGTATATATGAATTTATATATAGCACACCAAATATTCCAACCTGGAGAAGTTATTAAAGACTGGCTGGTCGTTGTACTGGGGCGAGAAGAGGTGCAGGTGTCCCCCCTGGTCATCGAACACCATGGCCTGGCTGGTGGGGGACACGTCCAACACGCACGGAGAGCTGCTGGTGGACACCTGGAGTTAAAGTTACATAATATTAAAGATCAATTCAATATATAAATATAAATTATTTGTATGATACATACAATTCTGAATTATTGTAACTAGATTTTGATCACGGCTTTGCTTAATAAAGTCAAGATTGGTTAGTGTTATCTTTTTTATCCCTTCCCCCCTCGCCTCCCCCTCAAGATAGTTCTGAGGGCAAGTTTTATCCGACTTACTTGTGGTTTATTATGTTAATAGCAAAAGAGATCTAAATCTTTATGAATTATAAGTGGTATATTCTGATGTCTAATCTATATTACTGTTAAATTTATCAAAATCAATCAGCATTATCTGTAAAGGGTAACAACATACATACATCTGGACAAACTTTCATACATATGACAGGACATATACTAAACAATTATAACCAAACCTGAAACACGCTCTGATACTCCTGAGTTTCATTGACGTGTAACAACATTACATTTCCAGCACCAGCCAGTGCCACCGCTCGACCTGAGACAGACGGTACAAAGTGCAGTAACAATGGTGGTGAGATAGTTGGGATGGACCAGGCCGTGTTACCCTTCATGTGTCTCACGTCCCATACCACCACGTACGGGTCCGGGACTGGTACTGCACCACTGGAAGCAGGGTTAAGTGGTATTACTGATGATTGGAATCAGGATTATGTGGTGTTATATGTAATGTGTTATTACTGATGATGAGCCACAGCGCGTCGCGGAGGAACACAGTGCCACTGGCGCTCCCGCACGCTATGAGGGACCCGCCCCCGCTGCGGATGATTGCGCAGCCCTCTTGTGGTACACTCTGGGAGGGTTAATATATGATAAATTAATAAAATAAACACCAATATTAATTAACATTCAATATCTACTTCGTATTTTGTGTTTTCATTATATATATGCGTGCGACAGTCTGATTGAGGTGATTGAAATGAGAAAGATGGGCGTTTTTTATTTTAATATAAATTTAAATATGGATGACTTTTTCTATGCAAAATGGTGTATTTTTTTTTTTGATAATATATTATAGGATGAGAAAAAGGGGAATATTTTATCTTATTAAACACATCTGAGTCATATATTGTATTTTCCTTTTCTATATATGTAAAAGTTTTATCAGTGTTGTGTTTATGTGACGGCTTTTCACGTGTTATTTTAGTAAGATTGATTAAGCAGCAGCAGGGTGTATTAACAATTCACATTCAGTATGTCTGTTTCTTGCTACAAAACTCAATATTTATAATGATGCTAATTCTGTCTTTTATTAAATATACACAAAGGTAAGTAGGATGAGAAATATTGGGAGTTTTTTTTTTATATAGTATATATTATATTAAATTAAAATTATGAAAGTCAACTTACAATCACAGTTTCCGTCATCTTAATGAGATCAAAATCTAAAAGCTTATCTTGGTGTCCCCCCATCAGCACTTTACACTCACTGATGTGACATCACTCCCCAGAAAAGTGCTGAAATTCATCTGGATAAAGACTTTAAAAAATCCAAAATGGCGATACAGTTTCCAACAAAATATTTAAATATTTTAAGTAAATCTTCAATAACGCCGCCGAGTTCATTGGAGATTTGTAAAAGAAAGTTATATGGTGCGATCACGCAGTCAGAAAACTAAATGAAAATCAGAATATATATTCTGAAACTAATTATAGTGATTTGGAATTTAATATTAAACATTTCAACGAGCACTTCAAAGATATCAACATCAATAACAAAGTTTATAAAAGAAATGATAATGAAATTAGTTCAGACTCTTGCATAACTAAAGGAAACAAAATACTTTCAAGATATTGCGTTCCTTCAAACATTGTGGAAGAATATTATTCTTATTTACCGCGCTTTATTAAAGACGACTTGTCTAATGGACCTTTGTCAAGATGGGAAAATGTCACTTGTAAGACGCCATTATTCGATTATGTCTACTTGGAATTTTGTTTCGAGTATGTATATTTTATTTTATACAGACATATGTATAAAAGTCTATAAATAAGGAAAAATAAAAAATGAATATAGGTATTTATAGTAAAAATAAAACAAGATGGTGTTTTAATTACATAATATTTTAAACACTGCATATCAATATTATTGCAGCCAGGAAAGACGCAATGGTTACCAGTATTGGCGGCTCTCCTGTAATCTGGTAATGCTATAGTTCCATTCTCTGTATTCTGGATGTCTGATGGAATGACAATATCTTGCTCATTCAGATTTTCATGAGATTGGTGGTCCTCCAAAGATATGTCAACTTTGGCATTAAGATATACTCCACAACAGTAGGCTCGTTACATGGCTCAGTATGTGAGGCATCATCATCCCCATATTGAATGGCTTCTTCAACTCTTAATTTATTAAAGCAATTCATATATAGGACCTCTCTTTTGGTTCGCAACCAACAGGCATAGCATACATTGTCTGAAGTTGTTACCTGGCAGAAATATAAGAAATCTTTCTGATTTTAGCACATAAAACACATATATCTAGAATTAATGTTATACAGGGTAAATCAAACTTATAATATAAATGTATTTATGTAAGTTTCACATACTAAATAATTGTAAAATGATTAGATATTAAAATAAATAAAATCAAACAAACATTTTAAAAGAATAAAACCTATAAGTTCAACGTGTATGGAATACATAAAAATAATAGCATAAAACAGAACTTAAACTAAGATGTACACACCTGTTGTGGTTCCTTACGGCATTTAATTATTTCTATCATCTGCCGTTGTAGTTCAGAGGGATTATCTCTTAATATTTTCTCAATTTGCCTATGTATGAGGACACATCCGCATAAAATACAAACATTGGTATGACCATGCTGACTTGGTGTCGGTCCAGCTTGTGGTTCCTTACCAGTATTCTGTTAAAGATTCTAATTAACTGCATCTATTAAAAGTTTCCAACATGCTTTGCAAACAATCCTCATCAGTTATCTGAAAGTAATTTGTAATAAGTGTTAACGCATTATAATAAACTATGTTTGAAAGTATAAATAACGAGTTAATTTAATATAATTTAGGGATAAACACGGGCAATAGCATTTTTAATAACTTACGATTTGTGGATAAATCCAGTTGCAGAGCATCGTACACACTTGTGTTTTGTTCTAAAATCCGATATGGGCGAAGAGTATTCACGCAAATATTAAATTCAAGCACAATATGTGCTTGCGCTTGTTATCCATGATAAAAGAACACTCAGAACAGAAAGATACAATCGAAATCAATTAAGGCGTCCGAGAATGAATTGTTGCACAGAAATCGCGATGACAGCGTAAAAGTAAATAAACCACGCAAAGCTAGTTAAAAATAAATGGCTTCCAGTAGTGTCAAAGTCAGTCAAACTATTAGTCAGTTGTCAGTCATTGAAATTGCCCTGTAATAATATATTTGATTAATCTTATAGTTAAATACATACAACAAACGCAATTATTTTGTATCTTTATTATGTTGCAATTACAACAAAAAAAAATTAAAATTGCTATTTATGATTTTTAATAGTATTTTATTTTTTTAATTGTATTAAACCGGATATACACAAAAAACAGAAATTAAAAGCTTATTAAATAAAAGTTGTTTTTGTGGCTTTTCCACGTAAATCTAACACTGTGTAAAAAACGACTAAATAATACAATTAAGTTTCGCTTTTGTCTTGTTTTTAGACGCTTCGTAAAACGTTCAGGTAAAAAATTGCCATTGTTCTTTATGAAATCTTAGATATCTAAAAAATTTTTGGTATATTTGTCCCAAGTAAATATAATTCTTCTTCGCTGTTTTATTAGTAGTGTAATAGTAATAATTTAGAGAACACTACGAAAACCACTCAAGTCAGTAATGACAGTATGATTTAAGGGTCTCTGCTTTTTGAAGAATTAAAAAACAACGATTATGCCAGTAAATGTCATTTTGACTCTAGCATTTACTATTTACAAATTTTAAAATTTGACGCGGGAGTTGGGATTTAATATTTAGAGGAACTCTGGAAGACCATTCAAAATGAAAAATGTAAATAAATTTTGCTTTATATGTCGTAGGCGATATAGTGATATTTTACCTTCAAGCGAATCTGTAATAATCAGGCAAAATATACCTGAAAATACAATTAATAACCTCGAAACACCTAAAGAAGAATTTATTATAGAAAATGACCTAAAAGAATTCAGGGTCAATGATGTAAATATACAAATGATATCCAAAAATATTTACGATCAACTTTTTAAAAATCCACAACCTCCTCTCGAACCAAATTTAATTAAAAGGTATTAATTTATTAGAAACGGAAGTAAAACATATATAAAACAAAGTTGTATAATAGGGTATATTTTATTTTCAGCTGTCAAAATCATTTAGAAAGTCATGGGATAGATATAAAAAAAAATACATATTTGCCAGATGTGCATTTAAAATTGCCGAAACTGGAAGGTAAAGATGTTGTGGAACATTTTTATAATATTGGAGAACAGCAATGTGCACCATTCAGAAGTTTGTTAAATAAAATGTCAACATGCAACCTACCACAACTACCAACGGTAATATTAAATATTATTAATTTCTATGCATAAAATGTATCAAAGTCTATAATTATCAATTATAATTTAAAAATATCTTGATTGAATTTCAGACATGGCTAAAACAACAAGGTTGGACTAAATACACAAAACAGGGTTCAGAACCTATGCCATGTCCTCCAGATGATGCATTAATACTTGATGTGGAAGTCTTAATGACAGCAGGAAAACGTCCAACACTTGCCTGTGCAGTATCTCCTGAAGCTTGGTTTGTTATTATTTTAATATGTTTAAATACATATCAAAGGAAATAGAACAAATATATATTCTTCAAGAGCAACAAAATACTAAATATTATCATTTTATTTAATACTTTTTGAGGTATGGCTGGATAAGTGAACCTCTAGCAAATGGAGAACCACATAAATATTATGACACAGTAAATTATTCAGATCTCATACCATTAGAGACAGACGGTGCAAAGCCTGTGGGTGATATATCAAGACCGAGGATCATCGTTGGTCACAATGTGTCATATGATAGAGCCAAGATTAAAGAACAGTACTGGCTGAATAGAACTGGTGAGTTAAATATATAAATACTCTTTACATTATGCCTATATACTAAATATTTCCACAACTAAATTTCATAAAGGACATATTATAGTTATAGAATACATTATCATAAGCAATCCAAATGCTACTTACATAAAAATATATGAATATAAACACAAACTAAACAAATTTATTATGGTAGCTACAGAGTCGAAAAAAAAAAAAAAAAAAATTAAAAATATTTATAATTATAAATTTATTAACTACTACAAGAGTCACCTACTTATTGTAAGTTCAAACAATAATTTATTAAAATATTATTTAAAACATATATAATAATTAAAATGCAACTATGCAGTACTGTTGTGATGACACAATACATATTTTGTTCCCATCAAGGAATTTTAAATCAGTGGTCTTCCTGAAGTATGTGTGCGTAAGTAAGTGTATGAAGTATGTGTGTGTAAGTATGTAAGTGTATAAAAATATGAGTGCGTAAGCAAGTGTATGCAGTATGTGTGTGTAAGTATGTAAGTGTATGAAGTATGTTGTATAAGTATGTATGTAAGTGTATGAAGTATTTGTGTGTAAGTATGTAAGTGTATGAAGTATGTTGTGTAAGTATGTAAGTGTATGAAATATGTGTGTGTAAGTATGTAAATGTATGAAGTATGTTGTATAAGTATGTAAGTGTATGAAATATGTGTGTGTAAGTATGTAAATGTATGAAGTATGTCGTATAAGTATGTAAGTGTATGAAGTATGCGTGCGTATGTAAATGTATGAAGTATGTGTGCGTAAGTATGTAAGTGTATGAAGTATGTGTGTGTAAGTATGTAAGTGTATGAAATATGTGTGCGTAAGTAAGTGTATGCAGTATTTAAGTGTATGAAGTATGCTTGCGTAAGTATGTAAGTTATATGATAATTATCACAATCAAGAAACAAACCTAAACCATAGCCATTTTAAGGAGTGCGTTTCATGGATACAATGTCGATGCACATATGCGTCTCCGGAGTCACCAGCTACCAGCGTACAGTGCTCAAGGACAAGAAAAGGGAACCAGACCCCACTGACGATGACTGGATAGAGATAAGTTCACTGAACGGATTGTCTGATGTGAGTTTTGATTTGATTCATCTATCGTATTTAAATTTGGTTTTATGAAAGTTTTAAGTTTGTTTTTTTTTTAATCATATATATTTGATATTGTTACTTATAGATATTTTTATATGTAAAGGTACACAAATTATATTGCGGGGTGTCAATAAGTAAGGAAACTCGTGATGTTTTCGTAGAGGGGAGTTTGGAGGATGTTCACAATAACTTTGAGGAGCTAATGAAGTACTGCGCCGGTGACGTCATCGCTACACACAACGTGCTCAAGGAACTGATGCCGATGTTTCTAGAACGATTTCCGCACCCCGTGACCTTAGCTGGAATGCTAGAATTGGGTTATTATTTTTAATTTGCATTATTAATTATATTTTGCTTAAAGAGATCATTGATTCTATACAATATATTTATATTTTCAGGCTCCGCTTACCTTCCTGTAAATTCAAACTGGTCACAATATATAGATGCCGCGGAAACAGTTTTCAAAGATTTGAAATTAGAATCCCAACAGATACTTTCATCCAAGGCGGATGAAGTGTGTAAGTTGATGGAGAACGAGGCTTACAAAAATGATCCCTGGATGTGGGACCAGGACTGGTCGGTGCAAAAATTAAAATTGAAGAAAACACCAACTAAAAAGGAACCTAAAGCCGACATAGACGTCCAGCCGGCTGGTAATGAAGTAAAAGCAAATTCCAAATTTGAAATATTAAGTGATGAATACATTGACGGTTTGTTTTCGAAAGAGGAAGTCGAAGCACCCCATGCTACTTTGAGCAAAAAGTTCGAGTATTTATATGATTTGGAGCAGTTCCTGCCGGTCCGACGGCCCTACCTGGCGGGGTACCCGGCGTGGTACAGGAAGTTGTGTACGAAGCCGGGAACCGATCCCGATTGGACGGCCGGCGCTAATAATATCACTACTAGCATGCAGGTATGTCTTTGGTATATTATTATTATAAGTATTAAAGGGGACTGAATTTAAAAATATATATATCGGAAATTTAATAAATTATTAAAAATAAAATAAAATCGTAGACCGTAGTGGTCATCGATTGTACCCTATCATAATAAGATTTAACTATTTTGACGTTCTGATCGAACTTTGAATCATATACAGGGACTCTATATGAATTGTCAAATATATAGTTTGGTCGAAGAGATAAAAAAACTATAGACTGACTTTTTCTGAGAAAGAAGATTATTATAATATATATTTTTATGCATTAAATATATTTTCCGTTGTCAAAATGCTTCTCAGATAATATATAGATCTACCATTTTAAAAGTTTTATTTTTAACACTATTAGGTATAATATAAGTAAAATTTTGGATTGACTTTAAAAAATACTATGAAACCATTGTTTTACTACAACTAATAAATTTAATAGTTGTAGGTTAACGGGACTACAGTTGTGTATACAATCAATTATGATCTATTATGACTATAACTATAACAGGACATACAAACTGTAGTTCTACGATTTTATATTAGTTACGTGACTGACAATTATCATAGTGAAATAATTGTATGTAGATATCAGCACATTAATCAAATTAATTATTAAATAAACTAATATAGATTCTACTCAAAATGTGTAGCCTTCAAAACACTAAAAAACGGATTTTTATATCAAATTTCTCCCCCCTATCACCCACCACATTAAAGTAACCGTTTAGGTATTACAATTTATAAAGTAATTAAATTGAACAACATTAAATTTAACATACAATTAATTAAATGCAGTCAAAATCGCAACTTAAATCTTACGTCGGCCATCTTTATAATCAGCACGAGCAAATAACACACGTGGAATCGCTTATTAAATGGATATTTATGACTTGTATTTATAATGACTTAAAATAAAAATATGTAAATCGATTTCTTCAAACGAAAATATAAATTACTAATAATAGTTTATATTTTAAAATGTACCACATTTAATAGATAACTCCAAAACTCCTTCGTCTGTCCTGGGAAGGATATCCCCTGCACCACATACAGTCAGAGGGCTGGGGGTTCCTGGTACCATACAGCACGCACGTAGAAGAAGACGCCCAAGAACCACTACTACCCTTGGAGAAGCTTCTGGAGATTTGTCCCCTGATGAACAGCAAGGCAGACTTCGTCGAGAGTGATTTGAATATGCTGCCTAAGGATGTAGAGGTTTGAGTTATTTTAATTTGCGTAAAAGTAGTGCAATTGAAACACAAATAGAATTGTTAGACATGAATTTTCATAATTAATATGAATGGTAATTTTAATTGTCAGGAGGATCTTGGAAGGAGAGCGTACTACGCTCGTAAATCTCGAGAGGAAAAAGCGGCCGCCAACCAATACCACGGACTGGGGGTGTGGTGCGGAGTGCGGCTCCAGGGTGGGGATAATAATACAATGTTATCATCTAATGTATAATATAATACAGTTGTATTGTTTTATTACAGTATTAATTAATTGTTTTAAGGTTGCTGTCACTTTCTACGTCTCCCACACAAGGACGGACCCAAATACAAAGTAGGGAATCCCCTGGCCAGGGATTTCTTAAATATGTTCAGTCAAAATGTGCTCTCGGCGCAGGGCAATGAAGCTGAAAAGGTTACTATATTTATAGATAGTGAAGCTACAAAATCCATCCATCTCTCACTCAATTTCTCTCTCTGTCCCTGTCGTTATGGTCTATATAATGCAGCAATGTGCTCCCGGCAGGTGCTGTCTTTCGGTCGCATGATGTCGTACTGGCGCAACACCCGAGTCCGAGTGCTCGGCCAGCAGGTGGTGTGGTTGCCGGAGGAGGCGCTTCCGCTGTCCCTCCGTGGGCGGGTCTGCGGCGCCATACTGCCCCTCGTCGTCGTCTGCGGGACGCTCACTAGACGGTGAGGTTTATATTATTAACGATGATGATATTAAATGTAGATACTGGAACTCGTTATGTAAGTATTTTTAATTAAAGCGCGTCTGAGCCGACGTGGATGACGGCCAGCAACGCGCAGAGCGACCGCGTAGGCTCCGAGCTACGCGCGCTCGTGACCGCGCCGCACGGGCACTGCTTCGTAGGCGCCGACGTAGACTCGCAGGTGCGTAGGGCTAAGACTCACGGCTACGGAGGACAGTGATTCGTGTGAATAGGCTTAGACATTGACGCTATTATATTTTTATAAAAATCCGGACAAAAAAATATATTCGTCTAATGTGATATCTTTTATTTATTTTTAATGACATAATATTTAAAAGTGTAGATTGACTGAATTGTCATTTGTTTTTGTCGTGTAATTTAGTTACGAAAACGTGTCTTTGGTTTGCGTATAAAAGGTAAAATTATAGTAGAATATTGTTTGATTTTGAAATCGAATATCGGAGTACTCTTTTTTTACATGACCTTGATAACCGGAATTGTACATATACATAACTTTATTACAGACATAATTATAAGAGTGTAATTGTGTGAGAGCGTATATGTATATCAATGTATGTGTGTGTGTGTGTGTGTGTTAAGAGCTGTGAATAGCCGGTCTGCTAAGTGAAAGCTATAATTACATGCATATAAGTGTGTGTACTTATGTATACGCACCTGCACATTTATATAAATAAATGTTTGCGTGTGTGTGTGTGTGTGTTTGTATATGTTAGGAGCTGTGGATAGCTGGTCTATTGGGTGACAGCGGCCGGATGCCGGGCGGCACCGCCTTTGGCTGGTCGGTGCTAGCCGGAGACAAGCGCCAGGGAACCGACCTGCACTCGCTGACCGGACGAGCCGCCGGTCTCCGGAGGGACCACGCCAAGGTCATCAATTACGCTCGGATATACGGTGCGAGGAGTCCCCTTATATCGATTGAAACTATCGACAGATGACTGATTTTTAGCTTCTTTATATTTTCTGCCGCGTATTTATTCTCACTATGGGTGCAATTGAGTATTCGTGCACGTTTCAAGAGAGGGAATTTGGAAAGGAGGGAGGGGGGGGGGGCAGAACTTAGTAGCGATGTACAAAGTGTACTTTCATCGTTATATTTCGTGATAATATGCGTTCGCTGTTACAATTTATAAAAAAGCTTGTAAGTTATAAAATTAAGGTTTCCATGTGTTTTTATATATTTTAACACGTTAAATAATATTCATGTCCAACTTGTACCTGATACGTTAACTAATCTTAAGGTGCCGGTCAAAACTTCGCCGAGCGACTTCTCAAACAGTTCAACCCGACGATGTCGATGTCGGAGGCTAAGAGCAAGGCCGCCAAAATGTTCACCACCACTAAAGGGAAGCGAGTGTATACACTGAGGACCGAGTACACGGAGGGATTTATGGACGGAGATGTAGGAGATCAGGTAACGATATCAGCACAGGCTATTAGCAAGTGCTAGTACTAAACCGAGTCAATACCCGCTTACAATATTACAATGTCCCCTCATTGTGAATCCCCAGTCGGTGCAGATGTCGTCGTACCAGGCGATGCGTCTGTCCAAGTTGAGCGGTAAGACCGTGGGGGAGATGTTCGAGCGCCCGCGCTGGGAGGGCGGCACAGAGTCCGACATGTTCAACAAACTGGAAGAAATAGCGGGTTCGAATAAGCAAACTAGTTTACATAAATGATAAAAAGTGTAATAAAAAAGTTATATTCGTTTATACTATTAATAGCCTTATTGGGTGCGGGAAACCATGTAGTGAGTGAAGTGGGCGCCATTTTAACTTTAAAGTAATTTGAGGACCTATCTGTGTTACTTCTACTTCACTGATGTTCTTTTTTGGTTCGTCGTTTAAAACTTTAATTTTACTTTTCTCCGAGAACCATACGTCCGTTTAATATTGAGCACCAAATTATTTTCCGAGACGTTTACGGTCGTTTGGATTTGAAGCCGATCGAGATAATATTTATGGTAGTACTTTTGATCCGGGCGCAGACTCTCCTTCCCCTTGCACGGCCTTCCTGGAGGGTCGGCTGTCGCGGTCACTTGAGCGCCCCGGGCGGTGGGACGCCACACGACTCAACTGGGTGGTGCAGAGCGCCGCCGCTGACTTCCTGCACCTCATGTTGGTCAGCATGAGGCACCTCGAACCGAGGGCCAGGTGGGATAGAGCACCATACAACCCCGGTCACGGTCGATCGTCGATATTTATATAGCGACGCGAGCTTCCGGTTATATTTATATACAATTATTTTTTTATAAGGCATGCCTTCTTATTTTCAGTTTTGATTATTTTTCAGATTTTGTCTAAGTTTCCATGACGAGGTGAGATATTTTGTGCTAGAGGAACACAAGTACGCGACGGCCTTGGCTCTGCAGATAACTAATCTCCTCACCAGGGCGTTCTGCTCGCAGAGGTATGTGGATTGAAACAACATTCAAGTCAATAATTTAAAAGTATCCTCGAGAATGTGACAATCTCATGTTTACAATAGTTATAATTGAATATAGATCATGATATTTTCTGCCCTGTGCCTCGTAAGTTTACGCTATATATATACTTTCAGAGTTGGTATACACGATTTACCGATGTCGGTGGCTTTCTTCACGTCAGTGGAAGTAGATAAAGTTCTAAGGAAGGAGGCCAACATGAAATGTGTGACGCCATCCAACCCTCACGGCTTAGAGAAAGGCTACGGCATACCCGACGGGGAGTCGTTGACTATATTCGATGTGATAGAAAAATACAATGCTAATAAAGAATCTTAAATAAACTTGTATGAAATCCTTAATTTTCTCTTACCACCACTACTACAATACATAAATACTGTTGAAAATGTATAGTACCCGAAAATACTATATTTCAGTACAATAGATCAAATTATATATTCAGCAACTCTAAAACTAAAAAACGGAATTATCAATTTGTGACCGCACATTTTTTCGACTGACATCAATGTGAGTGCCGCGTGGAACCGAACGCTTCATTGTCGTTATTCGCTCCTAATTGATACGTTTTCTATGATGAAATCCTTAATAAATTGAGCTTTTGATTTAGATTAATTTAAAAATTTACTGTGATAAAGCTTATGCCATTTTTAGTGAAGACAAAATATTGTTAAAAGAATGCAAAAAATATATAAAAAATAAATTGGCAAAAAAAATCAATATAGCCTATTTTTTATTCTCCCCATAAAATACTATATTTCTTGAAGTGTACTATATTTTTACAGCTTTAAAAAAATACTGTATTCGGACAAAAAAAAATTAACATCTGTACATACAACATTCATTTTATATATGATCCTATGTTATGAAAAATGGCAAGAAATTTCGAAATTAGCCGACGATGTTTTTAAATTTTAGCTTAATTGAATATATATATATATATTAAGGATATCATATTTTATGATAGTTTTAAAAAAAAATTGTAAATAGTATTTGGTGTTTTTGCTGCTTCGGTAACTTTTTAAATCTTTAGCATGAGGCATCATATTAATCCCCTAGACGACCCTTGAAGCCTTGTGCCTGAGGTAGGCTGTAACGTCGAAATAAATGACTCGTCCATGGACGTCGTCTTATTAGACTGTCTTTGATTACTATATTTGGAAGAAAACGTATAAAGCAAATTAAAAAATTTAGGTATTGTAAAAGCGAAAGGAATAGCACAATAAACCTAATTCTACAACTATTATATGCGAAGAATCAGACAAGAGGATAAATTTAAACAAACCTACAGTTGTACCTGACAATATAACGATGGCTCAATATAGCGCAGTCGACGATTTCCCTGCTCTTGCGTCCTTACCGCCCCATCCTTTTGAACAATATATTAATCGAAAATGCGAACCATCTCATATTGGCCCCTATGTAATTTACATTTACAAAGAGTCCGCGGGTTTATATGTGTCGTCTATCAATGCAATCCATTTCGGTCACCTGCTAAAACTACACACAACAACAAATGATACAAATGATAGTTTAAAGCGCATTGGTCGACCGACTTGCCATGTCTTTTTCTACGTTTAGAATTTAAACCAATAGTTTCATAGATATCTCAATTACAAGCACATATCAATATAAAGCTGTTATTCCCCTCCTCAATGTGGCAGAAATGGGAGTCGTCAGAGGTATCCCATCTACTTGGACAGAAGAAGTTATAGAAAATATTGGCGTTCCCAGTTATTAAAACTAGAATGATGAGAAGGAAAACAATAGTCGATGGAGTGATAGTCTAATAATACTGAAACGGTAGTTGTACCCTATGATGGCTAAGTCCTCCCGAAACGTATTTATATGTGCTATACTGCTGTTCCTGTTAACTTATAATATGTTTATCCAACCATCCAGTGCTGCAATTGATATACATTTGGGCATACAAAACTGCAATTTCGTTCTAATCCACGTTGTTCTAAGTGTGGTAGAGATCATTCTGGTGATTCATTTGATACTGATTCAGATGTTAGTTCGTTCAGTTTGTGTTAACGTTCTCATTTCGCTAATATGGCTATTGTCCTGAATTCGTCAGACAGAAGGAAATCAAATTAGCTATGGTTTGCCATAGCTAATTTGATTTCCTTCTGTTCTTTGTTAGTTATGCCGAAGCATCCAAATGGCATCCTTCTATTACTAAATCATTTGCAGACATTGCATCATCAACTGTTCAGAATAAGACCTTTAACAATCCTTCTGTATTATCCTCTCATCTTTCTCCATCTTCACCCTCATTGTTTTATAAAATAACAGTGTTTTTAAAGCCTCGCTCTCCTGTACAGTCTCCGAATGCGTATGACCAGGCTGTTCGTTCATCATTTGTGAATGAATACAATAGTGTGATTTCATCTTCTCCCAATAGATCTTTACTGTAGAAATCTGAAAATAGTAAAGTTCAGTTTATGACAGCCAACTTTCTTGCTGCCCTAATTACTGTTTTATTACAAACCAATACAAGTCAATCTTCTACCGTCCAACGCTGCCATAAGACTTGTCAATACTCTGATTGCTAACTATAATAATGGATCCAAGGATCCTACAATGAAAATGTAGTGGTGCCCCCAGTAAAAATATATTTCTTCTTTATTTAATTTATATGAACCTTTTGCTTTTTGTTTTTTTGAGATTTGGCTTAAATGATAGTCTCCTTTTAGAGATCCTATTTTATACGGAATTAGTGGATTTTTTGGATCTACCATCATTATCAAAAATGCTTGTTCTCACAAAGGATTTCCTTAGCCTTCTTTTAGTGTTAGTATTAATGCCAGTGTTATAATTGTAAATAGTATATGTTTAGTTTCATTGTATATACCTCATCGTTCCCTCTATTTTAATTAAATTAGAACAGCTTTTGTCTATTTTACCTAAGCCTTTTTAGTGATATTTTAATTGCCAGCAGCAAGAATGGGGCAGTTCAATCTATAATTATTATGGTGAGATGATGATCGAGATATAGAAGTCACATAATCTATATCTTCTTAATCAAAACACTCAGTGATCCAGATTTAAGCGTTTTTTCAGCTGACTTGGCCTTAACAATTTCTTCCTGGCAAGTTCTTTCTTCCTCATATCGTAGTGACCATTTCCCAATATTGCTGTCTTTTCTTTGTTTTACCAATCCAGTAATTATTAAAAAACTTATATTTAAACATAAGCTCTCTAATGAGTAGGAAAAATTTAAATCTTCACTTGAAAGAAAAATGACCACTTTACAGTATTTGTACAGGTAATGAAACATATTGCTCAGAATATTTTTCCAAACTATTAATTGAAACACCTTTAAATGTGCTGTAGCTGTTAAAAGTTGAAATGAGCCTGAGAAAAGGTATTGTCGTTTGATGACTTCAGAAAACTTTGGATTGTACTCAATAACAGCTTATGCCACACATAAGGTTCTAAAAAATAAGAAATTGGAGGGATGGGCAAGATTTGCTTCTCAATTAGGCCTGAGTAGGACCATCCTTTGTCTTGCAGAATATCAGACGTTTTCGCTATGCCTTTAATACAAATTCTTCTTATAAGCGTCTTCCTGAAGAACTGAATAACCATTTTTTGCACCTGCTAGCAACTCGATTCTTTTTTAAAGAAAATATTTATAATCAACGTACCGTTCCGTCTTCAGTAACTTAAGCACCTAAACTCAATTTGCCTTATTATTTACTAGAGCTTTAACATAAGTAAAGGACTGTTCGCCGAGCGAAGATTGCATTCCTTATTCTTTTCTAGTAAATAGATTGAAAATAATTGACTTCCTTTTTCAATATTATTATTTCTGTGTTGTTGTCTGGCAAAGTGCCGTCCTCTTGGAAGTCTAAAATTGTAATCTCTATCTTAAAGTCAACAATCGTTAAATTCTGAGGTGGTATCTCATTGAGATCATATTGCAGTTAAATGTAAGCGGATTCCTAACATTCTTAGGTGCGTGGCTGACGTATGGTTGGGAGTTCACCCACTATGTTTAAAATTACTTTATAATACTCTTTTAAGAAACCTTATGGACAATAACTCTTTTATTCTGGAACATTAAAGCTGGACTGCTCTTAAGAAGCTAAACTTTATTTAGTCTAAATAAAGCCTTGAGAATTGTTCTAGGAGATATGAAATCTTGGCCAATCAATGCAACGCAGGTAGAGAGAGTGGATTCTCCTCTCCATTTAAGACGTCAGTTCATGACAGACTAATGTCTTTACCGCACTTTTCAGTTAACAAATCTTCCTATCATTTTAAGACTACAGAATCTATTAGTTGCTGCTAATTTCACGTCTTATTTGTGTCACAAACCTCTACCGCGTTTGCTCAAAAGTTATATAAAAATAGTTTCAATAAAAAGTCCGTTTCACAGTTCACCTTCCTATCCCATTTTTTGTATAGATTATGAATCTCCAACCATGGTTCCGAATGTTGTGCTGAATTTGACAAAAAGTGATGTTGACGCTCAGCATTCTTTTAATCTCCTCATAAATACAAAATATTTAAAGTACTCTTCTGAAGAAAATGTCATTTTTCACCTACAATAGAATATCATACAAAAAATTTTATTGCCTCTTCACACTTCTGTTACAGGAGAGTGTTTTGGGTTGTTTTAATCTGTCGAGTATGGCTTTCTAGCAAAACTAAGAAATGTTGTTATATTTTCATATTCAAACACTGCGCTACAAGCATTAGTCAAATACCCATTTAAATCTAAACTAATTTGTCCTATTATAATTCCAACATTCCTGTTAACGAAAAAGTAGATCAACTTGACAATAAAGCTTTTTATGATGGATATGGATTATTACATTTTTTTTACCGTGATTTCTTTGCTTCTTCTATGATATTCCTTCAAAAATCTTGGAATGAGCTTTGGTCTATAAGTTTAAGGGTAAACGAAACTCTGATATTAAAGCAAATATCCGTTATAAACCGTGGTTTATGCAAATGCAATTTGATTAGGAAAAAGACGTATTTAACATCTATGCCTCTTATGTTTGCTCTCCTCTTCACGTTGGCAAAATTGGTATTGTTTTTAATCCTTTTTTTTGCTGTGGTGAAGTAGATTTGTATGACATTTTTTTAAGCTGAACCCAGTTATGGTCGTATACATATATATTAATCTTACATTACATTAATCTACATCTGTTGACAGTTTACTGTCATCCATTGATCATGCTGTTTATTTATGATTATCTAGTTTTATTATCCCTAACCAGCAGCGGCGTTAGTGCTACTGACACCCCGGGCAAAAATATTTAGGCGCCCACTTAAGGAAATCAATATCGAGTATTTATTTTTTGCTGAACCAAATCATCTGACAGCTGAACATAGTTGTGAATACGGCACATAGAGCACAGTATTGAGGATACACAGCGCGGAAGGCAGAAGGCCGAGGCCCCAGACCTCAGCGCCCCCCAAATTTGGCGCCCCGGGCCGTCACCCTATCGCGCGCCCCCCTAACGCCGGCACTGTCCTTAACGATATTAAATTATAATATTGTTATTTGTTTCTTTCCAAACATTGTAAAAGTTACATTTCCCTAACGTTCATATCTTAATTAATTAAATAATATCAATCCACTTGTGTCGTGGGCTAAACGCAAATCGCGAGGGATCAAAAATCCTTGTTATAATGTTCATTTATTATACCACAAAGTTAAAGGAAGTTTATAGTCTATTCAAATAATATTTTTTCTTCCGGAGTCTAAGATTTTCAAAATGTGATTCCATCATTCCAAAAGTGTCGACTTACTTTTAATTATTAGTTAGTTAAAAATATAAAATTTGTTGGCTATAAAATCTTCAAAAACATTTCTTATGTAGGTTATCGTCCAAAAAAAATACAACGAAACTCCGTTTACAATGGTTGTTGATTTTATAAAATAACTTTCTACTATTATTAATATACCATATTTAAAATAAAAGGTCTTAACATATTTTTTTATAATATAATTGTTGTACATTCTCCTGTCCTACAGATAAGGTTAAATGTAAACACAAAACATTGCCCTGGCAAATGTCAATGTCACAATGTTTAATATAGGTTATAACTTATTCATTGATAATTCAAGTGTAAATTAAATAGATTTTTCTGATACCTAATTCGCTTTGTAAATTGTAAGTTGATTTGACTTTTGGAGTCTTGAATACTCAACCTAACTTCATGCTATCAATAATATTAAAAATATAGTTATGTCGAAAGTTACGAAGAGAAAACATGTAATGAATGAAACTTTATGGGACGATTACGAGCTACCTAAGGACAATCAAATTATAGTAAAAGTCTTAAGGAGCAGAGGAAATAATCTTCACGAGGTAAGGAAATACAGCTTTCTTGTATAATTTTCATATAATAATTGTAATACAAGTCTCGTGGAACTGGACAAGTCAGGAAAAAACATAATTCTTATGATATTTTATTCCTTTATTTACAGATAACAACTTCAATTGGAGAAGAATACTTAGTATCAATGCCTAGTAAATTTCGAAAAAATATTTGGGTTAAACGAGGTGACTTTATACTCGTAGAACCTATTGAAGAAGGAGACAAAGTAAAAGCCGAAATTGTGAAAATAATGAATAAAGACTCTATCAAGTATTATAAAGAAAACAATTTGTGGCCCAAGGAGTTTGATGAAAATAAAAAGGAAGGTTCTATAGAAAATAATGAAGATTTGTTTGTAAACACAAATAAGGTCCATATGCAGTCATATCATACTGATACAGACAATAGTGACTCAAGTGATAATAGTGAAAGTGATGAAAGTTAATAAAATATGAATATATATATATTAATTCTACATAAAAATAACAAATATAATATGTTATATAGAAATAACTTCATATGGCAACAATAAATGTGTTTATCAGGAATCCTCTTATTTAATCTTCTTTTTTTATGGACTTAAATGTATTACACAGACTTTAGGTAGTTTTGATGTAATTGATTCTGATAGTTAGCCATTAAATCAGCAACTTTACTTATAATTCATTGCAGCAAAACCTAAACCTGTGTAATGAACTAGTTGTATAGATAATTTATAAATCTATTTTTCTTCAGATTCACCATTAATATCCGTAATGTACTCATAAATTGATTTAATAAGTTCTATAGATTTCACTTTGGCCCAACGTTCTGTTTTTGTAATAAGTGTAGTGTGACCATCTTTGATAAATTCTAATGCAAATTTCTTCAACATTTTTGCAGAATGCAAGTCTGCTAATTCTAATATATCTATAACATTATCCACTGATAGGTTTTCCTGCAGAGCTTGTTCACATAAACATTTTAATTTATCAAGTTGGTAGAACTCAGCAGCAGCTAGTAGTTTATCAGGGATATCATCAATTCTAGGAGATTTGTCACTATATATAAATGTCAATACTTCATTTAATATATCAGTTTCAAGGGGAGATTCCACAATATTCGTGTGACACTCCAGAGTGTTATGCTCAAAGTGTGCCTTTAAAACAGCACTTCTACTAGCTAATACTGCTTTGTGGACATTAAACTCTTTACCCTCAACTGATTTAATGATAACATCAGAATAAAGACCACTGTCAAGCAAATTCTGAAAATCATTGCTCAACTCTTTTTCAGGAACATTTTCTGGTGCAATAATGATATCATTATTGATATGAAATGTAAATTTAAGCTTTAGACTACCATTTTCCAATAGATACATCCCTCGGCTTTCAGGACTTATGATATCTTTCTTCAATAATGTCGTTAAATACTGCCACTTATTGGACTGTATTTTATGGTATTCATTTGTAACTAATGTACGTTCTTCATATGCTTTCAGGCGTACTGCAAGTGTAGATTTTACAAAAATGGATTTAGGAAACGAGTAATAAATTTCAATCACATCATTATTTCTACCCAAACACTGAATTTTTAGTTTAAAATTAAATTTAAGTTCTTTTAGGTCTTTATGATTACTGATACGAAAACCTTCACAGCGTTTTTGTTTCAGAATTTGTGAAAAAATTGGTATAGTCCATGTTATTGTATCGATTCTGGTTTGACCGTCTTCTTGATTATTATGGTGTAAAGTAAACATTTCTTTTAGTTTAGATTAATCGTTTTTTATATACCTGGTAATTAAATTTAGCAATTATCAAAAAAAAAGATTAAATTTCATTTACAAATAAGAAACTTAGGAATCACAATTCAAAACGCACAACAGTATGTTTCAGTTCAGTAGTAACTAATACCCAGTAACTCTAGTAAATAGGCTAGTAACTTCATACAAAATTTGTAATCTGTATAGAAAAACCGCGATATGTCAGCTATAGAAGGTATTTACGAAGTATGTTTATAGTTACATCTAATTGTTGTGAATTTTTATCTATTAATAGTTAATTAAATCTAAAGAAAAATCTAAAATTTATTATTTGTATAAGATAGATACCACTTTATCTCATATATTCTAAAAGGTATTTAATGAGTATATGCAACCTGAGGAGGTAATGAAATATTTCATTACATATCAATCTCTGTAAATGTTTCTAAATTGGTCGACTAACGAAGAAAGTCGATATTAAAATTTCTTCCATTATTGTCTTTGTATTGTTTTATTATTAAGTGTCTGGACTTATATTTATGTGACATCTTAACTTCTTATCAAAAATGAATGTTTGATTGAAATATAATCGTATAGATAGAATATCAGTATCATATCGTAATGTAATGACTGTCAATTCACTAAAGCGTAACAGTGAACGCAGAACATAAATTATTACAATTTCTTTCAACTGGTTTCAACAAATGTAATTTGGTGTTAATTATGGAGGATTATAAATTTTTATTCAAAGTTGTTTTAGTTGGAAATGCAGGGGTTGGAAAAACTTGTTTAGTGAGGAGATTTACTCAGGGTTTATTTCCTCCAGGACAAGGCGCCACTATTGGTGTAGATTTTATGATTAAAACTGTTGAAGTGGACGGAGAGAAAGTTAAGGTGAGCACTAAATAGGACGTACGTCCTTCTTGTTTAGGTAAAGCAATTAGGTTCCAAACTTGCCATATCCTTTTATGGTAATATAAAACGGATTGGTGCAATCATATTACACTAGACAGTGTAAAATATATATACACGTATAATTTCTTTTAAAAATTTTTAGCTACAAATCTGGGACACAGCTGGCCAAGAACGGTTCAGATCTATAACACAGAGCTATTACCGATCTGCACATGCACTCATATTAGTGTATGATATATCATGCCAACCCACATTTGACTGCTTGCCCGACTGGTTGCGTGAAATAGAAGAATATGCTAATAATAAGGTTCTCAGAATATTAGTTGGTGAGTTTGAAAATAAAGCAATAGTTTCCATTTTTTTATTAAAGCAATAGTTTCAATTGCATAATTTTATAATTCAATACTGAGTAAATAAGATTTTTCTTCTTAAATTTTATGAATCTACTAAACTACACAATCATTATAAACACACATAATTTATGGAACATTACAAATTCTATCAATTAATTCAAGGTAATAAGACTGACAGAGAAGACAGGGAAATACCACGTCACATTGGTGAAGATTTTGCACAGAGACACGGAATGTACTTTCTAGAGACTTCTGCTAAGGAGGCCGAAAATGTTGAAAGATTGTTTATGGAAATTGCAATAGAATTAATGGAGGTAGGATTTTGTTTTATATTTATTTAGTTATAATTATTAAATTATAGGTATTGTAGAATATATGTATTAATAGTAAACTATATTGTTTGTGATAAAACTAACCAATTAAAACTTAAGCATTTCAAAATTATTAGTTAAAGACAATAATTAAAAAAAAAAATGCAATAATATTTATTTTATTGTATAGTTATTTACTTATGTATATAATGTCACTATTTTTTTTCTTATTTATTAACATTTTAACATATATATCTTTGTGTTTCCAGCAAGCAAAATGTAAGGAGCTGCCAAAATATGATGGTAGCTTAGGTCCTATCAACGGAAAAATATCAACAGATAGTTCATGTTGTCTTCGCTCGTGAATAATGAATTTTACACATTACATCACAGTAACTATAGAGGGTTTGTTTATTTTTATGCTCACTTTTCTACAATGATTTTTTATTTTTTTTTATATTGTAGTCGTAATTATTAAATTTTATTTATTAAAAGCTTTCTAAGCTTTCAGTGTATTTATTGAATAGAATAAATATACTGTGTATCATAAAGTATAGTCTCGATATCATTCCAAGGAGTTTAAGGATGATTTGAAACTGTTATAATAATAATTAAAAAAATATATTTGGCATTTTATATCAGAAGGATATTTGATTTGAAGGAAACAGATGTTTGAAAAAAAAAATTTTTTTTTAAGTGTAACTCATTGTCTTAATAACCTTATTTGGTTTTTGGTTAATTGGTTACTAAATTAACTTATATAATTGCATTTAGCTTGTTACGTTGCTAAACAGGAAATTGCTAATTGCATATTAAAAATAAGAAATGTTTCTCAATCACAATATACTAAATAGGTAAGGATAGTAGGGTGCAAGAACTAATAAGTTAAGAAACCTAAACATAATTGTCAGTCAATCAACAAACATTTAATCACTGTGTATTAAAGAAATTAATAATGTCTAACATGGATGGAGAGCCATCAGTAATTGGTATATTTGATTTTGATTGAAGATATATTATTATTGTGACAGTTTTAGATTACAAATATTTTACAGCTGATTTATTTCTTGTTTTTAGTACCGTGTAGTGTATTGTTAGCATTATCTTATTAAATAGAATTTTGTAGGCTTTTTAAAGTTCAGAAAAATCTGTCTTAGGTTAATATGCCGATCTTTACTATTATATATATTAATAACATAAAATAATCTAATGAATATTTTTTTTCAATAATATCTCGATTTTTGACGTGAAATTTTTTTAGAATCGTTGATTTGAAACTCGATGTAACGGAAAATGCGTCACGATAAAGGAGGAAACTCTAAAATGCTTAAGGGAGAATGAGATAGAAGACATTGCCTACCGCGGTTATGGTGCCATCTATTTCTCAATCTTTGAAATAAAGTGTCATTAGAGGCATATTGAAGTTGTTATTTTTTTAAACTGTTATAGGTGGCGTCGATACTTTTGTAAAATTGTTAGTTTTGGTTTTTAACATAATATTGCTTATGTAAAAATACAAATACTTTCATTAAAGCATTAAATATTTGTTAAGCTTGGTATAAAATAATAAATCTTACATTTATCCTTATACTCCTGAGGCTCTATATCTATCTCACTCTTTCGTAGGCTACTTTTCAGCAGTTTCACTTCTGTCGTGTGTGAATTGTATACACACACATACACATTATTGTTAATTGTATATTATTGCTTAGATATTTTGTGATTTTATGTAAACTTGTTTAATTATAATTATTATAGAATTAAATTATTAGTTGAGTGTAAACAATAGCGCATCACATGTAACATAAAGCCTTTGTTAATGGCTGTGACTAAACAAGCTACGATTTACGACAAATAATTTGAATTTTTTACAAGTATTGCACCGACCATAACAGATTATTTTTTTATTGTATATAGTTAACTATTTAAATAAGGATTGGATGTTAAAATGTCTTGCATTTAGTATAATTATTACATACATACCAAGAGATGCATCTTATTTATGCTGAAATACTGTATTACATAATACATAGCTAGACTAGAGCTGGCAAGTATTCAAAGATATCCGTGTTGTGTTTATGACATGTTAAACATAACTAAGTACTTAATTATGTATAAATCTGTGGTTATAATAGAAAAAAATCTGAATAATAATTGATGAATCGGTAGATCTGAAGTAAATGTGATTATTAGAAGTACAGAAACAGCAGTTGACTACTTATATCAAAAAGTAGACGCATATAAAAGAAATAGGTAATATTTTTTTATTGTCGCCATGACGTGATTGATTCTTTTATTTCCCTCTGTCTCTTTCACTCACTAACAGGCGTCACGTTACAAAGTTTTACTTATAGATGTGTATGTAAATGCCAGCCTTAGATAATCAGCAGAAGTCAAGGTTAACATTACTAATATTAAATTATAACAGATTTGAATATTCATTCCTTATTTAAAATAGTGTGTTTATTTTTGTAAGTTTTTAACCTTTCATTATAAACAAGTCCAGTTGTTGTTCTGTTAGTGAGACAAAATTGTATAAGGGATCTTATCTCTTTTCAATGAACTTAAGATTTGAAATGCAGTACTATTTTCAATATTAGTGTTGCTGATATGATGACACTTAATATCTTTATATTGATTTTTGTTAAATTTATATTAAAAATATATATATAATATCATCACATAAACACTGACTTCAACTACTGGTGATATTTAATTATCCAGTATTTAAATTAATTAATTAATTTCTGTTTTTTGTTTCATTTCTATTCACCTTGACATGTTTATAATAAAAGTTGTTTCCAAGGAGGTTGATATTAATTATTGTGCTCTTTAAGAATAATTTAAGAATATTTTATATAATTTTCAATGCAATTTTTGGGTATATGTTTTTATTATTGCACACAATTATTATTTTGTGCACTTTGGTGTCAGTTTATTTATACTTTATATGGTTGTAAATTTGTTAATTGTTATGTTAAATAATTGTGCAATGTTCTTGTTTTTGTATTAAAATTCTTTTACATTTGTTGCGTTTCAAAATAAAATATACTTAATAAATATTGTATTGATAGTAAGGATCTTCGATCATTCACATACGATTGACAGCATCGCGTATATTCAAGATAGTTTGAAAAATTTTGCGTTTTACCTGAACGGGAGTCACAGTTCAAGCAAATTAGAGCGGCATACCACCTATACACATTACCTAAAGTGAAGAAACGCCTACTTTGTAGTCAATAAAATTGCACTATTTTCATATACTTCTTAAATAAATTAGCAAGGAAATATCGATTTAGGTAACAAGTTAAAAGAAGTACAAAAAAGATAATTTATAACATTATTTAATTATAATACAAAAATTTCTGATATAAAATTATTATATTATATCGATTTAAAACTTTGTCAGTGCTTCATATATTAAAACACCATAATTTAGTCTTTGCCTGAACGTGACTTCAATGTATTTTCGTTATGCTGTCCCGTATGTGAATTCTAGAAGGAAAAATAGAAAATACCTTTAACAGTTTTTTCATGTCGGATTTCTCATACTTATTGTTAATAGACAATGTTTCAACATCTTTGAATGCCATTAATGAAAATATTTATTATATGATGCAACGAATGTACAATTATCAGATCTGAAGTATATAGCTACTTATCCACATGTTATTGAGTCACCAAAGACAAACAAATTATTGTAATGCAATAAAAAATGATCACTGTCAATGTTTGTTTTTATTATTTAATAAAATAGGTTAATTTTTATTATCACCAATTTCAGGAATGCAATCTTGTCGCCAAAAAATAATAAGAATACAAAAGTTGAGATATAACAAAATTTTGCTTCTTCAGAACGCAAAGAAACTTATTGTATTTTAGTTTATTTTGTAACATTTAACTGAACCCCATTGGACTTAATAAACAACTATTATAATAAAGTTGCATTACGTTTCATAATCTAAGCAAAATTATTTTTCATATTGAAATGTATGCAAATAAATTTGAATGAAACTAAGCACCTAATTTGAGTGAAGAATGTGTAATTTGATCAACACTAGCAGGATTCGAACATGTGTCATCTGGAAAGCCGTCTCCCTCGCTCTGCCAACTTGCCTATCAAGTTCGACATCGTGTATCGGACACTCGCGTATATAATAGAAACCTACTTTTAAGGGTCTAGGTGAAAAAGAATATTCCTGTACTCCTCTATTCGGCTTTTGACGACCGGTCCGATAGCCAGAATGATAGCAAGAAACGTTTAAAGTTTATTTACTTTCGTATCTTACCAACGAGTAATCAGAGTATCAGGATGAATAGTCCCATTCTCTAATAATGTTGTTGACAGCTACTGTGCATAAATTGAAAGGCTGTTTATCTTATAGAAAGGCTGTTTTTGACTTAAAAAGTACAGTGTTTATTGTTCTTAAATAAAAGTATAATTACGAACTGTTCTATAACTTTCCAAAAGTAGTCTCTATTTACAGATGCAGGATAGAAACAGAAATTCGAGTCAATAAATGACTGAACCGGTTAAAAATACAAAGAATGAATTTTGAATTTGAATTATTTTGTGCCATAGACATTCTAAACAGGGGTGTGAGAGAGAGTGGATTCATTCTTATACAATTTATTTGTATGCGAAGGCATAAAAACAATATAAATGTTAAATATAAGCCCAATACTAAACCAAGAGTTTTCTCTCGTGGCGTTTTGATTCAGAGAATCGTTTACTGTGGCTGTCCTGATTCGCACAGACAAGAGAATTAAATATTTTCAAATCCCCTGAAAGGTGTTGCAATCCTCAATACTTCTTTTTAATGTATCAGGAATACTTTAATAATTAAATCTATGATACAGTTCAGTTTAAGCTTATATTATTTAAATATTAAATTAAATAAAAATTGTTGTTATAATAAAACTAATTTATTTAATTGAAGTAAAAAACATTATAATTTCTGAAATAGTCATATAAATAAGGTAAAAACACATTACAAATTATACATCATTCCATATAAATCTGTTTCCTTTGTTGTAGTGTCATCGACTCTGAATTCTGAAATTATATTATCGATCCATAGTAAACGTCGCTTGAATTGAATTTGAAATGGCCGACGTTTAGGGGGAGTGTCTAGCGGATATTCGGATTCTGATTGATTTTAATCAAAAGGTGAGTTTAAATTGATATTGTTATATTTAGTGTTCATTCTAATGTCGTTTATATATAAATGAGCGTTAATGAAAATAAAGACAAACTTTTCTGCATTTCCGGTCGCGACCCGGTCTAGTTATTCAAAACAAGGTGTAATTAACATTAAATAAGCAAAGATTATTTCTGTGGTTTAGAGAACTAATTTGCTTAATAATTCTGTATTAAAATACAGATTGATTAATATTGTAAATAAACAAAGAGGTAATATTTTCATACTTTTTTATTGTATACAATACTTTTAGTATTATTAATTTATTATAACAAAAAATAACATATTACTGAGCACTTAAATAGTATATTCTAAAATCATATTGTGCCTTCTTTACAGATATCTATACTGCCTCTTTGTGAGGCAACATCACATTCCACTTCAAAAGACTGATTTTAAAAATTACTTGAAAATGGCCTGGCGTTTTAAAGCCTCTAAGTATAAAAATGCGGCACCTATAGTGCCGAAACCTGAAGCCTGCATACGAGATATTTGTGTTGGATCATATCAGACTTATGGGAACAATATATGCGCATCTGCGGCTTTCATGGCTTTCAACTGGGAGCATGTTGGATCTAGTATGGCCGTTCTCCCTCTAGATGATTGTGGCAGGAAAAGTAAAACAATGCCTCTACTTCATGCTCACTCTGATACAATAACAGATATGGAATTTTCTCCATTTCATGATGGCTTGCTCTTAACTGGTTCGCAGGATTCTCTGGTAAGTTAATTCAATAATAAAAATGCACCTATTTTATGTCAATTATTAAGAAACAACTGAAGAGATGTGTTATTGTGTCTATAAATGTTTATTGTTACAATAGATTGGTAACAGGTCTATTAAATTAATTTTAGTACTTATATTTTTATACTATGTTCTGGATATTATTATTATTATTAATTACCTTATTTTTTACTCTTCCTATTTCCCTTCAAATTAATCTTTTTCCTTATATTAGAAATTAAAAATAGCTTAATAATACTCTCAATTCAAGTAGCTATTTTATAGTTAACAGATTAAAGAAGCACTTAAAACAGTAATTCCATGATTATATAGTTAACAAATTGTGTTTTTTTTGCATAAAAATGTTGATTAAAATTAACGGATTATTAACCTTCTTGGGGAACAGACCGTTACAAATAATTTTGCCTCTCTTGTATTTTGTCCAAAGTAACTAGATAATTGAAAGTTATGGAAGTGTGAATCAGTAATGATAATAATATTTTATCACTAATTATATGGGATATTTTCTACATAAAAATTTATATTTTAAATTATTACAACATACATTTTAAATAGTTTTTTTCTGTCATTGTTCTAGAATAATGATGATACAGTATCTAAAACTATTACATTATATCAGTTCTGTGTATGCATTATATTTTTTTCATTGCAAATAATGTCTGACATAAATTTAAGAAAATAATTAATGTTTAATTATTTTTAGTAATGATGTTCTTAATTATCATAACCAGATATTTTTATTTTCTGTAGGTAAAAGTGTGGCACATTCCACCGGAGGGTCTAAAAGAGTCTCTATCAACTCCCGAATGTACCTTGTCTCAAAAGCAAAGGCGTGTGGAGAATGTTGGATTCCATCCAGTTGCCGATGGACTGATTCATGTTGCGTCGGGACACGAGCTGTCATTGTGGGATCTCACTAAACAGAAAGAAGCTTTTGGTATAATATTATGATTCCATTGATATATTTAAATTATTTAAATTTACTAAAGAAAATAAAACTATTTATCAGTAATTTTTATAAATATATCTTTATAACTTTTATATTTTATTTAAGACTACTATTACATTTAGTATAATAAGTTTACATGTTTACTTAAAGTCTTTGTACAAACTGATTGATAACAATTGTACTCAACATGGATGTAACATGGAATAAATGTATCTCTGTATTTGTCATTCTATTAGATTTGTTTTAATATCATTTCTCTAGGGTCCTTGGTACACTTTACTTTCTTCAAAAACTTTTTTTATAGTGACTAACTAGGTCTTAATTTAAGTTACAATTTTGTTACATATTTGTGAAAATTTACATTTTCTTGCAATATTTAAATGTTAAATTTAAAAATTAATTTGTTGATTACAATGTATTCTAAGTATTTATTTTCTATTTTAGTAAACAAAGATCATACAGAAGTAATCCAATCAACATCCTGGAAAAAAGATGGCAAGTTAGTTGCAACATCTTGTAAGGATAAAAAAGTTCGTATATTGGATCCGAGAGCATCTAGCCCAGTGCTGGGTGTAGCCAACAGTCATCAGAATATTAAGGATAGTCGTCTTGTCTGGCTCGGAGATAGTGACAGGATTTTAACTACGGGTAAGTTAGTATTTAACTAAAGAATTATGATTATAGAATAAAATATTTCTAACTCAATGTTATTGTAAAGCATGCTTAATCATAAATTAACATATTGCAGGATTTGACTCAGCTCGTCTCCGTCAAATAATGATTCGTGATATTCGTAATCTGTCCCAAACCCAGAAGACTTTAGAGCTAGATTGTTCCACTGGAGTTCTAATGCCGTTATACGATGCTGATACCAACATGCTGTTTCTGGCTGGCAAAGGAGATACTACTATATTGTATATGGAGTTATGTGATCGGGAACCTTATTTGATTGAAGGGTTGAGACATTCTGGTATGTATTTTGAGCTAACAATCCTTTAATAAGATCAAATTAACAGCATATTACATATGAGAGACTAGCCCAGTATTAGACTATATCAAGACTTGGATAGTACTAATTCCTATATAAAAAAAATATACAACTTATTTCAGCATAATACCACCATGTTTTAGGTTCAATTTACCAGAATAGGATGTTATTCAGTTTCAATCACAGTAGCCTATTTGGCCTAACTTGTTGGTGGTACACATTAGATATTAAATCAAGATTCCCTTGCAGGCGAACAGACGAAGGGCGCATGTCTGGTACCGAAGCGGGCTCTGCGTGTGATGGAGGGAGAGGTTAACCGCGTGTTACAGCTTGCCGGCTCCGCCGTCGTGCCCGTCATGTACCAGGTGCCGCGCAAGGTGGGTACACGCACGCACACGCACGCACACGCACACTGACACGTACGCGCACACGCACACACATACGCACATAGTCTGGCAACCTAGAAATCGGAATAATGTCACTACTATTGGCATACTAGTTAATAAATGAGTGCAATTATAATTTTTATAACGTAGTTATTTGATAGATAACCTAGTATTATAAGTGGGAACTTCTTATTGTTCTGATTTTACCAGTTAAATAGCCAATAACAAACATCGTAATAATTTCAGAGCTACCGTGATTACCACGCGGACCTGTACCCCGCCACGAGCGGCTCGGTGACATTCGTGAACGCGCCCATGTGGCTGGACGGGCGCGACCACCCGCTGCCCACCATCTCACTGAGACCCGACGACGACAACTTGAAGCAGGTATGCCTTTACTTTGTTATGTTTTGAGTTATTTAATTATTTTTGCTAGTAACTGCTTTGTTAGTAGCAAAGTGATCTCCAATGTAATAATAAAAACTGTATTTGAATAGTATGAAAATTTATTTCGCTCAGATGTCGTCCATTAATTTAAGGCTCAAATATCACGTGTAGAGAAGCAATATTTCATTTATATTTTTATATATGTAATATTGTAATTTCTTGAGCAAAGTCTTTTGCAACGATTTTGTCTGCTCAAGAAATTAGTTAATATTAAAATACTATTTTCTTTTTAATATTATTTAAAAGAAAATAGTCTGACTATCTTCATGTACCGATATTTATGAAGCAATTATTTGTTTATAAAATATCTACCACAGATTTTGCTTCATGACTATTTATATGTAGACACTACATTAAGATTTAATAAAAATTGTTACAATTGAGTTTTAACTTTTTTTGTATTCTCTTTTAAAGAGTCTTGTTTAAGAGAAGTTATGTATGCTATAATGAAAATATTTTTTTAAATGCTATTTGTTCATTATTATTGTTAGTATGCTTGCCCTTCATCAGTACTTAGCGGAGAAAAGTATAGAAATAATTTAATATTTATGTAATTTATTTGTTGGTTAGTACGAGTGTCTGTGTTTATTTATAGTATATATTGTTTAAAATAAAAAATAATGTATTGAGTATGAAGGGCGGGTGCATATCAGTAACAATCAGTAGAAATATTTTTAATAGTACAGAATAAATCAATTGTTACCGGCTAAGAAGTGTTGATAGTTTTGTGCATGATTTGGGTTTTGTTCTATTTAAAGATTACTGGTGTGTTTTTTTTTTATATTTTTGTTTTCGGTGTGTTTTTTTGTGTTTGGTGTGCCATAGTATATAGCTTGGTGTAGTTAGTGTAAACAATGATTTTGGGTTTAAAGTAAGTAAATTGATTATATTTATTATTTGCTTTTTATTTAATACTAACGGATTTATATAAATAAGATTATTTAATGACGACGTGATATATAATATGTATGTTCCTGTTCAGACTCATCGCGGTAACCTGGAAGAGCTGGTTAAGGCAATATTATCAATGCCCGTGCCGAAGAAGGGTGAACAGAAGCCCATCGCTCAACAGATCGAAGAACCTGCGAAAGTCGTCCATAAAACAACAACGCCCGAACAAAAGGAAGAAGACAGGATAGACTTCGTTAACGTCAAGGACATGA
Source organism: Melinaea menophilus ssp. n. AW-2005 (assembly GCA_918358695.1). Lineage (NCBI taxonomy): Eukaryota > Metazoa > Arthropoda > Insecta > Lepidoptera > Nymphalidae > Melinaea > Melinaea menophilus. The sequence goes on from OU911049.1 coordinate 2,471,092, forward strand.
TAAAAGGTATGGAGAAGCAGAAAGTGGAACCCAAAGAAACCAACGGCTTCCACAAGAAGATAACGGACAACGGTCACGATTTCGACAACGAACAGAAAGGAACCGCCGAGAAGAGTGAGCGGTGTTTAGAGAAGACCGAGAGCTCGGACTCATCGGAGTCTCTATCGAGAAGCAACAGTTTGATCAATGGTGTGCCGAGTCAGGTTCCAAAACCCTTGCCCAGGTCGTCCATATCCGAGGGCAGTTCTGCCGACGATCAAGAGGCTCCTAAACCTAAACCCAGAACGTCCACTCTGCCCGTGGCCGGTTATAAGGTATTTTTGGAACAATCACGGTTAATTTTACGTGTATTGCGTTTGTATTTTTTTTTATTATTTTATATCATCTATGATATGATGTTTTTTACTCTGTGCTTTATTGTTTATTATACATTTTTTTCTGATGGTTTTTTTTATTTTTTAAATTTCTTTTGTTTTGTGTATTTGCCTGTGTGTACTATGTACCGTAATGTCTCGTTCCAGCCCCGGCTGGGCCCCAAGCCCTTCTCGGCGGCGACCGGCAACGAAGAGTTCTCGTTCGACAAGGTGTTCTCTGTGCCCGTCGTGCCCGGACTATCCAGATCAGATTCAGGTTAGTCATAATTGATTTTTATTATAAAACGTAATAATTAATGTATTTATGGTATGGGCAACGTAATGCGGTGGGATGAAGAGCAGGCAACGAGAAGAGTAACGCGGTGTAAGTTGTTCGTCTATGGAACGAGCATCCTTGTCCTTGCTCAACGTATGTAAAGTTTCGAGTTGGATTTAAAATTTGTTAAGGAATTTAATTTTAATTATAAAAGCTAAATAATAATAATAATAATATATATATTTTTGTGTACATGTTATGTATGTATACTTGTAATTTCTAGTCCACTCTGGTACATGAGGTACATGTGCTAGCCAATGGTTGAATGTAAGACATTTATAGCAAGTAGGCCGCCTTTTTTTCCTTTTTCATTTGTGGTTGGCTTTTTTTCTTGTCTGTTTTTAGATAGTAGGTTATGGTATCATATACGAATATATATTGGTATGAGAATAAAGATGGAAATTGTGAAAATGATAAGCAGAGAAGCTTGTATTGCAAAATTATTGGGATAAGGCCAAGTGGAAGGAAGTAATTAATGTAATTTACTGAGTCTTTGTTATACAAATTATTTGGTTAAGTGACAATTTATAATCATATAAAGTGTTGAACACATATTATTTATAATATATATATATATTTAATATTAGAGTGACGAGATTTATATCATTGTATATTTTGTTGAACGGCTGTCTATATTATGATATATTATAGTTATTTCAATTGTAGGTGCCTCTCCCGTGGCGCCGGTGGCGACGCCCATCACCACCACGTCCGTTAAAGACGAGGACAAGGACAAATCTCTCTCTCCCACCAGCGACGTGGAAGCGCCCGCTAATAAAGGTATTAATTAGTGTGATGACTTCAATTGGACACAAATATGACATTGAAAATCAATTTAAAGATATTATATAAAATTTATAAAATACATATATATTATTTTTATACGACGAAAGTTTATTCTATTTGTTTTTTTTTTGTATGTCTCAGAAGAGTACACGAATGGCAAGTCCGACACGAGTGTAGAGGAGGAGACGAACTCGTCCGACTCCGGCTATAGACCCAAGACACCGAGCACGGCCGAGCGGAGGAGAATGTTCGAGAACACGGAGTTAGTGGAATACAATTATATTAACAGCAGTAATGTAGACGGCCCTCTTCTGCCTTACGAGTATTACGGATTGTTAGAATCTGCTGAGGATGAATATATATAGCTTTATCTATGGGTATATAGTGTGAGATAATTGCAGGCACTTGACCAAAACAATATCATATACTCGGTTCTAATAGTATATGTTTAACATCAGTTAATATGTTATCATTACATGAAGTATCTATCTCGCAGGTCCATGTCGGTTCCCGCGCCGGCCTCGCCCGCACCTCTAAGGTCAGTGTTCTCATATTTTTTTATTAAGTAGGGTGACATTTTTTATCGGGACCTTATGAGTAAATAGATCTAATGCCTTTAACAAAACTATGTAAAGTCATCTTTAATATGCAGAGTATGTTTTCAATTCCAGACGAAGAGATTCGGTCAAATCTCGCAAAAGTCCAGACCGTGAAGAAAAACGTTCATCTGTACCCAATGTTACTACTAAGAGGACTTCTACTGTGTTTGGTAATATTTTTATTGTAATTAATAATGCCAAGCCTAGCAACTTTTTTCTTTAATGTGTTAACATTGTTCAGACCTACTTACTATGTGCTTTAAATACTATACATATATTATTTTTAATATAAATTGAATAATAAATCTACCAATTCCTATTAATTCAGGTAAAGTGTCCAAATTCCGTCACCTGAAAGGTACGCCGGGACACAAGTCCACTCACGTCGAGAATATCAAAAACATAAGTCGACAGATCTCCGGGGAGTGTAACGGATTTTATGGTAAGTAGTAATGCAAAAATCTACATATTATTTGTTCATTTGTACAACGGGCGTAATATATCATAATCATCCCATAGCAAACGGCGTTCGCTGCGCGCTCCCCCTGTCGGGCGGTAGTGGGCGGTTGGGGGTGGTGGAGCTCCCCCGGGGCGCTACTCCTCGCGGCGTATCATCGGGGGGCGGCGCCCCTCACACTCCCGGCCCCCCAGCGCTGCTGCACACCGCGCCGCTGCAGGACTGGGCCTTCGACCCCTTCAGGGACGACAGGCTGCTGGTCGCCTGCGACGATGGCATGGTCAGGGAGTGGATTCTACCGGAAGGAGGTTGGCGCTTAAAGTATTAATACATATTGATATGTTCAAGTTGAGATCTGTTTACTGATTTGAAACAAATAATGCAAATTGAAATGTCATTGATATGTTGTAGGAAGTATACTTGTGAATTAACTTTATTGAAAAGTAAATCGAAACAGATTTTCATAACACAGTATCATTTCCAGGTCTCCAAGAGTCCACGAACGAACCGAACCGTACGTTTTCCGCTCATCCCGACAAGATATACATTATAAGATTCCATCCCACCGCCTCCGACATCCTCACCACCGCAGCCCACGACCAGACCGTCAAGATCTGGGACCTCAGCCAGGACGTGCCCACAGCGGAGATCACTCTGACCGGACACACGGATCAGATATTCGCACTGGACTGGTCGCCTTGCGGAGAGTATCTGGCAACCGTGTGCAAAGACGGCTTTATTAGGGTGAGTATTTTATAAAATAATTGTGTGATATACACATATATATATATTCCTTGTTATCCAGCGATGAAAGTGTAGTCTCGACAATGATAGATTGGGTTTTAATTACCTTTCCTAATGATATAAATGCTTCTAAATAAAAAGGAATATCGATACTATTATAGAACTTAAAACCATAGTTTTTAAATATTTGTCTGTTTATCTTTTCGATCCTTACATCAAAAACACTACTAGACGGAATTTGATTTCTTTTTTTGTGGGCAAAGACTAGGTTATCGTCGTAGTCGACTTTTACCCGTTACATGCAACGTTTTTACTCTGAAAATATAAATACAGTTTTAAACTATTAGTCAACACCATAAAATGTAACACGTGGTTTGGGATATTGTTATAATAAAATATATTTTTTAAATTATGTAATTAAGCTACTCATACCGGATTGGAATAACCAAAACCGTAGACAACGACTAGTATAGAAAATAAAGACTAGAGGCATAAAAAAAGTGAAATCGGTTTTATCCTGGCCTCAAATAAAACACCGAATATAACCTCAATCGGTCGATCGGACATAATCGATAAAGTTTTGTATTAAATGTTTATCGTCGGGAGCTTATTATTATTGAAACGATTTAGATAAAATCGGTCCGGTACTGTAGTGTGTGTGGTACGTCCGCAGGTGTACGCTCCGGCTCGTCGTCCGACGCCTCTCCGGTCCGGTCCGGCGCCGGGCGCGCGCGGCGGCCGCGTGGTGTGGGCGCTAGGCGCCACGCACCTCGTCGTCACCGGCTTCGATAAGTACGTACACTACTCGAGGACATAATGCGTGTCGTACTATGTTCGTGCACTGGACACGTATATTAACTCTGTGGATTTTATATTTAAATGTATCTATACAACTTTGGTACTTCTCACTGCGCCGCATTTTATTATTTATTTAATATATCCTTCGTCAATTTGTAAATTCTATCTTTACGACGTTATTAAATATTGTTTATTTGCCCAGAGTGTCGGAGCGTCAGATACTGCTCTACAGAGCGAGCGACCTGTCCGCGCCCGTCTGCACGGTGGGCCTGGACGTGTCGCCCGCCATCTTGCAGACGCACATCGACCACGACTCGAACACCCTATTCCTTACTGGACGAGTAAGTTGACTAGTCTATAAATAATACCAAAAGTATATAGATCTAACCGGCCTTAAATTTCTTCTGGTGCATAGTTTGAAAAAAAAACCTATCTTTATCATTTTCATAACTCGACTTCATACTAAATTGAAATTAGGTCACTATATAACACCAGTGGTTTAGCAAAAGTAATTAATTGAATGATGTGTATTTTAATAAAACGCAGGGCGACTCCACCATCTACTGCTACGAGGTGACGTGCGAGGCGCCGTACATCTGCGCGCTGTCGCACCACCGCGCCGCCTCGCTGCACCAGGGCATCGCCTTCCTCACCAAGAACCTTGTCGCCGTCGAGAAGGTATTTGTGTGGTGTTGTTTTTTACTATTGCAATGTACTTACTATTGTATAGAGTGTTCTTTTTTATTGTTGAAATGAAGTTACTATTTTATACAGATATTTTTATTTTCCTATATGATAGTTTTAAATGTATATTTCGATATAATATTTTTTATGATTACAGGTGGAGTTTGCAAGAGCGCTGCGTTTGACGAATGGCACCATTGAGCCCCTCTCCTTCACCGTTCCCAGAATTAAAGTAACGTATTTGTGATTCACGTCATTGTAAATTTAATATTCTTCACACCATTTTGGGTTTCTCTCAAGTTCCTTCACAGTGCACCAAATAAACGAACGGCTCTGGAACGACTTGCCCTAAAACATTAGATGCTGTCCGAGTCAAATGGATTAAAAAAAACTTATTGATACAAATGGAATAGAAAATTATTCTATTCCATTTGTTCTATTTTTTGGGCCAATATAAATTTAATAAATAAAAAATAAATAAGTAATCCCTAATCATTGTGATCAACAGCTTTAAAATAATTTCGACAAAACGGTTATAGATTTTCTTGCAAGTTATATTCTATTAACTTTTCTAGCCATTTGAACCCCGAAATATATAATTATATTATCAAACCAACATTACCGTAGGTAGTAGTAGTAGGAGAGTAGTTGTTTGTGCTAACACGGACTTCGTACCCCCGGAGCCTGTAAGCTGAGATCGTACACAATATCAACGCCTCACATTTAAGCGTCTATCTCTTCCAGAGCGAGCTGTTCCAGGACGATCTGTTCCCTCCCACGCTGGTGACGTGGCAGCCCTGGCAGAGTGCGGCCTCGTGGTTGGCGCGGGAGCCCGTCACCGCGCGTACCGCCAGCCTGCAGCCCCCGGGCATGGAGCCCTGTACGTACACACATACACAAACACTTATCACACTGTCATACACACTACTTGTGTGAATACGTGTTATCGTCGGATTGCAGCGTCAGCAAGACGAGGAGTACCAATACCTTTTGGATATTTGTATCAAATTATTTGTCAATAGTTGCTAAAATTAAAAACTCACTAACATTATATATAATATATTAACATGTCGTTAACATTTTCACTATTTTCACGATTGGATTGACGAGTTTAACATTTTAAATATTGATTGAATATTGGAAAAAAATAATAATCGAAAGAGCTGAATATATCAATAATTATATTTCTGTAAGAATAAATGAACAGCATGTATATATTACGTATAATAAATTCCCGCGTGTGTCAGTGTCGGCGCACGCGGCCCCCGCCAAGGAGAAGCCGAAGCCGAAGCCCGACCTCATCAAGTCGCACGTGCCCATGGACCCCAAGGACAAGCAGGACAGTGTGAGTTATATACTGATATAGGAGTATAGTTCGAAGGCACTAGCTACTTATTAATATGTGTAAGACCTCCTATAGTAAGGTTAAAACATTGAGCACGGGAAATATTTCTGTAGAAAGTGGGATGGAAACTCGTCATTATATCGATAGAGCTGATCAATTTTGTAAAGCTCGTTATAGTTTACCGTTAAAAGAATTGTGATTTGTATAGCTTGAATGACTTTATAATTTCAGATAATGAAATCGATGAGTGCAAGAGTCACAATGAACCTCAAGCTGGAGCAGGACAGCATGGAAGGAGTGGACGACTCGGAGTGGGATCACTGAATCAATTACATTCACATTTATATATCATTTATAACGTTACGAAGTAGTAGTTTTAATTTGTGAACACCCTGTATATGTGTAATACAAATGTATCTGTTTATTTGTGGAACACCATGTATAATGTAAGTGTTTCACAATACGTGTAGGTAATTTAAATTGTGTATTAGACGGTAGTTTAAAATGAATTAATCTGAACCATTCAGTTGAAAATACTGAACGATTCGAGACATTATTATTATTTGGATTTTTTTACTTATAAATGGTATTATTTTAAATAGACAGTGAATGTGAACTGGTGCGTTAAGTGTAGGAAAACGCGAGATACTTGCGTGAAGGTGACCCAAGAATAACAAATGGACCGCCCTATGCAATACTGTGACGAGTTTGATTCATTGAAAATTAACACTTAGTACTTACTTTTTAGTATGACACAAATAATCATGATAGTTTTATATTGCATAAGACAGCCCATATATACTTTTGACCACTCGCGTTAGGAGTGATGGACGTTGGATATCTCCATTTTTATCAGTTTGATCTCTTATCATCGGTTAATTTTACGCAAGTATTTGGCTTTAGCGATTTAGATTGTAGTATATCCGTACAGGATAACCCAGTCCTTAACCCTAGGTTACCTAGCATACCTAAGTATTTTGATACTCGGCCCATATTTTATAGAATTTTTTCATAAAATATCTTAATAAAACGAAAGTCCCCTTGCAATAACAAGATCTCTTACAAATTTTTAGGTAGTAGTAGTAGTATTAAGATTTTCGTATAAAAAAAAGAAATCTTTTGGTATTATTTAAAAATATAGTCCCAATTCTGTATAATTTTAAAGTGCAAAATATTTAATTGCTACATTCGTCTTTCTTTTTATAGTTTTGGTATTTTTTTTACGTAAACCGTGCTCTTTATGCTTTTTTCATTTTATTTTTTTATAAATAAAGAAAAAAAGCATCGACAAGAAGGATTCGCGTCTTCAATGATATCTATTAATATATAAAAATAGCTTTTGATAAAATGTCCCAAAAATTTTATATAGAAATCATAAAATGACATTTGGGTGACGTTCCAGCAATACTAAAACAAGTAATCAAATGAAATATTATTAATAATAACTATATACACATTAAAGAATAATAAATTATACACTTGGTGTTGTGATCTACGTACAGACGACCAAACGGTATGCTCATTAGATGCTCATCTCTCTATAATAATATTTTTTTTATTAATAATAATCAATTAATGTAACCACTGTCATTCTCGAGCGTGATTGAAATCGTGACGTCACAAGACAGCAGATCACAAGAAATCTGCGTCCACAGACATTCCTACATCTCTCATAACGCATTTATTTACTCTATACACTTTATATTATTCATAGTTAAGTAAATATAGGCGTAACGTATTAGGGAATTGAAATTAATGTAACCGGTATATTTATATAGTCATTACATATATACATATATATATATACATATACATATATATATATATACATAGTTCGAAGCGTTTAGTCCCGCTAGTGATGCCATGACATCGGTTTGCTCAAAACGCCAAAGATTTAATGATTCATTTCATTATTTTAATTATTTTTTTAATTATTTTTTTATTAGTGATCGAATTTGAAGTGTCGCTTTATCATTGATTCTTTTTTGTATCAGAATATCCAATGTATTGGAAGATTGTTGAGGTATCGGAGTTTATATTATCTATAATCTCGAGAAAATGCATTTACATTTACATGGCGTATTATATATAGATGAACGCCATTATAAGCCTTAAGTAATACACGTTAAAGGTGAAATTATATCGACTTGTATACAAAGACATGTTTTGACTAGGAATGACGTACTAATGGTATAGTATTAGTATAGATCGTGTATTAATTAGTATTACTAAACGGAATCTCATTTTTTTTCTTATAATATTATTCATCGCTATTGCTTTACGTTATTTTTAATTCGTATCGGCCTAAGGAATTTGGGCGTTTATCTCTCTCTAAACCGATATGTGTGAGCAGGATAAGAAGCGACGTACATACGCTTTCATATTACTTAATATGTATAGATGTAATTTTATTCGCTAGTCAAGTTATTCTTTAAATTCTAATACGTATTTCTCGGTATTAAGGTTCATATTCCTTTAGTTTATATTGGGGTCGAAAATATTAATGTAGTTTCTGTAAGAATATTTATTCTCAAATGTTTATTGGATTTGATCGTGAAGCTGAAGATAGGACTGACACGATATGCACAGAATGCGAGCTGCGAGCCGTCATAACGCACCTTTGGTACTCTGAATAGTGAATACGATATTAAAAATAAGCTCAACTTATTAATAATAGTATATTTATATTGTTTATTCTCAGCACTCGTATTGCACCTAAATCCAAATCCATCTGTGAGTTGTCTGTGAGTTGTTTTGATATTTTAAACTAAAAAAAGTGTATATTATTTTGACGAATCGCGTGCTTTTGTATGAAAGTTCTTATTTAATTTAATAAGTCTTCCAAAGTTTGTCACGAAATTTAGAGGTGAAACAATTGCCTTGGAATGATTTTATCAAATCCTGCCGCGGTACCAAAGTTGTGAATCGACAATAATGTTATTTTGAAATGTTTCAAATTCAAATGTCTGACACATTTTATTGTCTTCACCGTATTGTAAATTTGGTGCCAATGATTCGTGATTGTGAATTGGCGAAATAATTATTATATAACCTATGTCATATAACCTTACCAACTTCTTGACATTTAATATTTTTAATCTGTTTATCGGCAATAGTCGTCATACATGAATCATAAACGAAGCCCAGTGTGAGTGCGTGTATTTTGTATTTTTGGATGTAAACCTACAGATATCCCTAGCAATAAGGTTCAATATTTGGAGATATTTTATTACTTTGCATTTTTTTATTAAACTCTTGCTAAATTGTTGTGTGTTTTTTTTAGCCCATCTTACTTTACGTCTCCTATTTTAGTATAATACTAATAACTCGGAGAAGAATATGAATGTCTTTGTAATTATTTTTAATATACAATTCAAACAATAAACCTTCGAAATAAACAGAATTAATGAAAATCTTTGACTAGTGAGAGGTCGCAGGTTTGAGTCCTGTCCTGCCTTCATAAATACACAAACAAGTGTATTTATGAATCCATATTTATTAAAAAAGTAAGTGGAAAGTGGAAAAGTAGCGGAAATCACAATCAAAATCTGCTTAGTTTAAGTTTGAATAGTACGAAAGTAATAATCGTTTACACATAACTATATGTTTTTTCTGACAAACCTTACTTTAATAGGCTAATAGTTGCTATTGAAAGCATATATGGTAAAATTACTTGTTGCATAACGAAAAAACTAAGGAAAATATCAGAGGATATTTCAGACATTATGGTTTAAACCGACCTTTAACATTGACCGATGGTAAAAGGGAGAGACCGAAATATAGGTCCATACAAAGAATAATAATTTTTTTGTTTTGTTTTGTTCTATCAATATATGTATATTTGACTAAATTCAATGCCTTCTGTGACATGATCGTATCACGAACGCTCTAAAATTATTAATTTAAAGGGAAGATTGTTTATCAATTTGCACAAAATTACTAAAGAATATTTTTATTTTATTACCAGAACTATAGGAATTTCCAAAGCGCTTTCAAAAACGAATGAAACTACGAAGTCATTAGTTATAAATATACTTTATATTACATTTTTCTTTGTAGTGGTAGGTGTGGTGTTTTGCCCTTGACCTTAGGTTTTGAGGCAGGTAGGAATAGTTCAGCGAAACGCATTTACTTCCTCGGATATTGTTTATTTTTCACAAACGAACAAAAATCACAATTACTAGAATTAAAGCATAGGAGTGGAGCGGAAGAACAATAGAAGCGAATAGAAGTCCCATCGATCTTAACTGATGTTTCCTAGGAGCTTGCGGGGGAACCGTAGCGGGCGGGCAGACCGGCGACCCGGTTGAAACATGTGCGTCCGCGTCCAGCGAGAACAATAGATGGCCTGCTGCCCGTTAGTTCGCATGTAGAGATACATTCTTAACTTAACCAAAAAAATATTTAAATATACTAAAATGTAGTTATGTAATAAAAGAATAATTATTTTAATAATCGTGGAAATATGCTACACATTAATTACTATTTTTATGATTATAAATAAATTCAGCAGAAGTTTTGGTTGTGGCACCCGACTGCATTGCAGGCCCGCTTATTCCAGTCATGTAGGTAGGACATGTCCACTGTCCAGGGTATCTAATACAGGATTACTGAAAATATATTGTCATTACAAGGGTTAGGTGTGAAAAATAATTTAAAAAATTTGTAGCAATATACTATAGTAAAGTATATATACATAAAAGTACATAAAGTATCATTATGATGATTTCTGTGACAAATCTTTTTATAAATACTAACTAATTTTGTGGTAAAAATTATTTTCCTATTACACTTTGTTCGTTTAACATCAAAGCAAACTTTAGATTACAGAATGACCTTGACGTTAATACAAAGATCCCTCGAGAAATTAACGTTTTAAAATGTTCGTTACACGCGAGATGATCAATTGCTGTTACAAATAGTTTTAATGAGTTTCATGGACGTGGCGTGTGAAATGAGAAACCTCACCATGTATTGCTTTAAAATACGAAATTAGCTTCGCAATTATATTTTATGTTGATACATATCATATCACCTGTAAATTTTTTCGAACCCTATGATGTTGGGATGAAATGTAGTTAACGACTTGATCCCAATATCAACAACAATGACCTACACTTAGTTTAAGAATATTTAAAGCTAAGGTTACTTTTAAAATAGGTTTCATGGAATTATTGTATATAAAACAGTCGTTTTCGAGGAGTATCGCTGATTTTCTTTCTAAAATTAGTACTTTGGAAAAAATGCGATTTTTATTCAATAATCCTATCTAGAAATCTGCCATTGATTGTACTAAGATTAAACTTGACTCATGAAACGCTGACCTATTGGCATTCGGCGTATTAGCTGACCTACGTTACGTAGGCTGGAGTGTGGGAGGCGTATTTACTGATTACACCGATTACACCTTATTTATCCTGGAATTATCACTTATACGAACATTATTAAACATATTACGTGGGTATAGTACACATTTCTTACATTCAACCTTGCTCGTATACCTGTAATTGGTAAGTAGGGAGATCTACTATCGTACATGGATGATAAATATAATGTCAGTAAGTAAAATTTACTATGTCACTTACCGAGATTAGATATTGAAAATTGAATAAAATCTTTTTTAAAGTTTACCGAAACAAGTACTCGTAGATTGTAGATCATTGTAATGTATCTTTTTCAATCGTCTTGCCAAGAAACGTAAAACTTGTCGAACTCACTTCCAGTTTTTGGGTTGATAACTGACCGTAATAGTACTATATTGTAAAGTATTTCAATTTACATCTTTTGTTAAGCATTTAGATTAGAAAAAAATTGTTTGTGTCGTAACTCAAGGGCTTAACAAATAAGACATATGTATTATTGTATCGCATTTAGCGAAATAATACTGAATATCTTGTATTTAAGTCAAAAGGAGGATTCTGAGATAAGCGCGCAAATCAAATATTTATTAACGTGTTAAGCCGTCGAGATAAAGTACAAAGCTTAATGTAGCTTTTATTCATAAAGCCTTGCTACATCATTTAATACAATTTACTCTCAAAAGTACAAGAACCACACGTCGAGAAAAGTGAAAAATTTTACCGTAATCAAGTAGCACTTTAGGCCCCTCTCCTACAAATTACACTCATTCATCCAAAAAGATTTTTTTACGTTATTTCTTAAGAAATATGTTATGTACGTGTGCGGTTTACCCGAAAATATCCATTGTACTAAAATGTATTGCTTCGGTAACCTATTAGAATATTTTATGGCTCTTTTAGATTGATTCGTAAATATTTAGGTACTCTTATGTTTCGCTGGAGCTTGTTGTTTGTTAGCGTCGATGGAACATCGCGTATTCCTGGATATTCAGTAGAATAAAAACTATTTTAGAATAAATTATATTAACGAAAATGCTACATACAATACAAACATACAAAAAAAGACTAACTACTACTCTAATTTTGTATTTAACTTTCTAAGTACTAAGAATGTCTTTAGCATTATAAATCTATATCAAAAATGTATTGTACGACACTTAATAATATGATCAAGTAATAAAGAGACAAAACTTTATAGCAACAGTTATTTGTATGCAAATATAAGTATAGAAAAGTCATCTAGGTGTCTTTATTTCCGGTATATTTCCTCCGTACATATTTTTACAATTACAATTGAGTAGATTGCATCTTGAATTTGTTTTAAGTAATGGAGCATTCAAAGATTTAAAAAACAATAACTTTAACCTTTTTTATCACCAACTGGGATTGTCGGTAATCATCGTCATCGTTTACATAGTCTATAAATCATTGGAATTTTACAACAAAACCAATCATAGTGGAGACGGAATATCAGATTAGGTATTAGAATATATGCGATAGGATTAAAATATTTCAAACAGTATAATAATCTTCGTTGGTCACAATGACTCGTGTTTGATTTGATCGTAACATTGATTATATTAAAGGTATTGTGTATAACTCTTTATCCGTATTCACTAACTGAAACGACAATTATTATCTGTGCGATAAACTTCCGCTCCAAAATATTTTTTAGTAACTCAGTATTCAAACAGTGTGTCTTGAAGTGAGCATTAAAAATTAACTATGAAACTAAAACAAGAGGTTGTTATAAATTACTTATGACGTGATATGTCACAATTATTCCCGTGTATGATACAATGGTATAAAGACTCAAGTAGTCTGTCCTACTCCGCCTACATGTATGACGGACTTCATGACGTAACATTCTTGCTTCAATAGGTTTATGGGAATGTTTAAGGAATTCATAATCTACAGTCGGTAGGACAACGTTCGAATCCAACATTCCAGGGACGAATCAGGTTATGTGAGATTTCTCTTCAACTAACCACACTATTCATAACACAGAATGAGGTTTCGGCGTCTCGAGAAATATAGCGTAAAACTTTCAAGAATTTTGATAGTTGACGGAATTAAGTTAAACATTATTAAAACATTACATAACAGATATCTTTTTATCTTTTTGTTTTCCATTTTTCTATTTTCGTATCCTTTAACATGGAGAAAGCATGACATTGATCTAGGAGGAAAATAGTAACAAAAAGTAACACATTTCTGCATCGAAATGACCAAAATTAAACACAATAAATAAAGTTAGCACCTAGTCCTAGAGTTAGGCCACATTAATTAATACAATGTTTACTATTCGACTCGCTTGAGTCACTTTTATTCTAACAGTGCTGTGGTGTGGTAGTTATGTTATATGATGTCCAAACATGGGAACTATTACTGGTTAGTAACACTACTATATGCATTTATTTATATATCTATCATATATATATATATATATATATATATATATATAAATAAGTAAGTTTATGTACAGAGAAGACATACTTTTTCTTACTTCGTACTATAATAACAAAATTGTTGATTGATTTATTTTGTAGGTTTGTATGTAACAGCTATAATTTTAGAACGTTTGTGTGTTAATGTATGTTAATGAGATGGTTTAAAGTTTAAAATTATACAAATAAGTCTGACAAGTTTTTCTATCAATTGTGTAGAAATAATTATATTTATATATAATACGGAACCTTCAATATTTCAGTGATAAACTCATACTTGACCAAATTTTGTTTGCTTAACCTTTGAGAGTCATATTACTTAAATAGAGTTGCTTCTATGACCCATTTTATCGCTAGACGAAGCCGCGGGCAATACATTGTATATTAACTTAAACTACACAAAGGGGACTTCAACAATAAATTCAACTTGTTTGATAAATATTTTTCATACAATATGAACTTTAAACTTGTAAAGAAGCCGCCCGAGGGAAGCTCAAATAAGATTTGAAAACCCGATAAAGTATTATTGCATACAAAATTTATAAAATATATCGGCTATATCAGCAAAGGAAATATTATTATCGAAATCTTCTGATCCTTTACTTGATACGCATAATAAAATTATTCGTTTGTATGTTACAAAGCAAAATAAAAGCTTAAGATGTATTTAATTATCAAATCAAAGAATCCCTTAAGTATCTCTACATATTGTGATATATTTTTAATATCATACTAATTACATTAGTAGGTACGTTATGAAAATATAAAAATATTAATATTGAAATCTAAACTAAATTGAGCATAACTTCGAGAGAGTTAAAATATAAAAAAAAACTCTTATATTTTGATAAAATTATATAAACAGCTATATTAATTTAAATTAATGATAAATAAACAAAAAAGCGTTTATTATATTCTGTGTCCGTGAATGAAATAAGATTGAGTTTTTCATAGAATTCCATAATCTCAAAGGGACGGGGAAAAAATATTATAACCTTAATCTACCCAAAAGATATCTTTATATCTTTTAGTCTCAAATAATTCTAAAACAATATGAAATAACAGAATGAAAAAAATATTATTATATTATACATAGTAGGTTTTTTTACAGATACTGCTTTAGTTATATTTAATTTAATACTAATTATACAAACACAATGGCGGTCTATTTAATGTATCTATACTATATTTTGAGATAAGGTTACGAAATGTATCTTTATTAAGTATTAACAAATCTGAGTAAATAAAACTATGATAGTTACTCCATGTTGAATTTAATACTTTATTACCATAACCCTGTAACATATTAATTAAAAGTTACAGCCAGGCGTTCAAATTAAGTCATTAAAGTTATTAAGGTTACTTGTTATAAAAATTTCGACACATCAAGCACCCCACTCAGCACGTTAGTATTTACACGCGGGTGATTTCATACTTTCATAAAAATTTTACATTTAACTACAAAATAAATTATGTTATTACTTTTATGTCCTTATAATGTATACTATATATCTGTATTTAATATATTAACACTATCATTATGTGTTACATAACAGCTGTTATTAATCTATTACATTCTCGTTTCAGACACCATGTTACTGTATATAATATTCATTATCTCGTCCGTGAGCTCTAATGAAGCTGACGTCTGCTCCACATGCATCAAAGTCAACACAACCTGCTTCAATGTGTCGTATCTCTTTGAGATACAGGCGCCGTTCAGAAAGACGGTTGTTATAAGTAAATTGGGCATCCTAAAATCCAGTAACACGCTTTACTTTAGCTTCGAACCGAAAATCGAAGACAAGGAATACTCCAAAATTGGATTTCTCAATTTAGACAACCCGGCGAACATTTCGGTGATTGGCGGACAACAGGCTATGAACTTTGGTACATTCGATTTTGATCAGGATAATGCATTGGTTTACATGGGAGGAGACGCCGGGATTTACGTCTTGGACACCAATTTGCACAGATTTGGACCTTACAGCTCAATAGGGGATTCGATTCTCAGCATGTTTTATAGAGGTCACATTTATTTTATAAGAGACAGAGAATTCAAAATCGTTAAGAAGAAAGGAGACAATTTTGATATTTTGCTCGGTGATATAACGGCAAAAAATTTTGTTATAAATAAATACAATGTTATTGTGTTTTTGAGTAAATCCGGTTTGTTTGCTAATAAGATGAAGGAATTTGTTCAGTTGTCTAATAATCCATTCTTTCGAGGATTAACTGTTGACAACAATGACGTGATTTACGCTTGGTGGATAGACGGCATTTATAAAGTAACGATTGGACATAATCTCTCCGATTCCAGAATAGACAAGGTTGCGGACACTCCGTCCATTGGAGCACTTACTTTTGATAATTATAATAATTTTATCTTTTCTGAAGGTAAAAGTTTGTATAGGTTAATAGAAACAAATTCTACAGTTTGTTAAAAATGCTATTTACTTAATAATTTCATTTTAAAACTTTTATTATTTTTGTAATTATAAGTTTTGTAACATATTTTAGTTTTTACATTAATATATAATAACATTGTGGCTAATAAAATGTTTAATATAAGTTGATAATTTCAACCATTTAAAGTGTACCGTGTCATCAACTTAAATAGATAAAAATTATTATTATTATTTATTTTATTAAGAAACTAATTCTTTAAAGCACAGTTGTTTTTAACAACGTTCTGTCATAATATATATATATTCTTGTATTTTGGGAAAAATATATATATTTGCCAAAATACAATAATGAGAAGTTAATCAAGTATCAGTTTTTGTAAGAATTCAGCTGAAGCAGTATACGGTATAACAGATCTGTGTACACGAAGCGGAAGCGGCTAATAAATTAGCAGCGAATGAGGTCGTCGCGGTACTTTGATTGTCCTTGTCCTTTGTTACAGATGTAATTGTTGTCACTGACCACTCAATGAACCTGCATCTATATATAAAATAAAATAAAACAACCATTTTCATGGCGATACACTTAAGTATACTACGATATATACAACGTAAGTATAATGATTTTTAAAACGACATTAAAAATAATAGCAAAAGCCAAATACAAAGTACAAATTAAAAAAAATGTCAAAACCCATTTTCAAAGCAACGCAAATTCAAACGACGTATTTAAGAGGGCGTAATGTCGTAACCGTTGACAAAAAAGGTAAATACATAGTGGAGGGCCATCAGGTAAAGTGGTCGCTTGGTACGAATGGTTCACATCAAACAACGACCCCCGAGCGACACTTCACTGAACTTCGATTTCCGATAATGTTTCAAACCTTACAACGTTTGAAATCGTTTTAATTTAGGTATTGAGATCCTTCGATTGTAAACATTCTTGAAAATCTCTTGACATAAAAAATGTTAACGATATTTTATTTCAACATTCAAATTTGATTAATTAAAAAAAATATATTCCAAATAGCCCCACATTGGGCTCCACTTTTATAATCTTGTGAAACATAAGATTTTTCTTACTAAACACGTCACTCAATAGTAGCTTGTTTATTTACAAAGTTTGCTTTGTATTTGTCGTTTCATTTTGTGATCATAATAAAGTATGTGTTGTCGTAAACATTTAAACGTTTCGAGCAAAACGAGTTTAATCTAATAAGATTAAAACATACAAGCCCTCGCCGGAGTTCATAAAATATTTTCTTGCCAATTTCTTTACGCAAAAGATGAACGAAAAGGGAAAAATCATAAAGAGGTGTTCCCTTCATCGCTTTTACCCTTCGTAATCATCTCCCTCAGCCTTTAGAAAAAGTTTGTTATAAATTATTCACAACGCCCTTGGCGTTTTATGTCTTGGCTGGGAGTAAAACGCTCCACCTCTCGGCATTTTACAAAAACTCAACTTTAAAATAAGAAAATATGAAAATACTGTACAAAAGCTACATTAATATTTTTATCCTAATGGTATTATTTGTAAATATAAAATATTTTTTTATTATTGCGATATCGAAGACAATACGCGACTAAGACATGGGATCATAATATCAATAAGATGATTCCGGATTAGATCGCTTCCAATTGTCCCAGAGACAGAGGCCACAGCTATACAAGGCAATACCTATTGTCCTATTGGTTTTCTTGGCATGTTAGCTGTCTAGCAATACATTCACTAAGTCATGAATATTCTAATTTTATTAATACAGAGAAAAGCATTTTATGAAATAATCTATTATTGGCAGTATTATTTAGCATTATCTTCATTTTAATAAATAGCCTGTAGATAAAAAAAGGAACTTTGTTTTTTGTTATAAGAATTTCTATCAATAAATAAAGGATTATTATTTAAAAGGAGAAACAAAAAAAAACTTCTAATGATGTTAATCAAGAAGAAAAGTTGGTTTCAGAAATACAGAGAATTTATTAAATTTAAAACAATAAATATTGCCGTGTTTAAAAGTTTATAGAATAAAAATGTGTTTTAAGTATTTTCTATTAAAGCAAACCGTTTTAATATAATACACGTAATAATTCTTTTATGAATTATTATGACAGCAATACTCATTAATAGTACTTAACTTTGTTGGTTATAGTGCTTAAATAAAAACATACATGTAGTTCTGGATTGGGATTTATTTGATAAATTGAGCTTTTAACAGTACTGAATATCGTTTCTTTGAATACACTCGTGTTAACATATATATGTATATACAATTACAATTAATAGTTTTCTATATAAGATAAAAATGGACTTGGCTGCCAGTTTGTTTTTATGTTAGCAGAGGACACCTGTATCTATAAAAACAAAAGAACACACAATCTCCAAACGACATTTTCATGATGTTTCAATAACGATCGATTTAGATTGAACAGTTTTAGATACGTGAAGTAACAAAGGTTTATATCGGCGTGGCACAATACTTAGTTAGGGGTAACATTGTCAACTATGTTCCGGCTCCACAATGGACCGTTTGCTCGGTCGCATGCCGGTCACGAGCGAATGAGAAAGGAATTCATTTGTGACAAAAAGTCGTCATTTCGCTCGACACTGAGGTACGAATTAACTACCCTCCATGGTAGATTCCTATGGAAAATGAAAAGCAGTTGTTCTCTGGCTTGTCTTGTAAATAATTGTAAAAAAGGTTATTCTAAAGGCCTGGGACCATCATTATCTCTTTTAACTCGATTAAACTATATTAATTATTTATAGCTCTATTAGCCTCTTTGAAAAATTTGTACGTACAATTAAATGAAAAATAATATAAAATTATATTATTATTAGTATACTAATTATGGGTATAAAGTATTGATATTAATAATAGATAATATTAAATTTAGTAAAAAATAAATAAATTTAATACCTTATTTAAGTTTCGTAGCTCGTAGCTGTAGGCACAAAAGGTGTTCAAACATTTTCCGAAGTATACGCAGGGAGCCTGTATCGTAGCAATTTCATTTTGTATTGACCACCTTGAGAGAAACAATTTTGAGAAAAAGAGTATGTAATACACTCTTGAATTGAATTGAATTTTGTTATCTATTTGTATATTCGTTTTTTTATAGAATATAATATATATATATATTTTTTAAAGATAAGTTACAACGTAATAAATAACGAGAAACGGTTGTTGATTGACATATGAGTTTAAAAATGAAAGTTATTTTGTTGGATATTCCCAAACGATTCTTAAGCCTAACTTATTTTGGAAGCTCAACAGCTATTTTAGAAAAAGTGCCGTCAGTAAACGACCGGCTCAAATGTATGCTATCATTCACTCTGGTCGCTTGATTGTGCTGTTCCCAGGACACCTGGATTTATGGTCTGTTTCTTTTATCTGCAGCGTGCGAAGATAAATGTTGACAAAATATAACCTTTAACTGCGAATTAATTCAGTTATCCCATTCAGTTATTAATGATTTATATAACGATATTATTTGTTCAACGATTTTAATTTAAACATGAATGTAAAATAAATGTATTTATTAATTAATTACCTATATTTTTTTACTCAATATAAATTGAAATACATTTATCCCATCTCTCAAGTCGCCGTAAAAGACTGCTCAATTTGTTATTATATTTCACTGTAAGATTTACAAAATGAAATTTAGTGATAAAATTCCAAAGACAATGATAAACCGACAACGTCTAGACCATATTTATCAACAGTTTTATTGTCATGGGATATATTGTAGTTTGATTTTGTGAAGGTATATATTTTTAAAAACAGTTTGCAACTGTTGTCTTTATAGAGAATAACATTAGATAATTTTTACATCTGGTTTTTATATGATTGCTAATTATGAAATTTGTCTAATTAATTCAAAAAAATTGGAGATTTTGGATTCACGTTTAAATAAATAATATCATTATTAATAGTCTATCACACAATTTTTCTATAGGTTTGATGTAATCTGATGGTACTATCTACAAACATAGAAATTGCCACACAGTATTATATGAAGATAAAGCGTCAAGTCAAAGACATTATCACCCATTCAAGTCAATATGACATTTGACATTATCTATCTAAATAGTTTTGATCATGAACATGTCTCGATACCACGTCCCTTTGTACATTCAAAATAATAGTGTGGAATTGTTCTGATAGTGTGTATAATACGGTCGCTCCAACTGTCTAAGTGTTAATGTGTAGAGAGATAACGATAAGATATGAAAATTGTGATATAAAGTCTTATACAATTATTTAAATTTTATTTTAAATACTACCTCATCCGCAATTCTTCTTTATCCGTAATAGTTTAAATATTTTAACAGCCATTTGAACTATCAAGGGGAGGACTCAAACCTGGGATGTTGTCGCTGTTGTCAATTGGTGGTACCGTAGTTGCTTCTTGATAAATATTAAAACGCTATTTTTCTAATATAAATATAATATGTACTTCAGTCGTAAATTTATTACGTTTTCAATGTAAGACTGTGAAGATTTGAATGTACTCGGCTTAAAATACGATATGAACACGAAACGACATGAAACGCAAAACTAATAATAGGAATATTAAAAATCAATTAAAAAATTATGCTTAAAATGTTTGAAGCATTAATTATCTACTAATAATATGAATGAAATGGCGAAGTATAGAATTATTTATCATTAAATTCTTACAAATAATGTTATGGATTACTTACAAGGATCAACTTTTCTAAATTGCGTATCCAGTAAAAGCTACTTGTCTTCAATACACAAAACAAAATAAATTTAGCTCTCTGAGAGAATTATTAAACACGGTATATTTAAGGATGTTAATTTGTATAAAATATTTACTGATTCTATTTATAGTATGTAAATACGATAATTTAATTTATTGAATATTATGTATAAATTAAATATTATTGAAAAGCATTTAATCGATTGTTTCTCAAATAAATTCACCAACACCATGGAACACAATGAATATTTTAAGCCGGGTATATATTGTATGTAATGATTATACAAATTTATTATATAAGTAATGTAATATATATAATTCAGCAGGAACATGTCAGTAAATGTCGTAATGTCGCAATGTAATCTCATAACAGCGTGTTCGAGTTGCCAGAACACTTCTCGTAAGATTCAATATCATGAAGCCTGGATGTACCTAAACAATAGAAGGTTATTAACTTACTACAATTATAATATTTTCAAGTATACGTAAAATATTTTAGTCTTGAATACTTGTATTGTTGCTTATTTCTTACAAATATATCAAAATATCTGTTATTCAGTTCAAATACAGTTTATAATTTACGTCTTTTATCCAATATAATATTGAGACGTCAAATCTTAAAAAGTGAGCTAGTAAGCTGTGTATCCAGCTGTTTAAGTCTTCGAGTATTATTAATATAAGTATTATTAATATATTAAATAAGCCTCTTGTCAGTGTATGCAATTAGTAAATTCTTTTTGTGTTTTTGTCTTCGGTTTGAAGAACTCATATTGTATTTTTTCTCTGCTTTGATATCAGTAGGAGTATTTATTTTAATAATGTATTTAGTTTTCTATTAACGTAAAGATATTATTTAGAACGTAAAAAACTAAAAACGATACTATTATTTAAATCATATATAAAACAATACTATACCATACTAACATTTTGTATTGGTGTTAGTATCCTCAGTAGTTATTTTAAACAGTATTTATTTTAACAGTAATTATTTCCTCAGTAGTTATATTAAACAGTACTTTAAAATATACTGTTATAGATCACAATATGTTTTCAGTTAGCTGTTGATAATATATCGAAAATCAAATTTAGTTTTTTTTTTACTTTATATGCAATATATTTATATTATATATTTTACTTTTCAATTAGTAATTTAATACAACAATCTGTTACTATCAGATGGAATTGTAATTATAAAATTACATAGATTCAGGGCTTGATAATATTAAACAAAACTTGAATGATGTTTTCATAATATTTTCACTCTTCATTTTTATACAGTATATATTCTGTATATTGTGAGGTGATATCAAAACTTTTATAATTTCAGATAAGCCGGACTTCATTCCGGTGTAAGGTAATATGGTTCTTGGATTAACATAATGATGAATAATTTAATGTTCTTTGACTTGATTGTTTTTTATTCGTATATATTAAATGAAGCAATTTAAATATTAATAGGAATCATACATAATTTATAAAAGATGGTGTCAGTATAGCAAAAATGTGTACAGCACATTTATTTATACAACTCATCGAATGAATTTCAAAATTTGGCTTTTATAATAAGTTGAACAGAATTGAAACAATGATATTGAATTAATCACTGCTCTACGACTTAAGCGCGAGTCCCTTATGGGTCGAGGTCTGAGACAGAGAACATACCTCTCTTTTCCTCTCAATTCTTTTAATAGTTTATACTCTTTTTTAATATAATGTAATTAGTAATGTGAAACCTTTTATTTTTAAACTTATGATACATACCTAGTGACAAGTTATTCGAGTAGGTCGGGTTTTTTCAGTTTATGATAAATAGCTTTAAGAATAGTAGTGAATCACTCGAGACCGCCTATTTTCACGGGTTTTTGCAAAGATGGAGGTCGTCCTGAACTGCTCTGATCCACGGACATTTGCAAAGATGTGAAGCTACAATGTTCACACATTTCTTAATAATCGGTAATACTATTTCTAAGGATATCTTACTTTTTATATATAACGAAAGATCGCAATAAAGTAGCCGTGCTAAAAGACAGAATAATTAGAATGTTTATGGTACTCTAACAACTTGTAAATGTAAAAAGATATACGAGTCTGTAGATTACAAACTACAGATAGACACTATTTTAATTACAAACCTCGTTTAATATTCGCATTGGGATCGTAAATCCGCTGAAAAGTAAACTGACTCTCCAGCTTCCAAACGATTATTGGTACTTTAATCCTTAGTGCACTGTGATAAGGTCGTGAGAGCAGATGCAATGGTAGTGTAAGATGCAATTAGTAAAACACTGTCGCATCGGATTATCTGCGATGTGAATACAATTTATGGATAAAGTTCGGATTTTAGCTTCCTCTCTGCTCGATTGTAATTTAATGTTTGAAGTTACTAAATACAAGACTTATAAAATTTGACAGTGTTTTACGAACCACAGATATGATGTTATGGAGATGATATAAAATTTATTAACTTTAAGTTTATAGTTAGTGTAGGTTTTTGTCTTGCCACAGCTATAAAATCTAACTTTTTAAATATTGTTACTACTTTTAGGCTAATAGTAAATTGTAACTTTAATTATGTATCAAATTTTGTATAAGATTATAATATTTTCTAACAAACCTCGTATGTAATATGTTAACATATGTTCCATATATTTATATGCTTGTAAAAATTTTAATAATAAAAAAAAGAGTAAAAAACATCCTGTATATTTACTCTATTGATATTTAAGTTACAATTTCTGTAAAAAATTTGGTTTATCAAACTCAACATTTAAGAAGATTTAATTATAGTCTCTAATGTTTGGATTTATCCTAAGTATACAGGAGACTTGCTTGTATTAGGAAACGTGTTCAACGTGTTTGTTGATACACAAGTGATCAATGGTAGTTATTAAAAGTGGAAAAGATAAAAAATAAATTAATAAATAATCCTAGATGTTCTGAACAATAACCGGCAACAATTTATTTCTGACTTTAAAAAATATTAAATTTATGTTGGTGTTAAATAAGGCGGGTCAAAAGGACGCAGACATGAATAATTTATGAAACTAGGAATCATAACTTATCAATGAATAATTAAACCGTCATTTATTGAAAACGTATAGAACTTAGTTATCAATTAAACCCTTCATGTACAGAGAACTGCAAATTTGCATTTAAAAATAAATTAAGACATCTTAATTTGATTAAAATCGGTTGAGTGTTCCGAAACCATTAATCCTATTTTATTTTTGTGATTAGCGCAAACTAACATTGTGAAAGGGGATTTCTATATATAAAGAGTTACGTATTTATTTTGTTTTTGTTTTAGTGTGCTAGCCACTTAAAATACAGTAACATTCTACGTCAACTGACATAAAGGCCGCCTTGATTTATTTTACTACACGGAAAAAATACAATTAAAAGTATATTTCCAGTAGCCATTTTGTTTAGCAGTTATCATTTCTAAAATGTCATTAACACCGGAGGTGGGTGAGACATATTTTGATTTATACTTTATCCATTCCATCGGAATCCAAACACACACATTGACAAAATAATGTGCAGAAATTGCAGTTTGCCTTTATTAACTCTTGCTACAATTGCCGACACTGACCACAGATGAGGGTGAGTCTCGAGAAACAGCCTGAGTTAAAGCTGAGCTAGCTAAAACTGATTGGATGGTGAAAGATCCTGATTTAATTCGGTGAGCCGGCCGGAATCCTAGTAATCTTAGTCGCACTCGTGTTGATAGTCGTTTTAATATAAATTAATATATTTTTAACATGTGATAAGATGCTGTAATTCTACTTTATAAAATAATATTAATTAAGGTATGATATATAATTTTATAATACTATATTTTGTGAATATTTTTATAATTTGTAATATAAAACATATTGAAACTGATACAAACATTTATTGGTAAAGTTTTAACATCATTTAAATGAGACTACAAATTATACTTTAATAATAGTAAAAATATAATTTTAGCAGATGTATGTATAAAAAGGTTAGCCAGTTAATATCTGGGAATGAAATCAGATACCTTAAATATTATAATTATTAGTTTAATTTATATTTCTTCTATCGGAGCCTCCTTTTGTCTATTTTTATTATATTTCGGAACAGACAAATTTAAATAAATATATAAATATTTGCCTGTACTATTTGTTAATTTTTTATTGATTATTAAGCCGATAAAGCTTAACAGCACTTTTTACTGCGACTTGATATGCTTTCGCTGTTATGTCATTAAAATGATGTTTCTGTTAATTTCTTTATATAAATTGATAATAAAATATATTCGATGCAATTTTTTTCTACTGCTAAGGTGAGGAGAATTCAGAAGGGCAGTTTTAATTTATGAGAGAAGGAAAAATATTTCACAAAAAATAATTCAATTCAAAACAAATTCAACAACAAAATGAAATCGACGTTTTGAGGCAACATCAAAAACATTATCAGAATATTAGTTGATAAATCAACCTCAAGAAAAATAAGTCTATTGGAATGGCGAGGTTTTAAAAAATCTATGAAGCAAAAATGACGAATCAAATATGAAAATGGAATGAATTTAGTAATATAAATTTTTGTATAGATCCAGATAATAAATTACTATTTTAGAATATAAAGCAACAGTTATTAGCACAAATTGAAGGAATAAATAAAGGACTATAATATTTGTATAGTTTCTCCTTATATATATTGGTTACGTATCAGATAAATAAACATGTCCAAAATAAAAATTTTGTATATATTTCATAATTGAAAGTATAACTTAATATAAATTGAAATGATAAAAATAGTAGTTCACTTATAAATCGACTAGCACATTAAGAACATAGTCTTGAAA
Source organism: Melinaea menophilus ssp. n. AW-2005 (assembly GCA_918358695.1). NCBI lineage: Eukaryota > Metazoa > Arthropoda > Insecta > Lepidoptera > Nymphalidae > Melinaea > Melinaea menophilus. Next base: position 2,496,966 of record OU911049.1, read on the forward strand.
TAGATCAAAGAATAATTATTTTATTATCTTGGAAGTCTTCATCTAAGGGAGGTGTTATATGAGATGGTTATAAAAAACAATTAGACTGTATTGTGAACTTACGATGGGTTAGACATGATTATGAAAGATGACGAGTTGATAACTTGGCAGAGAGAAGCTCAGACAGGTGTTTAGAAAATTTGGTTCCGTCATTTTATTCTGTTTCCTAACGAAGTAATTTCGGAATATTGGAGTCTTTACAAACAGAAATCGAGAAGTGAAGTTGGGATAAAGTTTTTCAATCTAAGAAAATTGACCATTTATACCAACAACTCGTTCGTAAAAAACCTCTTTTAGGAAAATATAATATTTTAGAAACCAAATAACAAATAGTGATCGTGCCTAATAAGGAATTAACATTAGTGAGAATGAGTCGGAATATGTTCTATTTCATATTTAACAACGAAGGTAATTGGAGATGATATTTTAAATGTATAATGATGTTAGTTCTACAAATTTATACATTTGGTACTGACTGTGTGACGTAGGTCGAGTGTTTTAGTAAATATGTATAAATATTGAATTTGTTATACGAAAAAACTGTTGATTTTATTAATTATACTAAGGACATAATTGGCTATATTTTTTATTAATTTCTACTAAATTGTGCTAATCTCCATGGTTGTACAAGTGATAAGAATTTCATGAGTTGCCTGGTGTGCATCATTTGACTGATGAATACTTAGTAAAGAGGAAAACTACGCATTATTTACACGCATTATTTATACACAGTAGCAAAGTTATATTATCAACGTGATTTCACATGTATTTTTGTTATTTTCTAACAGTAGCATTCATTTTTACCAGTCCCTAATTTATGTCCGTCAGTCCCTAGATCGTTAAATTTATAAAATCTATTTTTTAAACTACATAGACTGACTGACTGTATAAATGTTATGTTCATTGAAAATATCTTTCTTCATGATACGATCAAGCGTTTATTGGTTTAGACGTAAATAAGTACATTAAGAAACTAAAAAGTATAGAGAAAATAAAAGCAAAGGCTAACATAAAAATACGAAAATTATGTTTCGTTTTGTAAAAACTCATAAGTGTAACAAACACTAGCAACATTTGTTGTATCTGTTTGTTTTGCTTTTGAACTAAGTGAGCCATAACATACAATAAATAAAAAAATATATATAAATTAGTTTTTAATGTAATATTGTGGTTACAAGATGCTTTAAATCCCAAAAAGGATCAAAGCATTGATGCAAAACGATGTTACTACTTATAGAATGATTTAGATAAAATACTTTCTTAGAAATTACTGATTTTGGTCTTTGAATTCGTTTTCGATTTACAGATTAATCTACTGTGTTTGTTTACTCGTAATTATACAACATATTAATTAAATATATACATATTGTATGTTGTGTTCGTGGTTCATCAAACATTATAATCACAGCTTAACAAAGCATATATTACCTACAACTAATATCCTAAACATACAAGTCTCATGTTTATCTTGATTCTATTTGAAAATATAACTTCAGCTTCCATAATTATGTATAATAACAATAATAAACTAAGTTGGTAATCAGTGTCAGTAGTTAGTTCATTGGATAGTGAAAATTAACTATTTTATTAACAATATATTTTATTTATTGTTATATATATATATATATATATATATATATATATATATATATATTTATCAACAATGACTCTGATCATTGCACATCTTCCATAGTCCCTTGACGATTCGTGTACTTATAATTCTACTACTATTTGAATAGTAACAAGGATTTTTTAATACAGAAGAATAAACTTAGAACATACGAGTATATAGTTGACATTGACACTATAATAATACGATCTTAATTTTTATTTATTTATAAAACAAATCTGTTTAATGTATTTCTCACAAATCTAACCTTTTTATTTTAAATAAACAGATTAAATGTAATAATATTTGTTGTTATATTATAAATATATGAAGTGTGCAGTGTCTGTTATTCACGATATGATCTGAATGGTGGCTCTTCTATAATAAGACGTCCATCAACACATACTATCTTACCCCAATACTATTGTGGTGTTGAAACAATTAAATACGCGCTGCAATTACATTTTATGGAATAATCGTGATACGTGAATAATGTATTATATAATCTTATAAAACTATATTTTTTTAATATTCTTACAATTGTAATATTATTAAGCTTATTAGAACAATTATAACTTGTTTCACTTGTTTGTTTTTGTTAATCCCTCACTGTATAACGAAACTCATACAAATATTGGTAAACTTTTAACAGTTTTAGTCTTAACATCATTAATTTATATATTAATAAAAATAAACATATGATTCCAGCAGATATAATAAATAGGCAATTAGCAAGTTTATTTCCGCAAATGAAATGAGATTAATATCCTAAATATGACAGTTATTAATATTTTTTATACTAACTCTCTCAATGTCTCCTTCTGGGACAATTTATAAATCAATTTTCTACTAACGAAGTTAAGGAGACATTAAAAAAATCCAAAACTGAATTCAATAAATAAAAATGAGGCTTAGGAGCAACATTAAAAATATTATCAGAATATTAATTGATAAATCACCTCAAGACTGTTGGGATGGTGAGCTCTTGAATAATTTATGAAGGAAAAATGAGGAATCAAAGATAAATATGAACTGAATATAGTAATATATATTAAGTATAGATCCAGATAATTAAGTGTTATTTGAGAATGTAAATAAACAGCTTTGTATAAATCGAAGGAGTAACGGGCTAATATTTGTATAGTTTCCTAATTACACTTATTCATAGATTGGTCACTTAGTAACTCAGATAAATAAACGTGTCCCTATAAAATAGCAATCTTATATACAATCTGATTTATATTTATTTTGACTATATTTATAAATTTATATTTTGAGTTCAGTATACAATCAAATGACAGAAATGGAAAAACTATATGTACTATATATTACATTTTTAAATTTAAAAACCTAGTCTTGAAATTGATAAAAAATAATTTATTATCTTGGAAGTTTTCCTCTTAAAGAAGTGTTATATGAGATGGTTATGATAACAATTAGATAGTGATGTGAAGGATATACGATGGGTATACGATGGGAAGACTCGGTTATGAAAGATGACGAGTTGAGAACATTGACAGAGAAAATTAGAAAGATATTTAAAAAATATGTTCTGTTTTCAACAACAAAGTTTACAAAGTATTCCAAATTATTGGAGCCTATATAAACAGGAACCGAGAATTGAAGTTGGGAAAAAGTTTTCTAATATAAGAAAATCGACATTTTATTCTAACAACACGTCTGTCAAAACCTTTTGTTGACAACATGACGATATACCAATTCTCAAAACCGTAATAACAAATATATCATTATAAAAATACTGACAAACATGAGATACTTAATTAGAATTGAATCATGATATAATCACGAGTGAGACTCAAATGTGATATCGTGAGTTAATCGAGTTCTCGGTAGAAGGAAAGCACGGTGCGACTACATTCCGAAAAATACATGTTTAATTCATAGAGGCTATTATTGACATTTTAGTTCAGTATGCAGTGATAGGATCGACTTACTCGTATAATTGCTTCAATTGATTGTTGAACAGCAGTTAATTTTTAAAATAAATTCAGCGGTTTTGGTAAACCTCCGCATCTTATCTTATAAATTTATTTTATAATAGAGAATGTATAATATATTGTAAATAAACATAATATAAAAATTCATCAACATAGAGTCCTGACAAATATAATCAAATTTACGACCTCTGAAATATAATTTCTGTCTCTCGATCGAATGGAGTACGGAGTAGATACCCGGCTTCATAAATTTACACTTTACAATAATCATTTTATAGGGATAGCGGATAATATTTTAGAAACTGTATACTGTTTGTGTATGCCTAACAAATAATTAACACCAATGGTCAGAATATGTTCCATTTCATATTATAACGTTGGTCGATCACGATGATATCTTAAAATGTATGTTGTAGTAAGTTCTACTAACTTATGTTAATTGATACTGACTGTGTGATGTAGGTCGAGTGTCGTATAAAATTATACGAACATATGTAATGATGAAATATCTGAGTGTTTATTATTAAATAATGTTGGTTTTTGTTTCTTTCTTATATATTGTGACAGGTAGTGAGTTTTTTACACTGTAAAGATTTTCAGCGGAAAGCTTTTTAAATGTAAAATTTTAAATTCTGCAGATCTTTATGTGCTTGTATTTCAAATATTAAAATATTTTTTACTAGGAATATTAATAAAGCCGCGAAGGATAGATTGATTTATCGTTATACTGATACGAAGAATGTAATGTTGTGATACACATGGAGACCGGCTTTATTAAATATAATATTTTAAATTTTTCAGAACAGTTAAAATACTTTGTATTCAGAATAAGTTCTTTATCTTCTATAAAAATCTGTCTGTGAGATCTATTAAGGCACGGAATATTTTTAGATGTTAATTGCTATATAATATTCACTTATTATATTATTAGTGTGTATCAATCATCTCTTCCTATTCCATGAATATTTTAAACAGGGTATATTTATTGTATGTAGTGATAATGCAAATTACTAAACCTAAAAGACAAGTATAAAATAACAAAGGATGAAATACCACATATATATATAATTCAGTAGGAATATGTCAGTAAGTGTCGTAATGTAATCTAATAACAGCGTGTTCGAGTTGCCAGAACACTTCTCGTTAGATTTAACGTCATGCAGCCTGGATGTACCTAAACAATTCAATGTTATTAATTTACTACAATTATAAAATTTTATAGATTAAATATTACGAGTGTATCAAAATAACTATTATTCAGTACAAATTATAATTTGAAATTTTCTTTAATTAAAATCACTACGACTAATATTATACAATAATTATGAGAATTATTACAAAATTATATTATCATTTTGAAAACAAACTATTTTCCAATAACTATGAAATAATGAAATATAATGTATGTAATGCCGGAAATAGTTTTTCGGCAGAAAACTATTAGGCAGTCTCTATTTTCCTTGGACGTTCATAAGTCGAGTGGGTCGGATGGCATTTCTCCATTGGTGCTACGAACGTGTGCCCCTGAGTTGACTCCAGTGCTAACGCGTCTATTTCGGTACTCCTATCTTAAAGGCGTAGTGCCGGTCACATGGAAGCGTGCCCTTGTCAACCCGATCCCTAAAAAAGGTGATAGCTCGGAACCAGCTAACTACAGACCTAACGCCATTACCTCTCTGCTCTCCTCCTCCTGCTATCCCCAACTCTCTTCCTCCTGCACATCAATGATATGTTGGATGTCTCCAACATACATTGTTATGCGGATGACAGCACTGGGGATGCGGTGTATTCCGGCCGTGCAGGTCTCACTCGGGAAAACGTCGACGAGTGCCGAAAGAAACTTGTGTCTTCTATAGAGACTTCCTTGGGGATGGTTTCTGAGTGGGGTGAACTCAACCACGTTCAGTTTAATCTCCTTAAGACATAAGTTTGCGCGTTTACTACTAAGAAAACCCCATTTGTCGTATCACCGCTCTTCGAGAGCACCCCCCTCATTGCCTCGCCAAGTATCAGAATACTGGGTCTCGACATTTCGAGCGATTGTCAGTTTCGTGGTCATCTGGAGAGCAAGGCCAAGTTGGCCTCGAAGAAATTGAGAGTGATTAATAGAGCGAGGCAGTATTTCAAACCTGGCCAAAGACTTGCGCTCTATAAGGCGCAGGTCCGGCCACACATGGAGTACTGTTCTCATCTCTGGTCCGGATCACCCCAATATCAGCTTCAACCATATGAACGCGTACAACGGAGAGCCGCTCGGATTGTCGGGGACCCGGTGCTCTGCGAACGGCTGGACTCTTTGGCATTGCGTAGAGACGTGGCTTCTTTGTGCGTCTTCTACGGCATTTACAACGGGAAGTCTTCCGAAGAACTTTTAGATCTGATGCCTGACTCGCCAGCTCGTTTGCCCTCCTCTTCCATAAAAAAAAAAAAATGTAATCTCATAATATTTGAATTGAGTTTTCGATTACTTTAAAGGTCTACATTTACATACTCACTAACTATGATTTTAATTACGGTTCAGGTATTAAATATATTGTTTTATTTACTGCTTACTTATATATTATATTGCTTATATATAAATGTTGTAAGAGATAGAAATTAGTTATAGTAAGTCAAGTAATGTACTATATATTGTTATGCTAATCTCCCTTAAATCAAAATTGAAAGGAGGGCAAAGCAAGGTTAATTTCTAAACTAACTAAATAGTTCAACTGAAGAAATTAACCTTGCTTGAAGATAATATTTGCATTGGAAATGTCAAAGCTTAAAAACTAAGCTATATAGTTGTTCATACCTGCGAGTGTTGTGATATGCTTTTTGTTATTGTATAATGCAATAAGTAAAATGTTGTCGGTTAGTCTGCACGTTGAAGAATACTAATCGTCATAGTTATTTAATGTGTGAACAGTGACATCTGTCAGAGTAATTGTATCAATAATGTATTTACTCTCGTATTAATGTAAATAATTTCTTTAAAACGAATAAGCTAAACGACACTTATCTTTATATTCATATATAAAAAATAGTTTGAGATAATATTTTTTATTAAAATATTAACATTTGATAATATTGCCGAAGTACTTGTTTAGTCTTGTTTTAAATATGTGGCAAAGATTACAATGTCTTTTCAATTTGCTGTAAATAATATGTCAAAAAAAAATCAAAAAAATCAAATTTATTATTCTACTTGAAATGCAATATATATACTATATATTAACTTTTAAATAACTAATTTATTACAACAATCTGTTACTATGACTGATACCTGAGGACTTAATAAAATTAAACAAAACTTGAATGATGTTTGCATAATATTTTTACTGTTCATTTTTATAAACGATATATATTCTGTATATTGTGAGGTGATATCAAAACTTTTATAATTTCAGATAAGCCGGACTTCATTCCGGTGTAAGGTAATACGGTTCTTGGATTAACATAATGATGAATAATTTAATGTTCTTTGACTTGATTGTTTTTTATTCGTATATATTAAATGAAGCAATTTAAATATTAATACAAATCATACATAATTTATAAAAGATGGACTCAGTATACAAGACGTTCTGTTTATATTTTGCATTTATTATATTTTCATATTAAAGATAATAATGTATTTTGTTCATGGCGAGCATTATATACTAATTATTATACAATTTGTATTCTGTTACTCTTGATAATTTGTAGGAGTCCTTCTTATTGATAATAATACACCAAGAATTGATTTCAATATTACCATTGTATTGGAAGACGGCTTAAATCAATCAATCAAATTGAATCAATCACTGCTCTATGACGTAAGCCAGAGTCCCTTATGGGTCCAGGTCTGAGACAGAACATACCTCTCTTATTAATTAGTATATTCAATTACAGTGACATATCCAAGTGTTATGTACATCATACACAGCACTATGTGAGTGCGTGTGTAATCAAATGTTAGAATAAAACTGTTTGAAATTAAAATAGAATATAAATATATTCTATTTATACTCTGTAGATTTACTGTTTTAAATTGAGTTGTTGACAATTGTTTCAAGCACCTCATTCTAAGCACATTGCCTCATTTTGTAATTTGTGCAACGTATTAATTTTATAATTTTAAATATAACTACCATTATAGAGAGATTATTATTCTTAATCCATATCTCAATGACTAAGTTGAGTTAGATTTATTGCGTTCAACTTCAAGAACAGTTTGACTGTTGCGGTCTTTGCTCATAAGGAAGACATGGCAAGTTAAGAACATCGGCCATTATTGTTAATAACAACCATTACCTGTGGATATAATACTTGGAAGCAATGAGATAGTAAGTTTAAATAATCTTATAAGACGTGAATTATCTTCAGTATTAACAAATACTTAATGATCAATAAAAAACGAATTACCTATTAGTTTTCGCTACTAAGTTATAAAATACTGAATATATAAAGATAATTTAATAACTTATAAATATATCCTATCCTATTTTTATAGCTATATAGCTATAGCTATAAAAAGCTATATAGCTATAGCTATTTTAATTATTTTAGAACAACAGTTTATTTATTTCATAGCTTGATGAGTTTTTCGTAATATTGTAGATATCATTGGATATGTTATATCGTAAAGTAGCGTTAGTAATAATATGGAACCATTAGATCAAAATCAAAATCAAAATCAAAAATCTTTATTGAAAATAAGTTTCATACAAAACATTTTTTCATTGTCAAAGCTACCACCAGCTCGGAAAATTATTTCCACAGACCTGAGAAGAGCTGGCGACAGAAACTCAGCGGGATTGTCATGATTTGTTTATTTATTTATTTATTTTTTTTCCTTAAATTCTAAATAACACAGTATTAAATAAATAATCTTGAAGCAGCCTGGCAGCGATCGCTTCATACCCACGGTGCATTATCCTCTAAGTATTCAGATACATTGTAATATCCTTTTGCACACAAACGTTCCTTAGCTATTCTCTTAAATTTGTTAAATGGTAATACTTGAACGTTTGCTGGGACTTTGTTGTAAAACTGTATACATTGCCCCATGAAAGATTTACTCACTTTTTTAAGTCGAGTAACAGGTAGCGCGAGCTTGTGTTTGTTCCTGGTATTTATAGTGTGTATATCACTATGCTTAATAAAATTGTCAGTATTTTTATGTACATATTTAAGATTTTCAAAAATATACTGACTGGCGACCGTAAGTACATTAATTTGCTTAAACTTATTTCTTAAAGAATCTCTAGGGCCCAGATTGTAAATTGCACGGACAGCTCTTTTTTGTATAACGAAAATGGTATTTATATCAGTAGCACTACCCCACAGTAGGATACATGGAGATGGCATGAAGTGCCCTCATCCGGGAATAACTGTAAACATGTGAAGCTACTATGCTTTGCTACCTGTTAGGAATGGTGAGGTGAGGAGGCTAGGACACACAGACGGGATTATTAATAATCGGTTATACTATATCTAAGATATCCATTTTTATACTTGATGAAAGATAGAAATATTGCAATTTTAAAACACAGAATTAACAGAAGGTTCTGTTACTCTTACATTTTGTAAATTTAAAATATATGATGATATATGAGCATATATAATATAATATATATAAGTAACATTCTATGTCAACTTACCTAAAGGCCGCCTTTATCTATTTTACCACACAGAAAAAGAAAGAATTCATTAAAAGTATGTTTCCGACTAAACAAAATGAAGGAGTGGCGAGCAGCCATTTTGTTTAGCAGTTATCTTTTCTAAAATGTCATTAACACCAGAGGTGGGAGGATGCGACATATTTTGATTTATGCTCCATTTCATCGGATAGCAAAACATTCATTGACATAATGATTTCCAGAATTTGGAGTTTGCCTTTATAAACTCTTGCTACAATTACCGACACTGGCCACAGATGAGTGTGAGGGTCGAGAAACAGCTTGAGTTAAAGCTGCAGCTCAGCTAAAACTGATTGGACGGTGAACGATCCTGATTTAATTCGGACAGCGGGCCGGACTAGTGATCTTAGTCGTATTCGTGTTGATAATCGTTTTACTGTAGATTTTTTTTTTTGATATTTGATAAGACGCTGTAATTGGACTTAACAAAATCAAATACAAAAAAGGTGTGTTGTATAAATTTATAATACTATATTTTTTGAATATTGAAATTGATACCTACATTTATTGGCAAAGTTTTAACAGTCTTAGTTTTAACATCATTTAAATGAGACTATAAAATATATTTTAATAATAATAAAAATATAATTTTAGCAGATATAATAAAAAGGTAATTAGCAACTTAATATCTGGCAATGAAATCAGATACCTTAAATATTATAATTATTAGTTTTTTATATTTGTTCTATCGGAGGCTTCTTCAGTCTATATTTTTTATTACGTGTCTGTTCCATTTATTCATTTGTTATTTATTCTATAACCGATAAAGCTTAGCAGTATTATGTACTGCGGCGGCGTACTTGCGGCTATATCATAAAAATAATGTTTCTGTAATTATATTCGTTGCAATATTTCGAAGGTGAGGAAAATTCAAAAGGGCTGTTTAAATTTATGAGAGAAGGAAAAATATCTCACAAAAATAATTCAATTCAAAACAAATTCGATACTAAAATGAAAACGACGTTTTGGCAACATCAAAAGTATTATGAGAATGTTAATTGATAAATCTCCTCAAGAAAAATAAGTCTATTGGAATGGCGAGGTTTTAAATAATTTATGTAGCAAAAATGAGGAATCGAAGATAAAAATGAAATGAATTTAGTAATATAACTTTTATATAGATCCAGACAATAAATTACTATTTTGGAATATAAAGTAACAGTTATTAGTACAAATTGAAGGAATAAATAAAGGACTATAATATTTGTATAGTTTCTCAATATATGTATTGTTTACTTATCAGATAAATAAACATGTCCAAAATAACAATCAAATACACAATTTTGTATATATTTCATAATTGAAAGTATAACTTAATATAAATTGAAATGATAAAAATAGTAGTTCACTTATAAATCGACTAGCACATTAAGAACATAGTCTTGAAATAGATCAAAGGATAATTAATTTATTATCTTGGAAGTCTTCATCTTAGGGAGGTGTTATATGAGATGGTTATAATAACAATTAGACAGTGGTGTCATGGATGTACGACGGGTTAGCCATGGTAAGGAAAGATGACGAGTTGATAACTTAGGCAGAGAGAACTTTAGACAGGTGTTTAGAAAATTTGATTCCGTAATTTTCTTCTGTTTCCTAACGAAGCAATTTCGGAATATCGGAGCCTATATAAACAGAAATCGAGAAGTGAAGTTGGGATAAAGTTTTTCAATCTAAGAAAATCAACAATATATACCAACAACGCATTCATAAAAAATATCTTGAAGATAATACGATAATAAATAAATTCTCAAAATCATAATAACAAAAAAATATGTTTCTTCAAATGATTACAAATATGAGATACTTAATTAAAATTGAATACATGTAGAATGGATAATGTACAGCTCGAGTACCGAGTACTACAATTTGATGTCGTGAGCTACTTGAATTAATAAACTAAAAAGTATAAAGCAAATAAAAAGTAAAGGCTAACATAAAAGTACGAAAATTATGTTTCGTTTTGTAAAAACTCATAAACTGTTATAATAGCAACATATTTATTATATCTGTATGTTTTGCTTTTGAACTAAGTGAGCCAAAACTTATAATAAATAAAAATATATATTAAAAAAATGGTTTTTAATGTAATATTGTGGTTACAAGATCTTTAAGATCTTTTAAAGCCCTAAAGGATCAAGTATCCAACTATACATTGTTTTAGTTCAACAGATTGAAGCAAAACGATGTTACTACTTATAGAATGATTTAAATAAAATACTTTCTTAGAAATTACTGATTTTGGCCTTTGAATTTCGTTTTCGATTTACAGATTAATCTATTGTATTTACTCGTAATTATACAACATATTAATTAAATATATACATATTGTATGTTGTGTTCGTGGTTTATCAAACATTATAATCACAGCTTAACAAAGCATATATTACCTACAACTAATATCCTAAACATACAAGTCTCATGTTTATCTTCATTATATTTGAAAATATAGCTTCAGCTTCCATAATTATGTATAATAACAATAATAAACTAAGTTGGTAATCAGTGTCAGTAGTTAGTTCATTGGATAGTGAAAATTAACTATTTTATTAACAATATATTTTATTTATTGTTATATATATATATATATATATATATATATATATATATATATATATATATATATATATATATATTTATCAACAATGACTCTGATCATTGCACATCTTCCATAGTCCCTTGACGATTCGTGTACTTATAATTCTACTACTATTTGAATAGTAACAAGGATTTTTTAATACAGAAGAATAAACTTAGAACATACGAGTATATAGTTGACATTGACACTATAATAATACGATCTTAATTTTTATTTATTTATAAAACAGCTCTATGTAATGTAATGTATGTCTTACAAATCTAACCTTTTTATTTTGAATAAACATATTAAATGTAATAATATTTGTTGTTATATTATAAATATATGAAGTGTGCAGTCTCTGTTACTCACGGCATCATCTGAATGGTGGTATTCTATAATAATACATCCATTATACAAACTGTCTTACCACAATACTATTGTGGTGTTAAAACAGTTAAATACGTGCTGCAATTATATTTTACGGAATAATGTATTATATAATCTTATAAAACTAAATTTTTTTAATATTCTTACAATTGTAATATTATTAAGCTTATTAAAACAATTATAACTTGTTTCACTTGTTTGTTTTTGTTAATTCCTCAGTGTATAACGAAACTCGTACAAATATTGGTAAACTTTTAACAGTTTTAGTTTTAACATCATTAATTTATATATTAATAAAAATAAAAATATGATTCCAGCAGATATCATAAATAGGCAATTAGCAAGTTTAATTCCGCAAATGAAATGAGATTAATATCCTAAATATGACAGTTATTATTATTTTTTTATACTAACTCTATCAATGTCTCCTTCTGGGACAATTTATAAATCAATTTTCTACTAACGAAGTTAAGGAGACATTAAAAAAATCAAAACTGAATTCAATAACCTAATAAAAATGAGGCTTAGGAGCAACATTAAAAATATTATCAGAATATTAATTGATAAATCACCTCAAGACAAGTCTGTTGGGATGGTGAGGTCTTGAATAATTTATGAAGGAAAAATGAGGAATCGAAGATAAATATGAACTGAATATAGTAATATATATTAAGTTTAGATCCAGATAATTAAGTGTTATTTGCGAATATAAATAAACAGCTATGTATAAATCGAAGGAGTAACGGGCTAATATTTGTATAGTTTCCTAATTACACTTATTTAAAGATTGGTGACTAAGTATCTCTGGTAAATAAACGTGTCCCTTTAAAATAGCAATCTTATATACAATCTGATTTATATTTATTTTGACTATATTTATAAATTTATATTATGAGTTCAGTATACATTCAAAGGACAGAAATGGAAAAACTATATGTACTATATATTACATTTTTTAAATTTAAAAACCTAGTCTTGAAATTGATAAAAAATAATTTATTATCTTGGAAGTCTTCATCTTAGGGAGGTGTTATGTGAGATGGTTATAATAACAATTAGACTGTGGTGTCATGGATGTACCATGGGTTAGACACGGTTATGAAAGATGACGAGTTGAGAACATTGACAGAGAAAATTAGAAATATATTTAAAAAATATGTTCTGTTTTCAACAACAAAGTTTACAAAGTATTCCAAAATATTGGAGTCTATATAAACAGGAACCGAGAATTGAAGTTGGGATAAAGTTTTCTAATATAAGGAAATCGACAATTTATTCCAACAACACGTCTAACTAAACCTTTTGTTGACAACATGACAATATACCAGTTCTCAAAACCATAATAACAAATATATAATTCTCAAAATACTGACAAACAAGAGATGCTTAATTAAAATAAAATCATGATATAATCACGAGTGAGACTCAAATGTGATATCGTGAGTTACTCGAGTTCTCGTGCGGAAGGAAACTACGGTGCTACTACATTCCGAAAAAACATTTATGTGGATTTTGTTTCATTCATAGAGGCTACTATCGACATTTTAGCTCAGTATGCAGTGATAGGGATCGACTTATAATAGCTTCAATTGAGTGTTGAACAGCGGTTAATTTTTAAAATAAATCCAGCGGTTTTGGTAAACCCCCGCATCTTATCTTATAAATTTATTTTATAATAGAGTATATATAATATATTGTAAATAATCAAATTTGCGACCTCTGAAATATAATTTCTGTCTCTCAATCGAATGGAGTACGGAGTAGATACCCGGCTTCATAAATTTACACTTTACAATAATCATATTATAGGGCTAGCGGATAATATTTTAGAAACTGTATACTGTTTGTGTATGCCTAACTAATAATTAACACCAATGGTGAGAATATGTTCTATTTCATATTATATAACGTAGGTTGATCGTGATATTTAAAATGTATGATGTAGTAAGTTTTACTAACTCATGTTAATTGATACTGACTGTGTGATGTAGGTCGAGTATTGTATAAAATTATATGAACATTTGTAATAATGAAATATCTGAGTCTTTATTATTATATAATGTTGGTTTTTGTTTCTTTTTATATATTATGACAGGTATTGAGTTTTTTACACTGCAAAGGTATTATTAAGTGGAAAGATTTTTAATTTTTCCTAAAAAAATTAAATAAAATCTCAAATTCTGCAGTTATTCAGGTGCTTGTATTTCAAACATTAAAATAATTTTCCACTAGGAATATTAATAAAACAGCGAAGGATAGATTTATTTATCATTATACTGACACAAAGCATGTAATGTTGTAATACACAATGAGTCCGGCTTTACTAAATATAATATTTAAAAATTTTCAGAACAGTTAACATATTGCTTATTCAGAATAAATTCCTTATCTTCTATAAAAAATCTGTCTATTAAGGCACGGAATACTATAGTAATAGTGTATAAGTAATATATGTTTAAGGAAATATGATAAAAAAATATTTCCTTCTTTTCCTATTAGGTACACCATGAATATTTTATATTCATTGCATGTAGTGATAATGCAAATTACTAATCCACAAGTAAATACAAGTAAATACAAGTAAAACCAAGTATTAAAACTAACAAAGAATGCAATACCACATATATATAATTCAGCAGGAATATGTCAGTAAGTGTCGTAATGTCGCAATGTAATCTCATAACAGCGTGTTCGAGTTCCCAGAACACTTCTCGTGAGATTCAATATCATGAAGCCTGGATGTACCTAAACAATAGAATGTTATTAATTTACTCAATTATAACATTTTTTAGATTAAATATTACGAATGTATCAAATTATATATTATTCAGTACAAATTATAATTTGTAATTTTCCTTAGTTAAAGTCTGCTACGATCTACATTATATAATAATTTTATTATGAGAATTATTACTAAATTATATTGTTATTTTGGAATCAAACTATTTTCCAACAACTATGCAATAATATAACCTCATAATATTTGAATTATGTTTTCGATTACTTTTAAAGACCTACATATACATACTCACTAATTCTGATTTTAGCTACGGTTCAGGTTAATACCTGAACCAATATATTTAATAATATTTTGGTATTCTCTTTAAAATCTAAATTGTTAGGAGGGAAAAGCAAAGTTAATTTTATAATTCTTCAGATAAACAAATATGAAGATAATATTTGCATTGGAAATGTCAAAGCTTAAAAACTAAGTTATATAGTATACACTTTGTAGTGTTATGATACGCTTTTTGTTATTGTATGATGCATTTAGTAAAATGTAGTCGGTTTGTCTGTGCGTTGAAGAATACAAATAGTCATAGTTTATTCATGTGTGAACAGTGACATCTGTCAGAACAATTGTATTAATAATACATATATTTACTCTTGTAATAATGTAAATAATTTCTTTAGAACGAAAAAGCTAAACGATATTTATTTATTTAAGCGTCGGTAGCAAAACCGCATTGTGTACAGCCAAACGTGCAGCTATGCTGACATTTCGCTGTCTCCACAATGCAGCCAAAGCACCGTTGACTCTGTTACCGTCTTCCGTCTCTGCTAAACATACTTCCCAAATATACCACTTCATTCACTTGTTCTATTATCTTACCATTCACGTTGATCTTACATTCTGTTCTTTCTTCATTTCTTCAAATATCAGAAACTTTGTCTTATCTGCATTCAGGTTTAGCTTATTCATTATTCTCACATCCATCTTTCAGAGTGGTGACCAATGCAAATCGCATTCTGATAATGTAATGAGTACTGCATCATCTGCATATAATAAGCAATTGACTTTAAGGTCACCTACTATCACTCCCATGTCACTGTCTTTCACGCCTTGGAGACAACTATCCAAATACAAATTGAACAAACAAGCTTGCATAGCGCAACCTTGCTTAACACCCGATTGGATGTCAAACCAGGGCGACATGTCAGCTCCTACTCGCACACAGGCTGAGTGATCTCTGTAAAGAGACTTTACAGCCTGTAACAGGGGTCCCCTCACATTGTATCGGGGCTGTATCTACCATAATTTCTTTCTCATAATTTAATACTTATCCTTATTTTAATATATATAATAAAAATGGTTTGAGATAATAACTATTATCAAACAATGAACATTTAATAATGTTTCCTCAGTAGTTATTTATATACATATAATATCTTTTCGATTTGCTGTTGGTATAGAAATTACTAATTTAATACAACAATCTGTTACCATCAGACTCAATTGTAATTATAAAATCTATGTAAGATTGAGGACTTAATAATATTAAACAAAACTTGAATGATGTTTGCACAATATTTACACAGTAAATTTTTACAACACAATATATATTCTGTATATTGTGAGGCGATATCAAAACTTTTATAATTTCAGTTAAGCCGGACTTCATTCCGGTGTAAGGTAATACGGTTCTTGGATTAACATAATGATGAATAATTTAATGTTCTTTGACTTGATTGTTTTTTATTTTATCTATTAAATGAAGCAATTTAAATATTAATACGAATCATACATAATTTATGAAAGATGGAGTCAATATAGCCATTACAAGACTTTTTGTTCGTATTATGCATTTATTATATTTTTATATTAAAGACATAAAAATATCTTTTTTATGGCAAAAATAATATACTACTTATTATATAATTGATACTCTCTTACTTTTAATAATTTGTATGAGTCCTTATTGATAATAATCATACACTAAGATTTCAAAACTATAAGTGAATTGGAAGACGGGCGTAAATTAATCAATAATATTGAATCAATCACTGCTCTACGACGCCAACCAGAGTCCCTTATGGGGCGAGGTCTAAGACAGAGAACATACCTCTCCTGTTAATAAGGATATTAAATTGCAATGACATATCCAAGTGTTATGTACATCATACACAGCACTATGTAAGTGCGTGTGTAATCAAATGTTAGAATAAAACTGTTTGAAATTAGAATAGAATATAAATATAATTATAATACTCTGTAGATTTACGGTTTTAAAGCTAATGACCATTGCTTTATTTTGTAATCAGTGGGACGAATTAATTTTTAACTACCATTGCAGAGATATTGTTATTCTTACTTCATATTTTAATGACAAAGTTGATTTAGATTTATTGTATTCAACTTCAAGAACAGTTTAAGTGTTGCGGTCCATCAAATAGCTACAAAACTTTTCTCATAAGGAAGACATTGCAAGTTAAGAACATTGACCATTACTGTTAACAACAACCATTACCTGTGGGTATAATACTTGGAAGCAATGAGATAGTAAGTTTAAATAATCTTATAAGACAAGAATTATCTTCACCATTAACACATACTTAATAAAGAAACGAATTACCAATTAGTTTTCGCTACTAAGTTATAAAATACTGAACATATAATCATAATTGAAGTTCTCTTGATAGTTTATAAATATATCCTATACTATTTCTATAGCTAATATATTTTGATTACTTTGGAACAACAGTTTAGTTATTTCATATCATAATGAGTTTTTCGTAATGTTTTAGATATCATATTAGACATTTTATATCGTGAAGTAGCGTTAGTAATATTATGGAATACATGAAGATAGCATGAAGTGCCTTCTTCCGGGAATATCTGTAAACATATGAAGCTACAGTGCTTTGCTACCTGTTAGGAATGGTGAGGGGAGGAGGCTAGGACACACAAACGGGATGGAACAGATTTTCTGAACAGTAAATATAATATACACTTCAAGAGTATATACTGCGAAGACCAGATAAGATCAGAAGTCCAGCTAGGCTTCATATTGCAATTGCAATATTGCAGTTTTAAAACACAGATTTAATAGAATGTTCTGTTACTCTTACATTTGGTAAATTTGAAAAGATATACGAGCTTTTAGATTACAAACTACAGCTAGGCACTATTTTAATTACAAACCTCTTTGGTGGGCCGTTTAATATTCGCATTGGGATCGTAAATCCGCTGAAAAGTAAACTGACTATCCAGCTTCCAAACGATTATTGGTACTTTAATCCTTAGTGCACTGTGATAAGGTCGTGAGAGCAGATGCAATGGTAGTGTAAGATGCAATTAGTAAAACACTGTCGCATCGGATTATCTGCGATGTGAATACAATTTATGGATAAAGTTGGGATTTTAGGTTCCGCTCTGCTCGATTTGAAATAGTATCAATACTGGTTTTATCCATTCGTACTTTATAGTACCTACTTATCTTTTACTAATTTATTTTTTGAAACTGTTACTAAATACAATAGTCATAAAATACGATGGAGTGTTTTAGGAACCACGAATATAAAGTTATGGAAATAATATACAATTAATTATTTATACGTATATAATTGATCAAAAACAAGAGAAGTGGATAAAAAATTATGTTTTGTCACAACTAAATAGTCTAACTTTTAAAACATAAATTCGGACTTTTAATTTTGTAACAAAAATTTGTAAGTTATGATATTTTGTAACAAAAATATATTTTAGCTTTCGGTCGATTTACACACTTGTTGGTTTCCTCCATTTTCATATTTTATGTATGGCATTGAAACATTCATGTAGTTGTTCTCTCTAATCATACTAAAGCCACAATTTCAGTAAAATTTCACTGTTCATCAAACATAACATGTACGAAGCATAAATTATTATCTATAATATTTAGGATTTATCCTAAATATACAAAAGACCTGTTTGTATTAGGAAAGGTGTTCAATAGTCGATTGTTAATTGATAAATCTAAATTAATCCTAATTTATTATTCTTACAAAATTGATGTTGGTACTTATTTAACCAAAGCACTTTATTTATACTCATTGTTACGTGACACGTTACGTCGTGAAGTAACATGTCAAGTCACGATATGATACTCGTATATGTAACCGTCATCTTTATCATCATTGATCACTATTATAGTGTGATTGGAAAAGTGTAACATCAAAGAATTGATAGCTGCAGTATTTACTCCTATTTCGCTTATTACAAATGTAATTATTTAATATTTATTTCAATTTAAAATAGGTATATATGACTTTCGTTAGTTGGATAGGTTCTCAATCTATTGGTATCAAGAGCCATGTTACTGTAAACAATATTAAAAAATGTTGATACTAGTGACTATTGTAAAATAAATATACCTCTTTAAATCTTTACTTATAAAAATAAAATAAAAAAAACTTATAAATAATAAGAAAAAATATTTACGAAATGTTGTTCTTAAATAAGACCGGTCAAACGGACGCGGACATGAATAATTTATATAACAAGAACGGAATCATACGTTATGAATGAATATTTTAATTCAAATTTTAAATTTTTATAATGTCTGAGTTTCTTTAAATTAATTTACTGATAAGGTTTCTATATTTCTGGACTGGATAACTGGATTTTTTTAGTATAGAATTTAGTTAAATCCTTTATGTATAAACAAATTAGCAATAGAAAACTTTAAGATTATTAATTGAGTTAACGATTCAATAGTTAAGTGATTTCGGAAAAAAGCTCAAACGAACATTGCGACCCGGGATTTTTATACATAAAGGTGTACTAAGTTATTTGAATTTTGTTTTATTGTAAAGTCTTTTAAAATTATAGAAAGCTTCTTCTATTTACCACAAGTTTTTAACACGGAAAAGAAATCAACT
Organism: Melinaea menophilus ssp. n. AW-2005; assembly: GCA_918358695.1. Classification (NCBI taxonomy): domain Eukaryota; kingdom Metazoa; phylum Arthropoda; class Insecta; order Lepidoptera; family Nymphalidae; genus Melinaea; species Melinaea menophilus. The sequence continues at coordinate 2,516,844 of OU911049.1, forward strand.
AAAATATAGTTACGACAAAATAATTAAGGCGTCGCGAGTAGCCGTATTTAAAGTGCCATTAACACAAGAGCTGAGACGACAGAATACGACATGTTTTTATTTATACTATAGCCGTCGCATCGGATCCCAGAATATATCAATATATAAAATATAAAAACTTTATTAGCTTGCTGCAATTACCGACACTGGTCACAGATGACGGTGAGGGGCGAGAAATCGAGGCAGTTTTAATTAAAGCTTCAGTTCAGTGAAAACTAATTCAATTGACAGAGCGGACACACAATCTTACTGACCTCAGTCTAACTAGTGTTGATAATTGTTTGACTGCAAAGTAAAACACAAATGACTATATATATTTTTGTAATTGATTTATGTCATCTTCAACATCGACATTCTTCATTCCACATCAATAATCTTCATCAACATTCTGATAAACAATCGACACAAATGTAGACAAACAGAGACGTAATCACAAAATCATAGGTTGGAAGAAATTTCAATAATCATTCTAAGATTGACGAAGAATAGTATTCATGTAGAATGAACAAGATTATCTTTAAGTACAACGAAAAGGTGTTGCTATTGCCTTAATATTAAATATTTAGTTCAATAAATAACAAATTGTAAGTGATGTCATATCATCAATAGTCATCAGTTTTATTGTTATTATATCAAGTGTGCAGTAGCTGTTGCGGTATCATCTGAATGGTGACCCTTTCATCAACACATACTATCTTAACTCAAATCAACTGTAGTGTTAGTGATATTGTAGGTCGAAGCCAATTACGTACCAAGAGGATATGTAGTCAAGTAAACATTATCCTATATGATACAGAGTTTAATTTTATTACTTAATACGAAAAAGTCCTTTGAAAGTTCACAGATTACACTTTATTGATATTACAGATATAAAATGCCATGTCATAATTATCTACAAAACATATAGTATCTTATTATACCATCTATTATTATAATAAATATTATTAAGTATTTAATTCATAAAGAACGAGACAAACCTAATGTTATTGTTATTAATATAAAGGGTTTTTTTTCTTTTCGTATATGAAGACAAATTTTTCACAAACTATCACTTTAGAAACAACTTTTATGATTAATACCTTCAGAATTATAAAAAAATGTATGAGAAATCTATCTAATACGAATTAAGCCGCCAATCAGTAGTGATGAATTTGTTATTCTATACTTTGAAATGGACGAAATCGGTGAGTAACACTCATCTGTAATATGTTAAAGAATTTTTTATATATTTTTTTATGTACCAGACAATTTTACAATGAGACAAACATTTTCTACATTTAATAATTTTTCTGAATATTGTATATATAATAATATATAACGTATACCATATAGATAATCTTCAACTGTGTTTTAATACTTTGGTAAAACTAAAAGTAATAAATAATGTTATTGTATTTCCAGAATTCGATCACAGCGTTACGTGATCGTAAGTCGAGGCCGCCACGCAGTTGATTGTTTCTCAGTCGTGTCTTACCGCTCATTGAATTAATGGAATCAATATCTAGTCACATTATATGATCCCAGATATGTTTGTGTAATACATTATTTACCACTGGTGGGATTCATATGTTTCATATTTATTTATTTATTATAAGTCATAACTACAGGATTAAATTTAAGAATACATAAATAAGGCTCACATGTTAAATTTCAACCTCGATAACAGCTACACAATTTCAAAACATAAATATGAAATTACTTTATTGAAATTTTAATAATCCATACCTACCGAAGACTAACGGCAATGTTGTGTACTCATTTGTTAGTAAATGATAAACGAAATACTACAAAGATATATCAAACTTTCAAACCATAAAGCTGTCAGATTTGTAAAGAATTTTATGTATAAACATGATTCATGGCTTTTTAAATCTATGTATGCATGTATGTATAAGTATAAGTATTATTTTTTGCCCCACACCACCATATTTCACACAAGGACTTCATTCTCAAGGGTTGCCTGGAAGAAATCGCTACTTGAGGATAAGACGGATTTTTTTGTACCCTATCTCTTAGATTTTCCATTATTTTTAATATCTTTTTTTTTCTGTCTGCTGTGTAATAAAGTTATATCTTTCTATCAAAATTATTTTAATTTTCATAATTAACGAGTGAGGTTGTTTTAATGTGAATAATAATCTACGCTGTAACTATTTATTCCAAACAAAATTTACGTCTTTTTGAATTTGATAGACCAAATAAGATTTGATATATAAATACATACTACTAAAAATTGTCCTTTGCATAGTATCAGAGTCCATAAGGCGCGAAGCGTTGCGAATACATGTTAGAATAAAACATTTCACAATCCAATTAATTCAACCATTTGAACAGATCTTTAATTAATTCTTCTTAATTATTAAAACAGCATGAACATTTATTTATAGTCCAGAGTATCTAAATATTGTTATAACGTTTAGCTTTAAAATACAGTTCGTAGTATAAATAAACCATTTATTAAATTTTTTAGAATTTAAATAAGAATAGAAATATTTGAAAGTAAAAAATTTACTAGTGTTAGTGAAAATAATTTTAATAACAGAGTTTCGAAACATAAGTAAGTGTAAATATTATATAATAACTTGGTCGGATGTAGTAGTAAAACTACTTGAATAAATTGAATAAACATTTGAAAAAATTGAACATTTAATGTATTTAATTTTCTGTGTTTGACAAATATTAAATTTGTTATTAATTATAAGAGATTATTTTGTAAACCTACTAACCTAATTGATTCGTCATCTTCCTGCCCTTATCCCATTTTGGGGTCGGCAAAGTATGTTTTTTCCTTCCATACTCTCCTGTTCCTCGTCATCTCTGTACACACTCCCTTCTTCTCCATATCGTCTTTCAGGCAATTCATCCACCTTTTCTTCGGCCGTCCTCTACCTGTCCATCCCTCCACTACCATACCTAGCACTCTTTTGGTCACGTGCCTTTCATCTCTCCTCATAACCTAACCTAATTGATTATATAGAGGGATCGGTTTTCCGGAGGATGGGCAGCAGCGTCCTCTGAGTACCATAATACCACACTACGATCCCAACGCGCCCGCCACACGTGGCGATTGTGGCATATCAACCAATCCCATCTCTTAATACATAGCAGTATAATATGTTTTTGAAAATTATCAACGACTATATTCTAGCAAAAAGTAACCTAAAATTAATTATAAATAGTTAAATTATAATTCCTTAAAAAGTTTAACACTGTGAAAGATATACGAGTATACAAAGGGCATATCAGATGAATCGTACCTAAATAATAGAAAAGAAGGTAAAAACAAAAATACCAACAAAACAAAATGAACATGACCAACCGTCATTTTGGTGTTAATTTTTAAAATGTCATTAGCACCAGCGTTGTGAGGATGGGACATGTCTTGATTTATGCTGTGTCATTTGACATCCTGTTGAATTATTTCTAGTATATAAATATTGTACATTTTTAAGTAGTCATTTTTTAAACCATCCACTATGGTTCTTTATTATTACATTGAATTTACTTTTTCAAAACTTTGATTTGACAGTCCCATTAGTAAGACAAAAAGAAATCTAATTATTTGAGTAAAACCTGATAGCAATATTTAATGTTTTTTATTCTTATTACACAAAAATAATAAAAATAATAATAATACCGATAATTTTTAATACCGATAATTATAATAATAAAAATAATAATTGTCTATAAAAATATATTTAGAACATTTCATCATCTCTGTACCGTTCATAACATATTTATAGTTCGGCAGTATACGTGTATTGGTTTCAATTAGACAATAACGTACATCAACGCTTCAAAGAGCTGATGAGTTGATGGCTGCTCCAAAATTTACTGAATTATCATGAATCCATTAGAATATTTTGAGCGATAGTGAAATGTTCCTCGCGAATATGCCTTATGATATTACTTAATAAACTAGTTAGTAATGTATTAATTGTTTATTTATTTATTTATTTATTTATTTATATCTTTTCCACTTTGAATCATTATCAGTGATCACTTGTGTACGTCAAAATGGAAGTGTCAGGAGGGCCTATTTCGATACCAGATTTATCGTAATAAGCCCTTCTGTAAAAGCACTGTCCAACTTAATGTTAAAGCTATGAGGGTTCCAAACGCGTCCAAGTCTGAGAAGAACCACACAACAAACTCAGCCGGATATATATTTTTTTTATATTGTGATCACTGTTTCACAAATGTCAATCTTAAAAGCTATTTTGGAACAACTAGAACCGTCGCAATATAATGAAAAAAATAATAATTATTATTACAATAATTATAATAATAGCAAAAAAAAAAATTAATAATAATGATAACAATAATAAAAAATAAAAATAGGCCTGCTACACAACCAGTCACCGCAAGCAGCACCCGTTCACGAGCATAACGCAAGAGTCAGCCATCACCCCCTTCGCACATATTTGAGGGACGAGCGCAACCCGACTCCCGACGCTACCGCAAGTAATGACTTCTAAGGAATCGGTGTGATGCAACAGGTCGATAAAACGAAATTAATCTACAACAAAAATCAAATTGCGGAGATTACTAGTTATTCGCAATATAATACAATTCATTCCCAGGCCATACCGTCGTTGATGTAATCCTGTACACTATAGTAGGATTTTTTTATCAAATTTATTTTTATATATAATTTAAATTTATTTAACGATAAACTTAAGGCTTCATTTGGGAGCTTATTATAAAAACGTATACAATTAACCTTAAAGGATTTACCTATTTTATGGAGCCTAGTGTTGGGCATAGCGAGTTTATTTTTATTTCTCGTATTAATTTTATGAAAATCACAATTTTTTTTGAACTTAGAAATATTTTTATGAACGTAAATTAAATTTTCATAAATATATTGATTATAAACCGTCATTATTTTAAATTCTTTAAATTTGTTTCTTAAGGATTCTCTAGGTCTCATATTATATATTGCTCGAACAGCCCTCTTCTGCAGTGTGAATATGGTATCGATGTCGGCTGCATTACCCCATAAGAGTATACCGTAAGACATTATACTATGAAAGTAACTAAAGTAAACTAATCGAGCAGTTTCCATATTTGTCAATCGACGTATTTTTTTAACCGCGTATATAGCAGAACTAAGTCTACTTGATAAATCAAATATATGAGGACCCCATTGCAATTTTTCATCTAAGGTAATGCCCAAGAAAGTAGTAGATTTGACCAAGTCCAATTCCTCATTGTTTAATTGTACATTGGTTTTAACATTTTTAACATTTGGTAAAGTAAATTTAACACATTTCGTCTTTTTTTTATTGAGCAACAAATTATTGGCGTTAAACCATTGTACAACATCTGAGAGAGCATTATTTACATCGTCAATAACAGATTGCCTTCTGCTAACTTTAAAAGTAAGAGAAGTATCATCAGCAAACAACACTATCCCATGTTTTTCCCTCACTAGGTGAGGTAAGTCATTTATGTAAATGAGGAACAAGAAAGGCCCTAAGATAGAGCCCTGTGGCACACCTATTTTTACCAATGAACCGGGGGAACGTATTCCATTTACGTCTACTTTTTGAATTCTATCATTAAGATATGAACTGATCAAATCTAGGGACTTATTCTTAACTCCATAATGTTCTAATTTTTTTATAAGGATTTCGTGTTGAACGCAGTCAAACGCCTTAGATAGATCACAGAAAATGCCAAGTGCATCCTGGGATCCTTCCCAGGCTTCAAATATATTGAGTAATAGCTCAACCCCAGCATCTGTTGTAGAGCGACCGGCAGTGAAACCAAACTGGTTTTTGTGCAAGAGATTGTTTTTACTGAAAAAATCAACAAGTTGATTAAGAATTATTTTTTCAAAAATCTTGCTAAATGTAGGTAAGACTGAAATTGGTCTATAATTACTAGGATCTAATGAACTGCCAGATTTAAATAATGGAGTTATTTTACTTTGTTTCATTAGATCAGGAAATATACCACATTCTAAACAATTATTAAATATCAATGCTAAGTCTGGCGCTACAATGTCAATTATGGACTTGAGTACGTCAACAGATATTCCCCAAAGATCACTAGTCTTTTTAACGCTAATTAATTTAAATACTTTGATTACTTCTTGAGCATTAACTTTTTTAAAATTAAAAATGCTAACACATCGATCTACATTATCTCTAAGTAATCCTATAGCTGCAGCGGGAGAAGAATTTAAAGATAACGTTGTAGTCACTGGAATATTAAAATTGTGTATAATTTGTTTTTATAATGAATTGTTTCATTAATATGTATTTTATAACGATAATGAAATAATTAAAATTAATTATTATTCCACATAATCATGTTGTTAATCAACAGTTCGAACAGTGACTTGCGTTCCCTAGAATCCGTCACTTACCTTAGATGAAAAATTGCAATGGGGTCCTCATATATTTGATTTATCAAGTAGACTTAGTTCTGCTATATACGCGGTTAAAAAAATACGTCGATTGACAAATATGGAAACTGCTCGATTAGTTTACTTTAGTTACTTTCATAGTATAATGTCTTACGGTATACTCTTATGGGGTAATGCAGCCGACATCGATACCATATTCACACTGCAGAAGAGGGCTGTTCTAGCAATATATTATATAAGACCTAGAGAATCCTTAAGAAACAAATTTAAAGAATTTAAAATAATGACTGTTTATAATCAATATATTTATGAAAATTTAATTTACGTTCATAAAAATATTTCTAAGTTCAAAAAAAATTGTGATTTTCATAAAATTAATACGAGAAATAAAAATAAACTCGCTATGCCCAGCACTAGGCTCCATAAAATAGGTAAATCCTTTAAGGTTAATTGTATACGTTTTTATAATAAGCTCCCAAATGAAGCCTTAAGTTTATCATTAAATAAATTTAAATTATATATAAAAATAAATTTGATAAAAAAATCCTACTATAGTGTACAGGATTACATCAACGACGGTATGGCCTGGGAATGAATTGTATTATATTGCGAATAACTAGTAATCTCCGCAATTAGTTTTTTGTTGTAGATTAATTTCGTTTTATCAATCTGTTGCATCACACCGATTCCTTAGAAGTCATTACTTGCGGTAGCGTCGGGAGTCGGGTTGCGCTCGTCCCTCAAATATGTGCGAAGGGGGTGATGGCTGGCTCTTGCGTTTTGCTCGTGAACGGGTGCTGCTTGCGGTGACTGGTTGTGTAGCAGGCCTATTTTTATTTTTATTATTATCATTATTTTTTTTTTGCTATTATTATTATTATTTTATTTTTTTATTTTTTCATTATATTGCGACGGTTCTAGTTGTTCGAAAATAGCTTTTAAGATTGACATTTGTGAAACAGTGATCACAATATAAAAAAATATATATCCGGCTGAGTTTGTTGTGTGGTTCTTCTCAGACTAGGACGCGTTTAGAACCCTCATAAGCTAAGCTGTAACATTAAGTTGGACAGTGCTTTTACAGAAGGGCTTATTACGATAAATCTGGTATCGAAATAGGCCCTCCTGACACTTCCATTTTGACGTACACAAGTGATCACTGATAATGATTCAAAGTGGAAAAGATATAAATAAATAAATAAATCACTGCTCTGATGGCAAAGCTATCATGTCTCTACTTCTTGCAATTCATTTTAATGCGGTTTATTTAGTTACTTATGTTAGTAATTGTTAATATTATTTATAAGTATGTTATATTTCTACATAATTGTGATTATTAATTAAATATTTCTTATTTGCTTATTTATTATAAAATTGTTAAATTCGCATTTATTATATTCTCACGAACCGTGGAAACGCTGATTACACGCAGGTGCATATAATTAATATTATTATTAATATTTAATTTTGTTCCTACCATTTGAATACATGAACAGATTACACCAGTTTATATAAAATACGAGTAACTCCTGACATGGTGACCACCAACGCCACGAGACTAGTGAAGCAGCAAACAAATAGTAAGTATGAATAATTGAGAATATAACAGTCTAATTGAAATTATTATACAATATGTAATAAAATATATCTAAAGACAAAAAACAAACAATATTCGTATATAAAACGAATTCAAATTACATCATTTGAAACAAATTCTATATGGTGATTAAATTAAACGGAAAAGTTTAATATTAATATTAATAATAATATTGATTAATATTATTAAATAATTATTATATTATCATATAAAAACTCAGAATGTAAAATCCGAAACCTTTGTTTGTTACATTTATTTTTCTGTATTCTTTTAACTTTTTCTTTTCTTTCTTATTCTTTTAAATTAGAGTCTTACAGATTTTAGAGAAATAGAGTTTCAATAAAAGCGTGTGTCGCTAATTTCAATTTCAATTCATTAAGAGAACGGGACTGAGAGTCTAAGTATGTAAAACGTTTTTTAAGGTAGGAAGGAGTTAGAGAATGAAAGAAAATGGTATATAAAACGGATAGTAGATGCATATTTCGTCGTTTCCTAATAATTGTCCCAGTTGAGCACGGTGTTGCGATATACGTAAGAAATGGTACGATTAGTTGATATTGCATTTCATATTTCGATACATTCATTTTTTTTTATCTTCAATTAATATTATTTTCTGTGTGTTTTTTCGAAGTTAAAGATAAAAGCTACACAAAAACAAAATAATATTTTTTAAGTTAACAAAATAATTTTAAAAAGGAATGTTAAATTATATAATCAGAATATGAGCAGAAAAATTCTTAGTTAAAAATAAGTAAAATGGAATATGAGCGAACGTGAATAATTTATGAAGTAGGAATGAGAAATTTAAGATAACGGGAAATGAAAATATTAAAGTAGATGTATACATTAGTTAAATTTGTAAATCTATGTAACCACTCTCAGCAGATAACATTCTATTGATCCACAGTTATCATTATAAGATATCATTATCGATGGCGGAGGAATGATCCATACATACATACATTAATTTATTCCTATCCTATAGCACTCTCTCTTTTTACTAAAATCGACAAAAATCTTTAAATTAGCAAATATTGACAATAGACAAATTGATTTAATAGACTTATGTTGACTTGGATTTAAAGTTTAAAGGTGATTTTATGTATTATATTATGATTATAAATATATGGTTTATTTATTAAGTATTTATTTATTAATCAACAAAAATTTTTTTTTTATTTTCTTACTATTTTTTTCATTTTTATATAATAAAGCAGCAAGTTGTTTTTTGGTTAAAGTGCACCGTAGCACCGATTGCATTACACTCGCTGTCAGTATCGGCGTGTCAAGCGATATGTCGGCAAGTCAACTTCCAATAACGATTGACTACGATGTTATCGATATTACATATCATTTTATACATAAATATATATTAAATAAGGTAAGAACTATTTTATTACGTAAATATATGTTATCTATATAGTAGGAATACGTATAAACCTATTCCTATCGCTCGTAAGAGGGAATATATGTAATTATTGTTAAACTACACGATAATTTCGCTCAATGTTGGCCTGTGGGTGAGGTGTGACCTCTTCGATTCTTTTTAAATGTACACCGGAAGTACAAGTATAAAAAATATAAAACAAAATTTGTGTAATTAACATTTGTTGTGTATGTCGTTTACATGAGAAGTCATTTGGTGTTCCAGTAGTAGTTTAAATCGAATTTCGTTTAAATGTATTTATAACATATCAATTAACAGAAAAGCACAAAGAAATGAATTCACTGTTTTATGCGACAGTTATAATTTTTATTATCATTGTCACAGAAGCAAGTAAAACGAGTAGTGTTGACATGTTACGTCACGACATAACGTATCACGTAATAATGAGTATAAATAAAGTGCTTTGGTTAAATAAGTACCAAAATCAATTTTGTAAGAATAATAAATTAGGATTAATTTAAATTTATCAATTAACAATCGACTATTGAACGAAGTTCCTGATACAAACAAATGTTTTGTATATTTAGGATAACTCCTAAATATTATAGATAATACTATTATTGATATTTACGCTTCGTACATGTTATGTTTGATGAACCGTGAAATATTACTGAAATTGTGGCTTTAGTATGATTAGAGAGAACAACTACATGAATGTTTTAATGCCATACATAAAATATGAAAATGGAAGAAACCAACACGTGTATAAATCGGCCGAACGCTAAAATATATTTTTGTTGCAAAATATCATACATTTACAATTTTTTTATCCACTTTTTTCTTTGATCAATTATAAACATATAAATAATTAATTGTATATTATTTCCAAAACTTTATATCCGTGGTTCGTAAAACACTCAATCGTATTTTATGACTATTATATTTAGTAACTGCTTCAAAAAATAAATTAGTAAAAGGTAAGTACTATATTGTACGAATTGATAAATACAGTATTGATACAATTTCAAATCGAGCAGAGCGGAACCTAAAATCCTAACTTTATCCATAAATTGTATTCACAGCGCAGATAATCCGATGCGACAGTGTTTTACTAATTGCATCTTACACTACCATTGCATCTGCTCTTACGACCTTATCACAGTGCACTGAGGATTAAAGTACTAATAATCGTTTGGAAGCTGGATAGCCAGTTTACTTTTCAGCGGATTTACGATCCCAATGCGAATATTAAATGGCCCACCAAAGAGGTTTGTAATTAAAATAGTGCCTAGCTGTAGTTTGTAATCTAAAAGCTCGTATATCTTTTCAAATTTACAAAATGTAAGAGTAACAGAGCATTCTATTTATTCTGTGTTTTAGAACTGCAATATTACTATCTTTCGACAAGTAACTAAGAAATGATACAATGTGGGTGTACATTTTTATGACTTTCATTATTTACTATAATAGTAGGCGATGGAGCCTAGCTGTACTTCTGATCTGATCTGGTCTTCGCAGTATATACTCTTGAAGTGTATATAATATTTACTATTCATAAAATCTGTTCCATCCCGTCTGTGTCCTAACCTCCTCACCTCACCATTCCTAACAGGTAGGAAAATATTGTAGCTTCACATGTTCTTCTTTTATTTACCACAAGTTTTTAACACGGAAAAGAAATCAACTAAAATATAGTTACGACAAAATAATTAAGGCGTCGCGAGTAGCCGTATTTAAAGTGTCATTAAGACAAGAGCTGGAGGATACGACATGTTTTTATTTATACTATAGTCATTGCATCGGATCCCAGAACATATCAATATGTAAAATATAAAAACTTTATTAGCTCTTGTTGCAATTACCGATACTGGTCACAGATGACGATGAGGCGCGAGCAATCGAGGCAGTTTTAATTAAAGCTTCAGTTCAGTGAAAACTAATTCAACTGGTAGAGCGGACACGCAATCTTACTGATCTCAGTCTAACTAGTGTTGATAATTGTTTGACTGCAAAGTAAAACACAAATGACTATATATATTTTTGTAATTGATTTATGTCATCTTCAACATCGACATTCTTCATTCCACATCAATAATCTTCATCAACATTCTGATAAACAATCGACACAAATGTAGACAAACAGAGACGTAAACACTAAATCATAGGTTGGAAGAAATTTCAATAATCACTCTAAGATTGAAGAAGAATAGTGTTCATGTAGAATGAATAACATTATCTTTAAGTATAACGAAAAGGAGTTGAATTTGCTTTAATATTAAATATTTAGTTCTATAAGTAACAAATTGTAAGTGATGCTAATTACGTAGCAAGAGGATATGTAGTCAAGTAAACATTATCCTATATGATACAGAGTTTAATTTTATTACTTAATACGAAGAAGTCCTTTGAAAGTTCACATATTACACTTTATTGATATTACAGATATAAAATGCCATGTCATAATTATCTACAAAACATATAGTATCTTATTATACCAACTATTATGATAATAAATATTATTAAGTATTTAATTCATAAAGAACGAGACATACTTAATGTTATTGTTATTAATATAAAGGGGTTTTTTTCTTTTCGTATATGAAAGCAAATTTTTCACAAACTACGAGTATCACTTTAGAAACAACTTTTATGATTAATAACACCAGACCCTTACCTTCAGAATTATAAAGAATGTATGAGAAATCTATCTAATACGAATTAAGTCGCCAATCAGTAGTGATGAATTTGTTATTCTATACTTTGAAATAGACGAAATCGGTGAGTAATACTCATCTGTAATATGTTAAAGAATTTTTTATATATTTTTTTATGTACCCGACAATTTTACAATGAGACAAACATAATAATATATAACGTATACCATATAGATAATCTTCAACTGTGTTTTAATACTTTGGCAAAACTAAAAGTAATAAATAATGTTATTGTATTTCCAGAATTCGATCACAGCATTACGTGATCGTAAGTCGAAGCCTCCACGCAGTTGATTGTTTCTCAGATATGTCTTACCGCTCATTGAATTAATGGAATCAATATCTAGTCACATTATATGATCCCAGATATGTTAGTGTAATACATTATTTAATACTGGTAGGATTCATGTGTTTCATATTTATTTATTTATTATAAGTCATAACTACAGGATTAAATTTAAGAATACATAAATAAGGCTCACATGTTAAATTTCAACCTCGATAGCAGTTACACAATTTCAAAACATAAATATGAAATTACTTTATTGATGTTGTAATAATCCATACCTGCCGAAGACTAACGGCAATGTTGTGTACTCATTTGTTAGTAAACGATAAACGAAATACTACAAAGATATATATATCAAACTTTCCTACCATAAAGCTGTCTGATTTGTAAAGAATTTGATGTATAAAAATGGTTCATGGCTTTTTAAATCTGTGTATGCATGTATGTATAAGTATTATTTTTTGCCCCACACCACCATATTTCACACAAGGGCTTCATTCTCAAGGGTTGCCTGAAAGAAAGAACTTGGGGATAAGACGGATTTTTTGTACCTTATCTCTCTCTTAGATTTTCCATTCTTTTTAATATCTTTTTTTTTCTGTCTGCTGTGTAATAAAGTATTAGGTCTACAACTTTGCACCCGCCGTTTTCAAAAAGACGGCGCTAGTAGCCAGTAATAGTTCAAATAAATAAATCACAGTTGTTTTCCATCAGTTTTGACATCTACAGATTATAACCTTACATCGATATTAGTTAATTTTTGTTTGCGTCATATAGTTACACTTAATTAAATATGTCAACTTATAAATCGAATTCACGTCATTTGCGGGAGATTTTACTTTTTCATTTCAACATGAAAAAATCGGCTGCTGAGGCTCATCGGGTTATTTCAAGTACTTATGGTGATGATACTATTAGTGAAAGAACGTGTCGCGAGTGGTTCCAGCGCTTTAAAAGCGGTGATTTTGTTGTTAAAGATCGGCATAGCGGTGGCAGAGAAAAAACTTTTGAAGATGATGAACTGGAGGCTTGACTTAATGAAGACTCGTGCTAAACTCAAGAACAGCTAGCAAAATCATTGGGAGTAACTCAGCAAGCTGTATCAAAATGCCTGGAACAGCAGGGGATGATCCAAAAACAAGGATACTGGGTACCGTATCAGTTGAAACCAAGAGATGTTGAGCGACGTTTATTTGCTTGTGAACAGCTGCTTGAAAGACAAAAACGAAAAGGATTTCTTCATCGTATTGTTACTGGGGACGAAAAATGGGTGCACTACGATAACCCTAAGCGACGCACATCATGGGGATTGCCCGGCCACACTCCTACGGCGACACCTCGACAGAATATTCACGGATCCAAGGTCATGTTGTGTATTTGGTGGGATCAGCTTGGCGTAATTTATTATCAGCTGCTAAAACCTTCTGAAAAAATTACTGGTGCACTTTATCGAACGCAATTATTTCGTTTGAGTCGGGCATTAAAAGCAACACGGCCGCAATACGCTGATAGACACGAAAAAGTAATTTTGCAACACGACAATGCTCGACCCCACGTGGCGAAAGTAGTCAAGACGTACCTCGAAACACTGAAATGGGAAATTCTACCTCACCCGCCATACTCTCCAGATGTTGCTCCATCTGATTTATTATTTAGGTCGATGGCACACGGCCTGGTGGGCCAGTGCTTCGATTCTTTTGAAAAAGTGAAAGAATGGATCGATTCTTGGATCTTATCAAAGGATGAAGAATTTTTCCGACGCGGGATTCGTTTGTTGCCTGAAAGATGGGCCAAAGTAGTGGAAAGTGACGGACAATACTTTGAAACATAAATAAGATACCATTTTTTTTAATATAATTTTTAATATTAAAAAAAAACGGCGGGAGCAAAGTTGTAGACCAAATATATCATATATCTTTCTATCAAAATTATTTTAATTTTCATAATTAACGAGAGAGGTTGTTTTAATGTGAATAATAATCTACGCTTTAACTATTTATTCTAAACAAAATTTACCTCTTTTTGAATTTGATAGACCAAATTAGATTTTATATTTTATTTTTATTTTAAATAACTTTATTGCATACATAAGATAACAAACAGTAAAAAAAATAGATTTAAAATAATACCAGCAAAGGGCGACCTTATCACTAAAGTGATTTCTTCCAGACAACCCACACTTACGAACTTAAGCACTAATAGACGGGCTATTGCAATAAAAATACTAATACATAAATATATTTATGTATACATATATATATACATACAAATAACAAATAAACTTACAAACATATATATAAATACATACTACTAAAAATTGTCCTTTCCTTAGTATCAGAGTTTATAAGGCGCGAAGCGTTGCGAATACATGTTAAAATAAAACATTTCACAATCCAAATAATTCAACCATTACAACAGATCTTTATTTAATTCTTCTTAATTATTAAAACAGCATGAACATTTATTTATAGTCCAGAGTATCTAAATATTGTTATTACGTTTACCTTTAAAAATACAGTTCGTAGTATAAATAAATCATTTATTGAATTTTTCAGAATTGAAATAAGAATAGAAATAATTGAAAAGTAATAAATTTATTAGTGAAAATATTTTTAATAACAGAGTTTCGTAAAATAAGTATGTATAAATATTATATAATAACTTGGTCGAATGTAGTAGTTGTACATTTGAATAAATTGAACATTTAATGAATCTAATTTTCTGTGTTTGACAAATATTAAATTTGTTATTAATTATAAGAGATTATTTTGTAAACCTACTAACCTAATTGATTCATCATCTGCCGTTATCCCGTTTTGGGTTCGGCACAGTATGTTTTTTCCTTCCATACTCTCCTGTTCCTTGTCATCTCTGTACACACTCCCTTCTTCTCCATATCGTCTTTCAGGCAATCCATCCATCTTTTCTTCGGCCATCCTCTAACCATAACCTGCACTCTTTTGGTCACGTGACTTTCATCTCTCCTCTTAACCTAACCTAATTGATTATATATATAAATATATATATTACATATGGTGATAGAGGGATCGGTTTTCCGGAGGATGGGCAGCAGCGTCCTCTGAGTACCATAATACCACACTACGATCCCAACGCGCCCGCCACACGTTGGGATTGTGGCATATCAACCAATCCCATCTCTTAATACATAGCAGTTTAATATGTTTTTGAAAATTATCAACGTCTATATTCTAGCAAAAAGTAACCTAAAATTAATTATAAAATAGTTAAATTGTAATTCCTTAAAAAAGTTTATCACTATGAAAGATATACGAGTATACAGAGGGCATATCAGATGAATCGTACCTAAATAATAGAAAAGAAGGTAAAAACAAAAATACCAACAAAACAAAATAAACATGACCAACCGTCATTTTGGTGTTAATTTTTAAAATGTCATTAGCACCAGCGTTGTGAGGATGGGACATGTCTTGATTTATGCTGTGTCATTTGACATCCTGTTGAATTATTTCTAGTATATAAATATTGCACATTTTTAAGTAGTCATTTTTTAAAAGATCCATTACAGTTCTGTATTATTACATTGAATTTACTTTTTCAAAACTTTGATTTGACATTCCCTTTAGTAAGACAAAAAGAAATTTAATTATTTGAGTAAAACCGGATAGCAATATTTAATGTTTTTTATTCTTATTATACAATAATAATATATTTTTTAATACCAATAATTATAATAATAAAAATAATAATTGCCTATAAAAATATACTTAGAACTCTGTACCGTTCATAACATATTTATAGTTCGGCAGTATACGTGTATTGGTTTCAATTAGACAATAACGTACATCACGCTTCAAAGAGCTGATGAGTTGATGGCTGCTCCAAAATTTACTGAATTATCATGAATCTATTAGAATATTTTGAGCGATAGTGAAATGTTCCTCACAAATATGCCTTATGATATTACTCAATAAACTAGTTAGTAATGTATTAATTGTGTATTAATTTGTTTTTATAATAAATTGTTTAATTAAGATGTAGTTTATAACAAAAATGAAATAATTTAAATTAATTATTATTTCACATAATCATGTTGTTAATCAACAGTTCGAACAGTGACTTGCGTTCCCTGGAATCCGTCACTGCTCTGATGGCGAAGCTATCATGTCTCTACTTCTTGCATTTCATTTTAATGCAGTTTATTTAGTTCCTTATGTTAGTAATTGTTAATATTATTTATAAGTATGTTATATTTCTACATAATGGTGCTAATTAATTAAATATTTCTTATTTTCTCATTTATTATAAAATTGTTAAATTCGCATTTATTATATTCTCACGAACCGTGGAAACGCTGATTAGACGCAGGTGCATATAATTAATATTATTATTAATATTTAATTTTGTTTCTATCATTTGAATACATGAAGAGATTACACCAGTTTATATAAAATAACTCCTGCGTAGTGACCACCAACGCCACGAGACTAGTGAAGCAGCAAACAAATAGTAAGTATGAATAATTGAGAATATATCAATCTAATTGAAATTATTATACAATATATAATAAAATATATCTAAAAACAAAAAACAAACAATATTCGTATATAAAACGAATTCAAATTACATCATTTGAAACCAATTTTATTTGATGATTAAATTAAACGGAAAAGTTTAATATTAATATTAATAATAATATTTATTAATATTATTAAATAATTACACAGGCACACAAAAAAAAAATAATCATGAACCAGAGGTGAGACCCCATTATCTTTAGGTTTTTGGGATCGCTGAAACCGAATATGACAATAAAAACTAATTTTAAATGCCCGTTTTCCCGCTAGCAACCCCTTACTACCTCTTAAGGGGTGAAAATTGAAATTTTTGTATAAAATCAAGATAAATGTGTATTTCTACGTTTTTTGGGATGCTGAAACCGAAAATGATAACTAAAAATAATTTCAAGACCTCCATAACCCATTAACACTTTCTTACTACCCTTTATGGGGAGTGAAGTTTTCCATTTTTGTATAAAATAAAGATGAAAGATGAATGTGTAAAAACATAGAAGTTTTTTGGTATGGTGAAACCGAAAATGACAACCAAAAGTGAATTTGATACCTCTTTTACTCAATACCACCCCCTAACCACCCCTAACGGGGGGGTGGGGGTAGTTTCAATTTTGTATAAAATCAAGATGTATGAAGAAATTTTAACTTTTTACAGTAAATGACATGTTTATCAAACTAGTTTGAGGTTACTCTTAGCTCTTATATTAGAAATTTAAATGCTTTATCGATTAGAAGTATCTGATATATATACATGATTTAATTTTACTCTTAGCGTAACCCGGGAACAACGGCGTGGACGTAGTAGATTTCTGTTCCCTTTTGGGGTGCTGGATTAAAGTGAGTCCCCTTGCCTCTCACTACTCAGCGTCTACCTGTTTCTACGATAACGAACTCTCTTGTTGTCAAAAGTTCTTCTAAGTGGTTTCCGTTTATTGGTTCTTTTCTGTTCTGGCAAATCTCTTTTTAAATTCCAACAGTAGTCTGCTAACATATTGACATCCCATTTACCCTGATAGCGCTGTTCCATTGTCTTAAGATCCTGATGGAACCTTTCACCTTGCTCCTCACTGTAGTCTCCTAAATTGTCAGGAAAATAGTAAAAATTCTATTTCGGAGGCATAGAATTAGGTTCAGCCTCTTTTAAGCGTTTTACAAGACTGCCGGATGGATAACAGTATAAGTAGAATTAAATAGAAAACAAAAAAAAACAAAAATTGAAAAAACTTGTTAAGAATAGGACAAAAATCATGATTCAGTCTTAGCATCATAATAACAAATATATGCATACAATAAGGTTACCCTATACTTTATAATCATTTTTCTCTCAGCATCTTGAAAAACATAGAAATTCACATCCATCTTGATTTTATATCAAAATTGAAATGTTCACCCCCCCGTAAGGGTTGGTGAGGGATATTAATGGGTGATAGAGGCCTTAAATTTATTTTTAGTAATCATTTTCGGTTCCAGCATCCTAAAAAACGTAATTTTTGTATTCTTTTTGATCCTCCGGTCGTGACCGACGTAATTAGTATTTCTTGCAATGAAAATAGCGTATAAATCTTGCAATTCAACAGTGTAGTGTCCAATAAGGTATCATCTCGTTATAACCAATGATTGTAACATTGTATATTATATTTTAGCAATTATATATGCAACACCGTTAAAACCTTTACCACATAATCCGTCCTATAGTTTTGGCGTGATCCCAGAATTACAGACTAATAAATATTAAATACAAGGTTTTGTGTGCAGTGTCAGCTCTACGGTAGTCGATGTTGATTATAATCTGCTTAAAATACGACCCCGTTATAGTTTTCTGTGTCAGTTGATTCTCGCATATATTATTATTATTTTTTTTTAATACTTGATTGCACTGTATAAATTTAAAAAAACAAGAATACACAATAAAACAAAAACAGAAATATAAACAGCGCAAAGGCGGTCTTATCGCTTAAAGCGATCTCTTACAGGCAACCTTTGAAGATGATTGATACTAAGAGATCAGAAGGGATAGAGCAAATGATAAACATACTTATACTACAGACAAAATATTTATTTACCTTCATATTTTATATATTTGAGTATATATATATATATATATTTATATTTATACTTTACACAGGTATAGATACTGTTGCTTTAAACGATTTAAAAACACTGATTACGTAGGAGATTCTAATTTCTAAGGGAGAACATTCCAGTGTCTTACAGATTTTACAGAAATAGAGTTACATTAAGAGAACGGGACTAAGAGCCAAAGTATGTAAAACGCTTTTTAAGGTAGGAAGAAGTTAGAGAATTAAAGAAAATGGTGTATAAAACGGATAGAAGATGCATATTTCGTCGTTTCCTTATGGGTAGCCATCCCAGTTGAGCACGGTGTTGCGATATGTGGTCGAATTTTCTTAAGTTGAAAATAAACGAATGCGGATATTTTGTAATAGTTTGAGTTCGAGCAATACCTCAGATAGGTCTGGGTATGATTATTATCACGTACATTTGGAGCAACAATATATTTTTACTAATCATAACTTAGCCCTATTATATTAAAACATAAGACAATTGTAATTGACAAGATGTGTGAATGAAAGATTTTTCTTTACAAAAAATATAGGTTGGCTCTAATTGATTGGAGTATAGTTTTAGTTTTAACGTCAAATAAAGGAAACTAATATTAACAATAATATTAAGTACACAAGCGAATTACAAAAGTAATCACACTTAATATAAATAGTTTTAGACTCCCGACAAACTTAAGAAATGGCAAGATTGGTGGATATTATTACATCACATATTTAGATTTTCATACATTTTTTAAAATATTTTATTGATATTATTTTTTGCGTGTTTTTTTTCGAAGTTCACTTAGCTTAGATATAAGCTTAAAAAGGTATTACTACACAACAACAAAATAATATGTTCTATATTATATAAGTTAACAACATAATTTTAAAAAGGAATTTAAAATTATATAATTGAAATATGAGCTGAAAAATTCTTAGATAAAAAAAAATCGAATGGAATAAGCGCGAACATGAATAATTTATGAAGTAGGAATGAGAAATTAAAGATAACGGGAGATGAAAATATTAAAGTAGATGTATACGTTAGTTAAATGTGTAAATATCTATGTAACCACTCTCAGCTGATAACATTCTATTGACCCACAGTAATCTTTATAAAATATCATTATCAATTAAATTTATTCCTATCCTCACTTTTTACTAAAATCGAGAAAAATCTTTAAATCAGCAAATATTGACAATAGACAAATAGATTTAAAAGACTTATCTAGATTTAGATTTAAAGTTTAAAGGTGATTATATCTATAAATTATGGTTTATTTATTAAGTATTTATTTATTAAACACGCAATAATTTTTTATTTTTTTATTTTTTCATTATATTTTAATTTTTATGTATTAAAGCAGCAAATTATTTTTCGGTTAAAGTGCATTGCACCGTAGCAGCGATTGCATTACACTCGCCATCGCTGTCAGTATTGGGGTGTCAAGCGATATGTCGGCGAGTCAACTTGTAGTAACGATTGACTTCGACGTTATCGATATTACATATCATGTTATAAATAAATATATATGAAATAAGGTAAGAACTATTTTATTACGGAAATATATGTGATAGTAGGAATACGTATAAACCTATTCCTATCGATCGTAAGAGGGAATATATGTAATTATTGTTAAACTACACGATAATTCCGCTCAATGTTGGCCGCTCAATGTTGTGCGTGAGGTGTGACCTCTTCGATTCTTTTTAAATGTACACTGGAAGTACACGTATAAAAAAATATAAAACAAAATTTGTGTACTTAACATTTGTTGTAACATTTACATGTGAAGTCATTTGGTGTTCCAGTAGTAGTTTAAATCGAATTTCGTTTAAATGTATTTATAACATATCAATTAACAGAAAAGCACAAAGAAATGAGTTCACTGTTTTATGCGACAGTTATAATTTTTATTATCATTGTCACAGAAGCAAGTAAAAAGAGTAGTCTTAAGTTATTCTTTGGACATTGTATTTTGTCGTTGAATAGTTTATACCAAATAAAATAATTTAACTATTGTGAGATTCTTTAACAATATTTAAACACAAATATGTAGAAGTAGCAAATTGCTTTTTAGTTGCGCGTTGGTATAAATGACGTCACACCGGTTCCATTACACTCGCTATCGCTGTCAGTAATGGAGTGTCAAGTAAAATGTCAGTGAGTACACCCGTTATATGAACTGACTTCAACAGTTTTGGGTAGACCTCGAAGAATTCGGTCTGCCCATTCATTTGTCCCCTACTTTCGAGTTTTGGAAAAATTTCTTCACAGGAGGTCTTCTTATGACCCCCTGAGTCCGAAATGACCATTGGTCAAAAAGTTTATATATATATATATATATCGGCGCATCAGTTATCGCAATCATTTGTGAACAATTAGTTGATTTAAAATAACACTATTATTATCGGAGGGTAGATTGCTCTGATCTCACTGTATAAAAAGACGTGCCAACCGCTCCAAGATTCAGAAGCGAGTCAGTCGTTGGACTAAGCGCTACTCCTGTGTTTGTAAAATAACACTCTGAATCGCTGCTGGGATATTGGCATTGGACGAAACACTGCTCCAGTGCTATCATAAAGAAGATACCGAATCGCTGCCGGAATATTGGAAAGTGTTTTCATCTTGTTATCATTATTTTAAATGATTAGTTTTTATATTAATTAGTCTTTTGTTTTAAAATGAATTATTGCTTTATATTAAGTTTAAATAACTTATAATATTGTATAAATTTAATTTTCTAATAAATGTTTTAAATTAGCAAATTGATATCATAATTGTATTACTGTTTTATTAGATTTATTTATTGGCATTTTAATTAAGTTCACAGTTTATGATTGTAATTGTAATAAATTATTGATTCATATAGTGTCTACTCCTTTATCAGAAGCCGGGACGACACAATTACGCCATGGATAACGAAGAACCATCTAGGTCTGTGCCATCCAACAACATGCACCTGTTTATTAATACATTAAAGGATACGATGACTGAGATGTTATCACAAATGGCTAGTGAAAACCGTGCGACCATTAGTGATATCTTCAAAATGGTACAACCATCGGAACAAATTGTGCGTATCTCTGATGTTTACTTTCCAGCATACAATCCAGATAATGGCATGGATGTAAGAGAATGGGTGGAATTAATTTCTAAAACGCAAAGTGAATACAAATTAAAAGATCATGAAGTAAGGTTGAGGGTTGCTGGTGTTCTACAGGGAAGAGCCAAACTATGGGCCGATGATTGTTTATTAAGAACCACCACTTGGGAAGAAATGAAAATTGACATGTTGCAAACTTTTGAACCTGAGTCGCGATACTTTTCAGAGGTCTTAAAATTTAGACATTATACTATTGATTCTGTTGCCAGCATTCCAGAATATATTTCCAATATATGGAGGATGTTTAAACGTATTGTTAAACCTAATCCCACGGAGCAAGATGCTGTTGAGTTTGTTATAGGAAGCATCACGGATGAGAGACTTCGTACAGAATTGTTAAATAGTAAGTGCCAGACAGTTCCAGAATTAATAGCAATTGCAAAAACAATGAGGAAACGAAGACCCTTACCTCAAGCAAGAGATCTAGTACCATCGAAGAAGTTGCGAATCGAGAACGTTACTGAAAGGTCAGATAAAAACATGACTTGTTTTGTATGTGGTAAAATTGGACATCGAGCCCGCTACTGTAGCCAGAATGCAATAGTCAAAACGAAGGAGTCGGATAAAATAAGACGGGAAAAAGAATGTACTTTCTGCCTTAAGCCCGGTCATACATATGAAACGTGCTTTAAGCGAATAGCATCAGAAAAATCAGTCAATGTATGCGAAAAAGGTAAAGATCCAAGTAATTTAATTAAAGTGACTATTGGCGATAAACCTATTCAAGGTATATTCGATAGTGGAGCCGATTGTTCTTTGATAAGAGAGTCGGTCGGACGTTCCATTTCCGGACCACGTACACATAAGTTGACACATTTGAAGGGTATTGGATCAGTAGTAATTATATCAGTTACCCAGATTTTAGCTACAAGTTGAAATTTTATTGCACGTTGTATTAGATCATGAATTGCCTACTGGCATAATTATTGGAAAGGATTTATTGAGCGTTCCAGGTATCGAAGTTCATATAACGGACGATAAAACTGTAGTAACTCGCCGCACTTTAACAAACCCTTTAAAGCAGATTAATCATGTTAGTTTGGACTGCCTTAATACGGATATTACAGAGCTGCATCAACTTGAGAAACTTCATAAGTTACTCGATAAACATCACATATCATTCGTTGAAGGGATTTCCGGTACAAGAATCACGACTGGTGAGTTGACAATTAAACTTAAAAATCCAGACAAAATTGTAGAGCGACGACCTTATCGACTGGCACCTGTGGAACGTGAAAAGGTGCGGACTATCATAAATGATTTATTACATAAAAACATAATCAGAGAAAGTGATTCACCATTTGCAAGCCCAATCATTTTAGTAAAAAAGAAGAACGGCGAAGATAGACTATGTGTTGACTATAGGGAGCTGAACTCTAATACCATCAGAGACCATTACCCATTACCTTTGATTGGTGATCAGTTAGATAAACTAGCACATGCTAAATATTTCACGTGTTTGGATATGGCAGCTGGTTTTCATCAGATTCCAATATCACCAAATTCTATTGAAAAAACGGCTTTTATAACACCGGATGGTCAATATGAGTACCTCACGATGCCATTTGGTTTGACAAATGCACCTTCTGTTTATCAAAGAGCAATCAATAAAGCTCTTGGTTCTCTAAGGGATAATGCTGCCTTAGTTTACATGGATGATATTCTTATCCCTAGTAAAAACTTTGACGAAGGCCTTAACAAATTGGAAAAAGTTATTGACGCTTTAATTACTGCAGGTTTTTCGTTTAATGCAAAAAAATGTTCTTTCATGAAAAATTCAATTGAATATCTTGGCTATGTAGTAAGTGAAAGTAAAATGAGACCGAGTCCCACGAAAATAGAGGCACTTGCGAATACAGCACCACCTCAAAATGTCAAACAATTAAGACAGTTCAACGGATTAGCTAGTTATTTTCGAAGATTTATTCCAGACTTTTCTACTGAGATGGCGCCTCTTTACGAATTAACAAAGACTGATGCAAAATGGGTTTGGGCAGCAAAACACGAGCAAGTGAGAAACAAAATTATTAACTATTTGACATCTTCACCATTGTTGACTATTTTTCAGGAAGGCTTGCCGACAGAGTTGCATACAGATGCAAGTTCTATGGGTATTGGTGCAGTCCTTATACAGATCAAGGAAAGGCGACAACATGTAATTGGTTATTTTAGTATGAGGACAACGAAGGCCGAATCCAACTACCATTCCTACGAACTAGAAACACTTGCTATTGTGAGAGCTGTTAAGCATTATCGTCATTATCTATATGGACGCCAGTTTACTATTATAACAGATTGCAACGCAGTAAAAGCTTCGCGTTATAAGCAAGAGCTGTTACCTAGGATTCATAGGTGGTGGGCATTTTTGCAAAATTTCAATTTTGAAGTAGAATATCGAAGAGGAGAACGGTTAAAACACGCGGATTTCTTTAGCAGAAATCCTACAGGACTAGTAATGAGTATCATTCACAACCATGATTGGCTATCGATGGAGCAACAACGTGATCCAGATTTAAGAAAGTTATGCACTAACTTAAACAAAGATTTACAACTAAGTGAACAATACGCGCTGAACAATAACATTCTGTGTCGCAAGTTAGAAAGAGATGGTAAAATTCAACTACTTAAAGTAGTACCACAATCTTATCAATGGAGTCTTATTAACAAGTTTCATGAATCCCTAAAACATATGGGCTGGGAAAAAACATTAGCAAAAATTAAAGAACATTATTGGTTTCCTAAAATGAGCAGTACCATTAGGTATTTTGTGGAACATTGTGTTACTTGCCTAACTCTAAAGGGAACGTCCGGTGCAACACAAAGTCGCCTTCATCCCATCGAAAAAGTACCAGAACCATTTCATACTTTACACATTGACATATCAGGAAAACTTAGTGGTTCTGCTTCACAAAAAGAGTACGTATTTGTTGCCATTGACGCGTTCACTAAATTTGTTATATTAAGACATTCTAAAACTAAAAATCAAGATAGTGCTCTAAAACATTTGCAAGAAATTGTCGGTCTATTTGGTGCACCTAAAAGAATAATTGTAGATGGCGATGGTGCTTTTGCATCTCATTATAAAACTTATTGTGATAATTATGGAATAGAACTACATCAATGTGCCGGTTACGTTAGTAGAGCAAACGGACAAGTAGAGAGAGTTATGAAAATATTAAAGAGTGGATTGACAGTAATAAGTAATCTGCAAAATATTCACTGGGCGAAGTCTTTAAACAACCTTCAGTTAGCTATAAACTGTACATTTTCTAAAGCTACAGGAAAAACACCTATTGAGTTACTTACAGGTAAAAAGGGGGCCGTTCCACCTGAGCTAATTTCAATAATTGACCATACTAACGATCGTGTGGACCCTGTATCAATAAGAGCTTCAGTCCTAGGCAGGATGGTCGAAACTGCAGAAAGAGACAAAAAACGATTTGATAAAGGCAAAGCTAAAGTAAAACGGTTTGAGAAAGGTGAATTTGTTCTAGTCAAGGAACCACCAAGATTGGGTACGAAGCTAAGTCAAAAATTTAATGGACCATATGAGATTAAAAAAGTATTACCACACGACAGATATGAAGTTCGACGAATAAACGGTCGTGGAAGATCCAGAAAAGTTTGTCACGAAAACTTGAGGAATACTCCAAAATTTGGAGTTCAAAGCGATATTGCCGTATCGGCGATGAATAGTAACCTCATTTCAGATAAAGAGTTACAATCTGGTGTTATTGAAGAAGGATCTAAAGATTCTTTAGGTACGAGTCCTGTTGAAAAGAGAACATAAATAAATAAGAATCCATAATGTGTATTTCTCGGGTTATCAGTTTAGCTGCAGATGTTGACTTGTCTTTTCTTTACGTGCTTTATAAGACAGGTAATACGGGAAATATGGTACTGTGCCAAAATTAGCGCTGAGGCTATGAGGCAGCTTTATGTTTAATATTTTGTTTTTCATACGAGACGGCTGAATGGACGCTTAGGTCCTGAAGCCTAAGCCAAAATTAGCACTGGGGCTATGAGGCAGCTCTATGTTTTCCATACGAGACGGCTGAATGGACGCTGAGGTCCTGAAGCCTAAGCCAAAATTAGCGCTGAGGCTATGAGGCAATTCGCGAAATTGTTACTGTATTAAAGAGAGTAACTCTAAGATAATTTTTGTTATAGATAATGTGGAGTAGGCGCAGGGACGCGCCACTCATCAGAATGGCCGTATCGGCGCATCAGATATCGCAATCATTTGTGAACAATTAGTTGATTTAAAATAACACTATTATTATCGGAGGGTAGATTGCTCTGATCTCACTGTATAAAAAGACGTGCCAACCGCTCCAAGATTCAGAAGCGAGTCAGTCGTTGGACTAAGCGCTACTCCTGTGTTTGTAAAATAACACTCTGAATCGCTGCTGGGATATTGGCATTGGACGAAACACTGCTCCAGTGCTATCATAAAGAAGATACCGAATCGCTGCCGGAATATTGGAAAGTGTTTTCATCTTGTTATCATTATTTTAAATGATTAGTTTTTATATTAATTAGTCTTTTGTTTTAAAATGAATTATTGCTTTATATTAAGTTTAAATAACTTATAATATTGTATAAATTTAATTTTCTAATAAATGTTTTATATTAGCAAATTGATATCATAATTGTATTACTGTTTTATTAGATTTATTTATTGGCATTTTAATTAAGTTCACAGTTTATGATTGTAATTGTAATAAATTATTGATTCATATAGTGTCTACTCCTTTATATATATATATATATATATATATATATATGCGTGCGTGCGTCCAGATTCGACTTTTGTCAGCACGATAGCGGCCGCAGTTTCGCTCGGATCGCTTTCAAACTTTGCACAAAAATCAACCATCCAAAAATGAAGGTCAAGTTTGTTAACCAGAGAAATCCGGCCACAGGGGGCGCTAGGGCCTCACTTTTTCTGTTTTCAGTTTTTCGACCATAACTTTTTCCCTATACAAAGAAGATCAATCGCGTTCATATTATATAATGTCTTTGATGAATACCTATAACTAATGTAGATAAACCGAAAACCTAACTTCAATAACTTAGGGGTGGGGGTAAAAAAACCGAAAATTTTTGGAAAAAAAATCATAACTTTTTTCTGGTAAACATTCTTGCATCACAAATATTTTTAATAGAAAGATTATTTTTTACTTTAAATTTAGGTTTCAAAAGTTTTTCCGTAAAAGGTACCGTTTCTGAGAAAAAAAATAAAAACCACTTTTAGCTTGAAAATTTAAGGTAGGTAAAACCACGGCAACTTTTTTCTGGTAGCATTCTCTCCTCGCAAATATTTTTAATAGAAAGGTTATTTTTTACTCTAAATTTAAGTACCAAAAGTATTTCCAAAAAAGGTACCTTTTCTAAGAAAAAAAATTAAAACCACTTTTTGCTTGAAAATGTTTGATGTAAACAACGGCATCATGTATTATTCTTAGGTAGTGAGTTATATATTAAACGAGTTACACACGAGGTCTACCCACGCGTGTCCCCCTGCGGGCACGGCACTTTTTTTTATTCCATATCAATTTAAAATGGTTAATGTTCACATTATATAAATGAATATAAAGTAAATTATGCATATATATAGATTAATCTCACCTCAGTGCTTTGCACATCTAAACACTTAACTTATAAACATTATTTTCATTACATATGTTTCATTAAAAAATGTATATAATCGTTAATAGATACTATTTAAAACTGTTTAGCGTATCATTTATATTAAGATCAGTATTTCTGAAATAATTTTGTATTAAAATGTGTAAAAAAAATTTTTCTTCACCAACTTAAAGTTATTTTCTTTCAGTCTTATTTAATATTGAATCAATGTACTAAATTGTTTGGTTTCATTTAATTAAAAATTTACTTTTTTCTCTTCGGAATAATTAAATAAAAGCTTGTTTTCAGAAAATAAAAATATTATTCTGTTTTTTATTTTTTAGTTATGATTGGAAATTATTAAAATTTTCGTGATGCCAGCAAGCCCTTTCATTTAGTACCAACACTGTGATAGTGCAGAAAAGATAACCAGTCCGCCCTTATTGCGGATCGGCCATATTACAATTACAATAACGTCACACTGATATTGTCATCCGAAATAAGAGAATATAGCAAATTTCTAGGCTATCGGTTAAAGCTAAGTGATTTTAAATTCAGTTGCAGGATTCTACCCGGACAAACATATATAATTAGTTAAATAAAAGCTTGTAATAATAAAGTCTCAGAGTTATATCTCGCCGCTCTCGTTTACTCAGGTGACACACTTCTAATTTGAAATGTATCTATTATTTAGAAACAGGTTTGTGTACTACTTTATTTACAACGTCAAATTTTTGGCGTTTCTCCTGTAATAACATTCATTTCCAAGATACCTAACCGCATTAATTAATAATGTAAAAAGATAATAATTATATTTAAATATGAACAAAACTAGTTTTCAGTAGACACAATCAAATTGTTACCAAAGAGCTTCATTACAGGGATAATTCTTAACAATGGAGCTTGATTTTAGGGACTAATAGTGTACGTGTTTGCCGTCATTATAATTGAGGTGAAATGTTAGAAATCTTGTTGTAATTTGCTTATTATACAAAGGTACCTCTTAACCCTTTAAGGCCGGGATTTTAGAAAATAAAAATACCCATGTTGCACAGAAATTTTATATCGTTTAAAATTTAACAAAATTGGTGTGTTATTATTAATAAGGATATACAATGATATAAAAACATAAAAAAATACAAATAATTTAATTCTGTTATTGGTTATAAGGTGGGACTCAAATAGTCCCACCGTGCCACATGAGATGAATGCTACCTGAACATCCTCATGAGTGGTATTTATTAAAACACATATTTTTACCAAGGCACAGCGGCACTTTGCATACAGTACAAGACCACAATGTGCGAACTTCATGTTTTTTGTACTACATAGCGCACATCGTCTACGACTGGAACGAATCGGTTGATGTTTTGAATCTTTTCTTCTAATTTCTAATGAAATTGTTGGTTTTGATTTACTTATTTCCACTGGTAGTGTTTTAGATTTAGATACGTTTTTATTTATCAATGTTTGCGCAACAAATCCTTCAGCACATTGACCTTTAATTTTTTTTAATGTTCTTCTTTTCCAACCAAATCTGAAGTAAGAGTATTCACAACTTTCTCACCAAGGTTTTTCGTTACTTGATTGCCAATTTTTCCAGTGTATATATTAAATTTGTAGCAATAGCCTAATTTATCTGCTAGAACCCATAATTTGTATCCTCTTTTGATTGGTTTTTTTCGGCATATATTGTTTTAGTGAACTACACCCCTTAAATTTTATCATCGATTCATCTGGATTCATTCACCTGGATTAAAATTTTTCTCGAAATTTTCTTGTATCTTGTCCAAAAATGGACGAATTTTATAGAGTTTGTCATAGTTAATACTATCTCTTTCTGGAATTAACATATTATCATTTATATGAATATGACTTAGAAGATAACCGAAACGATGTACAGTCATTAATTGACATATGTATTCATTGCGTAAATAAGGTATAGTGCTCCAAACGTCTCTATAACTGGGGAGTTGATTTATTCCCATTATAAAGTTTATACCAATAAATGCACGAATTTCTTGTTCATTAGTTGGAGCGTCTCTATTACTTTGTTGTTCTGCGTATAAATTGGTATAAGTTGAAAAACGATGGAGTCAATAACGTCGTCAGTTATAAATTTGCAGATCACGTCATAAGGTGTTGGATCTGTCAGGTCTGTAATATATTGAGTCGGTCCAACATTTGAAGAAAATGCTCCCTCTGGAATTGTGCTTCCGTTATGAGTCCATTTTGGAGACTTTTCGACAAAGGTTTTCCTATGGTGAACTGGGGCATTTTCTTCGTTGTCACAACTTTCAGACTCATCTGAAGTAGAAAGTAATCTAATTCTTTTTTTTTGTGGGATAAACAATTCATCCTCGTCAGATTCAGAATTAATTATAGAATTGTCATCTGAAGGTATTTCTTCAAAATCCAGGCTATCTTTGTTCATCTTGAATTAGAACGGTCAACAATTACATATAATAAAATTAAAAATATAGTTTTCATTATAAAACGTAGGTAAATAATAAATAAAAACGTGCTTTTATTTATTACTTCCTAAGTTGCATGGTGGGATAAATAAAGTCCCACCACACTTTCAACATTTACAAAAAAAAATAAATGATAAAGTTTCTATTTTTCTTACAAATAACTCTAAATGCTTACATAGAAGTAATTTATAATAAAAAAAAGACTTACCTTTAATATTTTTCACATAAAATCACGAAATAAAGTTGCACTACTAAAAATTTTCGGTTTCAACACTTGATGATCCTGTTATATAATGATCAACCTTGCCAACGCAATCTCATATATATTCTTAACAATTGCTAATGATGTTGCCAACTACTGTAAACAAGAAGATTTAGAAAAAAATGTATGAGCGCGCAGCTATTCCAATATTTCCAGGTGGGTCAAGAAATGTCCCACCATGCGTTATTATGCATCAAAAAGGCGGGACATTTTTAATACCACCGTGCCCCAAAGGGTTAAGGTAGCATCACGTGCGAGTGGCTGACGCGACCGAACTAAATTTAGAGATTAAATGTAACTGTTCTCAGCTCGAGTTTTTTTTTTCCGAGTTTTGTATTTGACCAAATACTATTAAGGATGTCAGTGTTTCTTTATAACATAAAAACATTTAATTTATGGAATTCATTTGTATAATCAAGAGTTAATGTTTTGATTAAAATACGAATATTTGATATAAACTGTTGATAAACAACACTTTTGATACCGTTTGTAGGATACTTAATAAATAATATAAACTTTACAGAATCGTACACTGAACTATTACAATAATAATTCATTACACATTACGTCACTCTAAACTAACGTATCGTTAAAACTAAATATTGCACTTTTAAGTTTGCAGTTTTTTTTATATTTATCGACTGAATGATGATTATGATGTTAACGAATTGATGATCTGTTGGTTAGCGACCCTGACAGCTGAGCCAAAGGTCGTTGTTTTAATATGTAAGCGGATAATACTTCAAAACTTCTGTTTTATTTCTAAAGTTCTTAGTTTTTATTTTAGTTTAGATATGTAGATAAAGATAAGAGTATTCATATATTTACATTTACTATAAACCGAAACCAACATGCCAACAGATTTTCATGCCAACCCAGCAACTTTGGAGGAAATCAATAAACAAATTAAAAAGAAACCATCTAAGTCAGTACCAGATCTGGATGGTATCCCTTATATAGTTTATAAAAATATCCGTCGATCTATAGACACCTTTTAAATATATTCGGTAAAATATGGTCAAGAGGACAAATCCCCTTAACATTCGGAATAGCTCTTTTTGTCCTCATTCCTAAATGCCATTATGTCTCGGATCCTAGGGACACTAGACCGATAGCTCTAACAAATACAATATCAAAACTATTTTTTTATTTTTTACAAACAAAAATGACACAATTCATGAATAATAAATATTTCGGGCCTAATCACCAGAAAGGATTTTTTCCCGGCATTTCTAGATGCCTGGAACATAACACATTAATATCGGAAAGCCTTAAAGATGCCAGAACTAGTGAAAGACAAATTACGGTATGTTGGATAGACTTAGAGAACGCTTTCGAGTCGGTACGACATGAACTAATGATGTTAGCGCTAAGGTGGTATAACTTTATAACGGTAGTTAGTGACATGATTGCACCATATTATTCAAAATTAAAATTTTCCATAATTACAATTGAAAATAATTCCAAACCTCTAAATTATAACATGGGTTTATTTCAAGGTAGTTATTTAACATAGTCATCAATATTTTAATAGATACTAGGGTTGTCAGTTTAAATTTAACAATCAGAATCAGAATCCATACTAGCATTCGCAGACGATCTCGCGATACTGACACGTAAACCAAAACAATGTCAGCTACTTTTAAATGTTGTGGAGGATTTCTGTGTTTGGACGGACGGATTGAGGACAAAACCAAATAAATGCTACAGTCTATGTCTGGGTTGGCGGAACACCAGATATACCTCTTACGAACCGGGTCTTATAATAAGGCGGTAAGTGCGTTACTACAATTACCGACGCAGCTCCGTTTAAATTCTTAGGCAAAAAAATCGATTACCAAGGGCGCACTCCATCGTCAGATATAATAGTCGATAGCTTTTTGAATGATCTAAAAAATGTAGACAATCAACCAATAAGTAACGTCAAAAAGACTTGGATATACGATAATTATTTAACATCACGTCTTAATTGGCCTTTCCTCGTTTATGATATTAATAAGAACCTTCTGTTAAAATTAGATGCAAGCATCGTAAGGACATTGAAGTCATGGCTCGGGTTAGCCCATCCAGTGGATTCTACTACTTTGGATTTGGATTCTTTAATTTTGGATTAAAATTAAAGAAACCAACGGAACTCTATAAACACATAAGAGTGACCAAAAGACATATTATCTCAAAATCGAAACATGATACAGTAACATCTGTCCCAAAAGATAAAATTGCCGCAGAGCTGGAGTCACGACTTCAATTCTATAAACAATTTATGAAAGTTGCTGAAACAAATAAAGCAGAGTTAGGACCAAGTAGGAAAGAAAAAGACATGGAAATAATAAAATCGTTTATTCGGCAAGATGAAAACGATAATTACCGGTTGCATGCTATGAGCCTAGAATTGCAAAATGGGTCACTATAGGAGATTTTTGTTTTCCACTAGCTTTAAGATGGTGCACCATGCTTCATGATTGGTCTCCAGCATTATTAAAATTTTATCTTAATGCATCCCAAATGACTCTCCCACATCAAAGTAACTTAGTAAGATGAGGCAGAGCCACCGAAAAATCTTGTAACATCTGTGGGGAGTCAGTAGGATCTGTATAACAACAAAATCTCTCTACAACTTATTAATTACTAACTAATTCAAGGCAGGAATTAACGAGTCATTTTATAATTCGATAGACCAAGTAAAATTTTACATATACATAGATACCATTATCAGATGATGAACAGATCTTTATGTAATTTTTGTATAAGGATTAGCATAAAGAATCATTTATTTGTAGTTCAGAATATCAACGTTATATACGTTACGTATACGTATACGTATTTTATTATTACTTTTACTATTAAAGATACAGTTCGTACTACAAATAAATAATTATACTCGTAGAAATTGAAATCAGAATGTAAATATTTTCAACAATAGCTGAGTATTATCCAATTTATTTCGTCACATCTTTGTGCAGAATTACTTTCATGATAAAAATATCAAACGAGTGTTATTAAAGGCAACTCCTTTTTTTTGTTTTTCTCTTTGTAATTTTTTTTTAGGTTATCTTTTGGTATTATTTTTTATTATTTTATTTTTTACATGGATTTTAATTATGTTTTTTAACCAAGTAGGTTTTTAATTATCACTTATTTTTAATTATTTTATTGTTTTTTTTATGTTTTTTTATGATTTTTATTTTGTATAAATGTATGTCACATAAATATTTTTTTTATTTTGATAATTTTTCAAATAATTGAGTTGTTAAAGTTCCAAATGAAACTACATTTCTCAAATCTTATTTTGGAAACAAAAGGGTATTATTTATTCTAAACCTTCAATTAATGTATTTTTTTATAGTTCACTTTAATACGTTGTGTCGCAATTTTATAATAATTTATTTTTTTAGGAATTGTAAACTATAGTATTGAAAGTGATATCTCTTTAAATAATTGTGTCTTTTTGATTAAAACAATTGAAGCATTTAAATAAATATACAAAAATCGCAGTATCTAAATAGCTCTATTCAGAGTGCGTCATTTATCACAATTAGCAGAGCGCTGCACAACACAACACTCCGACGCTCCGAGATGTTTAAATGTACCGAGACTTATTTAGTGCGGTTTACTTGAGGTCACCTTGAAAAAAAGAATATACAAACCAAAAAGTTGTTTTTTTATATAAATTTATTAATATTTATTTATTATTAAATATAGTTTTAGAAATCCAAAAATGAGCATAAATTATGAATGAAAATTATCTAACAATATTTAAAAATACCAAAATGAAAATCTTTATCGAAAGTAAGTTTTACACAAAACATTTTCTCATTGGCAAGGAACAGTGGACCTGAGAAGAGCTGACGAAAGAAACTCAGTGGTAGTGTTGCCCAAATGCAAGAACAAGACGAGACTTAGCCAGTCTTGGTCTTGGTCTTGCGCCAATACACCTGGTCTTGGTCTTGGCCTTGGTCTTGCGCTCCCAGTCTTGGTCTTGGTCTTGGTCTTGCAGCAAGAGTCTTGCAAGTCTTGCAATTACCTATTAGTCTATTACTATTTATTAAAGTTTACTTTAAATCTTAAAAAACGTATTAGAATTGGAACATTGTGAGCTTGAATTAACAAAGCCATAGTAAAGATCAAGCAGATTAATAAATAACTGAAGATTTGATAAGAAATTCGAAAAATCAACTGACCTATATGTCGTTTTCCATGGAAGTAACTGTTTCTTAATAAACATTTATGATTTATAAGCTTACATTTGCTAAAACATGTAAAAAAACAAATTAATTACAATAACTTGACTGTATTTTAAAGAACAATACTTATCTGTCTAGAAAGAGATTGAACCCTCAACTTATAAGAAATTTAATAAAAGAGTTTTACGATTTATCATTTATTTGAACAAAAAATAAAATACAACACTAATCAACAGCTTTATCATTAGGTTATGATACTTTATATCAATTTTTTTGACCAATAATTAATACAAAGTAACCATCTGGCTGACTCATCATTTAACCTATTTCTATGTTTTCTAATTACTAATGATGCTTTAGAAAATAACCTCTCAGCAGGTACTGAAGTTGCAGGTATTGAGAGAAAATCACGGGCCATTTTCGATAAAATCGGATACTCTGTCTCATGCGTCCTCCACCAATCTAAAATGTCTTCCGAGCTGGCAGTTCTTGGTTTTCTCAGGTACTCCTCCAACTCGTCTATCACTAAGCCTTGAAGACAAGATCCAGATGACGTCGAGGGACATTCATAGAGTTTATCAAAGTCTATTACGTCTTCATCTTCATTTATTTTCTTTTTCTGGTAATTCCAGAGATTTGTTCAGTGAGTGTAGACTTTTATATTCTTCATAAAGTTCATTGAACTTGCGCAGACTTTCTGTTTTAAGTTGCTTCCCCCACATTGTCAGGTCAAAAGTCTGAGCCTTATGCCTTAGGTCTAAAATTAAAGAAGTACAATAAATCCAGTTGCTCTTCTTGTAATGTTTAAGCATTTTGTCTCGAGCTGCTTGGAAAGCTAGAATGAGCCTTTCATCCACTTCAGATCGATTAGGTTTCTCATCTAACTGTTTTACCATAGATTCAATTTTATCTAGCAAGAGATTGAATGATACAATGACTAGCGGTAATGTAACATATTTGTCTCCACCAAGTTTTGTACTTAAAAGTTTAAAGTTTATTAGAAATTTATGTAATTTTTCGAGTACCTGCCATTCATTAGCTGTGATTTGAAAATCATTTAATTCGGTGACAGAACTGCACAATATGTCAATGCCCGCTCTCACTTTTAAACCAAATCCAATCATATCATGTGTGGAATTCCATCTCGTTGGACAGTCAAGAATGGCATTTAGATTTGATGGCACGCCAGCTGCTTCACAAGCAGACTGAAACTTCTTCTTCACTATCTCACTTCTTTTTATTTTACTGGAAATACTGCGTAACTTTGTTACAGATGTACGCGAGTCAGCAATATTTGGTGCAGATTCTTCATCTTCCTCATCCTCAGTTTCGTCTGCATAGTCTTCGTACTGCTGATCTTGCGCGTTAGTGTCAGACTCACAGTGTAATGCTAAGGTCTTTAATAAATCTTGTACACCAAGGTTTAAAATGTGAGCAAAGCACCGGAAATGTTGATTGTCTGAATCAAAGTGTGGCGGCAGCTGTTTGCCCAGTTCATACATAAATTTGGTATTTGCAGTTGCGTTGTCGACCGTGATACCTTGTATTTTATCAATTATGCTATATTCCAATAAACATTCATGGAAAATCGTTGCAATATCTTCCCCAGTATGTCGACCGCGTGATGGTATAAAATCAAGAACTACAGATTGATACTTCCATTCGTTGTCTATATAATGAATAGTAACCCCGTAGTAACTCCT
Source organism: Melinaea menophilus ssp. n. AW-2005 (assembly GCA_918358695.1). NCBI lineage: Eukaryota > Metazoa > Arthropoda > Insecta > Lepidoptera > Nymphalidae > Melinaea > Melinaea menophilus. The sequence continues at coordinate 2,553,286 of OU911049.1, forward strand.
ACCAACAATTGACGTCCACCCATCAATGGTAAAAGACATTTTAGATGATAATTGTTGAAGTCGTTCCTTGAGATTCAATTGGAGCTCTTCAAATCGCTCTTTGACTTTCCTTCTAAGTGTATACCTTTTAGGAAACACCATATTAGGGCAAATACGTCGAAAATACACTTGTGTAGCTTCGTCATCGAAAAATGAGAAGGGAAGATATTTTTTCACCACCCAATCAACTGTAGCTGTCGTGATGTTGTCACTGCTGTTTTCCGACTGAAACAAAACAATAAATCTTATGTTATTATTTAAAACATACTAGGTTTGAGCGTATAAGAGGAGGAGGTTTGTTGTTGTTAAATCGAGAAAATCGTTAAATTGATATTTGTTATATTAAGGTTGCACTGTACTGTAATTTACCAAAATAAAGTACTTAGTTGTTACTGGCCGATTAAATGAAAATATGGGTGTTTATAAAAAATATTTAAGACGATAATTACATACTTAATATGTCGCACCCCTAGATGAAAACACCACTAACTCAAAAATACTTACGTAAGTTAATGGCGTTTTTGAAAGTATCGCATGAATAGCAACGCAGAGTTAAAATTCTTTTAACTGTTAAAAAAATATTCTTACCTGTCCACTTCTTCCAGCGGTTACTAAAAAGCTTGAGATATCTCCACTTAATTTTGGTTTACCAGGAAGAAATATTTCTGATTCCTTTTTGTGGAAAGATATTAGATGTTTCCTTAAGCCTTAAGTGTTTCTGTTTTTCATTTTTATTTCAATCTTTTTATGTTGGCACAATTTACAGAAGGCAGTTTGGGATGCATGAATTATTTCGAAAAACTCCTCAAATTTGCTTTTGGGTCTTTTAGATCTGTGACTCAAACTCTCGTTACTCGGACTAGAATAATTTGAATCTTCGTCACTCATATTAAATTGTACACGTGATACGTTTTTAGAAAACAACGAGAATTAGTAAAAACAATTATTAAGTTAGACTCGAAGCACAGCTCAATTGGAAATGACTGGAATTAAAATAATTCCTTTATTTATTAGTACGTTTCCTTGCTTTCTACCGCGCCGCCTCGCCACGTGCCGGCTCTATGAAAAGAATGCCGCCGCAAATCAAACAATGCCGCGTGTGGCGTACAAACACACACTAAATATTACCTACTTGTACAGACGCGACGCGTGAATAAAATATATGTAAAGAATTAGTGCCAATCACTATTCTTTACATATAAGTGAATGTTTTGGCGTACATCTATACTAATATTATAAAGCTGAAGAGTTCGTTTGTATGTTTGATGACAGAAGTTTTAAAATAAATAAATAAGTCCTGAACGTCACTATACGTCGTGGACGAAGTCGCGGGCACAGCTAGTAAATACTTACTCTCATCATCTCTCTCAGAGATATTCGGGCTGGTAAGTAATACAAAACTCTTATCGCAGGCTATTTATTTTATTAGTAGGTAAGTACCTACGCTTTTTATATTATTTTATTAGTTTTGTAGAATTTTTTTACACGTTTCAAGTATATTTAAAAGTGGCTACAATATTTATTAAACGGGTGCGGGGTGATATTTGAACACTTTTTTGCTATTTTTTCTTGTAAAAACTTAAGAAATATAATGACTAAATGTACAATAATAGTACCTAAGTAATTAGTTTAAAACCATATAAGTAATCAATATTATAATATATACTTACTAGAATGAATTAATATGACATCTACTACCTATCCTTACCATTTTATCCTAATCATAATACTACTTGCGTGATCAGTATAATGTATTCATTTTCATTCTAAGCACTCTGAAACTTATTTATTCTTTGGAACACCTGTAGGTACTCTTAAAATTCGAAATTATTTTGCATGAGTATACCTACGCCTACGCCCTATGGCGGCAATCGAATGACGAATAGTGTCAAATGTTATGATTTCGGCGTGGCGGCAACGATTGTTTTAGATTTCAAAAGAAGCCGCCGGCGCGTGTATCATAACCATGTACTTCCGAAAAGCGGCAAATTTCTTTGAGAAGTAAGTACAAAACCTTTGATGCCGCATTATCAAAGTGCCGATGGTTAAAACATAACTATGCATGCACTCAGTTTGATTTTAATAGATAGGTCCAGTTTTTCATATTCTTTGATACAGTTTTTTGCGTCTCATAGAATTCCTAAGCGTACCTACCTATACACCGAACTGTTACACCTAACTACTCAGTAAAATAGCGCTAAGTCCTAGCTGCAAGACGCAAGAGTCTTGCAGGCTATGTCTTGTTCTTGCTCAAATCTTGCACGGTCAGTCTTGGTCTCGGTCTTGCTAAAAATACGCGGTCTTGTTCTTGGTCTTGGTCTTGCAAAAACGCAAGAACAAGACCAAGACTGCAAGACCAAGACTGAATTTGGGCAACACTACTCAGTGGGCTTGTCTTATTTAAAAATGAAGTTAGTTTGAAAACTTTTAAATTTATAAATGCAATAGAGAAAATAACTTATTTTTTTAAATCATTAATACGATGTACTCACAAAGTTTATCGCGGCTAGTTACTGATTCTTTATTAATTAAAAATAAAATCATACATAGATTTTAGAATAATATTAAGAATATTATTTTAATGTATGAATTAATAAATATGTATTAAAACTTTATGATGAGATATCTTTTCTGATTATAATATGCATATAGATAATGTTTGATGTTTATTAAAATAAAAAAGAAGAGAGGATTGGATTAAATTTATAGCTTTAATATACCTGCTCCTAGCTCGAGCTCGTGTTATTAGTTTAACTTGTAATTGGCTTTAGATTTTACGTTAGGTTGCACATTTCGTTTTAAACGTATTTTCAACAACCGTATTTAATTAAACATTTAAAAAGATTTTATATTTCATAGCTTTCAATTTTAATCTGACGTTTAAATGATTTGAAGCAATCGTATGTACGGGAAGATGAAATCTGTATATCTTTTAGATAGTTAATTTGTCATCTATATTATATATATACTTATTTATTTATGTAATTTAGAATTTAAGAACTAATTAAAAAAAAATCATGACAATCCCGCTGGGTTTCTGTCGCCAGCTCTTTTCAGGTCTGTGGAAATAATTTTCTGAGCTGGTGGTAGCTTTGACAGTGAAAAAATGTTTTGTCTGAAACTTATTTTCAATAAAGATTTTTGATTTTGATTTGATACAAAATATTGAAATAATTATAATAAAATTATATGTTCTATCATCTGAAAATGCTTTTGATTTTATCAAGTGTTTTTGATATTGTATTAATATTTAAAGAAAATAATTATGTTTTATATTACAATTATAAACTAAGCAAGATTTAGAACTCGTAGATCTAAATAACAATATATATTTACCATTTGTTGAATTTATTAGAATTATACTTTAACTAGAATAATATAATTTTTTATTAAGAATTCCTTTTCTTTAATAAAATTATAAAAGACTCGTAATGGTAAAAGAAGTTGAATTTTTTATCGCGTACACGCAGTACGAAATAAAATATTCAACATTTGGTAGAAATGAGTCGAGCAGAGCATTGCGAGGCGATACACGTAGCGAGCAGTTGCCGGTGGATGAATCTATGAACATTTGACAACTATTCTATGCAAAATCTTATTTACTTATAGAATCTTGTTATTATAAATACCGAAATCGTTAAAGGGTACAATAAATTTAAATAATATAAAGATAATAACAATTATAAGTTACTAGCATTATAAATTTGGCAATGCGTAGTCGTTGACTAACTAGCTGGATGGTAGAATCCGACTAGTTTGTCAACGACTGCAAAGCCACTGGACAGGAGTGATGGTTCTGGCGTGGCTAGGAGCACTATTTGTACTGTGATGTTGACTATCCTTGACTATTTGATTAGTTAATTATTATTTTATTATAAATGTGGTTAAGATTTATTTATAATTACTGACTTAATACTGACATTTTCTCAATAATTATATAAAACTAATATCTTTCTTAATAATACTTGCTTTTCAACTTCTTACCCTCTAATTCTTACATATACCAACTAGTTAGTGCACTAATATATATGCAAATCAGTTGTTATGTACATTTCCTAACATACTGATATTTGGTTCAGGATGTTGTCTATTGTGTTAGTATTACAAGAACCTTCATAATATACGTATTATTCCTCTGGGTAGATATTTTTCCACATTAATTAGTCTTACAAAGTGACATTTTATGAAATATAGTATTGATTGATTCATTCTTTGTTGTTACAGCAAAACTTCTGCTGTTAAATGGAAAAGAATCGTATTTATAACACTAAATAAAGACATGATTTGTATATTTTATGACAATTTGGTTTAAATTTTTCCACAATTATGAAACTAAATAGATATGTTATAATAACAATAACATAAAAGTTTTACTTAAAAAATTTTAGGGCAAAATAATTCACAGAAACTATTGTAAAGTCATATAGTTAATCATTCCTCCCGTAAATATTAAGAAAGTTTCTATTACGAAAACAATATTACCAGAAAGAGGTTCTAAAAAGGTCAATACACAAAGATTTGTCAGTAATTCGGGAATTAAAGCTTATACTTTGGTAAGGAAGAAAAACAATAAACGAACCATTACAATCAGAAGGAAACTGTTTACTTAGTCATAATGAACTCTCTCTCTGAAATCTCTCTTCCCGGATGAAATCTAGAATGTTAGAGTTAAGACTTTGAACTATATTGGATTCTGGACTTTGTATTAGAACATAGTTTAGTAGTAAATTGTTTAACTAAATTAAGCATTTAACAAATAGATTTTGTTTAAAAGTTGTAGATATTATCGGCTGCTATGATATAAAGCATAAGAATACGTTTTGTTTCAAACATTAATATAATTGCTATACAAATATATAATTCAATAATTACAATTAGCAAAATAGTTTTACATAAGCATTTGCAAAAACATAAGTTTTTTCGATTCCATCTCATTTATATCTATTTAAATCTATACCATAGCCATACCATCAAAATAATATAGATATGCAATAAATACTAACCGATATTATGGATTAAAACCAACAAAATGACCCACCGTACTATACTAAGCGGGGCCATCGTTTAAAGATAAGGAGATTAATAATGATCCAATAAATTAATTATCTAATGTAAATATAATCAAAACTTGTTTCTAGCTAATATTTGTTCTTGTAAATATATATTAGTATAGACTAAAGAAAAATATTAAACAACGTAATCTCCGACTCACAAAGCATAAATTATCTAAAATAATATCCTAAACATACAAGCTTCCATGTTTACCTCAAACTTGCTCAAAAGTAAGTTCCTAATTTTGTAGTAAAATAATATTCGTTAGCTGACACTCCGACTAGCTTTTTATTAATATTATTCAAAGAAATGAAAGTTTACTGGTTTCTATATACTCGTATATCTAAAAAAAAATTATAATTTATATTTAAATCATAAGACTGAAGATTTTTTTTTACTATTCATAATAATTTTTAAAAGTTTACACCCTGAAAGATAATATGGAAGGCATTTAAAATCAATTGTACTTTAATATATAAAAATACCATAAAAATTAATAAGAATATGAGCCGCCATTTTGTAACGCAGCGTTTATTTTTAAAATGTTGTCTGCACCAGCGCTGTTAGGATTCGTCATATCTAGATTTATAAAACTTTGTCCGTTTTTAAATAGTTTTTTTTCCTATGAGTTTTTATATAGCCGGAGAACACCTCCCCGAGCAAAATCAGGGGAATTATTCTCGGATTTTGTTCGCGTTGTTCGTCTTATCTGGGGGCACAGTATCGCGCTTAAAGTTTACGATTAGTCGAACAATTGTATAGTGTCCCATACGGTGTCGCTGTATGTTATAACCAATGATATTGAAAACTTTATTTTTAGTCATTAAATAGACAACATTTTTAAAACTTCCACAGAAACTCCGGTTACGGGTTCTGGCGTGATGCCAGAGTTACAAACTAACAAATATTAAATAATCGGCTCTATGGTAGTCCATGTTGATTATATTGAGCTCAAAATATTACCCTATTATAGTTTTATGTATTAGGTGATACTCGCTTACAATATGTTATTTAAAGATTTTAACTTATTATTCTATACAAATTATAAAAAATCATCATTAACACGTACATTTTGTAAAAACAATATAACTTAGAGCAATTGTATAGTAGCACGAGTAATTGGCAAGAGTAAAGAAGTAAAGAAGTAAAGAAATCTAAATGAGAAATTTTCCGTTTCAGTAAAAGTAATTGCTGAGTCTAATTGATTTTAGCCTAGTTTTAGTTTTCAAAGGGAACTAAAACCAACAATAATGTTGAAATATAAAACAGATACAAAAGTAATCAAATTTATTATGACTAGATATAAACTCATGCTAGGCGTTTTAATTGAAATTATTACTGAATGTTCGTATTTTAGTTTTATTATAATTGTACATATTTAGTTTTATTTTAGTTTTATTATAATTGCCTTATTGAGATCTTAATTCATATTATTGTGTTTATTTTTTGTTAAATTTAAAATATTTTAGATTTAAGTATAAAAAATATTAATAAAAAACAATCTAATCGTATTTGTTAAAGTAATGAAAATGACTTTTTAAAGGAAAATATAGTAACACTATCAGAATATAAGTTGAAAAATTAAAAAAAAAGTCTAATAGAAAAAATGCGGCCATGAATAATTTATGAGGCAGTAATTAAAGATAACACAAGATGAGAGTGTTAACGTGGATGAAGACGTCAGTTAAATGTGTAAATATAAGCACTATTTTCATTTTTGCAACATAAGCTATTATTTAAAAGCAAAACGGGAGGATGAAATTATATGGTCTTACTATTATTTTAAAATGTCTTAACCACTAAAGCAGGGATGACTCCACAAACATTGATTTACTCCCGAGACATTCCCTTAGCAGCTTCTGTGAATATTTTTAATAAAACAAATAAAATGAGTAAATCATCAACCAATCAGAAAATATTAGCATCAACAAACAACAACAATGTTAAAATTATTCTGTGTTTTAAGGTGTCCAATATTAAAATGTCGATTAAATAGAAGAAGCTTTTTGGTTTAACATAGGTGTAAAAGATATCACACCGATTGCATTACACTTGATGCTCTCGGTATCAGTATTAATGTCAATGGAGTGTGAAGTAAGACGTCGGCGAGTCAACTTGCTATAAGGACTGACTTCGACGTTATGTATATTATATATCATGTTATAAATAAATATATACAAATTAAGAAGTTTATGTTATTTTTAAAATCTGATATATATTAATAAATGACACGTCTGCCAACGAGTTGTCGCGTCGGTACTTTCTTTTTCCTTAGATAATATCAAACTTGTCAGGACGTAGTAATCTATATTATGTTATGTTCACAAGTATTTGTCAAGTTAGTTTTAATTCCAAAACTCAAGTTATTTTTAGTAAAACAAAATGAAGTTTAAATATAAAAAAATTAATGTAATAATTATATAATTACACAAAATATTAGTATTTTATTAATATTTTAATATATTAAGGCTGAAGGTATTGAATTTCGTATATGAGAGATCATATTTTTAAACCATCAGTAGGATTTAGAAGCATATTTTATGTTATATAATAACATACTCCGATCCATACAAGCAGAATTATAAAGTACCTACTAAAAATATATCTAATACGAATAACGCCGCCAATCTGTTATAAGTGTTGCTCTACTTTGAAGCGGAACGAAGTCGGTGAGTAAGGCTCATCTGTAATATGTTAAAGTATTATTATTGATAATATAATAATAATTATAAATACACACCAGAAAGACAAAAAATATAAAAAATACATTACAAATAGAAAACACAACACAATGTTTTGGTGATACGATGATGATTTCCTACATTGAATAATTTATCTGAGATTCTCATTATTTTATTTTCAAATGACATCCTCATCTATACTTATCAGTAAGATATCATAAATAAATATAAAATCACTATAATGACGTTTAGTAATTCTTAAATTAAACGATAACTACAAAATATATCCAACTTTAAACCATAAAGCTGTTTGATTTGTGAAGAATTTCATGTTCAAACATGGTTTATGTTTATTTAAGTATATAATATTTATTTTGTATGTAAATTATCTAATGTATGTACATATTTACACCTACATTTATTTTTTGCACCACTCCCCACCATATTTGACGCAAGGACTTCATTCTCAAGGGTTGTCTGGAATAACTCGCAACTTAATAAGACCTTTTGCGCCTTTTTGTAACCTATCTCTTAGATTTTCCATTCTTTTTAAAATCTTTTAAGCCTTTTCTCTTTGTGCTTTATACTAAAGTACATTCAATCTATCCGTAAATAATTAAACCTCTCTTGTTAATAAATAGTTAATGAGAGAGCCTTAATTATTTATTCTAAGCAGGATTTACGTCGTTTTAAATCTGATAGACCAAACAAAATATTACATATACATACTCGTACATACAACAAAAAAATTGTACCTTGCGTAGTATTAGAAAACGCCAAGCGCAGTGAGGACATAGTGGAATAAAACCTTGCACGAATATTTGAACCAATTCAATCAGTTCAATAGATCTTTATTTAATTCTTCTAAATCATTAAAACAACATGAGCATTTATTTATAGTCCAGAGTATCAACATCTTTTTGTTATTACTTTTACCACTAAGAATATAGTGCGTAATATAAATAAACCATTATTATATATATATATATATATGTCGGAAATAATAGTATTGTGGCGGTTTCGGAACGCCAGCGCCATCTTTTGGTGCTTGATGGAGTTAGTGTCAGAATGCACCGGTATAAAAGAGCCGACCAGTGGCGTGAGAAACTCACTTCTAAGTTGGCGGTCGGCGGGTGCGGACGATACTAAAACTATCCCATGTTCCGTACTGCGTATCTACCTACTTATAATTTTTTTAATGTAAATTGTACAATAAATTTGTGATTGCATAAATTGTGTTTACTTGTGCCGACATTATCCACTGAAGCCCATAATAGACCGGTACTCCGAAACGATGAGTGAGAGAAACCTACCCGCTACGACATCAGAAGTGGGATCAGTGTTGGCACATAATGAGAACAATGGTGATAACCACTGGCGTGCTATGTTCGAGCAACAAAATGCGAACATGCGAGCGCTGATTGAAGCCCTGCAAACACCGAGGCCAGCTCAGGGAGAACTACCGATATTTGATCCTGGCAAAGAAGACACGGACGCGAGATCATGGTGCGCAACGGCCGACTTGTGCTTTTCACAAAACCCTCCAAGTGGCGGTCAACTCGTACTTGCAGTAAGCAAAGCACTAAAAGGCGAAGCATCTACGTAGCTGTCTTAAATAGCATACGAAAATATGACGTGGTGTGAATTCAAGATACTTTTTACGTCACGGTTTGCTTCAACCGAGACTTTGGCAAGTACCCTCATTAAAATTCATAACGAAAAACCGAGTGAAAAAGAAACTTTACCCGCTTATGCAAGTCGTTTGTTAGCTACCCTCACTAATCGGTGGAAGGATGTGAACAAAGAAGAGATTGCTATAGCTACTGTACTCGCTCACATTTCACAATTTGACCCGCGAATTCAACGTTTGGCATTTACTACAAATATCACGACGAGAGATAAATTACAACAAGAACTAAACGCGTTCACTCATTTGAAACGAAAAGTAAACGACACCAGTGATTCTTCAAATTGCTATGATAACAAACGTTCGAAAATAACTCCACTGAAGTGTTTCAACTGCGGTAAAACTGGCCACAAGAGAGCGGAATGCAGAAGCAAACCTATCGATCCGAGGGGTCGAGCACCTACACATTCGACCTCGAGTCAAGCGGTGCAGCAACTGACAATGAGGCCTTTGCTGTGCTTTAAATGCGGCAAGCCGGGCCACATCGCCGTCCGTTGCACGAGCGGAGGTGGCGGCGGGCCGAATGACGGAGGCAGCCCAGCGCGTGGTGAGCGGCGCGTGGACGTGTGCAGCATTCAACCTCCGAAGGGCAGATTACAACACAAAGGTGAATTGATTTGTTTTGCTTACGATTCTGGTGCTGAATGCTCGTTGGTTAAAGAAAGTTTTGCTGCTAAATTTAACGGTCAACGATTTAGTAACGTTGTTACTATGACCGGTATTGATCAAACACGAGTATACAACACAGAACAAATTTTGTGTAACGTTGTGATTAACGACTACCCTCTCGAAATTTTGTTGCATATTTTACCCGATAATTACTTGCAAAGTAACGTCATGATAGGGCGCGAGATATTAAATCAGGGTTTTACTGTAAACATGACTGCGACTGACATTTCGTTTGACAAAATTCTATGTGTAAATTCGGTGAATAATAATAATGGGAATAAATTTAATTTGACTGACATCTCAACTGATATTACTGGTAGTGCCAAATCGAAACTTTTAAATACTTTAGGTCGATTTTCTGTTTTTTTTATAACTGGTTTTCCAACGACTCGAGTTAATACCGGAGAACTTAAAATTAGATTAATTGATCCGAATCGCACAGTACAGCGGCGTCCTTATAGAATGTCAGCGGATGAACGAAGTATCGTACGCGACAGAGTTAAAGAACTGTTACACGCGAATATTATTAGGCCGAGCTGTTCTCCTTTCGCAAGTCCAGCTTTATTAGTAATGAAGCATGACGGTTCGGACCGTATGTGTATTGACTACCGTAAGCTTAACCATAACACCGTCCCGGACCGTTACCCGCTTCCATTGATTACCGATCAAATTTCACGTCTTCAGGGCGCTAATTACTTCTCAAAACTCAATTGCGCTAGTGGTTTTCATTTGATCCCGGTAAGCGAAGACTCTATAGAGAGAACGGCTTTCATAACGGCTGAAGGGCAATTTGAATTTTTAACTATGCCTTTTGGTCTGAAGAATGCAATCTCGGTTTTTCAAAGGGCGATTATGAAAGCGTTAGGTGACTTAGCTCATGGTTACGTAATAGTATACGTTGATGACATTTTGATTGTTTCTGCCGATATAGAGTCCGGTATAGGAAGGCTTAATACAGTTCTAGAGGCTCTGACAAAAGCTGGTTTCTCTTTAAACCTAGAGAAGTGCTCCTTCCTTAAGACGAAGGTAGAGTTCTTGGGGTTTGTAGTAGAGGCTGGTCAGATCAAGCCTAATCGTAAGAAAATAGAGGCTTTGACTTCTCTGCCGCCTCCAGAGTCTGGGACTCAATTGCGACAATTTATCGGATTAGCTTCCTACTTCCGTCAGTTCGTGCGCGATTTTTCTCGAATAATGGCATCCTTGTACCGTTTGACGTCATTAAAAGGTAATTTGAATTGGAAGTCTGAGCATGAGGATATCCGACAAAAAGTCATCTCCATCTTAACCAATGATCCCGTGTTGACAATCTACGATCCAGAGCTCTCGGTAGAGCTCCATACTGACGCGAGTAGCTTAGGATATGGGGCGATTTTGTTTCAAGTAACGACTGATGGTAAGCGCCGCGTAGTAGCCTACTTTAGTAAGAGAACGTCCCCCGCAGAAAGTAGGTACCATTCTTATGAGCTTGAAACTCTCGCGGTAGTTAATTCTATTAAACATTTTAGGCAATATCTGAACGGTAGAAAATTTACGGTAGTAACGGATTGTAACTCGATAAAATCGTCTCAAACAAAGAAAGAACTGACTCCTAGAGCTCATAGATGGTGGGTCTTTTTACAATCTTTCGACTTTGATATAATGTACAAGGAAGGTAAACGTATGTCGCACGTTGATTTCTTTTCTCGGAATCCCTTACCCTCTGATTCGAAAACAGTAGAGTCCCATGTAGAGCCAAAACGTATCGACATTGCCAAACTCTCTCCTAATTGGCTTCAAGCAAGAGAGAAGAGCAAGGTAACTTAGATGAACAAGTGGCTAAAACGTATGAACTTCGATCGGGTATACTCTATCGAATTATTCAGCGTAATGGTAAGTCAAAAAGTCTACTATTCTTGCCTCGAGCTCTCCGATGGTCCGTGGTAAATAACTTTCACGATTCTATTGTTCATCTCGGGGCTGAGAAAACTACTGAAAAGCTTTTTGACTTTTACTGGTTCCCGGGAATGTCACAGTATGTTAGAAAGTTTATAGAAAACTGCGTTACTTGTAAGGTCGCGAAATCTCACTCCGGGAAAATTCAAGCTGAACTACATCCGATCCCTAAAGTGACAATACCGTGGCATACTGTTCATGTAGACGTGACGGGTAAGCTCAGCGGTAAAAATGATAAGAACGAGTTAATCTTCGTTCTGATTGACGCGTTTACGAAGTACGTTCTTTTGTTTCATACAAGAAACATTGACTCTAAGAGTATTATTCACGCGGTGACTCAAAGCGTAGCTTTATTTGGGGCTCCAACCCGCATTATTGCTGACCAGGGAAGATGTTTCACTAGTAGAGATTTCCGCGAATTTTGCGAGAGTAAGAACATTAATTTACATCTCATAGCGACAGGTTCACCTCGTGCTAACGGACAGGTAGAGCGCGTCATGAGTGTGTTAAAGTCCATGTTAACGGTGATTGAGACTAGCGATAATAGGTCGTGGCAAGATTCTATAGGAGAGGTGCAACTCGCGATAAATTGTACTATAAATCGGACGACAAAAGCTTCGCCTCTGGAGCTGTTATTTGGTAAAGTCGCGAGACCGTTATCATTGATGTGTAGTAGTGAGGTAGAGACTGACATTGACATTGACGAAATTCGTAAGGTAGCGTCAGACAATATTACAAAGTGTGGGGAATACGACAAGTCACGATTTGATGTAACAAAAGCGAAAATTAATAAGTTTTCAGTTGGAGATTTTGTGTTGTTAGAAAACGAAGAGCGAAATCAAACTAAATTAGATCCGAAATTTAAAGGTCCGTTCAAGGTTGTCGAAGTTTTAGAGGGTGATCGTTATACACTGGAAGCTTTAAATTGTAAACGTACTTATAAGTATGCACACGATAGGTTGAGGAAAATGCCAGCAGGTCATGTACCAGACGAAATCAATGTAATTTATGATCTTGTTGATGATGATATTCAAGCTTAGTAGTTCGGGAAACGCGAGTAAATGACTCTATCGGCCGTAATGTGTTCGACCGTACCAGTAGTTATTTCGTAGTCGTAGCCCGGTAGAAATCGGTATCTTTTGGGGTACTACTACTACTCAAGTAGTCCGTGGGTGCGCGGTGTGCGTTTAACTCTGGCGGAGGTCGTGGTCTGTGGAGACCGTAGCGTGTAGTCACAGGGGTGATTTACACGGGCGATCCACTTGATGGATATGCGTACTGAGATGTGAGAGAGCAATGTGATTGCTGTTCGGCTAAGGAGCCGTGGCGTTAGAGGTCTTTTACTCGGGCGTTTCTGTAAACTTGTTGTAACTTGTTGTCGAAGTAGAGAACGTTTATAATTTTGGTTGTGATGACGTTGATGGTACATGGCTGTGGTATTTATCCATAGTGATTAGTTATTATAATGTAAAAAAGACAATTGTAACTAAGATGATTGTAAAGCTCTTGAAATAAATAAAGTTAAGACCGTAGAGTTTGTTTACTTTCCCTTTACCGTAGACTAAGTGGTATGACTAAGTGGTACGAGGTACTGTTGTGGCGTTTTCTTTTATTCCAGGCTAAAGAACACACGAGGGCGTGTGCTAGCAGGATGGCCGTGTCGGAAATAATAGTATTGTGTCGGTTTCGGAACGCCAGCGCCATCTGTTGGTGCTTGATGGAGTTAGTGTCAGAATGCACCGGTATAAAAGAGCCGACCAGTGGCGTGAGAAACTCACTTCTAAGTTGGCGGTCGGCGGGTGCGGACGATACTAAAACTATCCCGTGTTCCGTGCTGCGTATCTACCTACTTATAATTTTTTTAATGTAAATTGTACAATAAATTCGTGATTGCATAAATTGTGTTTACTTGTGCCGACATTATCCACTGAAGCCCACAATAGACCGGTACTCCGAAACGATGAGTGACAGAAACCTACCCGCTACGACATATATATATATTGAAATATAGATATTGAAATGTAAGCTATTGAAAGTGATATCTCGCCAAATAAATATATTTATATTTTATAAATAACTTAGAATGTTTAAATATAGTACAAATACAAATCGTGGTATCTAATTTACCGAGCTTTATTAATGCAGTCTTACTTGAGGTCACCCCGTTATAGCTTTATAATATAAGAAAAATAATAAGTATATATAAATATGTATATATATATTATTATTTTTAAAATAAGAAGAAGAAGAATTTTTTTCAATATAAGAAAAATAATATATATATATATGTATATATATATGTATAAATATATTATAATAAGGTTTTTGAAGACTTTAGAGTTTATAAATTGCAATAGAGAAAAGAAATCATGTTATTAGGTACTCATAAAGTTTTGTTTGTTTCTTGATTAATTGATGAATATTCTTAAATTATAAAATGAATAATAAGGTTATTTTGTAACTAAAATATCTTCCTTTAATTTACCTGCTCCCAGCTCGAGTTTATGTTTTTAGTTTAGCTTGTAATTAACTTATAATTCTAAGTAAGATTGACCGTATCGATTTCAAATATTAGATGTATGCATTTTATTTTGTAACAACCGTCACCTATTTCATGAAAAAATATTTTAATAAAATCAATTTTATATTTGGGAAAACATTTTATCAAAACGATTTTATATTTTCCATTTTATTGTGACGTTGCAATAGCTTTAAAGAAATTGTACATCTAGGAATATGAAACCTAGATGTCTATCAGTTCATTAAATTGTCATATGCGTTATATATAAGATACTACTGCATTCGAACTGTTATAAAAAATAATTATATCAAAGTTATGTTCTATCATCCCTTGAATTGCGCAATTTATAAGTATGTTGAATATAGCGATGCATTTGATATTATACGCTGTTATTTATGATAATGTAATTAAGGTAAATGTATCAATATATGTTATTGCATATTTGTAGTCTATAAATAAATGAAATACATAAAATATTCCTAGAATATCCTTTGAGTACTCGTACGTTAATTTTATGAGGCGTGAATTTATAAATATAAATAAATATTATTATTGAGAGTAGTTTTTAATGTATAATATGATATTCTTTTAAATTATATAATAATTTAAAATTAATATTATTTTTATTTGAATAAAACCATGATACAGATAAAAAGGAAAAATACATTTAAAAAAACTATGGCGTGTCAATACCATTGTACACACATTTCCAAATTTTAAATGTTTATCACTCATGTTATCTTCCTATTCTTTAATTTTATGTTACCCTTCGACAATTTGAGTATCATTTTAATAAGATCTCATAAATAAATAAGATTTTACATAGAACCGTTATCAACTGTTCATAGATTCACCCACCGACATCTGCTCGCTACGTGTATCGCCTCGCAATGCTCCGCTAGACTCGTTGCTACCAGATGTTGACTGGTTTATTACGTCACACGCCAACCTATAAAACTTTTATATGTCAGCAAACGAGACTTTTATAATATGAGTTTTTATAATTATATTTCATTTTATGATTGTATAATTATCCATAACAACATATTTTGATATATCAGTCCTGATGTCTTTTTATGTCTAAATGGTTAACTATTTAAAAATTGCAAAATAAAAAACAATATTATTTTATTTCTCCTTTAAAGTAATGGTAATATGAGCCGAAAAGTAGTTAATATAATTCATAGACACCTGCAAACACATGTGGTAATGAAACAAAAAATAGTTATCAGTTCTATTTTAAGGACTACAACTAAGTTATTTAAAATATAACTATTGTTTTATTCTAAAACTAGAGGGCGCTAGTGTCCTTCAACATTGTGTTTTGAATCTCGTAAGATCTCGGATTTCACATGCCTGGGTTCTACATTTTCGCTGGTTGAATCAGGATCCGCTCCAAACTTTGGTCACGCGCTGAGTGCGTGGGTGTGCGTTAAGGCGTTCAAGTTGTGAGCAAGCGTGAGTGTTCAAACGTGTGTGTAGGCGTGCAAGTGCATGGGTGTAGGCGTTCAAGATCGTGGGTTGTGTCGGTGTTCAAATGCGTGGGTATGCGTGACGTTCAATAAAATAAATTAAGTGACGTAAATTTGACTTTGACCGATAATCGTAAGTAGGTGAAAAAATAAGTGTTAGATTTCACGGTTAAAATATTTACTAACTAAAGTTATCAGTTAAGGGTTATATCCATTAGAACAATTGGTTACAAGAAACGCTAAGGAATATGCGTATGTGAATGAACTTTTAATGTTGGTAAACGGATTTAAAGAAATTAATCACTGTGGAGAATTAGAACAGATCGTTACAAAATTGTGATTAATACTAGAACATTTAGTTTGAATACAATTTTAATTTCTACCTAGACAAATATATGCTTTATTTCAAAATATTAAATCATTAGTAATGCTGAAATTTTTCACTCTACAATATTATATATTGTCTAGACAATGACAGATTTATATTCTTTCTATTGTTTGTTTAATTAATTATTTGCATGTAATAAAGTTTAAAACGAATATATTAGAAATTTATGTGCGATCAATACAATATGTATTGAAGGATTGATTTATGACAGCATCAAAACTATGAACTTACAAATTTCGGAATACTTAAGATATATAAAATACTTGGTTTTTGGCTAAAAGCTTACCTTATAAAAGCTAATGAACCTAAAAAGTTGATAAAGTTTTGTAACTTTCAATTCAAGCAAAATTTACTTCCTACAGTTGCAGGTTTCAGTACAATTACTACTGAGAGGGTATGGTAATGAATATGTTAAATTCTTGTTTTTGTTTTTTCTTACAATTTCGTATCCTACAATTTATTAAGGATACGAATCAAATAAATTTTAAATATAATAATTTTTTCAAAACAAATAGTTTGACTAATTTAAACGAGGTGATATAAACATGACATGACAAGAATAGTTTATTTAATGTTTACAATATTAGTTTTTTTAATGAAAAAAAAATATAGATATTATAATAAAAAAACACTCCTTCTTTTTGTATTAAAACTATAAATATTATATAAAGATTTGCCTTTTTACAACTTTAACTTAAATATTGAGTACTACAAACAAAATATTAAGTTAAAGTAATTTTATAAGCACTTATAAAATTATTCATTATATGATATATGAGTTGATTCACCGACACCCCATCTGTCACTGTATTACTGACAAGGAAGAAAATGTAATGTAATATTAATTTATTTATCAAAAAGTAATTTGCTGAAATTTGCAAACTGAAATATAAATATCAACCAATCCTAGCATTTCATACATTACATTAAGTATGTTTTTAAAAATTGTCAACATCTATATAACAAAAAATAGGTATAAAATTAATTATAAAATAGTTATAAATTGCTTAAAAAAAGGTTTTACGCAGTGAAACACATTTGCCTACTGTCGTTTCAGATCGATCGATAATAAAAATAATGTAAAAACAAAAATACAAACAAAACAAAATGAACATGACGAGCCAACATTTTGTAGTGTTCGTTTTTAAAGTGTCATTAGCACCAGCGCTGTGAGAGTGAGACATATTTTGATTTATGCTCTACCATTTGACATCCTGCGTTGAATTATTTCTAGTATATAAATATTGATAATTTTTAAATAGTTCGTCCACCACAGTTATTAGATTTTAAATAGCTTTAATTTCACAGCCGCAATAGTAGACCAAAAATAAATCTATTTGAATAAAAATTTTAATACAGATAATTATTATAATAACAATAATTGCCGAAAAATATTTTTAAAAGATCTCATCATCTATGTACCCTTCATAACAAGATACTATTTTAATTTTATATTAGAAAATATATCAAACTGCAGCTATTTTATAACAAGGTCAATCTACTAACAGTGAGGTAATACCTGTATTGGTGTCAATTAGACAATAACGTCAAGGAGCTGATGAGTTGATGGCCGCTTCAAGTTTTTTTAAATTATAATGATTCCATAACAATATTTCCAGCGAAACCAGCGAACCAAATATACCAATAGTTTTCTGTGTCAGTTGATACTCGCATATGTTACGGTATTTAGGTTATTTAATGATATTAACACAGGATTCCATATAAATTGAACCATTATTATTCTCACGTACATTATGTAGGAATAATACAATGTTTTTACTAATCATAAGGTAACTGCCAAGATGTCTGAATGAGATATTTTCCTTTGGTAAAAGTATATGTTAACTCTAATTGATTTGCGTCTAGGTTTAGCTAAGTTAGAAGCTTAATAAGCTATATGCTGAAGACACCAAATCATATTTTTTAAGTTAACAAAATGATTAAAAAGGAATATAAAATTAAATTATCGAAATATAAACTGAAAAATTCTAAGAAAAAAAATTATCAGTGTCGAATATGTGCGGACATCAATAATTTATGAATTACAGAATAATTAATGATAAATTAAAGACAAAAGAAGATGAAAAACATAAACTGGTTGTAGACGTTAGTTACATGTGTAAATCTTTAAGAAGGGTGAAATTTAGTTGTTCCACAGTTCCCATTTTAAAATGTCATTTTCAATAACGGAGGGCAGACTCCACATACATTATTTTATTCCTATCTTCATTAGCTTTTTACTTAAATCCATAATACTAATGAAAATATCAAGCAATGAGGAAAATTTTACCAAAGACAAACAGATTTATTAGACTTATCTTAGACTTATTAGATTTCAGTCTTCAATTTAGAGTTTAAAGGTCCTTTCCTATATATTAATATTTTATTAATTTATTATCATTTAGTTATTAAACACTTTACAAAAATATCATTTTTCATTTTCTTACTATATTGTTAACTATAATGTGTTAAAGCAACAAATTGCTTTTTGTTTGATCGTTGGTGTAAATGACGTCGCCCCGATTGCATTCCACTCTGTATCACTTTCATTAATGGACTGTCAAACGAGATGTAGGCGAGTCTTCTCGTAATAACAAATGACTTCGGCGTTATCGATATTACTTATAAATAAATATTATTCGAGATTGTCATGACTACGGACGCTAAACAAGACGCAGCACGCCGTCCAAGTGGTGGCACCGTCGCGATTATGTCACCACATGAATATTTCATACTACGTCTACATTGTGGAGTGATGCTAAAGAATAGTTACTTGTCTTTGAGCCACAATAAAGACTAGTTCTACCTTGCTAGGAACTGTCATACGTTTCGTTTATCTAAGACTTGTGCAGATAATAAAGATTTCATATCATATTATTATTTGATTCATCTAACGAAAGACCAAATAACGATGTAGATGTAATTACCAACTTGTAGGCACGTAACATTAGTTATATCCATTGGGAAATGTTTCAAGATAACTAAAATAATCTTGGGAACAAAATGTTAGTTTTAATAGTATAAGTAATATATAGACACAGACTTCATTTGAATAAAAACAGACAATCTTGAATAGAGTTTTGATTTATCGCTGCTTGCCTAAAGAAAATAAACCGATCTTATAGTGGTCATATCTACAACATAAATTAATCTTAATAAAACTCGTGAAGTGGGTCAGTTCTTTCATGAACTACGAGTTCCTTTTTTCCCATACCTGTCTACTTTATTTTTTGAAGATGAAATGATCATTTTTGGGAGGGGCCCAACAATAATCTTTTCTTAAACAAAGTAATAAATGTTTTGATATACTAAAAATATAGTGTAATGTATTAATAATATGTTATTGTCATATATGAAAAGATCAAACGAACTTCTTGAAGTTAAGTTCGATCATTATTTCATAAGTGGCTTCATTCGAAAATCATGAACATATTGCACTACTTCACAAGCTGCTATAAGCATACCACGAAAATATTTTTTATTAATTTAACATATTGCTCAATGTATTAATTAACTCAACGTATTGGTCAATAAATTACGTTTTTCCAACGGTAAACTAAAAATTTGTATTTATTACAAATCAAAAACATTGTAAAAATAAAATTGTATTTTACTTAAATATTCTTCACAAATACATGTCACACATACACAAAATATAATTATTATTTTATTTTTGTGTGCCTCTGCTGTTAGCCCTACTGGCCATGACAGCGTCACCGGTGGAATGGACGGGTGCAGAGACCCGCCCTTAAAAAAGGGGGGTCTGAATTGCCCCAGGGGAACGCGGGTCCTGAGGGCGCTTCCTGTGAGTCTCGGACCACAGCTCAGGACGCCGTTAGGTAGGAAGCGAGGGTTGGATGTGGGTTAGGACTTGACACTAACGTCCTCTGACGGCAGAATGCCGCAGCAACGTGCTTGGGTGGGGACCTCGTCTTCGCCGGCGAAGACGCTGTGTGTGTGTGTATGTGTAGTGTTTATGTTCGCTTTGCCGCTTTTACGTAGCATTCCCTAACGTAATCGCGTCGTCCGGATCGAAAAGTACCGACTTGGGTCTACTCTTTCTGACTTTAGGAGTCTTACGGGCCGTATATCCTGTGGCCTTAATCACCAGCGGGCTTGGGTGTCCCACAGCATTATCAAAGTAGCTTTTGGAGAGCCCCTTTAAATACTGCGCGATCGTCGGTAGGTCTAAGTGTTTGTCCAAGTCGATATTACGCATAAACCACGGTGACCCGTGGTGAGCCGCATGAATCCGTTAAGTATTTATAACCATGGTTTCGTAAGTAAGCTACAACTGTCTTCATTATTCTAGTGAATACTAGAGTATTCACCTAGCATCTAGAGGTGCTATGGATAAACCGTTAGGCACCGTAAATTCATATGTAAGTAAATTAATTTAATTAGGAGCCTGAAACTGAAAACGTAAATGGCATCGATCAGGCAAAGCTATTAGTATTAATAAATAAGATTCTTTCAAGTCAATTGTTGCTAAAAATCCATTTTGAGGAATATGCTTCGATACAGTTCTATAGTTCTTCTAAAACTATTTGCTAAATATATTTAAAGATTTGAATGATTTATTTATTTCATGTAACATATTTAATTTACCAACAATTAATGAAATATTTACCTTTGTTAATGCTATCGTTACACATTGCATGGACTGCTTCAAAGTCTTCAATGGTTGATGGTATGAATGACATGGCAGTGACGACATCGTGCCGACATCCTACATGCCCGCATCAATGGATTCTTGTGATCTATTTACCCCCTCCTGACTGACGCGAAACGGCCAGTTTTTATGGCCAGGACGAATGATTGCCGATTCTAAAGAGTTTGTTCTTTTTAGGATCTGGCGTAGATTTTTTAATTTGTAAACCTTGTTTCTCGATGGCCTTACTAGCCTTATTTTTATCTGATATTATGGTCCGAATAATGTATCATCTCTTTCAGTACCCTGAACTATATGAAGATTTCTTATTCAATGCTAGTTATTATTCATTTCATTCTGTGTTTAGTTAGCTAAAAATGCATACCCATAGGTATCCGACATCCATCGCTTAACTGTTTTAACGTGAACACTTATCTAATTCGAGCAACGTATTCATAGACATATTATGGCATTTTATAACGTCCTCTGATTATTTCAAAAACAGCAGCGGATATTTTCGCAATAAGTTTGGGTGCTGGCAACAATTTACAACTATCAGGAATAAGATATTTCAATTTTTTTTCTTTATTTTAAATTGCATTTTTTTTATTAATGGCGTGTGTTTTTATTCGCGCTAAATTTTAGATGATATTTTTGGTATGTTTGTAAACGTTTCGGCTGTGATTCGAAAGCAATTTAGTAGAGTTAAAACAAACATTGGCCATTTTATAAATAAGTACTAGACATACTTATTATGAACTTCAGTATACAATATGACAGAACAACTAAGAAGAGATTTAATTAGGGTTACCCCCTTATTATATCTTAAGACCCTTTAGACCCAATATAGAGTAAAAAAGTTGAACGTACACAAAAACTTGAAATGATGATTTGATTCTATAAGTGTATTTAGTAGAGTGAGGGGTAAAATTTTAAGATTCGTAATGACTGCAATTATTACAGATATATTTTTATTTCGTTATTATTATATAAAACTCGCTCGATTTGGGCCCACACTATTCTTCTCAATGTACACTGAAAGTACACGTAAATATTGATGCTATGTAATTTTTTTTATTTATACGGTACGTTGTTGAAGAATGTCTAAAAAAGTGAGGGTAGGCCAACAGACGAAAAGCAAGTATAATAACGGTAGATAGTGTGACTTTTTTATAATTTATAAGAAAATGTCAGTAGTCAGTCAAAAATTATATAAACACGGCTTAACCACATTTACGATGAAAAAAATAATTAATTAAATAAATAATTATCCAAAGAGTCAAAAATATCCTAATATTTGTGTCATAGAGTACGAGTTGTGCACCAAGCCACACCAGAGCCAAGACGTCTGTCAAACGACCATGCAGCCGTTTTTATATTCGTTGATAATTCAAGTCGAACGGTGGAAGGAGTAAGCACTTGATGATGATGACTTGATCACTTGATGACTTGTGACTTGATAGTGGCATGATCAGTGCACGTGCCGCATACAAGTGTCTTTAACTCGGTATTTCTGATAGGCAAATCGTTCGACGACGCCGTCAATTAAAAAAAAAAATATGTAGTTAACATTTTTTAAGTATATCGTTTAATTGTGAAGTCATTAGTTTAGTTGTTAATTAATGTACTCATTAAAGAACTTCTTAAATAAAGTCTTAAATTTAAGCTTCGATAGAACACGTATTTATAAGATATCAATTAATAGACGAGTATTAATGCACAAAGAAATAAATTCACCGTTTTCTGTGACATTTATCATTTTTATTATCATTGTCACTGGAGCAAGCACACCTCTTAACGCCATAATTTATACTTTGGACATTCAATTGTACTTTGTTGCTGAACAGTTTATACCGAATACCTATAAATTTTGTCGGTGAAATTATACAAATAGAATCGACCTTGGTTTTCGATTTACGAGTAGATTCATGTCATCTTCTTTGAAAACTGAATGTTTACCATCCAATGTAAAAAAAAAACTTTTAATAACCCATAATCAATGGTATAAATAATGTAACAATTGTGAGATTCTTTAACAGAATTTATAGACAAGTATGTCAAAGCAGCAAATTGTTTTTTAGTTGCGCGTTAGTATAAATGACGTCACACCGGTTCCATTACACTCGCTGTCAGTAATGGAGTGTCAAGTAAAATGTCAGTGAGTACACCGGTTATATGAACTGGCTTCAACAGTTTTTATTCTTTATAAATTTAAAATTTTAAAATGTTTTATTCTCACAATCTATAAATAAATATAAAATAAATAAATCTGCTATAATCATCATTTACTTTAAATATTTTATCATCCTAAAAAGGAGATCGTTAATACATATTATGTAAAATTTATTAAGAACCTTATTTATATTAAGATAAATATTTCTGAAGTAACCTTGTAACAAAATGCGCAAATAATTGCTTAGAAGCTTTATTTTCTTTAATCAACTTAACATTGATTATTTTAGAATCTCATTTAATAGTCAATCATTGGCTTCTGTTCTCTGGAATTAAAAGTTTAGTTTAGAAAATTACCTCGCCCTATTTATGTTTAGGTAGTTAATTTTAACATCAGTTTTTATTCATCGGTAATCCTGTACTATAATTCCTTAACTTAACACTTCTATTTACCACATTTTGCGAAGGTAATGTTCAAATGGCAAATTATAAGTATAGTTTTAATTATGATATGATTTTCTTTATTGTTTATAAATATGTGACAATAGTATTTTTAATTTGTACAACAGAATTCAGCGGAAGCGGAGGTAATTTTTCTATAGTAAATAATAATTAAATTGAAATTTTCTTTCATATGTATAATGGGCACAACGCACCTGCATCTGCTGGAGGAAGGAGGAAGTAAATTTTGCTGAAGTTTAAAACATTACAAACTTATTTATTTTATTAGGTTCAATCGTTTTTTTCTGGGAAAATTTGAGACAGAAACCAAGTACAGTTTTGATAATTTAAATATTCAATAAAAGAAATGTTCACTTCAACGTCTAAGAATAATGATACATCACAATATTTTATAATGCTTTAAGTAACATCATAATTCAAACATATATTGACTTTAGTCCAATAAATCATATATTGTTTAAAAACTTATGTTATAAAAAACTTTTAAACGTAAGCTTTTATTCAATTTCCCTGAATTAAGTGAAATTATGAATTAATTAAGTGACTTTAAATTAAGTGAAACCAATCAATGTAGCATATGTATTAATTACACAATTTATTAAATTATATAAAAGCTTGTTTTCGTGTTCTCTCAATTCTCTCATTTGATACCCATACTGTGGTATTGCAGATAAAATAACCAGTCCGCCATCTTGGATGGGACGCCATATTAGAATTAAAATGACTTCACATCTCTACGCATAAAAAATAAGCGTGTATACCAAATTTCAACTCAATCTGTTAAAGGTTTAAAATTCTTTTGCGAAATACCACCCAGACAAACATATATACATTGCAAGTGAAATAAAAGATTGTAATAATAAATGCTCAGAGGTATAACTCACCGCTCTCGTTGACTTTGAAGACAAACAGGTTGGTGTAGTATTATTTACTACGTTGAAACTTATGCTAACTTTTATTAGGATAAACCGGGTTAGGTTTATCCAAAAAAAAATATTTCAAAGATAACTAACCGTATTAATTAACAATGTAAAAAATAATATATTAATCAATTTATATATTTTTAAATGACGACGCTAAATATTAACAATGGAGCTTGATTTTCGGGAACTAGCAGCGTAAGTGGTTACAAGTCAAATACACAAAATACAGTATACCGACCAAGTCCACATTTTTTTAATGCAATTTATTGATTAATATTGTAATATTGTACTCCGAATGTAATAAATTGTTGGTCTGAAAATATTAGACCTGGGAAGCCATTAGTAATTATACCATAATATGAATTAAATTCAATTATCCACAAATTGAACAATAAATTATAAAATGCTAAAAATTACATTTATAATGTCGACTTTTGTAATTTTGTTATTTTGCAAAGGCAAGGCTTAATCTGACATCAAAAGTGGACGACGCGATCGGATTAAATTTATACATAGCTATAATTTACCTGCTCCCAGCTCGAGTTTGTGTTTTAGTTTAGTTTAGTATTTGATTAAATTCTGATGTCGAAGTCGGTGTTTCTTATAAAAATATTTAATTTATTGATATCGTGTGTGTGTTACCAAGAGGAATGTTTTGATTACGATTACATGAACTTTTAATATAAACTGTTGATCAACAACACGTTTGATACTTTTCATATACTTAATAGATAATATAAACAGTATGAAGTGTACGTTTCACTAATTACAATAATAAGCTGGATATTCATATCATAATAGGTTACTCTAAATTCAAATATAGCTTAAAATTAAATATTACACTTATTTGTTTTTTTTTGTTATTAATTGACTAATGACTGAGTAACATCAATTTATGGTCTTTTGGTTAGCAAATGTAACTACTGAGCCTTTGGCTCAGAATGTTATGACTGTTAGACGTAGGTCCGAAACGTAAACAGATAATTCTTTGAAGCTTTTGATCCCTTTCTAAATATCCATATTTTTATTATAGTTTAGATACGTGTATATAGATAAGAGTATCTATATATTTACATATACTATAAACTGAAATCGCACCGGAGTGTGGTAAAAGTGTTTCACAATAGCGTTCGGAGGTTAGGGAATTACTTAGGAACAAAACTTTTCCAATCTAAGAAAAGCCGCAATTTATTTGAGCATCACGTCCGTAATAAGATCCCTTGTCTCCGATACTATGACAAATTAATTTCTCAACTCATAAAGACAAACACAGGCACCTTACATAACTATACCTAACACTTGGAAAACTGAACACGTTATTCTAAACTAAATTTCATTATAGATTATAAATATTTAAGGCTAAAGCATAAGCAGGATGAATTTACTATTTCAAAATGGTATTTTTTTATATAAAAGTTTGAGTTGAGTTAAGTCTCATAATTTCAATGTTAGCCATTTTTGTCAAATACTAACTTTTATAAGCTACTAATGTTTTAAAGCATCCTAAAATTACATTTATGCTCTTCAATGTCTTTAGCAAGTTTATAACATTAAAATAATGTTAAAAGCAGTTGAAATCGAATGCAAATTGCATTTAATGTAGTTTTAAGATTGAATCTTAATTATAAAGTTTAAAACGGGTTACGATGCCTCTGACTCCACTTTATATTAATTTATACTGAAAGATACGAACAGCGATATTCTGAATAGAATTTAGCGTCATCTAGTAACATTGAATACGATCGTGTTGAT
This sequence comes from Melinaea menophilus ssp. n. AW-2005, assembly GCA_918358695.1. Lineage (NCBI taxonomy): Eukaryota > Metazoa > Arthropoda > Insecta > Lepidoptera > Nymphalidae > Melinaea > Melinaea menophilus. The sequence goes on from OU911049.1 coordinate 2,579,687, forward strand.
GTTGTAGCTCTCCTTATTTTGCATAATGAAGCAACAAGCAGGTAATTATTTTCTATTATAGTTGCAACATTACACTAAATAATACCCTTAGAAGTACATTTCAGATTTTTTTTGGTTATTTATTTTATTACCTCTTAAAATAAAGTATTTATTTTAGGAATAAATTTACACATATGTTCTAATTATTTTTTGTATTATCTTTGTAAACATTTAAATTATTCATTCGGTATTATATATTTTATGTTATGTTTGTATTTTCGAGCATAAATGACTTTACTGTCAGTGCAGTTACACCTGAAAGTGAAACACATCGTCATTAAATTCTCTTACTTCGATCACAACATCACGTGATCGTAAGTCGAAGCCTCCACGGAATTAATTGTCTCTCAGATATATCTTATCACTTATTGAATTAATGGGATCAATATCTAGTCGTATCCAATTATATTGAGATTAAGTACACGGTACATGAAACGCATGAAAGTTATTAAAACATTCTTATCAATTTCCAAGAATAAAAATAACTTTGTATGACGACTCTAATACTGAAATTTGTGTACTCATTGGTCCCTAAACGTCGTTCTTAGCAAAATTTGACAAGTCGTTTTGAATGTCATAGACAAAATAAGATTTTACTGGTAAGTTCATAACATTATAAATTGTCACTTACGAAAAGTTAAATTTACCACGAAGATATGTTAAAACCAAAATTGGCACAAATAAGTCGACCAATTGAACAGATTTTTATTCAATTCTTGAATAATTATTAAAGAAGAATTGATTTCTAGTCCTGAGTATGAACGTAAATCATTTTATTATTACTTTTACTATTAAAATACAGTTCGTACTACAAATAAATAATAGATTATATACTCTTCAAAATTTAAATAAGAAAAGAATCAATAGAGTTGTTTAAGTTACAAAAGAATCCACAATTCACAAGTCATTATCCTGGTTTTCACGCCAACTGAGTGTTTTCCAACACAGATAGGAAAACTTTTACGATATTATTTATTCTAAACCTTAAATGGATTTATTATTTTTAAATATATCACTTTATTTAATTGTGTAAAAATTTTATATTAATTTAATTTAAATCAAAGTAATATCTCACTAAATAATAAAAAATAATATAATATATATTATTAGTAATATTTATATTTTATAAATTACTTAATAAAACTTAATAATAATATAGATAATGTTCTATATTTATTCATATTAAAAAAGGACGACTGGATTGGATTAAATTTATATCTTTAATCTACCTGCTCCTAGCTTGAATTTGTGGTTTTAGTTTAACTTCTAATTGGCTACAGATTTTAAGTAAGGTTGCATATTTCGTTTTCAAATAATAAATATATGTATTTTTTTCATACTGAAGTAATATATTTTAACAAAATTTAAAAATATATATCCTTCTGGTAACTTTTAAATTTTAATCTAATATTTCAAATACTTTGAAGCATATTTACGAGAAGATGAAATCAAAATGTCTGTCAGTTAGTAAAATTATCATTTACCTTATATACGTATTATATGTACATATACTGTTGTCATCAAACTATTGCGATAAATTAAAAAAAAAATTGTATGTTCCATTTCATAAAATGCGTTTGATATTATCAGGTATTATTTACAATAATGTAAATTATAAGTATAATTGCTATTGAACATGTATGATAATGAATATGTTCAATTCATATTCTAAAAGTTGATTATTTTCTTAAAATAGAGGTTTCACGTCTTCGATTTAATTAAGTATAATATTATTATATATATTATATAAATTTTATATAATACATAGCTAGGAGGTTTCTTCAAAAGTATAAGTTTGACGATTTCAAATAATGTCATAACAGAAATGCATAGACTCTGAACAATATTAGAGAAATATATGTCATTGACAAAATGGACATAACGTAAAGAAAATCTAATTAAAATAGTCCTATTTCTTAAACACAACACTAATTTTATATGTAACATGACCAAATACATTCCTACTTTAATTTTAAAACTATACATGTTAAACATTGATCTATCTTTTTTTAAATTAAACTTAAATATGAAAAAATAATTTGATCATAACATAACCTTAGTCAATAGTATAGAGTCCCATACGTGTTAACTCTTTATAACCAATGACTATAATTGTACACTATTTTTAGTCATTAAATAGACAACACTATTAAAACTTACACCAAAATCCATTTCACAGTTCTGACGTGATGCCAGATTTACAGACTAATAAATATTAGAACATTGTTTTATATTTAGTCGGCTCTATTCTTTGCTCTATTATAGTTTCCGGCCAGTTGCTGCTCGCTTACAATAAGTTATTCAATGATTCTAACCTTTGATTCCATACAAAATTAAAAATATTATTCATAAGTACATTTTATGAAAGTAATACCTTTTTACTGGTTATGACTACTAAAAAGATGTTTGTGAGACTTAGCGCAATTGTAGAAAAACACAAGGTTAATATAATTATCAAGAATAAAGAATAAAAGACGTCTCACTGAATGAAAATCTCACATTCAAATTTTCAATCAGAAAAATTATATATTTTTTTAAAAAACTCAACTCTTTATTACATTATGTCAAAGAAGCAGATTGCTATTTGGTTGAACGTTGGTGTAAATGACGTCGCGCCGATTGCATTCCTCACATCACTATCATTAATGGAATGTCAAACGATATGGAGGCGAGTCAACTCGTAATAACGAATGACTTCGACGTTATCGATATTATATATTACGTTAAAAATAAACATATATGAGATAAGGATTGTATTTTATATTGAAATTAAATGTATTGTCTGATAAATAATAATAAATGTGACGTCTGTCTGTGTGTATTTTTCGTGTACGTACTTTCCTGTTTCCTTCGATAATATCAAACTTGTCAGCACGCACTCTACTACATTTTCAATAGTTTCAAGATAACTAAAATAATCCTAGAAAGAAAATGTTTGTAATTGACTTGTATATTTTTAATTTTCTGATTTTTATATAACTTGTTGTTTCTACAAAAGAAATAGCTTAAAGTAGGTTTATCAATTGTCTAGTAAATGCTTAAGTTAATTCGGTCCAAATGAAGATGCTTGAAAATATCCAAACATTTATTATTTACTTAACATGTATACTTGCAATATTATCAAATATTTAATATTGAGCCTTAAAGTTTTGTTAAAGAGAATCTTAAACTTAGTATATGAGTCCCTTTACTTCTATAGATAAACAGATCTCAAGATCTTCACATCTATAACAAGCTGAACAAAACTTTACAAATCCTGCCAATGCCATTGCGCATTGCTGTGCATACTATTTGAAGATATCCATGTCATGTCAGCTAGAAAGCCCACCGAAGATAGTTCATTTCATATTTTATTGTATTCATAAAAAATATTTTTTTACTATTTGCAAAATAATGGCATTGAAGTTGTACTACATAAAAAAAATTCATTTAAAAAAAAACAATTATTTTTTATTGTAGTTCGGCTCTATTCATGTATTTTAAATAGTTAATAGATTCTCTCTCCAGGTGTTGGTACAATTACGACTACTTTAGTCGTAATTGTACCAACACCTGCAATCACTGCAGTAAATGCATTTTGCGTTTAATTTCATTAGCTTTAGCGTTATTTTATTGTCATTATTATCTAGTAAAGTTTAATTCAGACAGCAAAAACCATTTTAAAATCTATCTGATTTAATTACTAAAAGAACAGTTAGCAAAAAAATATTCCAATAATAATATAAAAAAACATGTTAGTGTCATACCAATAATATCTGTTTTTATATATGTTTGTTATACTATTTGTATTTAATTTATGAAGAACAAGCTTTACTATACTTGTTAAATCCACAGAAAGGTTTTCTAAGACATATATATTGTTATCCGCAATTATATAACAGATAAAAGCAATATAACAAGCGGAAGTTGTTTGTGTTATCAAAGAGAATCCTAACTACATCTCGAATATCAGTTAATAAAGTTCCTTGTATAAATATAAGGATAATGTATTTTGTATCATATTGCATTGTAGATGTAATTCTTGGTAGTAGCCATAAATTTTTATTTTGTTTAATTAAAATTGAAAAAGATAATTAATTTTAAAAAAGTAGTTCTATAATCAAGTGTCTTATAATGAGTGTAATAATTAAATGTTTAATAAATTTTAATGTGTTCAATCAACATTTTTATTTAAAGTCACTTTTATATAAAACATTTGTTCATTGTCAAGGCTACCACTACCAGCTCGGAATGTTATTTGCCACTGAACTGAGAATAGCTGGCGACGGAAACTCAGCGGACTTGTCTTGTTTCTTTCCTGGCAGCGAATACACCCTGGGTATCAAGCGTCATACCCAGGGTTCATCATTTTCTACATATTCGGATACAAGGATCTTTTAACACACAACTAGTTTCAATAACATCAACAGATTGGATAGCTTATATATAAAGTTCTAAACCCTGCCATTTCGTTATTCCTTCATCATTTTTGAAATATTCATTTTCCTTGATTGACGAAGACTAACATCTCATTCAAGCCGCAAAAAAATATAATACCAGAAATATATGTTAAAGTACGAATACATACGAGTAAGCACCAAACGACATATCTGTTGTTCGAATTTATCAAAGTATCTCAATAGTTTACTGAACAGGTTTATATGAATAACATTGAATATAACCAATGTATATATAATAATATTCTTAATAAATATGAGACAATAAAATATCAGCATTAATTATTTCTCCTTTAATAAGTTCTTGCTTAAAGGATACAATACATTTTTATACAGTTTAGTCTGTATCAGATTGTCATTGTCTTGATTTTTAAATGGTGCTTTAGATATTGTTAATATTTTTACAACATATTATATAAATAATATTTTTACAAAGCTTTTACAAAACTTTTATTCTGGTGGAAATTAGACTATGATATGTGTATGTATGTATGTATGTATTGAGTCCTAACATAATATATTTCTATTTCAACATTATTTATTAACTGGTATTATCCAAGATGTTATAAATAATTAGTTTTCTTGGAAGGTAATAAAATCTCCATTTATAAATCAAAATCAATATAGATTCTCTCTGTATTTTCAAGGCACTTATTGGCATTCGGTATAAACTGTTCAGCTACAAAAACAATTGAATTTCAATGTCTATAATAATAAAAATAGTATTTGTAAGTTTGTTCATTGACATTCGATTTTTAATTAAAATGTTATACGCGATGGAAATATTTGTATAAAGTGTTTATTCAATTTGTTTTTATTCAATTCATTTTGTTTTGAAACGTGTCTTCTACAAGCGTTTATTTGAATATTCAAAATAATTGTACGTTAAAATGTTGTTATAAAATTTAAAAACTTTACATTATTCAGCTACTTGTTCTAACATGTGCCATAAAATCAACAGATCATTTTTTGAGTTCAATAATATATTAGATTTTTTTATATGCTTACGGTACGTATACGAATCGAAAACAATGATTTGTCTTAATATTTATCGTTTTTAAACTGCTGCCCATACCTTTTGTTTATAATGTAAGTTACTTTTAATTGCAGTATTACTTAGTGCGGTACTTGTACGATTTTTACAGTGGTTACGATTTTTACAGTGGTACGATGGTTTACAGTTAGGTCATTATCAATAGCTAAAACAATAAGAGATATATAGATTATTGGAATTGATAAAAATGGAGACCAGTAAAGGAGAAACAGAGAGACACGCTACCCTGAGGAACCCCTGGCCAAACAATACCAGGATAAAGACATGATATCAATCCGGGTGCTACCGACGGCCAGTAAGGTCATTTAAATAAACCAATAAATATTAACTACTTAAAACAGAAGTTAAACTTACCTGAAGTACCGAAAGATTAAGTTAGATGCTAACTTTACAATGTTATATTAAAGTTCCTTCTATTAAATTTATTCGTCAAGTGAATAAGTTAAATCGATTAAACACGTTGCCAACTACGTTAGAATGCTTACAAAATTATCTCTTGTTATAAATTTATAAATTAAATTTATTAAATTTTTAAATAAAGATACCACAACCGATCACGTCATTATATTATATTAACACTTACTTGTGTTACGTACCTCTAACGTAACGTAAAATAATAAATTAAATTTTTAGTCTTAAAGAATTTTTTTATTAGTGTCATAAAATCAGATGACTTTATTAATAACGCACCTCGTATACTGGGGATTTAGTTATTAGAATTTTAAAACGCAGTGCAGCTTGAATGCCGTTTTACTAAGACAAGGATCTAAGGACACTCTATCAGTTTAAACGTGTTTTTTAATTATTTATTAATTAAGTATATACCTTATAATTCAATTTACTATAATTGAAGTGTCCCATAATAATTTCACTTGGATCCCGCTAAAAATTTTCATTTGTTGACCACAAACGTTAAGAGGAAGAGTCTAATCATTCATTTTAACAATATTTATTTTTGAAAGTTTCCAAGTATTTAAATAATTATATATAAAATCAAATCGCGGCCATTTATTCCGACATGCTTCTGTGACGTGTACTCTGTTTCTATGATGTGGGAACGTATTTCTTAAAACAACTCGTTCTTCTAAAACTAATTATATATTTAACAATATGCTATATTAACTGTATTTTAATTCAGCTTCTGTGTTATGGACAGTATTTTATTTCGCTGCGTTTTTTTAAGTTTTTATAAAACTTAAGAATTTTATACAAAGAATTTCTTTGAGGCATATTCACTAACTACTAATGGCCCTACAAAGAACGCCATGAATAATACTGCAATTTCCTCAAAATAAAAGTGACTAAACTAAAGTAAACTAACTAAACTATATATATAAGGAATGTTACCTATTTAAAATTACTAATATTAAGTAAAATTATTTCTCTTGACTCTTAAAATAATTAACTATTATTAATAGCCATCATAACGTTTTTAATGTATAATATACTATAAATCTACAGGTAAACTCAGTCTAATATCTTGTAACCAAACATTACTCATGTAAAATGTCAATGTCAATACTCCAATATTCCAGTTATAATATAATCTGTCATAGTGTTACATTGATATTAGAACAATAGTTATAAAATTGCTTTTAAATCTAAAAATTATTTAAAGCAATTCAAAATTTAAATACAAGACACGTTTCAAAATAAATTGAATGGAATAAAAAACAAATTGTATCAACATTTTATACCAATATTTTTATACTCGACGGAAAACGTGTAACATTTTAATTAAAAATCGAATGTCAATGCACGCACTGATAAGATCACCATTTTTATTGACAGTTATTATTTTTATTATCACTGTCACTGTTAAAGTACAATTAAAAATAAAAATGTATTTAAATTTTCCTTTAAGAAATCAGCAACATATTCTTATTAAAGAAAAAATAATTAATATTGAATTTTGAGCATCATATATAGAGACTATTATATAGCGTTTATATTATTATTAATGTTTTAATTTTTTTTAATGTTATTATAGATACATTGGTTATATTGAACATTTTTTATAAATGTAATTAAATCATTACGAGATATATATATACCATCTCTTACTTTTGCATACACAAAATATAAATAAGATAAAAATAATAAACGTATATTAAAATGTATTGTATTTTGAAATACTTTAACAAATTCAATTAACAGAATGTTGAAGCAACAAATGACCGTAATGATTACATTACACTCTTTTCAGTAACACAGTGTCAAGAAAGATGTCGGTGAATTAACTCGGTATAAAGAATAATATGAACGAGCTCAATCTTATAAGTGCTTTTACATGGAATAAGCTCCTGATTTTAAATTGTAGATATAATTATTGACTAAGTATACATACTTATTCAACTTTAATATTCTTATTCTAAGACGAGGATGTTCATATTTTTCTTTCATATCAAATGCACTTTAATAAATACAATAAACGTGTTTTACAGGTTTGTCTTCTGATGCGAAACTAGTCACATGGTGTCTTTAAAATCAGGCGGGTCAGGTATTCTGTTGCTAGTTAATATAAGAAAAAAGTGTATTTTCATGGACAAGTATAAGGACTGCTTTCATTATTTCCGGGTCAGAATTAAAATTCAAACACTACCTCCAGAGTTCGTTCCGCGGGTGTTTGTGATTTCAATTAAAACTTATTTGAATATCTGCATCCTTAATTTTATATCTAGTTTGCCAATAATTTATCTCGTAAATTATGAAATAGCTGCATTTATTACAAAGTTTTGATGGAATATGTGATGTGATGTGATGAACTTATTACTTAAATCTGAACTATTGCAGTATTTAATATTTAATTTTAAGTTTCAAAAAAGATAGATCAATATTCATTTGGTCATATTATATATAAAATAGGTGTTTTATTTAAGTAATCAGAATAGTTTAATTGTAATGTATGTAATTACTTATGTTATGTCTATTTTGTCTGTGTTGCGTTTATATCATGACCTCGTATGAATTCTTCAATTGTTTTGAAGAAACATCATAGCTATGTACAAAACTACTTTAATTTTTATTTCTAGTAGACAATACTTATATTAGAAAAAATGGGTAATTTCTCGGGCAAGAACTTAAATATCTTTATCATACGGTCTCAGTATTAATTGTACTAAATCCTACAACTGTAGGAAGTTATAAAACTTCATTAACTTTGTTAGGTTCATTAGCTTTTACCAGGTAAGCTTTTAGCAAGAAACCAAGTAAAGTTTAAACTTTTACACGACTTAAATATTCAGTATAAGACTATATTAAAAAAAATTGTACGTAAAATAATACTAATTATTATATAGAAGACGAAACGACGAACGAATTATTATCTATTGTGAGTGAATCTAGAAGACATACATTAACGGTTTTTTTGTTATATGCTTACTGGGACATTTAAATTTAAGAAGAATAATTTATCAGAACATTCTTTTGACACATCTCTAGGGTGTAAGCATAAGCCATCTCAGCAGATCGAAATACAATTTTGAAGAATTGTTGAAACTATGAACTTTGGGTGTTCTGTAAGATTTAAAAATAATGTAATACATGTTAGCATCATTTTATGCTAAATCATGTGATTTATACTATTATCAATAATTCAAAAGTGAAAACATAATGTTGTAGAAGAAGCTTGAATAAATTGAGTATTCTTAATAATACGATCTCATAAGTAAGATTTTACATAGAATCGTCATCAACTGGTCATAGATTCACCCACCAACATCTGCCCGCTCCGTGTCTCGCCTCGCAATGCTCTGCGAGACTCATTGATACCAGATGTTGAATATTTTATTCCGTCGCTCGCAAACTTATAAAGTGTCTTTTATAAAAGAAAACGAGACTTTATAATTTGATTAAAGACTCGGAATTCTTATACCTTTAGTATTCCATTTATATACTTTTTTTTTTTTTTTTTTTTGTGTTTCTCTGCTGTTAGCCCTACTGGCCATGACAGCGTCACCGGTGGAATGATCCCATTTATATACCATTACTCTATTACCATACTATTTTTTTCTTTTTAAAACTTGTGGTCAAACGAGTCAACGTCCAAGTAACCAGTAGTTACCATCGCTCATGGACAACTAACAGTAACAATAAAAATAAAGCGTTATCATTAATTCACAGAGAGAGTTAAAAGTATTATAGGCAAAAGTTGAGAGTTTTATTCACAGAAATACAAATATATTAGCTCAGTTATTATTTTGTAACAGTGATACATTTTGAAGTTATCTACATTATTAATATACGCTTTATGTTACAAAAAAGATTATTTATCAGTATGTTGTTTTTTCAGTATCATGTTATTTTTAAGTAATTGCCAATAAAGTAAGCTCATAAAATATACAGTCTCGAAAATAAAATAAAATTTATAGATAATAAATATTGTCTAGACGGTGTCAGATTATTATTGTCTTTATTCTTTATTTAGTTGTTTTTTATATTATTTTTTGTTTATAACATAGGACATAATTGTAATATATAAAATAATTTATACTGACCCATTTTATTTAAATGTATGCTACATTATCATAAGATTCTCTCGATTGTATCAACACCTGATACAATCGAGAGCTTTATGACTTTAAAAATGATAACGATTCTACAATTCAATGGACAGGTACAATATATTTTAATATCAATATCTTGTCACAATAGTTTCAAGTAATAGATTACAATACAACACCTAATTTAGAATTCTAAGTTTTGGGCAGATCATTACGATAATCTGAATTAGTTTATAGGAAACAAAATAAACTCATAGTTTATTTTGTATCTATATAAGTTACATGATATATTAACTAACTAATATATATAAATTCAGTCTTCCCGTGAATACGATTATTTCAAAGCTTTTGCAACATATAATTAAAATTAAAATTAAAATATAATTAAATTTATAAATTCATTTATTATTTTTTAGAGTATATTATTAATAAACATACATTTCAGTTTGTATATTCTTAATATCTGAAAGCCTTTTCAGGATGACCTCAAGTAAAACCGCACTAAATAACGCTCGGTACATTTAAACATCTCAGAGCGTCGGAGTGTTGTGTTGTGCAGCGCTCTGCTAATTGTGATAAATGACGCACTCTGAATAGAGCTATTTAGATAACACAACTAATGTATAATATTTTAAACGGTCAAAGTTATTTATAAAAAACTAGCAGATCCGGTCACGCGTTGCTGTGACTATTGTTTTTGATATATTACATTGTAGTTAACTATTTAAGGGGTAACGTTCAGAGTACTTCTGTCATGAAAATCATAATGTTTTCTTGCAGTCGATATTAAGCATAAATAAAAACAAAATTATTGTTTATATTTAATCCAAATTTATAACACTATTTGTAAATTACAAAGTTTTTAGTAAATAACTTGGAACACTAAACTTACGAGTGAGGTATATAGGGTAGATACATCATTCGTAATTGTTCTATCCAGTCAACAGATACCGCCATCTTTTAGAATTGTTAGGAGCTAACTGCAAAATAATAAACAAATAAAATAATATTGCAACTATGAATTGAGTTGAAAATTATTATATATCTTTTAAGTTAGGTCAAACTGTACGTGGTGTGTAAATTTATTAAAATCGGTTAAGTAGTTTAGGGAGTCCATCGCGGACAAACAACGTGACACGTGATTTATACATATTAAGATTTCTGGTGGATCTTTTTTATCATTTAATATTTTAAATAATATGATAAATAAATCGTAAAATTATCCTTTTTTCTATATGTTACATTATAATTTTAATAAGATGAAATAAAGAATAATGAAATAAAACGTATATAAGTATTTTCAGTAATCATATTAATAACAAAAATCTGTTTTATTTTTATTGTAGTGCTTTATGATACACAATGTTTTTTGTTTGATTACCTGGTGAATACAAACAAATCTGATGGATTTCCAACATGGGAATAGGCAACATACAATTGACCCCTGGGACTTATTTATGGTCATAGCAAAAGCAAGCCGCACTGGAAACTGTCAGTCGGAATCATTGCGATGCGTGGTATCAACACGTCTTCTCCTTTATACTTTCCTTTCAGTATAGTTGCTTCTATCACGTTGTTCAATAATTTTTTTATCGCTAACCGTGTGCCGTTGCAAAGACGTGATTAGTTGATATTTCTCAACATTATAACTAACGATAATTAAAGGTTTAATTGAAGATTGTGAGGTGGCAATCCTGGTAAATCCAGCGAATTTAAAAATTCAAGCGCATAATTGACGACATCATCTTGGTTAGTAGCCGAATCAACTGATATATCCTCAATTCGCCTGTAATTTGTTCTTGAATTTTGAAATTTAATTCATTTACATCTATGTTTTTTGCAGCCAATATAGCCCTTTCGTTCAACTAATCATGGTTTCTGTAATTTTGAGCAACATCTGGAAACACCTTTTGAATAAGTTCATCTTTTGATCTAGTTAACTGACAAAAACTTTGAGGAAAGTTAATGCAACCAGTCAAGGTGTCCATAGGAAATTTACCATTACCAATGTCAATGAGTTGTTTAGAGATATGTCTCCAGATTGGTAATTTGGCAACTTGATACGCATATTCTTGCTTAAATGTAATACCTTCACATGCTTCCACAAATTGGAGGACTTTAAATATGCATTAAGTTCATCAGCTGGCGTTGATCGTAGAATCACTGGCAATATTTGACGAAAATCTCCTGCTAATAAAATCATTGCACCACCAAATGGGTTATGATTGCTCCGTAGATCTTGTAAGGTTCTATCTAAAGCCTCAAAAGATTTTTTATGTGCCGTCGTGCATTCATCCCAAGCAATCAATTCACATTTTTGCCATTGCAGAGTTCTTCGAAATGTTGCAGGTTGTGGTTTCGTTGCTTTGCATGTGTAATGGCAATTTTAGTGCTGAATGAGCTGTTCTACCACTTTCAAGCGAAGTTGATGCGATTCCCCACGAAGCGAGTGCAAGTGCAATTTTATTTTGTGAGCGAATTGTTGCTAATATCAATGAAATAAAAAAAAAATTCCTGTACCACCAGGTGCATCTAAGAAGTAAATCCCTCCTCTTTTATCATTTATTACTTTCATAAGTGTATCAAATACATACTTCTGTTGTTCATTCAATAGTGGAAGACTTGTTTGAATTAATTCTTTCAAAGTATTGAGATCATACAGTTTTTCTCGGTGCAACTCTTGGTTAAAAGCATCATGCATTGGACGATTGGGCGCGGCCAGGCCTAATTGAAATAATAGTTTGTTTGACATCATCAAGCACATGTCCTCAATTGAAATCAATACTTCATTGTAAATTTCTTCGCTTATTTGTATATTTGGATTTCCCCTTCTAATCCGTATTTGATACAAAATATCATCACACATATTATCTTTGTACTTGATCCACAAATCCTTTGGCTTTGATGGGAAGCATGTAGATATGATTATAGAAAACAATGTTCGTATTTGATGAGCATGTGATGATATTGCTTTGATGTACTGAATAAATTCGACCAATCGCATCGGTAGAATATACATCTGGGTATCCTGAAACTGGTTTTCATTGATTCCGTGGTATAAATCTCCTTAAGGATTGATTCCAAGTATAATATTTTGGCATTTCAGAATATAACAATGTTTGAGCCAAAGCATCGTTTTGCCATGTCAAAAAAAACTGGTTAATGTAATAGATGGTGGCTGTACAGCTCTTTGTACTGCGTTTTGTGCTGTAAAATATACTCTTTGTCCATTTTCTAAATGCACAGCTAAATGAACAACAGTAGGGTGTCTCTCATGAATAGGAAAAGAAAATATTCGCCAAACTGCTTCATTACTACTAACATAGCGACCCATTTGGTATTGGGTAACTTCATCATTGGAATTCTCTGCATTAATACCAATCACAGCCATATCACTCCCTTTGGTTACATATTTGCAAATGTATTTAATAGATTTTACTGAATGGCAAGATTCAACGTTGATGTGCGCTTTGAAGGTCTTTGATAAAATGGGTGAATATGAAACAATCCAGCGATTATCTGTTTCAATATCTTGTTGATTTAATTTGACAATTGTTGATTTTCCATTGTCTGCTGTCGATCGGCGACGATACAAAGGATAACCGTCATTACCAGTGATTGTTTCAGAGATTAATGTCCGTGGATATCGCTTTGAACGTTTACCGTCCACCATACACGGTGAATTTTGATTAAGAGTTCCACAGGGACCATGTATCATATTTTTAATAACTACCTCATGCAATCCAGGATCTACTTCTACATTAGGAATTTCAGCTGATATTACTGCATCAACTTCTTTTTGCCTTATCTTTTCAACTAACCAAATCAAAATATGTGCATGTGGCAATCCCCGTTTCTGCCACTCCACAGAATGTATCCAGCGGCGTGTCTCTCCAAACACATAATGTTTCATAATGAAATCCATTAAAAATTTCAACTTTTGTATAAAGACTCTGGCTGTGTCTATTTCTATCCAGTGTGGATTGCATGTAAATGTGATGAACAAATCTGCTGTACCATAATGACAAACATATGACATGGCATTTTGCATATTCATATAGCATATTCATGCATATGTCGAGGGCTTACGATGTATGTTGCTGAAAGAATAGTTATTCGACTGAGATTCTGTACATTACCATCAGTATTAATCGCATCTTGAAGGTGAATATACTCTTCAGATCTGAGTTTTGTATGATTCAACCTGATGAATGTTAATCTCTCCGTTTCAATTTTAACATACATGTCTACAACATACTTGTGATATAATCGCCGACGTTTGAGTATGTGATTGTCATCATTAGGTAAGAATAATAGTTCATTGAACTGACTTTTTTGTTGGTTTTAGAACCTGAAAATAGAATTTTGTTTTCATAACATTGAAAATAAAAAAAACAAATATAGTGACTGATAATATATCTCCTTGCTAAACTAATATTTTTTATTACCTGTAATGGGATTTATCATCTTGTTTGAGAAATCATAGCCATCTTTACCTTGCCAAAATATAATGGGATATTGCAATGCGTCATATGAGCGGTGTGTTTCCTTTATACGTTGTAATTGATCATTCCGACGATGTAAAACAATATCAAGAGATTCCAAGTTTTCTCCAACTACAACGATGGCAACTTCATCAATAGTTGGTGCATTAAAACGTCTTGCATGTTGGCCAACAGGTGTTTTATCAGCTCTGATTACAATTTTGTGATTATCAGATGGCATCAGATCCAGTGCAGTTTTAAACAACATAATCAATTGATTGTACTCATGAAATAAAGTTTGTAATTGTTCTACAATAGACCTCTTTACTGAATTGTTATTTGAACAACGCATATCAATTTCTTGTGGTGAATTGCCAATGAAATAAATTTGCAGGAATTTGTAATTGCTATCTGACACTGGTAACAGTAAACCTGCGCTATGATATAGTTGGCCTTGTATCTGTAAATTAAAAAAAATGTTTTTTGTCAAATATAAATAATATTTGTTCGTAAAAAGTATATCTGTCTCCTAATTTGAATCCCCAATTTATAATTGATATGCTTAGGTATGTCAATATGTAATAATTAGTTGTAACTAATATCCATCATCAAATAATTATATTGTGTTTTAAAATAATAAAAGTATTGCTAATACGAGTACTGAATCACCAAATAATATTATGACTAAGTAATATATTTCTTGGGGATTAAGGAACTGAAGGTTAATGACACACCTTTACTTAATTAACAGGAAATTTTGTTCACTAAAATAATAATGATTAACTGCTATAATACCTACCTTAAAATTTGGCATGAAATTTTCCCGAACTACGTTTCTTGCCCCAAATGACGTCATTTGAAAGCAATTGTTATATTGTTGGATATTTAACAAAAAGTGTATGAAATCTGGTTCTATTCCTGAAACCAATGAGTACAATAGCTCTGGTGGTAGATCCAATGGTATCAATTTCACTTTCCCATTTGCGCAACACAATCCATTGGCTTCATTTGCCTTACAATGAGAGCAAACCAAGTTCATAGATCCAATAGTAACACATTGGTGGTTACTGTAGTCAATTGACAAATTATAATTGAAAGCAGCTCGATTCAAACTTTCGGGATTATTGGTTGAATCTCTCGCTCTCGCTTCCCGCGTTCGTGATATACGAATTCTTTCACGTTCTTTTCGGTCGTCACGTTCTTGTGCAGTATGATAAGATCGGTAATTAGTTTGGTTTGTAGCATTTCGGGTTCTTCTACCTAAATTACTTCATCTTATAGGAGGCATATCGAATATACTCACCTAAATTATGTCACATGCAATAATTATTAATCACAGGTATTAAAACACTTTGCACAAAACACGATATAAAACAATCAAAATTAATTATTAAATAGTATAAAAGCTTTTTAACGCGGTTTGTTTGACAGATGCAATGACGTGAAAACTGATGACAATTTATGTCGTATTCCAAAAATAAACCTAAAGAAA
The DNA here is from genome assembly GCA_918358695.1 of Melinaea menophilus ssp. n. AW-2005. NCBI lineage: Eukaryota > Metazoa > Arthropoda > Insecta > Lepidoptera > Nymphalidae > Melinaea > Melinaea menophilus. The sequence goes on from OU911049.1 coordinate 2,595,694, forward strand.
GAATATTCCAAGGCCAATCAAATCTCTTAAATTTTTTGACTTTTCAATTTGGTCGGGTTCACGATATTATCACTTTTGCGTGAACCTGCCCACACATATATTTGATTGAATTTGAACTTTGTGCAGAGACAATAAAGTGCGAATTGACTCTTCGACGTTAGCAACACACCTACATTGTTTAGACAAAAATGAGTGCTTGTAATTTAATATGAACTTTATTGTATAGCAATACAGGTCAAATTGACTCTAAATTTAGTTAGAAAATATTTGTATAGGAAAAAGAAAAAGGCTCTTTTAGGGTTTTCCTGGAAATTATTCGAATTTTTCTCGCCGTAAGAACCATCCTTGGGCTTCAAGGAATATTTAAAAAAAAGAATTGTTAAGATTGGTCCATGCGTTGTTGAGTTGTGCGCTTACCAACACATTTTGCGATTCATTTTTATATAATAGAAGAATAAACATAATATTATTTATTTAGTGTTATATCACTTTCAATTGCTGATATTTAAATAAAAATAAAAATTTATTATTACAAAATTGCGACATAAATAATAAAAATGATACTCAGTATTTTAAAATAATTCAACAATTGAAGTTTTAAAATAAATATTATCACTACGTTTTCGTATCGTTGTTAAAACACTCAGTTGGCGTGAAAACCTTAAATAATGACTTGTAAATTGTACATTTATTTATAACTTAAAGAACTCAATCGTTTCTTTTCTTATTTAAATTCTGATCAATATCTTCAAATATTTATTTATTTTACGAACTAGTATTAAATATAATAAAATTATTAACGTTCCTGACATTGTGACAACCAATAAAGGCTTAGTGCTGCTTTAATAATTATACAAGAATTAAAAAACGATCCGTTCAGTTGGTCGAATTATTTGTACAAATTTTTGTTCTAATATTAACCTCGTGATACTTGATCTAACATATTTCTAAAGACTTGTCAAATCCTGCTTATAATAAACAATTAAAGAGAAAATAATTTTTTACACATCAAACTTCACAAATCAAGGAATTTTATTGTTAGATGTTTCGATATATTTTTGTAACTATTCCCTTTATCTTTCACCGATCAATAGGTACACAATTTTCTATTAGTGTTTATTTCAATTAAGATAAAGTGAGCGTCGTCACAATGAGTTTATTTTTACTCTTTGAAATTAATAAGAATTTTTAATAACTTTCATGTGGAGCAAACAGACATTATCAAATAATGTATTACAGTTACATATCTCAAGATAATTGATTACGGCTAGACATCGGCTTTGTTAATTCAATGAGCGGGAAGAGATATCTGTGAGGCAACCAACTCCATGGAGGCTTCGACTTACGATCACGTGATGCTGTATTTGCATTCTGGGAATTCAGTTACGTTCTATATTACTTTCAGGTTTAGGAGCAAAACGAACTATGTATAATACATATCTTAGATATGAAGATTATGATATCAACCGTTTTGTCTCCAGAATTCATCTGCTTTGCAAAACGGAACCCCATACGAGTATTTACAAAATTACTAACAGCGCTATTTACATTTATATATATTTCCAAAACGATATTTCCAGAATTTTTTTCTAGATTTTGTTATAGGCACTTTAAAATGCAGTTGTTTCTAAATATAAACGAAAACAAACACTTCAGAACAGAATAGGTACTTTTAACAATACTTTTAACATAATAATGTTAAAAGTAATGAAAATGAATTCCACAAAAATTTACAAAACTCGTTAACACTATAAAACTAATTAGTAAGTCTAAAATAATTTATTTTCACGAATCATTATTAATAGAAACTTAAAATAAAAGAACTTTTCTTTTAAATTAGTAAAGTATGACTAAACTTCAATTACTTCACTTGACGTTTTAAATAATTCCAATTAAAATGTATAAAATATTCAATAAACTACATTTCGTTTTTTAGTTTAAATCTTAAACGTTACTCATTAGCAACGTTATAGATTTAAAAACTTACATAACCAAATTGAGTTTAAAATATTTTGAAGATTCGTTTTCCCAAGATAGTAAAAAGACAAAATTACAGAAAACTAACTTAGTTTCTGAAGTAAAGTTACCAGATAAAAGCTAATGAACCTAACAAAGTAGATGAAGTTTTCAAACTTTCAATTCAGGTAGAAATTTCTTAAAATAGTAGCTATGGATACGGTTATGGCTTTTTGTATAATACCAGTGAGCTTCAAAAACCTACAAGGCTTGAAGTCCAACTCTTAACATCAGTGAATACATCACAGATTGTTTTAAGCTCCTTGTCTACAAAAGGTTTTATTGTTATATGAATAATCTATAATTGTTTCCCCGGTCTGCTATATTTGTTATATATAATTTGATTTAAACAAATTTCTACGACGTATTTTTGAAACTCATATATCAAATGCAATTCAATCTCATCTGATATAAAATATATTAAATGAATCTTCAAAGTTTATAATTACCTTACTGCTCTGACAGCAATATAATTTACATTTGAAAATATAAACTTACACTAAAAAAAAATGATTGAATAACTTAAATGTTTACAACGATAACAGAGTGTAATCTGTTCTTTCCTAAGATAATAACTGTATTCTGAATAAAGATAATATTTAATAAATAATATTTCCAGTCTAGTAATAGTTGTCTCCAAGGCGTGAAAGATAGTGACATGGGAGTGAAAGTAGGTGACCTTAAGGTCAATTGTTTACTGCCTGCAGATGATGCAGTGCTCATTGCATCATCAGAATGTGATTTGCAGGCATTGGTCACTATTCTGAAAGATGGGTGTTAAAATAATGGTCTAAACCTGAATGCAGATCAGACGAAGATTCTGATATTTGAAAGAAATGAAGAAAGAACAAAATGTAAGATTAACGTGAATGGTAAGATAATAAAACAAGTGAATGAAGTGGTATATTTGGGGAGTATGTTTAGCAGAAACAGAAGATACGAAATGGATGTGGAAAGGCGTATTGCTGCCGGTAACAGAGTCTACGTTGCTCTAGCTGCATTGATGAGACGGCGAAGCGTCAGTATAGCTGCACGTTTGGCTATACACAATGCGGATTTGCTACCGACGCTGTTATACAGCAGCCAAACGTGGGTAACACAGAAGAAGAATGTAAGAAAGATGAATGCTGTGGAGATGCGATCTCTTCGCAGAATAGCTGACCGAATCCGCAATGAAGAGATCCACAGAATGGCAGGTACTAGCAAAGATGTTACGGTGAGAATGAAGAAGAACCTGTTCAGGTGGTTTGGGCACGTCGAACGAATGAGTGATGAAAGAATGGTAATAAAAAGATTTATACAGGAAAAGTGAGCGGTAAGAGAGACAAGGGGAGGAATCGAGTGACCTTCGAAAACACGGTATCTAAAATACCGGAGAAAGGTCACGTAAAAAGCATGAGGACTCCCCGGAGGGCATGTATGAAGAGGTTGATGTCTGTGGCCGAGGCGAAAGAGGTATGCAGGGACCGTAGCGTTTGGCGCTCCGTCGTCCCTGGCTACCCCGCAAGGGATATGGCGTGAAGCTAAAGTAAAGTAAAGTAAAGTAAAGTTTAATAAATAACCAAGTATTTAGTGTAGTTTTTTATATAAGTTAACTATTATTCAACTCGTTTAAGCGTACTATTTATTATATTTTTCTAATTATAGCAGAAAATAATTACCTGATTATTCCTTCATTATGCAAGATAAGGAAAATAAAGCTACAACATCAACTCGATCGTATTCAATGTTACTAGATGACGCTAAATTCTATTTACGAGTAAGATGTCGCTGTTCGTATCTTTCAGTATAAATTAATATAAAGTGAAGCCAGAAGCATCGTAACATGTTTTGAACTTTATAATTAAGATTCAATCTTAAAAGTAGATTAAATGCAATTTGCATTCGATTTCAACTGATTTTAACATAATTTTAAATGTTATAAACTTATTAAAGATATTGAAGAGCGTAAATGTAAACCTAAAAGTATACTTTAAAACACAAATCACCAATTGTGGTGTAACTTAAATAAATTTGGAAATATTCGTAAATAAAGTAAATAAATAAATAAATACTCCTGTTTTAATAAAGTGCGGCTTTTCTTAGACTGAAAAAGTTTTGGTTAAACTTAATTCCCTAACCTCTGAAAGCTATAGTAAAACACTTTTACCAAACTCCTGTACGGTTTCAGTTTATATTATATATTTAAATATAATATAATATATATATATACTCATATCTTTATATACTTATTAAAACTGAAATTAGAAATTGAGAATCTTTTATGCCGAATATTTATTCTTTTAATTTAAAGAGAAGATATTTTGTCGATAATATATATTTTTCGATTATTGCTTAGTAAGAATGAAATAAAATTTTGCTACTTTATATTATAAAAGTCATAAATCGTATATTTTTATTATTATATGTACTCCTTCTATACTTTTTTATTAAATAGAAATATCTTACGGGTTTCACACATATTTTATTTAAACTGTTGATGATCATTATAAGGTCAAACTTTCATTGCATATTTTATAACACAACATTTCTTACTGAATATGTCTTTTGCGTACTGCTTTTCTTCATTCACTATATCTGCGAGATGAAGGTAACAGACATATACACACATTTTTGTAGATGTTCTAGGCCCCTAATTTCGAGTACACTTGGAAGTATCGAGAGGAAATTAACCATATTTTTATATCTCTAACCGTTTGAAGCTGTGAAAAAATAAACTTCTAAAATAATTTATAAAGAGATACGGCCGTTTGTCAAAAAAACAAATATTTCAACACAGACAAGGAAATCAATATTAAAGGATACTTCCCGGAGATAATTTGAAATTGATGTTACTACTAGTTTAAATGATTGTAATGCAATATCATATAAAATTGAAAGGAATGTGGATATTTTAAAATATGTTCTGATTATTTTTTACGACGCACATTTTTTTTATTATAAAGAGAAATATTTAAAAAATACTTGAAGATAAATATTTGTAACCTAAAAAAAATTGCAGAGCTGTCGATGGGCGAGTTGACTTTGTCTTTTTTTAATTTAAATTGCACAATATGCACGAAATATAGGAAGAAAACAAGATCGAAATATAAGAAATGCACTTTATTGAAATATTCGGTACTTTGGTGTTATATAATAAGGTATAGTAAACAAATTAATATTTCTTAGTACAGGTATCATCTTTTATTTACTTCAGTAATTATATTTTAATACTGGTTAAAATACACTTAATATTTAATTATTCAACATTTTTATCGAACTACAACAAATAACATTTATATTGCAACTATTTCTTCTTTATATTGAGCAATCAAGTATTAAGTAATATCTAAATATAGCATTAATTTAGTTTTAATTCGTTTACAGTTGGTCATAACTTTAATATAACGTATTACGTATTCGGTTATAACTTGAATAAATTATATATTATTTGCAACATTACGTAAATTTGTCGACTAGAGATTTTCTAATTTGCTTAGTATCGATCGGATTAAATTTATAGCTTTAATTTACCTGCTCCTAGCTCGAGTTTGTGTTCTTAGTTTAATTTAGTATTTCACTAAATTCTAATGAGGATGTTAGTGTTTGTTTGTAAAATAAGAATATTTATTTAATAATTTTTTTTGTGTTTTACCGACAATAATCATAGCTGTTTTGATTACCACGCAAATTTTTGATATAAATTGTCGATCAACTACTCCGTTCCTACAGTTCCTAGGCTACTTAAAACATTATATTAAGTTTACTGAAGTGTACACTGAACTACTTCTAATAATGAGTTGTATATCCATTTCACAAAAGGTGGCTTGTAATAATTATAGACTGAATGATTAACATATAGCTTAAAATTAAAAATTATACTTTTAATAATAATAATTCTGAATAGTTTTTAAATTTTTATCTAAGATGTTAATGAGTTGGAGTGGGTTGGAGTCGAAGCTCTGTAAAAATTTTTACTTTACAAATATTCCTGTATAGAAGAAGAAATACATAATATAAGGAGAACCTTGCTTGAGTAGCAACACTGACAGAAAAAAATAGAGTTAGCCCTCAGTCACGGTATGGGCATGTTATGAGGAGAGATGAAAGGCATGTTGGCAAAAGATTGCTCGGTATGGTATGGTATGGTATGGTATGGTATGTCCATCCCTCCACTAGGAGGGATGGACAGGTAGAGGACGACCTAAAAAAAGTGGATGGATTGCGTGAAAGATGATATAGAGAAGAAGGGAGTGTGTACAGACATGATGAGTAACAGGAGTGAGTGGAAAGAATACATTGCATCGACCCCGAAAGAAAAAAGAAATGGGGTAAGGGCAAGAAGATAACAGGAATCATCCTGTTTAAATGTTTTTTAATATTTCTCAATATACTCGTAAATAAGATTTAAGGGGTCGTAAAAAATAAATGTAATTATTTTAAAATATCTACTTTCCCTCTCAAATTTTAGGTATCAACACTATCCCTTGAATTAGTAGTAGCATCAATATTAAATGTTCTATAAATTCCCTTTTGAGTGCCGAAATATGCGATTTTGTGACAAATAATCGTATCTCTTTATAAATTCATTTAGAAGTTTTATTTTTTTCACAGCTTTAATGGGCTGGAGAACTAAGTATGTATATGATTAATTTCAACTGGATACTTTCAAACGTACTCAAAATTAGTGGTTTAGACATACCCCTTCTTTTTTACTTTTCATCAAAATTATAAAAAAAAAGAAACAAAAAAATATTATTGGCAACTTGTCATGTTTCTTAGTTCCATCCAGTTTTTTCGAAACTCAAGACCAATTCTCATTGTATAACAATTAAATACTAATCTAATATATGTAAATTCACAGTAGATTATAGATACTGAGTTCTAAAATTTCTCATCAGTAATAATGACGTCAATCATGTGAGCTGTTAGTTCCCAAAATCAAGCTCCATTGTTAAGATTTAGCTCCGTGATGAAGTTTTTTGATTATAATATAATGGAGTCTACCTTAAATTAATTTTATTCATATATAAAGTTATTATTAAGCAAGTTCCTGAAATTATTATCTTTTTACCTAGACAATAATTGTTAAATAATTAAATACCTTGGAAATGAATTTTATTATAGAATAAGCAGCACAAATAATATATAAAATACACAAACCTGTTTCTAAATAGTTGGATACATTGAAGTTATATATGATTCTCCTAATTCAACGAGAGCGGCGAGTTATACCTCTCAGACGCACGGACGCGGTTTTAACGACACCGTGATGTAGTGCACAGGAGAGATGTATTATAAAGCATTATCAATATTATACTATTTATTCTTAGACGACATGTGGTAAATAAAAAATTAAGTGAGGGAATAGTATATAGGGCCGTTCATAAATAGTATTTCTTTAAAGTAAAGTTGTAACAGTTTACTAGGATAATTTGATTCACTCCCCCCCCCCTTCCCCCATTAATAAGAAATAGACATCATAAATCATATTAACTTACTTCCATAATATTAATCGCATTGACTTATGTAGTTTTGACCACAATCAGTTTGGGTATTGAAAAAAATCGTTAATTAATAGTAAAATTATCCATCAATATTCTACGTTAGATCAAATTCCTAACCCTCCCCCTCCCCTTCTGGCCGCACTACCTTTAATAAGAATTGATAATATATAGTCTACAACCCCCTCCCCTAAACACCTTACGTAATTTATAAACGCCCTCTTACGCGGCTATTATAAAAATTGTCGTTAAATAATGGGTTCATTATAATAAAATCAACCTTTTAATTCTGGAGACAAAAACCCGAGGCAATCATTGAATATTAAATGAAACCCTGAAAATAATTAACTCTAACTTGTTTAAGCGAAATGAAGTTTCTAAGCTATTTATTTGCACATTTTGTAACAAGATTACTTTAGTAATATTAATCATTTCAGTATACCTAAATAACCTGATTGTGTAATTGGTAAATTATTTTTTTCCAAATGACTCAATATCCTTGACGAAGTCATGCAAACAAATGTTCTATAATATCAATTAACCAATATATGGACTTCTTTAATTGAATGATAAAATATTCAAAGAGAATGAAGCTATAATTTAGTGCTTAGACATATGCAAAACAGCGATGAGACTGATCTTAATGGAATAACATAGGATGTAGTGTACACTGCAATTTAAATTGAAATAATTATAACGTCAATCCTAAATTAATATATATGAAAATCGACAAACTCAGCCCCTGTAACGGGTGTACTCAGTGACATCTCACTTGACACTCCATTACTGACAGCGACAACAAGTGTAATGTAATAAGAGTTACGTCATTTACACCAACGTTGAACAAAAAGCAATTGTCCTAGTCGACATATTTGTGTTTAGATTCTTTTAAAGATTATCACAATATACACTGTTAAGAACATAAGTTACAACATTTTAAAAATATGAAATTAAAATTAATTTTAATTGTATTTTCTATTTTATTTTAGTGGTATGCTATTAATCGGTATAATTATATTGTATTTTGGATTGTAAATATGTAGTTTTCGTAAAAGACAATAAGAATCTATTCGTAAATCAAAACTAACATAGATTCCATCTGTGTAATTTCACCGATAAAATTTATTGGCATTCGGCATAAATCGTTCAGCGACAAAGTACAATTGAATGTCCAACGAATAAATTATAACGTTAAGAGCTTTATTTGCTTCAGTAACAATGATAGTAAAAAACTATAAAAGTTTTATTACTAAAATAAAAATGTACGTGAAATACACAATTCTAAATTAAACGTATTGATCAAGGGGAATTGATTTATATCATATAAATTCAGAAAAATATAAATGAAAAGAAAACAAATATGCTAAATATAGAGTGTTCTACTGGAGACTTTTTCACATTCTTTGTCACGAATAGGCTCGAAAACTACTTGACGGAAAGTTATGAAATTTTGCATTTTTGCAAAAGACACACATTAGGTGATGGTTAAAAAAAAAAAAAAAATGTCATGTCTAAAAACTCATATCCCAATGAATGGGAAACGATGAGTCATTACACTGGGCTCGCTTTGCTCAATATGCAAACGGCACCCGAGACACGCGAGCGCAGCGAGTCGAAATTGAGGAGCTGTTGGCGCCCCTAGTTAATTTTATAACGTATATAAAAGATGTCATAACTTATATATTTCACAAATAATAATAGAAGAAACTTTAATGTAATAATGTATTGTAAAATTAATATCTAACTTAATATAACAATAGTTCAGGTGACTTGAAATTCTGCTTAAAGTAGTTAATGTTACGAGCAGCGTGCAAAGTGTTGTTGATTATGGAGTTATATAAAGTACTTCGTGGACTAGTTGTGTTGACAATATATTAAGAAGAAACCGTATGGGTTGGCATCTTAAAACAAGTTAAAAACCTTATCATTTATACACATTTAAGATTTAATAAGTGTACATGGCTAGCATGATTATAAGCAATTTCAATCCTATGATTATATAGAAAGAAATATACGAAATAAAAAAATACCGATAATGGAATTGAAAGGAAATGGTTCATACATTTTAAACTTCATTTTTATCATTAAGAAGTCTCTCAAAATACATCATGCTCTATATAATCTATAGATACTCGTAACTCAAGTAGACTGACATATTTCTCAACTGTGTATACCAATTGTAATGTATCTCTGTGATGTTGATCAGAAAACTAATTTATATATTTTTTTGTTGAAGTAACTTGATTTTGCAAAATGAAACCATTTACTAACAATGCTTATGTCGGAGCGAGCGACATACCTTTTACTACGTTCGCTGTTTTCTTTGGAATTCATTGTTCTATTCATTATTCATTAGAACGCAATATAACATATAATTAAATAACAATAATAAACTGATAAAATTAAAAAATAAACAATTAGTTGTGTACCACGAGGACTACCTTCATCAAAGTAACTTGAAATCTAAATTCAAGCTTCTATAGCGGTCCTTCCTGCACATAACCTGATTCACTGAAAGGCGTGACGTCAGGTGTGATAAAAGTATCTTGCACCTGCAAAACACCTACGTAATAGCTGATGTGACCTCATTTACAGTTATTTACTTTCTTTTTAATAATCCCCGCCGACTTATAATATTATCAACATTTGTTTATTAAAGGTATTCTAATTAAGACACCTCTCTCTAACTACACACCAACAATAAAACTATTGTATATTGTATAGGGATCTATTACAGTCGGTGTCTATTTTGTTTGTTTCAGTCTCAAGATTAGATATAGGATTAATATTTAAAACATATAAGACCTCAACAATACATCTCTATTTATTTAAACGCTTGAACCCCTTGTAGCGTAATAGCGATTTTAAATAAACTACAACGATAACTGCAATTAAATTTATAGTAACTAAATTTTGGTCGAATTTAAGAAATATTTACAATTAACATACTTCTTATTTTACGACTTCATATCTCATATTTGCGTATTTTGCGACTTGAATAAAATGGTTATCTTTGTAATAAGATAATAAATTAATGAATAAATCCAAGAACTAAACCATATTATTAATATTTCTTAAACTTGAGACATTACTTTGTAATTAAAGATAAGATAAAATACTATGAAAATAACTAAAATAAATCAGTCCAGCCGTATCAACGTCCCTTAAATGTTTGACTTTTCTAATTCGGCTAAGGCGAGTTTTGGGCGTTCCAGTGAAGCTTTTTATCTAAAGTTATACCTAAGAAATTACTAAAGTCAGTCAGTTCTAACACTTCTTTGTTGTTGTGTAAAGAGCACACAAACATTTTTACTTTTTACATTAAGAAATGTAAACTCTATGCATTCAGTTTTCTTACTATTTAAAACTAAATTATTAACGGCTAAATTAATAATTTCAAACTAATGAAAGACACGTGACAGAGTACTGTTTACTTCGTCTTAATTAGTCCTATCGCGCTCAATTAATCATCAGTGAAAAGTACAATGTCATTTAAACCTCATAAAGTACCATATAAAGTAAAAGGGGGCCAAGAATATATCATTGTGGAACACCTATCTTTAGGTGATAACCAGCAGATTTAAATTTGTTTACGCAAACTGTCTGGATTCTTCAATTCAGTTAAGAGGCAATAAGATCACACGCAGCCCAACGTATACCATAGTGGTTAAGTTTACATAGCAACGTTTAATGGTCCACGCAATCAAATGCTTTGAACAACTCGCAAAACACCCGGATTGCATTCTACAACTTCTCTCATGAGTCGTAAATCTGCTTAAGAAGCGTGGCACCCGAAGCAATTGTCAATCAATTACTATTTTGATAATATTTTTGATATTGCCACTAAACGTCGTTTTCATTTTGTTATCGCATTATGGATTGATTGCTTATGAATTCTCCGCTAATTACCTCCGATAGTAAAAAAGACGAAAAATTTTTATAAACGCAAATTTATTTAACTATATGAATAAATGTGATTGATATCGGAAATATTACAGTTGTTAGTTTATTTTATATTAGTTTTATCAATTCTTGCATAAAATGATTCTTTGATCATTGTTATATTTGTCAATTCCATTTCTTATTTATTATTAGCCGAAAAAGTTATGCAGCACTATTTACTTCAACTTGACTTGCTTGTTATATCATGATAATAAATATTTTAGTACATAGATAACAGTACAAAGCGAAGGAATAAATATCGACCTAATATTTCCATAGCTTCTTAATAACATTTATTTGCCTGGTTACTTACTTATCAAGATAATTACACATGTCCAAAATATCAATCAAATGCACAATATTGCTTATATTTTATTTATTTTTACTATATTCCTAAATTTCAAATATGAGTTTAATATAAATCTAAGTGATACATTTGGAACCATGTTGAATCTACGATATTTCACACTTCTCAATCGACTAGCAATTATAATACCTAGTCTAAAAACTGATTAAAATACAATTTATTTTATTATCTTGGAGAAATGTAGACAGGTATTTAGGAAATTTGCTTCCGTAATTTTGTTCTTTTTTCTAACAAATTAATTTCAATATATCAAAGCTTATAAAAAAAGAAAACCAGTAGTGCAAGTCGGGTAAAATTTTTCAATCTAAGAAAATCGACAATTTATCCCAACAACACGTCCGTAAAAAGACCTTCTTTGGACAATACGAGAACAAATCAATTTTTAAAACATAATAACAAATACATAATTCTCAAAATATATACTAACATGTTCTCGTGTGGAAAGAAACCGAAAAGGTGGCCTACGTCTTGAAAAAATCTTTATTTGTAATTTAATGAAGCTTAAATGACGATAACATTGAAGCTCAGTATATAATAATAGGGATATACAAACACCAGCATTGAATGTTGAACAGCAGTTAACCTTTAAAAGAAATTCTATTCTTCATTTATTTTATAATGAAGAATATATAATGTATTTCTAAATAAACATAGGATTTAAATTCATCACCACTCGAGTCTTACAGATATAATCAAATTTCCAACTTCTGAATTCAAATTGAGTTACGGAGAAGATAGCCTGGGTAATTTTAACCTATACAATAATCATCTAATCAGGACGAAAGAATACGTAATATAACTACATAACTGTATTTTAGTAAATAAATATGGCTTGTTTATACCTTACACATACATGATTTACATCAATGGGACATCTCCCATATATAACTTATTGGTTATATTATCAATTAACGAAGGTCGATTACGATGATATCTTAAAATGTATATTGTTGTAAGTTCCACTAACTTGTGTTAAATGATACTGACTGAGTGATGTAGGTCGAGTGTCGAATAAAATTATAAGAACATTTGTAACGATGTCTTATTACTTGTTACCAAATAATGTTGAATATTTTTCGTTCTTATATATTATTCAAAGTATTGACTTTCTTAATCTGTAAAAGTATTAAATGGAATACTTTTCCTTAAAACTTCAAGAAAAGTTCAAATAATTCTGCAGTTATTTATGTACTTATATTTCAAAGAACAAATATTTATGGTGTCGGTCTCTTTTTGTTATAAAATGTTAATATTTTTAATTAAATTGTAACCGTTATTATAAAAAAATATATAACCGTTTAAAAATAACTATGTTAATAATAAAGAAATGATTATTTTCTCATTTATTTATTGTGAAAATACAGATTATAAAAAAAACGTAATCATTGAAGTAATTTATTTTCCATTCTATATACCTTTCTGACTATAATTTGAGCACAAATAGTCGCAGCAGCGAATTGCTTTTTGGTTGAACGATGGTGTAAATGACGCTGCACCGATTGCATTACACTCGTTATGGTTGTCAGTATCAAAGGAAATGTCGGCGAGTCAACTTGTATCTAATTACTTCAATAATATCGATATATATATAAAACTATAAATATATTTGAAATAAGGCTTGTATTTTAAAATAATATATTTAATTTCAAAATATATTATCTCATAAATGTTTTTAATTATTATCTCCAAATTTTCGTATTAATTAATTAATTACCTTCGATAGACGAAGATTAACATCTTATTCGAGTCCCAAAATATGCAAATATGAAATATGAAAGATATATGTTAATTGTAAATATTTCTTAAATTGACCAAAACTTATAGTAATTCATAAATATATCTGCAATTACCGCTGTAGTATAGTACTAAATAATAGTAATAATCTCGAATAACGAGCTGGAACGGTTTTATTTAAAATCGCTATTAAGCTATATGGGGTTAAATTGTTTAAATAAATCAAAATGCTTTGTTGAGGTCTTATATGTTTTAAATCTTAATCCTAATCTTGAGACTGAAACAAATAATGATGATCTGTTATAAAATAAAACTACAAACATAATAGACACCCACTATAATAGATCCCTATACAATATACAATAGTTCCATTATTGGTGTGTAATTAGAGAGAGGTGTCTTAATAAGAATACCTTTAATAAACAAATGTAGATAATATTATAAGTTATTATTAAAAATAAAGTAAACAACTTTAAATGAGGTCACACCAGCTATTATGTAGGTGTTTTGCAGGTGCAAGATAAAAGAGTAAACACCTGACGTCACGCCTTTCAGTGAATCAGGTTATGTGCAGGAAGGACCGCTATAGAAGCTTGAATTTAGAACTCAAGTTACTTTAATGAAGGTAGTCCTTGTGGTACGTATCTAATTGTTTATTTTTATTTTATTAAAATAGCGAACGTAGATAAATTTCGCTCGCTCGCTCATATAAATTATTAGTAAATGGTTTCAGTCAATTTTACTTTAACAAGAAATTAGATAAATTAGTTCTCTACTCAACATTACAGAGATAACATATGCAATTGGTATTCACAGTTGAGAAATATGTCAGTCTACTTGAGTTATCTATAGATGAGCATGATGTATTTTAAAAGACTTCTTAATGGTAAAAATGAAGTTTAAAATGTATGAACCATTTTCTTTCAACTCCATTATCGGTAAATTTTATTTCGGATGTTTTTTTTCTATATAATCATAAGATTAAATCTATATATAATCATGTTAGCCACGTACACTTATAAAACCTTACATGTATAAATGATAAGGTTTTTAACTTGTCTTAAGATTCCTACTTTTACGATCACTTCTTAATATATTAAACAAGTAGAAGTACTTTATATAACTCTACAATCAACAGCACGTTGCACCTTACTCATAACTCTAACTATTGATGTCCTCCCTCATAGTTTTGACGTAACAGGCAGATTCACTTTCGTATTTTAGAAGGGCAATAGTAATATAATATGCCAATCCACAAAACTGTTGAAAAATATAAGTAACCGCAGATTATTATAATATACCCACGCTATACCCACGACTCGGTCAGCGTGTAACTCCTTGTTTTTTATTAAGATAATATATTGCTAATATTTTTAGATCAAATTAAAATGTTTCAGCGCAAAGCTTCTGGGTAGACTATGTTAAGAGTCGACCCGTCCGGCACGTGAACGTAAAGATTCCTAGAATTGCTAACCCGGGAAAGAGCGACGTATAATTGACCATGCGAGAAACAGCTAACACCCAGATCTACTCCAGCAACACGAAAAGTCTGCCCTTGAGCTTTATTGATAGTCATGGCATAGCACACCGATACTGGGAATTGCGTTCTTTTAAATTGGAATGGAAAATTATTTGGTATTATGGGAATTCTGGGAATAAAGACAGTTTCTCTTGCACCGCAACCTGTTAAAATTTGAGCCTCGATTACATTTTGTTGCAACTGGGTTACTTTTAGCCGAGTTCCATTGCAAAGTTGAGGTGGTCCTAAATTTCGGAGCAGAATTATCGGTATGCCAATTTTTAAACAAATTATATGAGAAGGTAGTCCAGGCATACTTAAAGAATTTAAAAATTCTATCGGGTAATTAGTGGCTTCTTGTTCATCAACCATTCTATTTATTGAACTATAAACTTTGCTTTCTCCCTGTATATTAGACAGTATTTTATTATTAATTTCAGATGCCTGGTCATTGCGAGGAGTCAAAATGGACCTTTCGCAAAGCCAAGAATTGTCCCTATTTAATATAATTGTTATGTCACCGTAAACCGAAGATATAAGATGTTGTTGGGATTGCACTATACAACATAACTCAGGTGTCAGAATAAGTTTTCCTTGGTGTAGTTGTGGATAGGTACCTTCACCAATCTTCAATAATGTATCAGAAAATTCACGATTATCTGCGTTGTCTCCAGTTCTCACTCGCATATTTATAGTCAAATGCACCGATTGTATATCACGCCACAAATAAGAGCTTTTCAGGCAAGCCCTAATCTCATCAGCTCGGGTTCCCCGTGGTATTATCGGTAAGGTTTGTCGGAAATTACCACAAAATAAAACCGTAATACCGCCCATTGGTCGATCATTTTGTCTTATGTCCCTTAGAGTTCTGTCTACTGCTTCTACTCCTTTTCGATGGGCCATCGTACATTCATCCCATACGATTAAATTACACTCACGCAATACCTTAGCTTTGTCGCTATTTCTTGAAATACTACAGGTTGGACTTTCCGTGCGATCTAAATTAATTGGTATTTTAAACATAGTGTGAGCAGTCTTACCTCCTGGTAGCAATGTTGCAGCTATACCTGATGAAGCCACGGCAAGAGCGATTTTACGCTGATTTCGAACATAAGCTAATATTAATTTAGTCAAAAAAGTTTTCCCAGTTCCTCCAGGTGCATCTAAAAACCATATTGTTCCTAAATTATTCTGCACACTCTCGCACACGCGATCATAGACTAAGCGTTGTTCTGCAGTCATCATTGGGACACCGTTTTCTAATGTTACCAGCAGTTCCATTGGGTTGTAACCAATCTCTGCGGAATATTCCCTATTGGTAACCTCTCCGACTGAGGTTGGCGTTGGCAAACCATATTCACAAAGTGATTTACCGCCTACTGCTGTTAAGTCTTCCTGAAGAGCTAATAAGCACTGATTTATAGCCAGATCTCGAAAATTATCATTAGTTGCGCCTTCATTATTGTGAGATAAATTCCGAAGAAAGTCTTCTGCAAATTTTTCTTTATATTTTTCCCATAATTGGACAGGATCAGATAAATTACAAAATGTGAGTAATGTTACAAATAAATGGCGTAACCGTCGTGGATTATCACTAACACAGGATTCTGCTAAAGCGTCATCCCAATGTTGATCATTTTCAAGCAAATGACGCGCTTGGCAAGCTGCATGATAAGTTGGATAAACAACATCGTCTACTTTTCTCAAATCTATAAATGATGTTGGTCCTCGCACTGTATGTAATAATAATCTCAAATAAAAACACTCTGCGTTGTTAGGATGAACAGTATACACTCTACCAAGAACATGTTCTTTGAAAATACCTGTCTCGCCATCTACAGGCCTGCCTCGGCGTCTACGGTTAAAGACACCTCGTTGTTTATCGTAGGTATAATACGATGGAACTTATTCATACAAAAGAGACTTTGCGAAATTATCAGTTTGGCAAAGTCGAAAGAATGCCAATAAAGTTGTTTGTCTAGGGTTCTCTAATCGTTCTGTAACATTTTCGGCGTTAAAATATATACGTTGACCGCCTTCCAGATGAACATCCAGATGGGTCACAGGTGGATATCTTTCGTGAATATTAAAACTTAAGATCCGCCACACAGCTTCTGAAGAGCTGATATATCTGCCTGACTGAAATCTAGTAACTTCATCATGTTCATTTCTTAACGCAAACGTAGCTTGGTCACTGCCCTTGTTAATGTACTTACAAATATATTTAATTGACTCTACACTATTACACATTTCTACATTTATGTGAGCTTGAAATGCTCTGGACAATACAGGCGAATACGGAACGACCCACCTATTATCTAAAGTAACCTGTTGTCCAGACATTCGCTTTTCAACAGTAAAACCACCATTGTCTCTTGAACGGCGACGATATAATGGGTATCCATCATGTCCTGTTACAGTTTCATCCACTAATGCTTTTGGATACCTTTTAGTGCAACGACCGTCTTGCATGCAAGGAGCATTTGCGTTAAATGCACCACATGGACCATGTATCATATGAGTTTTAACAATGTCGTATAACAGGGGATCTGCAGTCGGATCTGGAATTTCAGCACTGATTAATCTGTCTACATCATTAGGTCGAACCTTATCTTTTAACCAAAGCAAGATATGTGCGTGAGGTAAGCCGCGTTTTTGCCACTCAACACTATACATATAACACAATACTTCTCCAAAAATGTTATCTTTGGTAAGAAGATCTATCATTGATTTTAATTTTAAATGAAACACTCTTGCAATAATATCATGGCGGTCATGCGGTGCCTGACCCTCAAGAAGCTCCCGAGTGATTTCATCCCACTTGGGATTGGTAGTTACAGTAACAAATAAGTCGGGACGTCCATATTTTCTTACGTAACAAAAAGCGTCTTGAGTACGTTCATGCATGTAGCGTGGACCACCAGTAAAAGAAGAGGGTAAAATAACTAAACGACCCATATTCACAGTATCGTTATCTTGCTGCATGGCATCGCGAAGGTGCACGTATTCTTCAGCGCGCAGCTGCCTTTGATTAGATCGTATATAAACTAATCTTTCGGTTTCAATTTTTGCGTACATGTCAACAATAAACTGATTAAATAAGCCACGAAAACGTTGAAAGTATACCAATCTATTCCGTCTCACTTGCAGGTGGTAACAATAAAATTGAAGGCATGACACCTTTTTATTATAATTAGGTGCGCCTGTGCGCGGAACGGTTTGGTATACAGCGAAATTATAACCATCTTCCCCTCGACAGTATATCATAGGATATTGCAAACTGTCGTAAGCCCTGTGGGTTTCGAAAATACGTTG
The DNA here is from genome assembly GCA_918358695.1 of Melinaea menophilus ssp. n. AW-2005. NCBI lineage: Eukaryota > Metazoa > Arthropoda > Insecta > Lepidoptera > Nymphalidae > Melinaea > Melinaea menophilus. The sequence continues at coordinate 2,614,070 of OU911049.1, forward strand.
CAAACGATTGTCTCTGGAACGTATAACGATATCACGCCTATCACATTCCTGGTCGACCAGTACTACAGCAACTTCATTCGTGGATGGAACGTTATGACGCCCAGGGTGTTCCTGAGTTGGACGCTTATCGGCATTTATAACAATTTTATAATTGTTATTACCATCTTGAGAAAGGGCTTCTAATGCCGATTTAAAACTGCATACGTACGAATTAACCTGATGTAACATGTTCTGAAGTTGTGAAATGAGTTCAGTATTTAAATTCGGAAAATATTGATTTCTTATATTCGACTGTTCGTTGTAATCGGATACAAAATATATTTGAAGAAATTTAGGTTGTTCTTCAGGCAAAAGGGACCCTATCAAATGGTAAACCTGACCTTGTACCTTAAAAGTAGGCATGAAAGGGCCTTCTGAGATTTGTTTAGCACCAAAGGATGTCATTTGGAATGCACTATTATAAGTGCGAATATTATCTAAAAACTGTTTGGATTGCAAATGTTCCCCTAAAAGTAGTGATTTTAAAGGTTCCGGTGGGTCTTCGAACGAAGGCAAATTTATTTTACCTCCAGAACAACAGAAACCAGCAGACTCCTTCCTCCACTTCGAAGCATTACAAAAGGAACATACTACGTTCATATCGCCTATTTCAGAAGATGATCTGTAATCAATTGTGAGGTTATAAGCAAACCCACTTTTATATTTATCGGACCACGCCACCGAATTTGTAGATTGATCTACTACGTGTATATCTAAGTCATTAAGACCATGTCGAAATCTGTCTGCAGTAAGACGGGCCTCTCGCTGTTCTTCTGTTTCAAGCGACCGAATATTTTCAATTCTTAATCTTTCATTAGATAAAGTAATCAATTGTTCTTGTCTCAAAGAATTGTAATAATCGCGTCCCGACTCTAGTCGTTGTTCATGCTCATGTTCATCTTCAAGAGATCGAATCATGTTATGGTGCGCCCTATCATTTGTCAAACGGTCTTGATATTGAGTAAAAGTTTCAGATTCTCGAGACAAAATATGACGTTCGCGATCAGCTGTAAGCCGTAATTCCCTCTCAGTGAAGGTTTCGGACTCGCGAGATAAAATATGACGTTCGCGGTCAGCTGTAAGCCGTAATTCCCTCTCAGTGAAGGTTTCAGACTCGCGAGATAATGTATGCCGTTCGCGGTCAGCTGTGAGTCGCAATTCTCGTTGTAAAGCAGTTTCAGCTTCTCGGGATAACGCATGTTGTTCCCGGTCAATGGAACGCCTTAGCTCTCGTTGAGAAGAGCTTTGAGAAGCCCGTGTTGTAGCTCGTCTCGCTCTTTCAGCTGCTAATCGCATCTCTCTTTCTGGAGAGCTTTCATTAGCTCGAGATGTTGAGGCACTAACTCTCATAGAGTTTAACCGATGTGCTCTTTCGTCTTCCGATTCTTGAGAACGCGTCATTCTCATTCTCCTAGCTTGACTCGAAGTTCGAGATAAAGATGGTCGTTTTTTAGGTGGCATCGTTTATTTTATTTTTAATCGACGGTAACTTAAATTCTATTTAGTTACCCAACAAAAAACTTACGTCAGAGGTCCTAATTATAGCTAAGTATATAATAAATAGAATATAAATCTAAGTGCCTATTAAAACTAAAATAATATTCTAATCGAATTATAAATATGTACGTAGGTACCTACAAATTACAAAAGAATAAAAAATGAAAATAAAGCTATACTTAATGCGTGTGCAATACTATCTACACTTACCTACTTCACTTAAAAATGAATAATAAGAAATACCTACAACTACTGTAATTAATCAAAGTACCTATGCTAATACAAAAAAAACCTTAGATGTTCTAAGTACAGCTGCTATATAATAAAAAAATATAAATCTAAGTGCCTATTTAAACTTAAATACCTAATATTCTAATAGAAGAACTAAGAAATATGTACCTACCTACCTACAACTTAGGTACAAAAAAAAAAGAAATGAAAATAAAGCTAAAACACGTGTGCAGTATAGGTAGATAGTAGGCAATATCTACCTATACCTACTTCACTTAAAAATAAATAAAAAATACCTATGAATACTATAATTAATAAAAGTACCTACCTACGCTTTTATCTACTCAATACAAAAAAAACTAAACATAAAATGCCCAAAACTAACCTATCAGTAACTAAAAATCTAACAATAATCTAATCTATCTATCTATTATCTAATCTAAAAATCGAATCTAAATCTACTTAAAAAGAAATAAAATAGGAACTATTAATAGTTAAGAATTTAAACAAAACTAAAACTAATTTAGAAAATAACAACAAAAGAAATTAAAATAAACTATTTAAAGACAAAAAGTCGCGCTGATAAGCACGGTTTATAAAATAACAATTATTGTCTGTCAATAAAGTTCAACACTCTGAACGCATCAACAGCCAAATATTGAATGACGCTTGCGCTCGCCTCCCGCCCCTTTTATACTCTGCCGCCGCGAGCCCCGTCGAGCGCGGCAACCGTTACGCAAAAATAATCCTTATAGCTTGATTCACTATTCACGCGCGATGTCTTGTTGGCGTATTTCATGTAAGTAAGTATAAGTTTGGTGTTTCTATACCGATTTCTATGATTCTTTTTTTATTGAATTGGTGCTAATGTTTATTTTTTTTTAAATTAGGAATGATGGTGAGCATTATTGGTTTTATAAACGTAAAAGTAAACAAATATAATAAGAAATCTCCGAACTGCTAAGCTATCGAGAGTTATGCGTGTTATTGTGAGTTAACTATAAAAGGTAGATATATGCTGTCTTGGAATATTTTTCGTGTATTTTTATGTAGAATATTTCCGTTATACATAGTTTCTATGTAGCTCTAACCATTAAGGCTGCACACGCGACGGAAGCTTAAAAAATCAAGCAACTTCTCCCATTTTCTCAACATTTCCTTTCACTGCTCTGCTCCTATTCATTGTAGTGTGATGAAAAGTATACTATTACCTGCCCAGGAGTATAAAGAATAATTGTACTAAGTTTCGTTAAAATCCGTCGAGTAGTTTTTTTTTCTATAAATAACATACAAACAGACAGACAGACAGACAGACAGACAAAAATTTTTTTAACTGCATTTTTGGCATCAATATCGAACACTAATCACCCCCTGCTACTTATTTTGTAAATATATTTCATGTACAGAATTGACCTCTCTACAGATTTATTATAAGTATAGATTAGCATATTTCTTGACATAAGACAGATCAGATGACATAAGACATGGTATGCAGTGCCGTAAATTCACGGTCTTAATTTTACTAGATTTCAGTAATGCGTTTAATACCGTGGATTTTGACATTCTGCTTGCTACTTTAGGTTCTATTAACATATCTCCTGTGGTACTTGACTGGTTTCATAGTTACTTGCATGGTCGCCGCCAACGAGTTAAACTTGGTGACTCTTTATCGGATTGGTCTACAATCATGGCTGGGGTACCGCAAGGTGGCGTGTTGTCTCCTCTTTTATTTTCTATATTTATCAATTCTGTTAGTGATCATATTTCTTCTCCCTACCACCTTTATGCTGATGACCTTCAAATTTATATTCAGGCAACTTTAGAAGATTTACCTCAAGCTATTAATAATTTAAATGACGAACTTAGTAAAATCTCACAATGGAGTAATTCCTTTGGACTTAAAATAAATACGATGAAAACACAAGCAATTATAATTGGTAGCAAAAAACTTCATTCTCGACTCGACCTTGACAAATTACCTGGTGTGCTATTTGACAGAGTTCATATACCTTTTAGGGAATATGTACGCAACTTAGGAATAATCTTTGACCGTCATCTTTCTTGGGCACCTCAGATCAGTGAGGTGAGCAAAAAGATGTTTTCCTCAGTAGGAACTTTAAGAAGGTTGCGTAATTTTCTTCCCATTTCCACGAAGATTGCGGTGGCACAAAGTATCCTTTTTCCTATACTTGATTATGCAGATGTATGTTATTTAGATCTTAGGGAGGAGCAACTGAATAAGCTTGAGCGTCTTCAAAATCTTTGCATAAGGTTCATATTTGGGCTTCGAAAGTATGACCACATATCTGAATTCCGTAAAAAGCTCAAGTGGCTCCCAATTCGCCTTCGCAGGAATACTCATATTTTAAATCTTCTATATCGCACTCTATTCAATCCTGCCCTTCCTCCTTATCTAAAACAGCGTTTTAAGCTTCTTGGGGAATCACACAATCATACTCTTCGCTCCGTAAATAAACTTCTCCTAGAAATTCCTCCCCACTCATCTTCCTTCTATGCTAAATCGTTTACTGTTTACGCCGTTCAGCTATGGAACGCCCTTCCCTTACAAGCAAGAAATGCTAAGTCCCTACCACTTTTTAAAAATATTTTAAAAGAGTACTATCTCAAGCATGGTTAATTGGATTCATTTATATATATACGAGTATATATGTATATATCTTTTCTTCTTTCCTTTCTTGATGCCAAAATTTTAAGTGTTTCTATAATATATATTTATATGTATTTTAAAATTATTTAAGTCTATTTTTTATTTATGTATATGTAGATGTTTATGTACATATATCGATTGTGTCTTTTTATAATATTAAATTATTTATATTTTCTACAATAATATATTGTAAGTTTCATTATTAGTAAGTTGCGGACCCCTTGTACTACTACCACAGCGTATCCTTAATCTAAAGGTTGCCTGGTAGAGATCGCTTGTTAGCGATAAGGCCGCCTTTTTGTATAACCAAATTATTCTATTGACTATTTGTAACGTGTAAATTAAAAATATTTGATTTTCTGGTGTGCAATAAAGTATATTTATTATTATTATTATTTCTTAAAAAAATAGATATACCATTTATAATTTTCTGAATACCATTTATATGATATATATTAATGTCTCTTGATCAATACGTTTAATTTAGTATTGCGTATTATACGTAGTATATTAATTCGCTATATTTTTACATTTTAAGTAGAGAAAGCTTAAATGGTATAATAAAGAGTTTTTATTCAAAGTCCTACAAAGAAAGTAAGTTATAATAGTGCAATGATCTGGAACTAAAAGTTAAATTATCGACAATAGAAAAGATACGTGTTAAAAAATGTGTAATTTTTAACACGTGACTTTTGTATTTTGTGAACAAAAGGTATATACGATTATATAAAAGATAGAATACTCTAAAAGAACACAAAGATTTAAAATAGATTGTATCATAATTAAAAACTTTCAATTCTTAAACTTAGATTAGTTAATAACATTTTTATAGTTATTTATTAGCATTGTTACTAGAGCAAATAAAATGCCTAAAGTCATAATTTATTCGTTGGACATTCAATTGTACTTTGTCGCTGAACGATTTATGCCGAATGCGAATAAATTTTATCGGTGAAATTACACAGATGGAATCTATGTTAGTTTCGATTTACGAATAGATTCTTATTGTCTTTTACACAAACTGCATATTAACAATCCAAAATACAAAATAATTATAACGATTAATAGCATACCAGTAAAATAAAATGGAAAAAATCAATTAAAATTAATTTTATATCTCATATTTTTAAAATGTTGTAACTTATGTTCTCAACAGTGTATATTGTGATAATCTTTAAAAGAATCTAAACACAAATATGTCGACTAGGACAATTGCTTTTTGTTCAACGTTGGTGTAAATGACGTAACTCTTATTACATTACACTTGTTGTCGCTGTCAGTAATGGAGTGTCAAGTGAGATGTCACTGAGTACACCCGTTACAGCAGTTGAGTTGAGTTGGTCGATTTTTATATATTAATTTAAGATTGACATTATAATTATTTCAATTTAAATTGCAGTGTACACTACATCCTATGTTATTCCATGAAGATCAATCTCAACGCTGTTTTGCATGTGTCTAAGCACCAAATTATAGCTTTATTCTCTTTAAATATTTTATCATTCAAATAAAGAAGTCCATATATTGGTTAATTGATATTATAGAACATTTGTTTGCATGAATTCGTCAAGAATATTAAGTCATTTGGAAAAAATGAATTTACCAATAGCACAAATGTCAATAAATATTGTTATATGTAGAATGTAAATTTAACGACTTATTAGGTATACTTAAAAGATAAATATTACTAAAGTAATCTTGTTACAAAATGTGCAAATAAATAGCTAAGAAACCTTATTTTCGCTAAACAAAAAACAGTTAATTATTTCTAGGGTTCCATTTAATATTCAATGATTGCCTCGAGTTTTTCTCTCTTGAATTAAAAGGTTGGTTTTATTATAATTGAGCACATTAGTTAACGACAATTTTTATGATAGTAAGGGGGCCTTTATAAATTATGTAAGTTATTTAGAGGAGGGGATTGTAGCCTAAATATTATCAATTCTTATTACAAGTAGTGCGGAAAGGAGGAATTTGATCTAACGTAAAACATTGAATGGATAATTTTACTATCTATTTTCGATTTTTTTCAACACCCAAATTGATTGTGGTCAAAACTACAAAAGTCAATACGATTAATATTATGGCAGTAAGTTAATATGATTTATGATATTATGATTATTTGTAATGGAAATTTCTTATTAAGGTGGAGGTGGGGGGGGAGGGGAGGAGCGAGTCAAATTAGTCTAGTAAACTATTACTACTTTATTTTAAAAAATTACTATTCTTTAACTTAATTTTTTTATTTACCACATGACGGCTAAGAATAAGTAGTATAACATTGATAATGCTTTATGTAATAACACAAATTAAACATAGTGTATAATACATTTCTCCTGAGCACTACATCACGGTGTCGTTAATACTGGGTCGGTACATCTGAGAGGTATAACTCGCCGCTCTCGTTGAATTAGAAGAATGATATCAAACTTCAAACGTATCCAACTATTTAGAAACAGGTTTGTGTAATATATTATTTATTACTTACATGTGCTGCTTATTCTATAATTAAATTCATTTCCAAGGTGTTTAACTAACAATTAATTATTTAACAATTATTGTCTAGGTAAAAAGATAATTTAACGAACTTGTTGATATATGAATAAAAGCCAAATATATTATTATCAAAAAGCCTTATCGCGGAGCTAAATCTCAACAATAGAGCTTGATTTTCGGGAACTAACAGCGCACGTGATTGACGTCATTATTACTAATGAGCAATTTTAGAACTCATTATCTATAATCTATTGTGAATTATTTAAATACATTAGATTAATATTAAATGTTATTCAATGAGAAGTGGTCTTGAGATTTGTAAAAACTGGATGGAACTGAGAAACATGATAAGTTGCGAATAATATTTTGTTGTTTCTTCATTTCTTTTTAATAATTTTAATTGAAAGGAAAAAAAAGAAACGGTCTAACTAGACCCCTAATTTTGAGTAGGTACGCGTAGTATCGAATATATATATATATATATATAGTATAGAAGTATCGAGTTTGAATTAACCATATATACATCTCCGTAAAAAAAATAAAACTTCTGTATGAATTTATAAAGTGAAACGGTCGTTTGTCACAAAACGCATATTTTGCCACTCACAAGGGAATTTATAGGATACTTCCCGTAGATAATTTAATATTGATGCTACTACTAGTTCAAGGGGTAGTGTTGATACCTATAACATGAAGGGGAATGTAGATATTTTAAAACATATTCTATTTATTTTTTACGACTCATAAATTCTTATTTATATTGAGAAATATTAAAAAATATTCAAACAGGAATCAATATCTTCTTGCCCCTATCCCAATTTCGGAGTCAGTGCAATGTATTTTTTCTTTCCATATACTCCTGTTACTCGTCATCTCCATACACACTCCCTTCTTTTCCATATTGTCTTTCACGGAATCCATCCATCTTTTTTAGGTCGTCCTCTACCTGTCAACACTCCACTACAATACCCTGCACCCTTATGCCCACATGCCTTTCATCTCTCCTCATAACATGCCCATACCGTGACAGACGGCTAACTCTATTTTTTTCTGTCAGTGTCGCTACCCAAGCAAGCTTCTCCTAATATATATTTCTTCTTCTTTACAGGAATGTTTGTAACGTAAAAATTTGTACGAAATTTCGACTCACTACTTTGATATTTTTTTTTAAATTATCAAAAAAATGTATGTTGAATAACTCCGTTGTTGTTTGGTGGAGTCAAATTTTGTTCGGTAGTTATGTACCTACATATGTATGTATGTATGTACATAGGTATACTTATTCCTTTTTGGAAAAGGCACTTAAAAAGCACACTGTAGGTACCTACCACAATTCATTTTCTCTTGCCAGCAGGCAACACATAAATTTCGGGTTTGTTGCATAGAAGTGATGATTTGTGACGACTCCAAAATGGGATAAGGGCAGGAAGATGATGATGAAGTAATGATTGGTGACGGTTTTTTTAAAGACATGAGCCTTTATTTATTTATATATTTTCCACTTTGAAGACACACCAGTGATTACTTGTGTACATCAAATGGAAGTGTCAGGAGGGCCTATTTTGATATCGTATTTATCAAAATAAGCCCTTCTGTAAAGACAGTCTCCAACTTAAAATAAGGCTACGAGGGTTCCAAACGCGCCCTGGTCTGAGAAGAACCACACAACAAACTCAGCCGGGATTTTTTTAAAATTGTGATCACTGTTTCACAAACGTCAATATATTTAGTGAGCAAAGTACGAACAACTAGAATCATCGCAATCAATTCGATAAGCCGTCCCAATAATAATTAATAATAAGAAAAGGGAAATCCGGAGAAGTCGGCAACAATGTTCGTTATTCACCGGCGCGCGGAGGTCTAGTGTGAGTGTGGCGCTCATACTTGGTTCACGGGTGATATATCGTAACCACTGCATCGTGAAATCCACTATAAATAATTTCCTAACATTGTCTCATCCCCTAACTTACTGAGGTCTACTGTTCACAGAACGACTAGTTGTTGATTAATACTAGTAATTTGTATCAAAAGTTCACGTCGTAGTCAAAACAGCTACGTTTATTGTCGGTAATACACAAATGAATTCAATAGCATAAATATTCTTATTTTACAAACAACCACTGACATTCTCATTAGAATTTAGTCAAATACTAAACTAAACTAAGAATACAAACTCTAGTTGAGAGCAGGTAAATTATAGTTATTAATTTAATCCGATCGCGTCGTCCACTCTTGATGTCACTTTAAGCCTTGCCTTTTGCATAATAAGCAAATTAGAAAATCCCTAGACGACAATTTTTTGTAATGTTGCATATAATATATAATTTATTTAAGTTATAACCTAATCCGTAATACGTTATATTAAAGTTATAACCAACTGTAAATGTAGGTAAGAATTAAAAGTAAACTAATTTTATGTTTAGACATCACTTAATAATTGTTTGCTCAATATAAAGAAGAAATAGTTGCCTCTAATGTAAATGTTTTTTGTTGTAGTTTAATAAATATTTTGAATAATTAAAATAAGTATATTTTAACCAGTATTAAAATATAATTACTGAAGTAAATAAAAGATGATACCTGTACTAAGAAATATTAATTAATTAACTATACCTTAATATATAACACCAAAGTCACAAATATTTCAATAAATTGTATTTATTATATTTCTATTTAGATTTCGTAGTGTATTTCGTGCATATATTACGACAACAAAGCGTTTTATAATTTGAATAAGAAAAATAGACAAATAGTACTTCCCCGCCGACAACTCCGTATTTTTTTGGTTACAAATATTCTTGTTTAAGTATTTTTTAAATATTTCTCAGTATAAATATAAATTTGTGCGTCGTAAAAAATAAACAGAACATGTTTTGAAATATCCACATTCTTTTTAATTTGGTATGATAAGTATCATCACAATCACTTGAACTAGTAGTAACTGCAATTTCATATTATCTACGGGAAATATTCTTCAATTTTGATTCCCTTATGAGTGTCGAAATATGAGTTTGTATATAACAAACGGCTGTATATCTTAATAATGTATTTTAGAAGTTTGTTGTTTTACAGCTTCAAGAGGTTGGAGATATAAGAATATGGTTAATTTCTACTCGATACTTCTAAGAGTGCTCAAAATTACGGGCCTAGAACATCTAAAAAAATGTGTGTGTACGTCCATTACCTTTGTTTCTCAGAAATAGTGAGTGAAAAAAAGCAGTGCGGAAAAGAAATATTCAGTAAGAAATGTTGTGTTATAAAATACGCAATTGAAGTTTGATCTTATAATGATAATGAACAGTTTAAATAAATGTTTGAAACCCGTAAGATACTCGTATTTCTATTCAATAAAAAAATATAGAAAGGTTACGTATAATAATGCCAATATACGATTTACAAGTTTTATAATATAAAATATAGCAAAATTTTATTTCATTCTTACTAAGCAAAAACTGGCAAGATATAATGTTTAAAATCTTATGTTTCATAGAATAGATATTTTACACCGTTCCAAAAATATATATTTTTCTAAAAAATATCTTCTGTTTAAATTAATAGAATCAATATTATGCATAAAAAATTCTCCATTTCTAATTTCAGTTTTAATAAGTATATAGAGATATGAGTATATATACATATATTATATTATATTTATATATATATTATAAACTGAAACCGCACAGGAGTTTGGTAAAACTGTTTCACTATAGCGTTCAGAGGTTAGGGAATTAAGTTGAACCAAAACTTTTTCAATCTAAGAAAAGCCGCACTTTATTAGGACAGGACTTGATATGTAAGTAACAATAAGATATAGATAATATAAAAATGAAGAATATACATCATCAACAACATCCCTTGTCTGCGATACTATGACAAATTAATTTCTCAACTCGAAGGGAAAAACGCAGACTTACTGAAATTACTTATATTTGGAAAGCTTGAAACCTTATTCGATACTTAATTGAATTATAGAAGTATGTGGAGGCATAAGGTGAAGGACCATTCATCCCTTTAAGAAAGGTTTTTTTTATTATAGTTAGGTTTAGAATTTGGTAAATGAAGGAGTATTAATCTTATTATTCAAATTTTACAAATATTTCCAAATTTAATTAAGTTACACCACAATATGTGATTTGTGTTTTAAAGTATAGTTACTTTACATTTACGCTCTACAATATCTTTAATAAGTTTATAACATTTAAAATTATGTTAAAAGCAGTTGAAATCGAATGAAAATTGCATTTAATCTAGTTTTAAGATTGAATCTTAATTATAAAGTTCAAAACGTGTTACGATGCTTCTGGCTCGCCTTTATATTAATTTATACTGAAAGATACGAACAGCGACATCTTACTCGTAAATAGAATTTAGCGTCATCTAGTAACATTGAATGCGATCCTGTTGACGTTGTAGCTCTCCTTTCCTTATCTTGCATAATGAAGGCATAAGCCGGTAATATTATTTAAATACTCGTATTATACTAAATAATATGCTTAAACAAGTTGAGTAATAGTTAACTTATTTGAAAAAACTACAGTAAATACTTCGTTATTTATCTTTATTCAGAATATAAAAATTGTCTTAGGAAAGAAAGATTAGTTAACGCTGCGTTATCGTTGTAAACATTTAAATTATTCAGTTGTATTATCTAGTTTAAGTTTATATTTTCGAACATAAATGATATTACTGTCTGAGCAGTAAGAAATATTTATAAACATTAAAGATTCATTTAATATATTTTATATCAGATGAGATTAAATTGCATTTGATATATGAGTTTAAAAATAAAATAATATTATGTACGTAGAAATTTGTCTAAATCAAGTTATATATAAAAATTAGAGCAGACCGGAGAAACAATTACAGATTATTCATATAACAATAAAACCTTTTGTAAAACAAGGAGCTTAAAACAATCTGTGATGTATTCACTGATGTTAAGAGTTGGACTTCAAGCCTTGTAGGTTTTTGAAGCTCACTATTATACAAAAAGCCATAACCGTATCCATAGCTAATATTTTAAGAAATTTCTACCTGAATTGAAAGTTTGAAAACTTCATCTACTTTGTTAGGTTCATTAGCTTTTATCTAGTAACTTTACTTCAGAAACTAAGTTAGTTTTCTGTAATTTTGTCTTTTTACTATCTTAGGAAAACGAATCTTTAAAATATTTTAAACTCAATTTGGTTAATTAGTTTTTTTTAATCTTTAACTTTACGAATGAGTTGAGATTGAAAATGATTTAAACTAAAAAAACTAAATGTAGTTTATTGAATATTTTCATATCGATTCGGTTGCAATTATTAAATTAAAATATAATTTTGGAAATATATATAAATGTAAACGGCATCGTTAGTAATTTGTAAATACTGGTATGAGGTTCTATTTTACTAAGCAGATAAAATCTGGATACAAAACGATTGCAATCTTTAACTATATATATATCTAAGATATGTATTATACATAGTTTGCTTTGCCTGAAACCTGAAAGTAATATATAACGTCACTGAATTCCCAGAATTCAAACACAGCATCACGTGATCGTAAGTCGAAGCCTCCATGGAGTTAGTTGCCTCACACATATATCTTCCCGCTCATTGAATTAACAAAACCGATGTCTAGTCGTAATCAATTATCTTGAGATATGTTAGTGTAATATATTATTTGATAATGTCTGTTTGTTCCACTTGAAAGTTATTAAAAATTCTTATTAATTTCGAAGAGTAAAAATAAACTCACTGTGACTACGCTGACTTTATGTTATTTTAATAAATACTGACAGAAGTTATTAAATACTTACAAAAATGTATCTAAACGTCAAACAATAAAATTACTTGACTTGTGAAGTTTAATGTGTAAAAATTTATATAATATTTTTAATTTCTTTAATGATTTTCGCTTTAATTATTTATTATAAGCAGGATTTGACAAGTGTTTTTAATTTTTTTAGATCAAGAATTACGAGGAAATGTTAGAACAAAATTCGTATATAATTATTAAAGCAGCTCTAAGCATTTATTTATTGTCATTAATGGCAGGAACGTTAATAATTTTATTATTACTTAATACTAGTTCGTAAAATAAATAAATAATTTAGAAGTCATTGTTACGTTTTAAGCCAATAGAGTTTTTTCCCAACAACGATACGGAAACGTAGTGATATTTTGTAGTATCATTTTTGTTAATTATGTCGCAACTTTATAATAATTAATATTTATTTAAATTGAAATGTAAGCAATTGAAAGTGATATAACACTAAATAAATAATACTATGTTTATTACATATTTATAAATAATTAAGAGGGTTTAAAATATTATACATTAGTTGTGTTATCTAAATAGCTCTCTATTCAGAGCGTCATTTATCACAATTAGCAGAGCGCTGCACAACACAACACTCCGACGCTCTGAGATGTTTAAATGTACCGAGCGTTATTTAGTGCGGATTTAAGTCACCCTGTCAAGGCTTTTAAATATTAAGATTATACAAACTGAAAATGTTTATTAATAATTATCTAAAAATAAAAATAAAAAAATTGTCAAATATAAAAACAAAAATTTATTTTGTTTCCTATAAACTAATTCGGATTATCGTAATGGTCTGTCCAAAACTTAGAATTCTAAATTTAGTGTTGTATTGTAATCTACTACTTGAAATTATTGACAAGATAATGATATTAAAATATATTGTATCTGTCCATTGAATTGTAAAATCGTTATCATTTTCAAAGTCATAAAGCTCTCGATTGTATCAGGTGTTGTTTATGATAATGTAGCATACATTTTAATAAAATGGGTCAGTATAAATTATTTTACGTATTACAATTATATCCTACGTTATAAACAAAAAAATAATATAAAAAACAACTAACTAAGGAGTAAAGACAATAATAATCTGACACCGTCTAGACAATATTTATTATCTATAAATTTTATTTTATTTTCGAGACTGTATATTATATGAGCTTACTTTATTGGCAATTACTTAAAATAACATGATACTGAAAAAACAACATACTGATTAATAATCTTTTTGTAATTTAAAGTGTATATTAATAATGTAAATAACTTCAGAATGTATCACTGTTACAAAATAATGACTGAGCTAATATATTTGTATTTCTGTGAATAAAACTCAACTTTTAACTATAATGCTTCTTTACTCTCTCTGTGAATTAATGGTAACGCTTTAATTTTATTGTTACTGTTAGTTGTCCATGAGCGATGGTAACTACTAGTTAGATGGACGTTGGCTCGTTCGATCACTAGTTTTAGAAAGAAAAAAAAGTATGGTAATAGAGTAATGGTAAATAAATGGATTACTGAAGGTGCAGGAAAATATGATTAAGGATAATTAGGTTTACTTTCGTAAAAATTCCGAATCTATACTCAAACATAGTTTCATTTTCTATTATAAAAGACAATTTTAAAAGTTTTGCGTGCGACGAAATAAAATATTCAACATCTGGTATCAATGAGTCTCGCAGAGCATTGCGAGGCGAGACACGGAGCGGGCAGATGTCGGTGGGTGAATCTATGACCAGTTAATGACGATTCTATGTAAAATCTTACTTTTGAAATCGTATTACTAAGAATGCTCAAAATTGTTCAAGCTTAAAAGTTTATTTCAAATTATGAGCACTTTAAGTTTGACAGTGTGTTTGCTTTAAAAAATTATCAAATTTGTTTACAAAAATAAAACGGTTATTGATTAAAAAACATTGTGAAGCGGTAAAGTATAACACAATGGAGATCAACTAATACTACATAATGGTAGATCTAAATTTATTACTGAAATCATATATAATTAGTGTAATATTAGTATTCACTGGAATTTATACCAAAAGCAATCATTACATTGAAAGCTAATATTATGTTTTAATTAAAATTTGTAGTGTTATTTCTTTGGGAAACCCTTTTCTTTTTTCGCAGTATTGGCTCCACCCTCTTCTTTTATGTACAACATCATGTTTTCACTTTTGAATTATTGGTAATAGTATAAATCACATGATTTAGCATAAAATTATGCTAACATGTATTACATTATTTTTAAATCTTACAGAACACCCAAAGTTCATAGTTTCAACAATTCTTCAAAATTGTATTTCGATCTGCTGAGATGGCTTATGCTTACACCCTAGAGATGTGTCAAAAGAATGTTCTGATAAATTATTCTTCTTAAAAATAAATGTCCAAGTAAATCTATAACAGAAAAACCGTTAATGTATGTATGTCTTCTAGGGTCACTCACAACAGATAACATCGTCTTTCAGATAATAATTGGTACAATTTTCACTTGTTTTTTAATATTCGTATATTGAATATTTAAGACGTGTAAAACTTTTCTTGGTTTCTTGCTAAAAGCTTACCTGGTAAAAGCTAATGAACCTAACAAAGTTAATAAAGTTTTATAACTTCCACTTCCTATGAAATTTACTTCCTACAGTTGTAGGTTTTAGTAAAATTATTTCTGAGAAAGAATGATAACAAATATGTTAATTTTTCCCGAAAAATTAAATATAAGGACTCTGAGATATAGAATTTTTATATAAAACACATATACGAAATTCCATATCTTAAAGTCTATTAGGAATAAAAAAAAATTAAAGTATTTTATGATTATTAAGTTATGATATTTCTTCAAAACAATTGAAGGATTCATACGAAGTCATGATATAAACGCAACACAGACAAAATGAACATAACATAAGGAATTACATACATTCAAATTAAACTATTCTGATTACTTAAATAAAACACCTATTTTATATATAATATGACCGAATGAATATTGATCTATCTTTTTTGAAACTTAAAATTAAATAATAAATACTGCAAAGAATAGTTCAGATTTAAGTAATAAGTTCATCACATCACATCACATATTCCATCAAAACTTTGTAATAAATGCAGCTATTTCATAATTAACGAGATAAATAAAATTAAGGATGCAGATATTCAAATAAGTTTTAATTGAAATCACAAACAACCGCGGAAGGAACTCTGGAGGTAGTGTTTGAATATTAATTCTGACCCGGAAATAATGAAAGCAGTCTTTATACTTGCCAATGAAAATATACTTTTTTCTTATATTAACTAGAAACAGGGCGGGTCAGGTATTCACTCGCCTGATTTTAAAGACATCATGTGACTAGTTTTGCATCAGAAGAGAAACCTTTAATACACGTTTATTGGATTTAATAAAGTGCATTAGATATGAAACAAAAATATGAACATCCTTGTCTTAAAATAAGAATATTAAAGTTGAATAAGTATGTATACTTAGTCAATAATTATATCTACAATTTAGAATTAGGAGCTTATTCTATGTAAAAGCATTTATAAGATTGATTTCGTTCATATTATTCTTATACCGAGTTATACTGTAACTGATATCTTTCTTTCACTTCTTTCACTGTGTTACTGAAAAGAGTGTAACGTAATCGTTACGGTCATTTGTTGCTTCGACATTCTGTTATTAGAATTTGTTAAAGTATTTCAAAATACAATACATTTTAATATAAGTTTATTATTTTTATCTTATTTATATTTTATGTATGTAAAAATAAAAGATAGTATATATATATCTCTTAAGGATTTAATTACATTTATAAAAAATATTCAATATAACCAATGTATCTATAATAACATAAAAAAAATTAAAACATTAATAATAATATAAACGCTATATAATAGTCTCTATATATGATGCTCAAAATACAATATTAATTATTTTTTCTTTAATAAGAATATGTTGCTGATTTCTTAAAGGGAAATTTAAATACATTTTTATTTTTAATTGTACTTTAACATTATAAAATCAACCTAACCGGTTTGAGAGTTTTTAAATTATTAACATCTTTACAATATGTAATATAAATAATACCTTTTATTTATAATAATTTTTGGGCTTTCACAAAGCCTATTACCTAGTTGATATATGACTGCGATCAGGCTTTTTATATATGAACATAATTAACCAAATCAATCAAATTCAATATAGATTCTATTTGTGTAATTTCAAAAATAAAACTTATTGGCATTCGGTATAAACTGTTCAGCTACAAAAATAATTGAATGTTCAAAGAAAAAAATTCTGGCGTGAAGCGTTTGCTTGACAGTGACAGTGATAATAAAAATAATAACTGTTGATGAAAATGGTGATGTTATCAGTGTGTGCATTGACATTGGATTTTTAATTAAAATGTTATACGTTTTCCGTCGAGTATAAAAATATTTTTTTTTTTTTTTTTTTTTTTTTTTTTTTATACTGTCTAGGTTAGTACTTGACTACATTCCACCTGATGGAAAGTGGAAATGTAGTCATAGGTGGTAAGGCGTATTAACCTAGTAACCTATTCACTCTTCTCTTGAAGACACCCACATTGTATGTGGACGGAAATACCGACGCAGGCAAGCTATTCCAGTCCTTCGCTGTACGCATTAAAAAAGACGAAGCAAAGCGCTTCGTTCGGACAGGAGGAATGTCCACAACGTAAGGATGGATATCCGCCGTGCGTCGGAACGTCCTGTGATGGAAGGGGGACGGAGGAATTAAATCGTGTAATTCCTGCGCACACTCACCAAAGTGTATCCTATAGAATACTGAGAGGCTAGCAATTCTACGCCTGTGTTCAAGGCTGTGGAGGTTGGTTTCAACCAATTCAGGGTCACCTATAAGCCTCTTTGCTCGCCTCTCAATTGAGTCCAGAACCGCAAGATGAGACTTAGCGGCACCAGCGAATATATGCCCACAGTACTCCACACACGACCGGATCTGTGCTTTGTATAATACAAGAAGCTGTCCCGGTGTAAAGTACTGACGGACCTTCGCAAGAACGGCAAGCTTTCCCGCAGCTGCTCTTGCTCTGGACTCAATACACCGACCAAAGTTAAGGTTCGAGGAAATCTCTAAGCCTAACAACTGAAGCCGGTCACTGTATTCCAAAGATACACTCTGGAAAGTAGGAGCCAAGGTGAAAGGGCTCCTTTTGGCGGTGAACAGACACGTCTGCGTTTTGGTGGCGTTGAATTTGACAAGATTGGCATTGCCCCATGCGGAAACTGCCTGAAGTTTGTCATTCAGACGTTGCACCATGGCTTCTCTTTCAGACTGTACTTGATCTCTACTAGCCCGACTACTCGGCAGGTATCTTTCTACAACTGTGCTGTCGTCTGCATACCCATAGATACCGGGCTTCAGCAGATCGTTAATGTGCAGCAGAAAGAGAGTTGCAGAAAGAACGGACCCCTGAGGCACTCCGGCATTTATTGTCAAAGGTTCCGAGGAACACCCGTCGACAACTACTCGGAGAGATCTTTGGTTCAGAAAGTCCGTTACCCAGCCGATCAGACCAGGAGATATGCCGTATGCTGAAAGCTTGCTTATAAGGCTCGCATGCCAGACCCTGTCAAATGCCTTCGAGACGTCAAGAGAGACGGCGACCGCTTCTCCGTTCTTCTCGAAGGCCTCGCCTAAAATGTGCGTAGCGTACACTAGAAGGTCCCCAGTGGACCTATTTCGGCGAAACCCGTACTGTCGGTCACTGAGGAGATCGTTACCTTCAAGGTACGCTAAAAGGCGCGAGTTCAATACACGCTCCATAATCTTGCAGAGTATGGAGGTGATTGAAATCGGTCTATAATTGACAGGATCGGCACGGCTGCCTTTTTTGGGCACTGGTTGCACGTTAGCAAGCTTCCAAGATTTCGGCACTATTCCAGACTTGAAAGAGAGGCGATACAGACGTGTCAATACAGGAGACAACTCAGCTGCGCATATCTTGAGCAGAATGGCTGGTATACCATCAGGACCACTGGCTTTATTCACATCAAGGCGACACAATGCTCTCCATACCTCTTTGTTAGTGATGCGGATTTCAGGCATCGAAATACCGCAGTGAGGAAGATGTGCTGGAGAAGCATTGCCAGTGTCTAGATGTGAATTATCAGCGAACAGAGAAGCAAGTACATTCGCTTTCTCCGTCGCTGTATGGGCCAGAGATCCATCCGGCTTCAGCAGAGCAGGTAGTGAGGGTTTGCAGAAGTTCGACTCGATCGCTTTGGCAAGAGACCAGAAAGCTCGACTGCCAGTAGGTCTGACAGAGAGCTTTTCGCCATTCTTAGCAATACGATCGCGACGAGCCTTCCGTAATGCCTTTTTATAGGACTTGGCAGCTTGGTTAAAGGCTCTCTTCTTTAAACTTACATCCGGAGCTTTGCGGCTTCGAGCATCAGCCCAAATGAGGTATGCCGAATGTTTTCGGTCTTCAGCATGACCACATTCGGCATTAAACCATGGGCGAGCTTTGCCACCGATGGGTACGTCAGCAAAAGGAATGAAGTACTCCATTGCCTGATGTGTATAAAATGTTGATTCAATTTGTTTTTTATTACATTTAATTTATTTTGAAATGTGTCTTCTATTTAAATTTTGAACTGCGTTAAATAATTTTTAGATTTAAAAGCAATCTTATAACTATTTCTTATATCACTTCAATTATAGTATATTGAATTATAAGGTATATAATTTATTAATAAATAATTAAAAAACACGTTTAAATTAGTAGAGTATCCTTATCTCCTTGTCGTGTTTATTAATGTAATACAAGCTACAATGCGTTTTAAAATTGTAGTAACCAAATCCCCAGTATAGGAGTTGCGTTATTAATAAAGGCATCTGATTTTATGACACTAATAAAAAAATTCTTTAAGACTAAAAATTAAATTTATTATTTTACGTTACGTTAGAGGTACGTAACACAAGTAAGCGTTAATATAATATAATGACGTGATCGGCTGTGGTATCTTTATTAGTGTAAATTGAACATTTAATAAATTAAATTTTCTGTGGTTGACAAAAATTTAATAGGTAATTTATAACAAGAGATAATTTTGTAAGCATTCTAACGTAGTTGGCAACGTGTTTAATCGATTTAACTTATTCACTAGACGGATAAATTTAATAGAAGGAACTTTAATATAACATTGTAAAGTTAGCATCTAACCTAATCTTATGGTACTTCAGGTAAGTTTAACTTCTCTTTTAAGTAGTTAATGTTACGAGCAGCGGGCGACGCGTTGTTGGTCAAAGAGTTTATATCAAAAGTTGTTGATCGTTGTTACGAGTTGTGTTGACAATATACATATTAAAATGTGATGGGTAGTTATTAAACATTTAATTTAATAATTATTTATTGGTATATTTAAATGACTTCATTCATGGTCGTCGGTAGGACGCTCGAATAGATATTATGTCTTTGTCCTGGTAATGTCTGGCCAGGGGTTCCTCAGGGTAGCGTGTCTCTCTGTATCTCCTTTACTGGTCTCCATTTTTATCAATACCAATAATCAATATATCTCTTATTGTTTTAGCTATTGGTAATGACCTAACTGCAAACCAAAAATGGTGTAAACTAACATTTAAGTCACTACATTGAAACAGACAAAAACTTTTATATGAAGAGGTCCTTTGAGACAGATTAAATTAACGTAATTTTAAAAATCGTACAAATAACGCACTCAGTAATACTGCAATTAAAAGTAACATACGTTATAAATAAAAGGTATGGGCAGCTGTTTAAAAAGGGTAAATATTAAGAAAAATCATTGTTTTCGATTCGTATACATACCGTAAGTATATAGAAAAATCTAATATATTATTTCAACTCAAAAAATGATCTGTTGATTTTATGGTACGTGTAAGAACAAGTACATAAATAATGTAAAGTTTTTAAATTTTTATAAAAAAAAATTAACGTACAATTATTTTGAATATTCAAATGCTTGTAGAAGACACGTTTCAAAACAAAATCAATCGAATAAAAACAAATTGAATAAATATTTTATATAAATATTTCCATCGCGTATAACATTTTAATTAAAAATCGAATGTTAATGAACAAACTTATAAGTTCCCAATTTTCATCGACAGATACTATTTTTATTACATTGGACATTCTATTTTTTTTTGTAGCTGATTAGTTTATACCGAATGCCAACAAGTTTTATCCTTGAAATAACAGAAATAGAATCTATATTGATTTTGATTTACGAATTGATTCTTGTTACCTTCCACGAAAATTAATTATTTACTACATGTTAAATAATACTGGTGAATAATATTGAAATAGAAATATATTGGGTTAGGACTCAATAATAATCCGGATCAAAGTCATGTCTCAACCAGACTAAAAGGTATGTGAAGGTATAGTAAAAATATTATTTAAATACCATGTTGTAAAAATATTAACAATATCTAAAGTATTATTCAAAAATCAAGACAAGGACAATCTGATTCAGTTGGCATCAACTTTATAAAAATGTATTGTAATCTTTAAGGAATAAACAAGAACTTATTAAAGGAAAAAAGATTAACATTCAATTTCCAATATCATAGCGATTACATAATTGTCAATGTTCTCAAATTTATTAAAAACTTTATTGTAGGTACATTGGTTATATTCAATATTATTTATTTGAACTAGTTCAGTAAATTATTGTGAGATACTTTGTCAAATTCGAATAACAGATATGCCGTTTTGTGCTGAGCCATATGCATTCGTACTTCAACGTATTTAACTCGTATTATGATGTTATGACTTGAATAACATGTAAGTCTTCGTCAATCAAGGAAAATGAATGTTTCAAAAATGCAAAGTAATAACGAAATGGCAGGTTTCGAACTTTATATTTAAGATGATGAACCCTAGGTATGACGCTTCATGGACAGGGGCAGGTGCATTCTATGGATGACTTTTACCTTAGGATGCACGCGTCCTCAGTCTATTCACCTTTCCTCCAAGTGATAGACTGGCGAACGGCTAGGAGGGGGAGCGCAAAAGTCGTGTAGATCCTCATAGCAAGGCTGATGGAGTTCTTCTTCCCGTGGTGCTGCCTGTTATTGGTTTGATCCCCTCAGGAACAAACGTAACTAAAACACAAAGCCGAACCTCTACATCCAACAGTTCAACCTATCCACCTTCCACTATTCCCTTCAATCTCACAACTCCTGTCGACACCCGCTCCAAAACCCAATCCATGGTGTGATGCGAACCGTGCCTAAGGATGCATGGCTGTAGGGAAGTACAGTCGCAAACGGTGCCACCCGATACCGGGGCGCCTCGGGGTGTATCCAATGCCCTTCTGGCCGGCAAGCGGGGCTCTGCCGGTCAGCAACCTTTATATCCCTAGCTACTCGTGGGACTCATATGGAAGAACTTGACATTGAGAACTTGCTACTATCCTCCCCCCAGCCAATGGAGGGAACCACATCTGCGACGGAAGTGCAGTTAATTGCCTCCTCGGAGAATGTTCATGAGGCAGGCGTTGGGACGAGCCAGGAGGAAGCTGGAGGCAGTACTGACTCCAGAAAGACTCCTGGGACCGCCCAGACGGACCCTGCAAGTAGACCACTCCGATTATCAGGAGCCGCCCGGAAACGGTTACAAAGGCTGAAAGCATCGGGTGTAAGCGCTGAAGAGGCCTTAACCCTATGCCGCAAAACCTGGGCCGAAATTCCGGACAGAAAACCACCACCGGAGGATGCGAGGGCGGTTAAGCGCACTCGATCCGAGGAGGAGTCACCTCGCACGCAGCCGCAGGCCAAAAAGTCTGCCACTGCCGAGGCACATACTCCTCCATCATTCTCACAGGTGGCGGGGTCGTCACGTATCGGTGTTCAGAACACGACGCCGATGACGGAGGACCAGATGAAATTGGTGCATAGCGCTCTGGTTCGGGCCATCATTGGGATCGAATCGGAGAGCGTAAAACCAAAATTTGGAGGTTTCACCCACAAGCCAGGCTGGATTCTGATCACATGCATGGATCAGGTCTCAACGAACTGGGTTGTGGAGGTAATCCCTAAACTATCGCCTTGGGACGGGGCAAAACTCTCTATTATACCCGAGAGTGAGCTGCCCAAACCGACCATCGCGGTGACATTTCTGCCCACCAGTGAGGTGGAGAATGTGGAGCAGGCTCTACTAATCCTGCCCAAGCAGAACACGGGTCTGAATGTCGGCCTGTGGAGGGTTCTGCACAGTAGGGCTGTGGAGAATGGTCAGCTTGTGACGTTCTCCATGGACGAGCCCTCTGTGGAGGCACTCCGTGGACGAAATTTCATGGCTGCTCTTGGCTTTAAAAACATCACTTTTAAGGTCAGGAGTGGTCAGGAATCAGACCCAAAGCCCGGGCCGAGTACGACCGAGCCACAACCCACTGGGGAGCGAAGAGTACGCCCTCAGGCTGGCGGCACGGAGCCGGCCAGTGAGGCGAACACCCGGATTCATGCGGTGCGACCGCCTCTTGGTTCTGGCAGAGTGCCAAAATATGCCGGTAGGGGTGCCTACAGGGGCAACCCTGCGGCACGGGGTAGAGGTAGGGCTGACTGTGGACTGATGGGGCCGCAGCAAAAGCCCAAACCGAAACCATCCGGGTCGCGCAAACCTTGCCCCGGTAAGTAATGGCCTTTACCGGGGAACCAGCGAGGCTCCTCCAGGCTAACCTCCATCATGCTGTGGCTGCGACCGCTGTGATGGAGTGCTGCCTCAAGGAGGGGAAAGCTAGCCTCGCATTACTCCAAGAGCCCTGGATTCGTGGCATCAAAGTTCTGGGACTCAACACCGCGGGTAAGATACTTGTTAACAACAACGGCACTAAGCCCAGAGCATGCATTGTGTATAATAAGAATATACAGCTCCTACCAATTTCAGAGTTGTGCACCGACGACCTGGTTGCAGCGTTCTGCAATCTCAAAGGGTGGAGTGGCTCCCGAGTCATTATTTGCTCGGCCTACCTTCCCGGAGAGAACAGTAACCCCGCTGAGGAGCTTGAGCGGGTCGTTGAATACGCCCGCAAGCATCGTGCCGAGCTCCTGGTGGGATGCGACGCGAACGCCCACCACACAATTTGGGGAAGCAGCAACATCAACAGAAGAGGTGAGTTGCTCCATGACTTTTTATTAGTAAATAACCTCTACATACTGAACCGGGGCAATAATCCTACTTTTGTAACGAAATCCAGAGCTGAGGTCCTGGATATAACCTTTGCCACTCAAAATCTCGCGAGGCATATTACTGACTGGCGGGTGAGCGACGAAACCTCGATGTCTGTTCATCGACACATTGCGTTCGGACTTATGGCATCAATCGACGACCAAGTCATGGCATATAGGAATCCCAGATCTACAAACTGGGAATCCTATTGTGCCAATTTAAAGCAAAACCTTGAGGACTTGCCTGGCAGCATCAAGACTCCTGATGGACTGGAAATAGCGACGACAATGTTAGAGGAAGGCATACGTTCTGCCTACTCTGACAGCTGCCCGCTGAAAACAAAGACATCAAAGAGGAAGGTACCATGGTGGAGCTCTAAGCTGCAAAAGCTTAGAGAGAGAACTCGCAGGTTATTCAATAGGGCCAAACGGACTCGCGATTGGGAGGAGTACCGAAGAGCTCTAACCAAATACAACAAAGAAATTAGGAAAGCCAAAAGAGCTTCGTGGAGGAAGCTCTGCGAGGAAGTGGAGAGTCTGCCTCAGGGAGCACGACTTCACAAAATGCTCTCTAAGTCAGAGGCCAGCCATCTGGGCATACTAAACAGACCAGATGGAACTCACACCTAAAGTGAGCATGAAACTCTGACTGAGCTCATCAGAGCTCACTTCCCTGGGGCGGATTGCAGCGGTGCTGCTGCAAACAAACCGGCCCTCCAACATAGAACTCGTACTGAGGACTGGAGAAGAGCCGCTTTAGTAATCCGCCCGAAGCAGCTGGAATGGGCCATAGGCTCTTTCAAACCATATAAAGCATGCGGACTGGATGGTATCTTTCCAGTACTCCTCCAAAAGGGATTGGAGATACTGCGGCCGCATCTAATTAAAATCTACAGGGCAAGTTTTGCCTGTGGATATATACCTTCTTCTTGGCAAAATGCAAAGGTTATTTTTATACCAAAAGCTGGCAGGAAGGACTACAGCACAGCGAAAGCCTTTCGACCAATCAGCCTTACTTCATTCCTTCTTAAAACGATGGAAAAAATACTCGATTTACACATCAGAGAAAGTATCCAAATGGTGAAACCTATCCACCCCTCACAACACGCCTATCGCAAGGGCTGGTCTACCGAAACTGCCCTTCTCAACTTGGTTGACAAAATCGAAAAGGCGCTTGAGGACCGTGAAATTGCCTTGGGAGCTTTCCTAGATGTGGAGGGAGCTTTTGACAACACGCCTTTCAAATCCCTGGTCAAGAGCCTTGTGTGCAAACAAACAGACCCGACCACGGTGAAATGGGTCGAATCAATGCTTTCAAACAGAAGGGCAACTATTACCCTCAATGATACCACTGTGGAGTTTACATCCACCAGAGGATGCCCACAGGGTGGCGTTTTATCGCCGCTTTTATGGACACTGGTGGTGGATGAGCTGCTGCACAGTATGACTGAACTCCGATATGATGTGCAAGGGTACGCAGACGACCTTGTCATTGTCGTTCGTGGTTTCAGCCAAATGACCGTCTCTGACATCATGCAGAGGGCTTTGAGCCTGGTTGCAAGCTGGTGTGTGGAGAACGAGCTATCCATCAATGCGGATAAAACGGTGATTGTTCCATTTACAAATAAGAGGCGTCTGGACGGTCTACGGTGCCCAGTCCTCAATGGGAAGATAATTCCTTTCTCCCGTGAAGTCAAGTACCTAGGCGTAACTTTAGACCAAAGACTGAAATGGAACACCCACATTGATAACACCATATCCAAGGCTAAGATGGCCTTGGGAGTGTGTGGTAGGATGGCGTGCGGCAGGTGGGGCCTTCAGCCCAAGATGATGCTGTGGCTCTATACCGCGATCGTAAGGCCGGTGGTGACTTACGCGTCCGTGGTATGGTGGAGCAAGTGTCAGCAGGTTGCGGTCAGGGACAGGCTGAACAGTCTCCAAGGGACTGCCTGTCGCATGGTGACTGGCGCCATGTCCAGTTGCCCAGGAGCGGCTCTGAATGCCCTACTGGATCTCCCACCTCTCGACTTACATGTCAAGAGGGTGGCTAGGGGCAGTATTCTCAGAGTATCGGCCCAGGGCAGTACAAACTGGATGTCGAACAGGCTGAGGACCTTTAAGGACTCGATCATGAGCGACAACGTACTGGCGATGAATGGCGACAGCATGGTTCCACACTGCAACTTTGTGCAGAACTATTCTGTGGAAATACCGACAAGGGAGGAATGGTCGACCGGCCTCCCCTGGAGGAACGGGTGCCTTGTATGGTACACCGATGGATCCAAAATGGGACCTAATGTAGGATGCGGGGTATATGGAGAGCGCCCTGGCCACAGGGAAAGCGTAAGCCTGGGCAGATATGCCTCCATTTTTCAGGCAGAGGTGTACGCCATAACCGCTTGTGCGACCCTGAATCTGCAGCGCAACTACACGAACAGGACCATTTACATCAACTCGGATAGTCAGGCGGCACTAAAGGCCCTAAACTCGAACACCATCACGTCGAGACTGGTGCTTGACTGCCTGACGAAACTAAACACTCTGGGCTGCAAAAACAGAGTGGTCCTAAGATGGGTCCCGGGCCACGAGGGCCATGTCGGCAACGAGATTGCCGACGAGCTGGCCCGTGCAGGAGCTAGGAGCAAAACATATGGTCCAGAACCAATATGTGGTGTTCCAAGCAGCCTAGCTCGTATGACCCTAAATAACCTCACTAGGTGCGAGGCCATGAGGCGTTGTGAGGAGATCCCGGGCCACAAGCATTCCAAAGCCCTTATCAAACCCTTTAATGCGAAAGCAGCTAAGGAGCGCATTGGGCTGAGCAGGAATAATCTGCGACAACGTACTGGCGATGAATGGCGACAGCATGGTTCCACACTGCAACTTTGTGCAGAACTATTCTGTGGAAATACCGACAAGGGAGGAATGGTCGACCGGCCTCCCCTGGAGGAACGGGTGCCTTGTA
The DNA here is from genome assembly GCA_918358695.1 of Melinaea menophilus ssp. n. AW-2005. Lineage (NCBI taxonomy): Eukaryota > Metazoa > Arthropoda > Insecta > Lepidoptera > Nymphalidae > Melinaea > Melinaea menophilus. The sequence continues at coordinate 2,640,962 of OU911049.1, forward strand.
TGGTACACCGATGGATCCAAAATGGGACCTAATGTAGGATGCGGGGTATATGAAGAGCGCCCTGGCCACAGGGAAAGCGTAAGCCTGGGCAGATATGCCTCAATTTTTCAGGCAGAGGTGTACGCCATAACCGCTTGTGCGACCCTGAATCTGCAGCGCAACTACACGAACAGGACCATTTACATCAACTCGGATAGTCAGGCGGCACTAAAGGCCCTAAACTCGAACACCATCACGTCGAGACTGGTGCTTGACTGCCTGACGAAACTAAACACTCTGGGCTGCAAAAACAGAGTGGTCCTAAGATGGGTCCCGGGCCACGAGGGCCATGTCGGCAACGAGATTGCCGACGAGCTGGCCCGTGCAGGAGCTAGGAGCAAAACATATGGTCCAGAACCAATATGTGGTGTTCCAAGCAGCCTAGCTCGTATGACCCTAAATAACCTCACTAGGTGCGAGGCCATGAGACGTTGGGAGGAGATCCCGGGCCACAAGCATTCCAAAGCCCTTATCAAACCCTTTAATGCGAAAGCAGCTAAGGAGCGCATTGGGCTGAGCAGGAATAATCTACGCATCATAACTAGAGCGCTTACAGGGCACTGTTGCCTGAATAAGCACCTTGCGACCCTCAAATTAGTGGATGGAAAAGTGTGCAGATATTGCCACGAGGCGGATGAAACCCCGCTCCATCTGCTATGCGAGTGTGGCCCACTGATGCGCAAACGCACCGACATCCTGGGGAGACACATCCTGGACCCAGTGGATGTCCGACACCTCACTGCAAAGGAAATTCTGCAATACCTCAGAGTGGCAGACCTATGCAGTGAACTGTAGGCAGTGGCGATCACAATAGATCTTTCAGGTCGCAGTGATACTGGGCTCTCACAGCCCTGCACATCCGCGCTTTTTAATAATAATAATGACGCTTCATACCCAGAGTGCATTCGCTGCCAGGAAAGAAACAATACAAGTCCGCTGAGTTTCCGTCGCCAGCTATTCTCAGTGGCAAATAACTTTTTGAGCTGGTGATAGTTTCGACAATGAACAAATGTTTTATATGAAACTGACTTTAAATAAAGATTTTGATTTTGATTGATTACTAAAGAAAAATCAACACATTAAAATTTCTTAAACATTTAATTATTACACTTAATTTTAATTCACTTGATTATAGTTTTAATTACCTTTTTCAATTTGTTTATAAACAAAATGAAAATTTATGGTTACTAAGAAGAATTATATCTACAATGCAATATGATACAAAATACATTATCCTTATATTTATACAAGGAACTTTATTAACTGATATTCGAGATGTAGTTAGGATTCTCTTTGATATCACAAACAACTTCCGCTTGGTATATTGCTTTTATCTGTTATATAATTGCGGATAACAATACATATGTCTTAGAAAACTTTTATGTGGATTTAATAAGAATAGTAAAGCTTATATATTGTGCTTCATGAATGAAATACAAATAGTACAACAAACATATATAAAAACAGATATTATTGGTATGTCACTAACGTGTTTTTATATTATTATTAGAATATTTTTTTTGTTAACTGTTCGTTTAGTAATTAAATCAGATAGATTTTATAATGGTTTTTGTTGTCTGAATTAAACTTTACTAAATAATAATGACAATGAAATAACGCCAAAGCCAATGAAATTAAACGCAAAATGCATTTACTGAAGTGGATGCAGGTGTTGGTACAATTACGACTACTTGAGAGAATCTATCAACTACGGGTATTTAAAATACATAATCAGAGCTGAACTACTTTTATAATTGTTTTGATTAAAATGAACTTTTTAATTAATTACGCTCAAGATTTTACATAACAAAAGTGAGATATTTTTGTTAGTACATCTTTCAGAGCCTTTACTTTTACAAATTCTCCAGAAATAAATTTTCATGAATCCAAACATTTTCTTCGGCGGGCTTTCTAATTTACATGACATGGGTATCTTAAAATTATAGTATGCACAGATATATGCAATGACAAGCGCAGAATTTGTAAAGTTTTGTTCAGTTTGTGTTTAGACGTAAAAATCTTATGATCTGTTTATCTCTGGAAGAAAAGAGACTTGTAGACTAATTTGAAGATTTTCTTTAGAATAGAAGGGATTTGAAAATGTTGCAAACATACATATTAAGAAAAGAATAAATGTTTGGATATTTTCACGCATCTGTACCAAAATTAACCTAAGCATTTTATAGATAATTGATAAACTTACTCAAAGCTATTTCTTTTGATTATTTTAGTTATCTTGAAACTATTAAAAATGTAGCAGAGTACGTGCTGACAAGTTTGATATTGTCGAAGGAAAAAAGAACGTACCTACACAAAAAATCACAGACAGACGTCACTTTTATTATTATTTATCAGACAATACATTTAAGTTCGATATAAAATACAATCCTTATCTCATATATGTTTATTTGTAACGTAATATATAATAACGATAACGTCGAAGTCATTCGTTATTACGAGTTGACTCGCTTCCATATCGTTTGACATTGATGATAGTGATGTGAGGAATGCAATCGGCTCGACGTCATTTACACCAACGTTCAACCAAAAAGCAATCTGCTTCTTTGACATATTTTAATAAAGAGTTGAGTTTTTAAATAAATATTTTATCTATAAACATTAATATATGTCTTATATACACGACGCACGTTAATATTTATCTTTTTAACAATTCTAACAAATCTGTTTGTCTGTTATGTTAATATTTCCTAATTAGTTGATTTTTTTTATTTATCATATTTTAAAATTTACCGCGAGTGCTAAGGACTCGGAAATAAATCAATGTTTGTGGAGTCCTCCCTCTGTGAGTGGTAACGACGTTTAAAAATGATAACTGTGGGGCAATATATTTTGATCCGCTCTTAGTTCTTTTCAGGTCATACTTAAATGTGTAAACCTCTTATTCAGATATGCTAATATTCATATCCTAATTAAATTAATTTCATTTTCTAACTTGTGCTAACTTGGTTCATTTGTACAGAATTGTAAATACCTGCTTAGATTTACACATGTAACCAACGTCTGAATCTATTTTTATATTTTCGTCCAGTATTTTCTTTAATTTCTCATTCCTACTTCATAAATTATTCATGTCCGTACTTACTCCATTCGGTTTAGTTTTATCTGTTCTTTTTTCAAGTCATATTTTGATAATTTTATTTTATGTATTATTTTTTAAAGTAATTTTGTTATAATCAGACAAAAAAAATATCAGTACCTTTTGAGAAATGATTTAAACTATTTGAATACTATTTATTATTTATTTCGAAAATGGGGATAGAAATTATAAAAAGAATATTTTTAATATAACTAAAATTTGAAATGTAATATCAAGTAATCATTTACTTGTTACACCTATCGTGAGTGTAGAACTAGTTATAATAAGTTTGAATAATTTTGTATTTGTTTTGAGTATTTAACATTATTGTTGGTTTTAGTTTCCTATTTGACGTTTAAACTAAAGCTTCACTGAAATATATTATGGCAATATATAATTTTCATTTAGAGAGACGTCTTTAATTCTATATTCTTGATAATTATAGTAACCTTGTGTTTTTTCTACAATTGCGCTAAGTCTTACAAACATCTTTTTAGTAGTCATAACCTGTGAAAAGGTATTACTATCTTAAAATGTACTTGTTAATAATATTTTAAATTTTGTATGGAGTCAAAAGCTAGAATCATTGAATAACTTATTGTGAGCTAGCAGCAATTGACAGGAAACTATAATAGAGCAAAGAATAGAGCCGACAAAATATAAAAAAATGTTCTAATATTTATTAGTCTGTAAATCTGGCATCACGCCAGAACTATTAAATGGATTTTGGTGTAAGTTTTAATAGTGTTGTCTATTTAATAACTAAAAATAGTGTACAATTATAGTCATTGGTTATAACTAGTTAACACGTATGGGACTCTATACTATTGACTAAGGTTATGTTATGATCAAATTATTATTTCATATATCAGTTTCATTTAAAAAAAGTAGATCAATATTTAACATTTATAGTTTTAGAATTAAAATAGGAACGTATGTAATTCTTTATGTTATGTCCATTTTGTCAATGTCATATACTACTCTAATATTGCTGAGTCTGTGTTGTATGATGATTATTTGAATTCGTTAAACTGATTGTCATATAATAATATTATACTTAGTAAAATTTAAGATAATGGTCTACTTTTTGACTTGAAATTTAACATATTAATTATCATACATGTTCAATAGCAAATTACACTTTTAATTTACATTGTTATAAATAATCCCTGATAATATCAAACGCATTTTATGTATAGTTAGAACATGTAATTTAAATAAAATATTTATTACAATAGTTTCCTGACAACACTATATTATACGTATACTAGCTGATTCCCGCCCGCTTTGCTGGGCAAATAATAACAAAGAATCGCAAACTATATGTGGGTTAATTGAAAATAATCACAAATTGTATGTGAGTAAATTGAAAATAATTACAAATAATCACATACTGTATGTAGGTAAGTAGAAAATAATCGCAAATAATCACAAACATACAGTTTGTACGAGTTACGGAACCCTAATCCTACGAATAAACATAGTGAGAGGATAAATAATTTTAATTTCTACTGCAATGGAATGGGAGAAGGGAGGGAGCGGGGGTAAACTTTGCAGTTTTTTAGCTGTAACTTTGGAACGGTTTGGACCTTTGCAAAATCCTTTCTTATTGCACCTATTCAATATGTCGGGAGTCTTGTGTCCAAATTTCAGCTTTCTAGGTATAACGGTTTGGGCTGTAGAGCGATGAATGGGTCAGTGAGTGAGTGTCTTTGTGCTTTGTATATTAAGATAAGATAGATGACCATTTTACTGACAGACATTTAGATTTCATCTTCTCGCAAATATGCTTCAAACATTTGTAATGTCAGATTAAAATTGAAAAATTACCAGAATGATATATATTTGTAAGTTTTGTTAAAATATGTTACTTTAACATGAAAAAATACATATATGTCGGAGACGGTCATGAGTATGGATACTAAACGAAGCGCAGCAAGAGTTCCGATAGAGGGCAGTAACGTCGCGATACGTCATTCGCTGATACTCGGCTAACTACGTGCTACGACAGAGCCTAGCGGTGCGGGGACGCCGATCACGAGACTCACTTGCCATCCAGCCGTTGTGAAGATCGGATCCCCTACTCTAGGAACTGTTATTCGTTTCGTTTACGTATTGACGGTGATTCATTGTGACTATAAATAGTGTGAAGAGAATTATTAAACAACCCCTAATAAAAGTGATTGTAGTGAAATCTGTTTCTCTTTACTCGTTCACCCAAAATATACGCCTACAAGGTTACAAGATGTCTGACAATGGTCAAGACGATTCCGTTTCTCCGACATATATTTATTAGTTAAAAACGAAATGTGCAACTTTACTTAAAATCTGTAATCAATTACAAGTTAAACTAAAACTACAAATTCAAGCTAGGAGCAGGTAAATTAAAGATATAAATTTAATCCAATCCAGTCGTCTTTTTTCAATATGAATAAATAACAAACATTATCTATATTATCAGAGCAGATAATTTCGATAATTTTGATAATTTATTAATCGAAGGAAACACATTTGTGTTGTGTTGTGCAGCTCCGCTAATTGTCATAAATGACTCATTCCAAATAGAACTGTTTAGATACCGTGATTTGTCTTTGTATTATTTTTAAACCTTCTAATTTATTTAAAAAGATAAATATATTTATTTAGTGAGATAACACTTTCAATAGCTCTGATTAAAATTTCTACAAATATAAATTAATATAAAATGTTGACAAAATAAAATAAAGTATTTTAAAATAATAAATCCATTTAAGGTTTAGAATAAATAACATCGTAAAAGTTTTCTTATCTGTGTTGGAAAACACTCAGTTGGCGTGAAAACCAAAATAATGACTTGTGAATTGTAGATTCATTTGTAACTTAAACAACTCTATTGTTTCTTTTCGTATTTAAATTTTGAGGAGTATAATCTGTTATTTATTTATATTACGAACTTTATTTTAATAGTAAAAGTAATAATAATATGATTTACGTTCATACTCAGGACTACAAATCAATTCTCCTTTAATATAAGAATTAAATAAAAATCTTTTCTATTGGTCGACTTATTTGTGCCAATTTCTGTTTTAAAATATCTTCGTGGTACATTTAGTTCTTTGTAAGTGACAATTTGAATTAATAATACCAGTAAAATCTTATTTGGTTTATCAAATTCAAAAAGACGTGTCAAATTTTGCTTAGATCAACGTTTACGGACCAATGAGTACACAAATCTCTTTTAGTATTAGACAGGTATATTTTAAAAATAAGGTAACTTCAACGTCATTGAACAGAATTCATTTTTATTTTTGGAAATTGATAAGAATTTTTAAACTTTCATATGTGTCTCATATAACGTGAACCCTATCATTAATCCATAATGTCTTATATAAACATATCTCAATGGATGCGACTAGATATTGATTCCATTAGCTCAATAAGTGATAAGATATATCTGAGAGACAATTAATTCCGCAGAGGCTTCGACTTACGATCACGTGATGTTGTGATCGAAGTCTGAGAAGTCAGTGACGTTATGTTTCACTTTCAGGTTTAACTGCACTGACAGTAAAGTCATTTATGCTCGAAAATACATAACTTAAAATATATAACAGAAAATGAATAATTTAAATGTTTACAAAGTTGACACAAAAAACTGAATGAGAATATCAGTGCAAATTTATTCCAAAAATTTGTAACAGTAATTTGCTATTGTACTAACACTATATGGGCTGGTCCTGAATCTAATGATTATTATTATTATAAAGATAAATACTTCATTTTCATTAAATGTAATATAACAAATAACCAATAAAATTCTGTAATGTACTTTTATTATTTAATGTAATGTTTCAACTATAGTAGAAAATAATTACCAGCTTGTTGCTTCATTAGGCAAAATAAGGAGAGCTACAACATCGACACGATCGCATTCAATGTTACTAGATGACGCTAATTTCTATTTAAGATGTCGCTGTTCGTATCTTTCAGTATAAATTAATATAAAGTGAAGCCAGAAGCATCATAACACGTTTTAAACTTTATAACTAAGATTAAATCTTAAAACTAGATGCAAATTGCATTCGATTTCAACTGGTTTTAACATCATTTTAATGTTACAAACTTTCTAAGAATATTGAAGAGCATAAATTTTTACTACGTATGCTTTAAAACATGAGCTTATAAAAGTTAGTATTTGACACATTAAAATTATGAGACAAATACCCCTTCATTTAATAATATTGTCATTAATGTTCTCAGTTTGACGAATCTAAAATCTCATAAAGGGACTCTTTCTTAAGTAGGTATATGATTTACTTCAAAATTTAATAAATTGTATATTTAACTCAACTCAAACTTTAATAATAATAAAAATCCTTTTTAAAAATAGAAAATTATCCTCCTTATGCTTTAACATAGACATATATAAAAAAAATTTAGTTAAGAATAATGTGTTAAGCTTTCCAATTGTAATAGTTGTGTAAGGTGCCTGTGTTTGTCTTTATGAGTTGAGAAATTAATTTGTCATAGTATCAGAGACAAGGGATCTTATTACGGACGTGATACTCAAATAAATTGCGGCTTTTCTTAGATTGGAAAAGTTTTATTCCAAAGTAATTCCCTAACCTCCGAAAGCTATTGTGAAACACTTTTGCCACACTCCGGTGCGGTTTCGGATAATAGTATATGTAAATATATACTCTTATCTTTATATACGTATCTAAACTATAATAAAAAATATGGAATATTTAGAAAGAGATGAAAAGCTTCAACGAATTATCTGTTCACGTATCGGACCTATGTCTAACAGTCATAACAGTCTCAGCCAAAGACTCATTAGTTACATTTGCTAACCAAAAGACCATAAATTGTTACTCAGTCATTAGTCAATTAATAACAAAAAAAAAACAAATAAGTGTAATATTTAATTTTAAGCTATATTTCAATTTAGAGTAACCTATTGTGATATGAATATCCAGCTTATTATTGTAATTAGTGAAATGTACACTGCACTAATGTTTATATTATGTATTAAGTATCCTACGAGCCGTATCAAACCTGTTGATCAACAGTTTATATTAAAAATTCGTGTCGTAATCAAAATATTACTCTTGGTAACACACACACGATATCAATAAATTAAACATTTTTATAAGAAACACCGACTTCGTCATTAGAATTTAATCAAATACTAAACAGAACTAAAACATAAACTCGAGCTGGGAGCAGGTAAATTAAAGCTATAAATTTAATCCGATCGCGTCGTCCACTTTTGATGTCAGATTAAGTCTTGCCATTGCATAATAAGCAAATTACAAAATCTCTAGTCGATGTTATAAATGTAATTTTTAGTATTTTATAATTTATTTTTCAATTTGTGGATAATTGAATTTTATTCGTATTATGGTAATATTTTCAGATCACACAATTACATACAGTTAAAATATTAATCAATAAATTGTTTTTTTTTTGTACTTGGTCGTTGTACTGTATTTTGTGTACATGACTTGCACTTACGCTGTTAGTCCCAGAAAATCAAGCTCCATTGTTAATATTCAGCCTCGTGGTTTAATAATATGTAAATTGATTAATATCTATATTTTTGCGGTTAATTATCTTGGTAATGAATGTTATTAGAATAAACCTAACCTGGTTTATCCTAATAAAAGTTAGCATAAGTTTCAACGTAGTAAATGTTGTATTACACAAACATGTTTCTAAATATTTGGATACTTTTCGAGTGTCTACTAAAACAACAAGAACGGCGAGTTATACCTTTGAGACTTTATTTCACTTGCAATGTATGTATGTTTGTCTGGATGGTATCTTGCAAATGAATTTTAAATCAGTTGTCTTTAACCGATTGAATTGAAATTTGGTAAACACGCTTAATTTTTTATGACAATCCATGTGTTGAGATGTGACGTCACTCTAATTCCAATCTGGCGTCCCATCCAAGATGGCGGACTAGTTATTTTTTCTGAACTACTACAGTATGGGTATCATATGAGAGAATTGAGAGAACACGAAAACAAGCTTTTATATAATTTAATAAATTGTGTAATTAATACATATGCTAAATTGATTAGTTTCACTCAATTTAAAGTCTTCTATTTAGGGTAATTAAATTAAAGCTTATGTTTAAAAGTTTATCATACGAGTAACGAGTAAGCCAAGGAATCATAGAACACAATTACCGTAAAACCTGATTTTAAATATTTGACACCTAAAAATAAATAGTGTGAGGTAATTTTCTAAACTAAACTTTTGATTCCAGAGAACAGAAGCCAATGATTGACTATTAAATGAAACTCTAAAATAATCAATGTTAAGTTGATTAAAAAAATAGAGCTTCTAAGGAATTTGTTTGCGCAATTTGTTACAAGGTTACTTCAGAAATATTTATCTTTATATAAAATGGGTTCTAAATAAATTTTACATAATATCTATTAACGATCTCCTTTTAGGACGATATAATAATTAAAGTAAGTAATGATTATAGCAAAGCCTAGAGGTGAGATTTATCTATTTTATATTTATTTATAGAATGTGAGAATAAAACATTTTAAATTGATATAGAATAAAAATTGTTGAAGTCGGTCCATATAACGAGTGTACTCACTGACATTTTACTTGACACTCCATTACTGACAGCGATAGCGAGTGTAATGGAACCGGTATACTAACGCGCAACCAAAAAGCAATTTGCCGCTTCGACATATTTGTCTATAAATTCTATTAAAGAATCTCACAATTGTTACATTATTTATACCGTTGATTATGGGCTTTAAAAGTTTTTTTTTACATTGGTTGGTAAACATTCAGTTTTCAGAAAAGATGACATGAATCTACTCCTAAATCGAAACAAACGTCGAATAACGTTGTATAATTTCACCGACAAAATTTATTGGTATTCGGTATAAACTGTTCAGCAACAAAGTACAATTGAATGTCCAAAGAATAAATTATGGCGTTAAGCGTTTTGCTTGCTCCAGTGACAATGATAACAAAAAATTATAAATGTCGCAGAAAACGGTGAGTTTTTTTTGTGCATTAATACTCGTCTGCTAATTGATATGTTATAAATAAGTATTGTATCGAGGCTTAATTTTAAGACTTAATATTAAAAAAAAATAGCAGTAAACGATTTAAAGTGAACATTAAATATAAACTAATATAACGTTCTAACCCCTAGTGATTTGACGGCATCGTCGTACGATTTGCCTATCAGGAATACCTAGTTAAAGTCAGTCAGATTAGTGCAAGTGTATGGCACGTGCACTGATCATGCCACTGTTAAGTCACAAGTCATCAAGTGTTCAAGTCATCATCGTTAAGTGCTCACTCCTTCCACCGTTCGACTTGTATCACCAACGAATATAAAAATAACTACATGGACGTTGGAGAGGCACTCTTGACTCTGATGCCCGTCGGTTCAAACTCGTACTCTGCCGGAGGATATTTTTGACTCTTTGGACATTTAATTATTTAATTTATTATTTTTTTCACCGTAAATGTGGTTAAACCTTATTAACATTTTTGACTGACTCCTGATATTTTCTCATCAATTATACAAAAGTCATAATATCTACCTTTAATATACTTACTTTTCGTCTGAGGGCTTACCCTCAGTTTGTAAATTTTTTTTTGATAATTTCCAACAACGCACCGTACAAATAATAAATATTTACATGATAATAACTATATATAATACACATGCGAGTGATAGAAATAGAAATATATATCTGTAATAATTTGAGTCATTACGAATCTTAAAATTGTACCCCTCACTCTACTAAACACACTTATATCAATCAAATCAATCATCGAATCAAATCGTCATTTGAAGTTTTTCTGCAAGTAAATTTTTTAAATTCTATATTGGGTATAAATAATCCGATTATTAAATCTTGTCTTCGTTATTCTATCACAATGTATATTGAAGTTTACGATAGTGTGTCTAGTGCTTATTTATAAAATGGCCAATGATTGTTTTACCTCTACAAAATTGCTTTCGAATCGCAGCCAAAACGCTTACAAACATTTCAAAAATATCATTTAAAATTTAGCGCAAGAATAAAAGCACACGCCATTAATTAAAAAGTTACAGTAAAATTAAGCAGTTTAAAATAAAGAAAAGCAAATCACAAAATATTATTCAAATTTAATGGTTCTGTGACAGAAAAAATAAAAGTACTAAAATCCACACGCCATGTCCGACAATAAGGACTGCATTCTCAGAAAACTTAAATTTAGATCAAAAGTCATTGGTAACATTAGGTGCTTCTACCTCTAATATGTCCGATTATGGTCCTTGCATCCATGACAGTGTGACAAATTTTTGGACTCCCTAATAAAAACTGTTACTTACCAAATATCGTTGAAGAAAAAAAAAATAGGAATATCTTATTTCTTGTAAATCTCTATTGTAAATTGTCTTGTTGTATTGTCTTCTTTTCTATTGTAAATTGTTGCCAGAACCCAACCTTAATGTGAAAATATCCGCTGTTATTGAAATGGTGAGAGGACGCAATAAAAATTTCACGATTTTAGCAAAGGCTTGCTACGGATATGTCGGCCATTAATATGGCTATGAATACGTTGCATGTATTAGATAACAAAGTGTTAACCTTAAAACAGTTAAGTAATTGAGGTCAGATACTTATGGGTATGCATTTTTAGCTAACGAAAGACAGAATAAAATGAATAACATCTAGCCTAGAAAAAAAAAATTCTTCATGTAGTTCAGGGTACTGAAAGATGATATATTATTCGGAGAAATATTATCAGAAAAAAATAAGGCTATCAAAAAACAACGATTACAAATCAGAAAATCTTTGTCAAATCCTAAAAATAACAAACTGTCTAGAATCGGCAATCACTGATCCTGGCCATAAAATCTGGCCGGGACCTCCTCGTTTCTCGTCAGTCAGGAGGGGTATGGAGTTTATCACGGCCGACACGTGAGATGTCGGCACGACGTCGGCACTTCCGTCTCGCCGACCCCATTAACCGTTGAAGATCTTCAAGCAATCAATACAATGTGCATCACGTTAGCATTAACAGCGTTAGTTGCAGGTCGCATTAAATATTTCATTAATTGTTGGTAAACTAAGTAAATAAATTATTAAAATCTTTAAATATATTTAGCAACTACATACATTGAAATGGAGAACTATAGAAATGTATCAAAGCATATTCTTCAAAAGGAATTTTTAGCAATAATTGACTTGCAAGAATCTTATTTACTCGTATTAATAACAATAGCTTTGCGGATCAACGGTATTTATGTTTCCAGTTACAGCCTCGTAATTTAAATAATTTACTTATATATGTATTCACATAGTACTAGGTGCTAGGTGAATACTCGAGAGTATTCACTAAAATAATGAAAGAAGTTGTAGGTAACTTCCTTACGAAACCAAGGTTATAAGTCTGTTATATATCTTGATGATATTTTGTGTACAGGTATTAATGCAGAATGTTTAAGCAAAATACAATTCATTCTTACAATGTTTTCTGATTTATAATAAATACAAATAAAAGCTCGTTAAAACGTAATTTATTCAGCAATATGAGCGATATAAGACAAATTAAATAAAATTTTAATATGAAATCTTCAATATCAGCACAAGTCTTCGATAAATGAAATGTTTGACAGTTTCCAGTAGGGTAAAACTAGTTCACATTTTTGCTCGAAGGCAAGTAACCGATCTTTAGCACCACTCCACAATGTAGACTTCATCGTAGTACGAAATATTCATGTGTTGGACAACGTGCTGCGTCTAGTTTAGCATCCGTAATCCTGACAGTCTCCGACATTATTTGCTTATGGGAAATATCGATAACGCCCAAGTCATTCGTTATTACGAGTTGACTCACCTACATCTCGCTTGACAGTCTATTAATGAAAGTGATACCGAGTGGAATGCAATCGGTGCGACATCATTTAAACCGATGATCAAACAAAAATCAATTTGTTGCTTTGACATATTATAGTAAATAATGTAGTGAGTAAATAAAAAATATTATTTTTGTAGAGTGTTTTAAAAATATATATTTAATTAATATTATTGTAAATATTTGCTGATTGCTTGTTATTTTTTTTACATTTACGGATTTTAGTAAAAAACTAATGAAGTTAGCAATAAAATAATGTATGTAGAGTCTGCCCTCCGTTATTGAAAATGACATTTTAGAATGAAAACTGTGGAACAACTAAATTTCATCCTTCCTAATTTCATAATTTGATTAACACATGTAACTAATGTCTACATCCAGTTTAATATTTTCATTTCTTTTTATCTTTTATTCCTCATAGTTTATTCCCTTACTCATAAATTATTAATATCCGCACATATTCAATACCGACAAATTTTTATCATTGAGTTTTTCAGTTCATATTATGAATTAAATTTTGTATTTTTTTTGACGTTTGTTAACTTAAAGAATATGATTTTGTTGTCGTTCAGCAATAATTTATTAAGCTTCTATCTAAGCTATTTGAATAAAAAAAATACACAAATAATTTTCAAAGATGAATATTTCTAATCAATCTTAAATCCGAAATGTAATATCAAGTAATCATTCACTTGTTACGCCTATCATGAGAGTAGAGCTAGATATAATAAGTTTGAATACTTTTGTATTTGTTTTGTGTCTTTAACATTATTGTTGGTTTTAGTTTCCTTAAATTGACGTTAAAACTAAAGCTAGACCCAAATCAATTTGTGGTAACATATACGTTTACCAAAGGAAAATATCTCATGCAGACTTTTTGGCAATTACAGTAAGCTTATGTTTCATCATATATATTAATCATAACTAGTTATAATTAGTAAAATTTATTATTCTTACAAAATGTGCGTGAGAATAATAATGGTTCAATTTATATGGAATCCTGTGTTAATATCATTAAATAACCTAAATACCGTTATATATGCAGGTATCAACTGACACAGAAAACTATAACAGGGTCGTATTTTAAAAAGATTATAATCAACATCGACTACCACAGAGCTGACACTGCACATGTACAACCATGTATTAATTATTTATTTGTCTGTAACTCTGGCATGACACCAGAACTATTACACTGAATTGTGGTAAAGGTTTTAAAAGTGTTGTATATTTATTGACTAAAAATAAAGTACACAATTTTAAAGTTATTGGTTATAATGAGATGGTACCGTATGGGACAGTACACTATTGAATTAAAATAGTTATATGCCATGCGTAACCGTAAGGACTAATAAACAATATTTAATGACTAAATAAACTGAATTACAATAAAAGTGCAATAAGTAAGATATAATAGCTGAGTCATATAGCCGTGAAGCATTTCAGGGTCTCCAATATTACTTAATCGTGATCCCGGGGAATCCATCCGTTTGATTTTAATTATTTCATCAACGACATTAAATAACATGTAATGAAACAACTTATTATAAAAACATATAATGGTTCAGATCATCATTATCAGGACACTGAAACTACATTATTTACTAATCTTTTAAGTTATAATGTAAGGTTATAAGTATATAAGTATTTTTGGTTCGCCGGTTTCTATTTTGTTGTTGTTGGCTATCAACTCATTAGCTCCTTGACGTTATTGTCTAATTGAAACCAATACAGGTAATACCTCACTGTTAGTAAATTGACCCTGTTATAAGATAGCTACAGTTTGATATATTTTCTAATATAAAATTAAAAAGGTATCTTGTTATGAAGGGTAAATAGATATGTTTTAAAAAAAATTCGGCAATTATTGTTATTATAATAATTATTTGTATAAAAATTTTAAGATTATTTTTTCTTTCTTTGTAACTTAAACACAAAATATAATATTTTTTGTATAATAAGACTAAAAAGTTTAAATCTTGCCATAAGGTTTTACTCCGATAGATTTATTTTTGGTCTACTACTGCAGCTGCGAAATTACAGCTTTTTAAAATGTAATAATTGTAGTGGGTGGATTATTAAAAAAAAATACATTATTTATATACTAGCTTTTGCCCGCGACTTCGTCCGCGTTTCCGTCGTTTTTCGAAAAAAAATTAGCAGATGTCCTCCCTCATAGTTTTGACGTAACAGGCAGATTCACTTTCGTATTTTAGAAGGGCAATAGTAATATAATATGCCAATCCACAAAACTGTTGAAAAATATAAGTAACCGCAGAATATTATAATATACCCACGCTATACCCACGACTCGGTCAGCGTGTAACTCCTTGTTTTTTATTAAGATAATATATTGCTAATATTTTTAGATCAAATTAAAATGTTTCAGCGCAAAGCTTCTGGGTAGACTATGTTAAGAGTCGACCCGTCCGGCACGTGAACGTAAAGATTCCTAGAATTGCTAACCCGGGAAAACACCGAGATCTACTCCAGCAACACGAAAAGTCTGCCCTTGAGCTTTATTGATAGTCATGGCATAGCACACCGATACTGGGAATTGCGTTCTTTTAAATTGGAATGGAAAATTATTTGGTATTATGGGAATTCTGGGAATAAAGACAGTTTCTCCTGCACCGCAACCTGTTAAAATTTGAGCCTCGATTACATTTTGTTGCAACTGGGTTACTTTTAGCCGAGTTCCATTGCAAAGTTGAGGTGGTCTTAAATTTCGGAGCAGAATTATCGGTATGCCAATTTTTAAACAAATTATATGAGAAGGTAGTCCAGGCATACTTAAAGAATTTAAAAATTCTATCGGGTAATTAGTGGCTTCTTGTTCATCAACCATTCTATTTATTGAACTATAAACTTTGCTTTCTCCCTGTATATTAGACAGTATTTTATTATTAATTTCAGATGCCTGGTCATTGCGAGGAGTCAAAATGGACCTTTCGCAAAGCCAAGAATTGTCCCTATTTAATATAATTGTTATGTCACCGTAAACCGAAGATATAAGATGTTGTTGGGATTGCACTATACAACATAACTCAGGTGTCAGAATAAGTTTTCCTTGGTGTAGTTGTGGATAGGTACCTTCACCAATCTTCAATAATGTATCAGAAAATTCACGATTATCTGCGTTGTCTCCAGTTCTCACTCGCATATTTATAGTCAAATGCACCGATTGTATATCACGCCACAAATTAGAGCTTTTCAGGCAAGCCCTAATCTCATCAGCTCGGGTTCCCCGTGGTATTACCGGTAAGGTTTGTCGGAAATCACCACAAAAGAAAACCGTAATACCGCCCATTGGTCGATCATTTTGTCTTATGTCCCTTAGAGTTCTGTCTACTGCTTCTACTCCTTTTCGATGGGCCATCGTACATTCATCCCATACGATTAAATTACACTCACGCAATACCTTAGCTTTGTCGCTATTTCTTGAAATACTACAGGTTGGACTTTCCGTGCGATCTAAATTAATTGGTATTTTAAACATAGTGTGAGCAGTCTTACCTCCTGGTAGCAATGTTGCAGCTATACCTGATGAAGCCACGGCAAGAGCGATTTTACGCTGATTTCGAACATAAGCTAATATTAATTTAGTCAAAAAAGTTTTCCCAGTTCCTCCAGGTGCATCTAAAAACCATATTGTTCCTAAATTATTCTGCACACTCTCGCACACGCGATCATAGACTAAGCGTTGTTCTGCAGTCATCATTGGGACACCGTTTTCTAATGTTACCAGCAGTTCCATTGAGTTGTAACCAATCTCTGCGGAATATTCCCTATTGGTAACCTCTCCGACTGAGGTTGGCGTTGGCAAACCATATTCACAAAGTGATTTACCGCCTACTGCTGTTAAGTCTTCCTGAAGAGCTAATAAGCACTGATTTATAGCCAGATCTCGAAAATTATCATTAGTTGCGCCTTCATTATTGTGAGATAAATTCCGAAGAAAGTCTTCTGCAAATTTTTCTTTATATTTTTCCCATAATTGGACAGGATCAGATAAATTACAAAATGTGAGTAATGTTACAAATAAATGGCGTAACCGTCGTGGATTATCACTAACACAGGATTCTGCTAAAGCGTCATCCCAATGTTGATCATTTTCAAGCAAATGACGCGCTTGGCAAGCTGCATGATAAGTTGGATAAACAACATCGTCTACTTTTCTCAAATCTATAAATGATGTTGGTCCTCGCACTGTATGTAATAATAATCTCAAATAAAAACACTCTGCGTTGTTAGGATGAACAGTATACACTCTACCAAGAACATGTTCTTTGAAAATACCTGTCTCGCCATCTACAGGCCTGCCTCGGCGTCTACGGTTAAAGACACCTCGTTGTTTATCGTAGGTATAATACGATGGAACTTCTTCATACAAAAGAGACTTTGCGAAATTATCAGTTTGGCAAAGTCGAAAGAATGCCAATAAAGTTGTTTGTCTAGGGTTCTCTAATCGTTCTGTAACATTTTCGGCGTTAAAATATATACGTTGACCGCCTTCCAGATGAACATCCAGATGGGTCACAGGTGGATATCTTTCGTGAATATTAAAACTTAAGATCCGCCACACAGCTTCTGAAGAGCTGATATATCTGCCTGACTGAAATCTAGTAACTTCATCATGTTCATTTCTTAACGCAAACGTAGCTTGGTCACTGCCCTTGTTAATGTACTTACAAATATATTTAATTGACTCTACACTATTACACATTTCTACATTTATGTGAGCTTGAAATGCTCTGGACAATACAGGCGAATACGGAACGACCCACCTATTATCTAAAGTAACCTGTTGTCCAGACATTCGCTTTTCAACAGTAAAACCACCATTGTCTCTTGAACGGCGACGATATAATGGGTATCCATCATGTCCTGTTACAGTTTCATCCACTAATGCTTTTGGATACCTTTTAGTGCAACGACCGTCTTGCATGCAAGGAGCATTTGCGTTAAATGCACCACATGGACCATGTATCATATGAGTTTTAACAATGTCGTATAACAGGGGATCTGCAGTCGGATCTGGAATTTCAGCACTGATTAATCTGTCTACATCATTAGGTCGAACCTTATCTTTTAACCAAAGCAAGATATGTGCGTGAGGTAAGCCGCGTTTTTGCCACTCAACACTATACATATAACACAATACTTCTCCAAAAATGTTATCTTTGGTAAGAAGATCTATCATTGACTTTAATTTTAAATGAAACACTCTTGCAATAATATCATGGCGGTCATGCGGTGCCTGACCCTCAAGAAGCTCCCGAGTGATTTCATCCCACTTGGGATTGGTAGTTACAGTAACAAATAAGTCGGGACGTCCATATTTTCTTACGTAATAAAAAGCGTCTTGAGTACGTTCATGCATGTAGCGTGGACCACCAGTAAAAGAAGAGGGTAAAATAACTAAACGACCCATATTCACAGTATCGTTATCTTGCTGCATGGCATCGCGAAGGTGCACGTATTCTTCAGCGCGCAGCTGCCTTTGATTAGATCGTATATAAACTAATCTTTCGGTTTCAATTTTTGCGTACATGTCAACAATAAACTGATTAAATAAGCCACGAAAACGTTGAAAGTATACCAATCTATTCCGTCTCACTTGCAGGTGGTAACAATAAAATTGAAGGCATGACACCTTTTTATTATAATTAGGTGCGCCTGTGCGCGGATCGGTTTGGTATACAGCGAAATTATAACCATCTTCCCCTCTACAGTATATCATAGGATATTGCAAACTGTCGTAAGCCCTGTGGGTTTCGAAAATACGTTGCAAACGATTGTCTCTGGAACGTATAACGATATCACGCCTATCACATTCCTGGTCGACCAGTACTACAGCAACTTCATTCGTGGATGGAACGTTATGACGCCCAGGGTGTTCCTGAGTTGGACGCTTATCGGCATTTATAACAATTTTATAATTGTTATTACCATCTTGAGAAAGGGCTTCTAATGCCGATTTAAAACTGCATACGTACGAATTAACCTGATGTAACATGTTCTGAAGTTGTGAAATGAGTTCAGTATTTAAATTCGGAAAATATTGATTTCTTATATTCGACTGTTCGTTGTAATCGGATACAAAATATATTTGAAGAAATTTAGGTTGTTCTTCAGGCAAAAGGGACCCTATCAAATGGTAAACCTGACCTTGTACCTTAAAAGTAGGCATGAAAGGGCCTTCTGAGATTTGTTTAGCACCAAAGGATGTCATTTGGAATGCACTATTATAAGTGCGAATATTATCTAAAAACTGTTTGGATTGCAAATGTTCCCCTAAAAGTAGTGATTTTAAAGGTTCCGGTGGGTCTTCGAACGAAGGCAAATTTATTTTACCTCCAGAACAACAGAAACCAGCAGACTCCTTCCTCCACTTCGAAGCATTACAAAAGGAACATACTACGTTCATATCGCCTATTTCAGAAGATGATCTGTAATCAATTGTGAGGTTATAAGCAAACCCACTTTTATATTTATCGGACCACGCCACCGAATTTGTAGATTGATCTACCACGTGTATATCTAAGTCATTAAGACCATGTCGAAATCTATCTGCAGTAAGACGGGCCTCTCGCTGTTCTTCTGTTTCAAGCGACCGAATATTTTCAATTCTTAATCTTTCATTAGATAAAGTAATCAATTGTTCTTGTCTCAAAGAATTGTAATAATCGCGTCCCGACTCTAGTCGTTGTTCATGCTCATGTTCATCTTCAAGAGATCGAATCATGTTATGGTGCGCCCTATCATTTGTCAAACGGTCTTGATATTGAGTAAAAGTTTCAGATTCTCGAGACAAAATATGACGTTCGCGATCAGCTGTAAGCCGTAATTCCCTCTCAGTGAAGGTTTCGGACTCGCGAGATAAAATATGACGTTCGTGGTCAGCTGTAAGCCGTAATTCCCTCTCAGTGAAGGTTTCGGACTCGCGAGATAAAATATGACGTTCGCGGTCAGCTGTAAGCCGTAATTCCCTCTCAGTGAAGGTTTCAGACTCGCGAGATAATGTATGCCGTTCGCGGTCAGCTGTGAGTCGCAATTCTCATTGTAAAGCAGTTTCAGCTTCTCGGGATAACGCATGTTGTTCCCGGTCAATGGAACGCCTTAGCTCTCGTTGAGAAGAGCTTTGAGAAGCCCGTGTTGTAGCTCGTCTCGCTCTTTCAGCTGCTAATCGCATCTCTCTTTCTGGAGAGCTTTCATTAGCTCGAGATGTTGAGGCACTAACTCTCATAGAGTTTAACCGATGTGCTCTTTCCTCTTCCGATTCTTGAGAACGCGTCATTCTCATTCTCCTAGCTTGACTCGAAGTTCGAGATAAAGATGGTCGTTTTTTAGGTGGCATCGTTTATTTTATTTTTAATCGACGGTAACTTAAATTCTATTTAGTTACCCAACAAAAAACTTACGTCAGAGGTCCTAACTATAGCTAAGTATATAATAAATAGAATATAAATCTAAGTGCCTATTAAAACTAAAATAATATTCTAATCGAATTATAAATATGTACGTAGGTACCTACAAATTACAAAAGAATAAAAAATGAAAATAAAGCTATACTTAATGCGTGTGCAATACTATCTACACTTATCTACTTCACTTAAAAATGAATAATAAGAAATACCTACAACTACTGTAATTAATCAAAGTACCTATGCTAATACAAAAAAAACCTTAGATGTTCTAAGTACAGCTGCTATATAATAAAAAAATATAAATCTAAGTGCCTATTTAAACTTAAATACCTAATATTCTAATAGAATTAAACTAAGAAATATGTACCTACCTACCTACAACTTAGGTACAAAAAAAAAAGAAATGAAAATAAAGCTAAAACACGTGTGCAGTATAGGTAGATAGTAGGCAATATCTACCTATACCTACTTCACTTAAAAATAAATAAAAAATACCTATGAATACTATAATTAATAAAAGTACCTACCTACGCTTTTATCTACTCAATACAAAAAAAACTAAACATAAAATGCCCAAAACTAACCTATCAGTAACTAAAAATCTAACAATAATCTAATCTATCTATCTATTATCTAATCTAAAAATCGAATCTAAATCTACTTAAAAAGAAATAAAATAGGAACTATTAATAGTTAAGAATTTAAACAAAACTAAAACTAATTTAGAAAATAACAACAAAAGAAATTAAAATAAACTATTTAAAGACAAAAAGTCGCGCTGATAAGCACGGTTTATAAAATAACAATTATTGTCTGTCAATAAAGTTCAACACTCTGAACGCATCAACAGCCAAATATTGAATGACGCTTGCGCTCGCCTCCCGCCCCTTTTATACTCTGCCGCCGCGAGCCCCGTCGAGCGCGGCAACCGTTACGCAAAAATAATCCTTATAGCTTGATTCACTATTCACGCGCGATGTCTTGTTGGCGTATTTCATGTAAGTAAGTATAAGTTTGGTGTTTCTATACCGATTGTGAGTTAACTATAAAAGGTAGATATATGCTGTCTTGGAATATTTTTCGTGTATTTTTATGTAGAATATTTCCGTTATACATAGTTTCTATGTAGCTCTAACCATTAAGGCTGCACACGCGACGGAAGCTTAAAAAATCAAGCAACTTCTCCCATTTTCTCAACATTTCCTTTCACTGCTCTGCTCCTATTCATTGTAGTGTGATGAAAAGTATACTATTACCTGCCCAGGAGTATAAAGAATAATTGTACTAAGTTTCGTTAAAATCCGTCGAGTAGTTTTTTTTTCTATAAATAACATACAAACAGACAGACAGACAGACAGACAGACAAAAATTTTTTTAACTGCATTTTTGGCATCAGTATCGAACACTAATCACCCCCTGCTACTTATTTTGTAAATATATTTCATGTACAGAATTGACCTCTCTACAGATTTATTATAAGTATAGACTAGAAATAATTCAACAGGATGTCAAACGGCAGAGCATAAATCAAAATATGTCTCAGCCACACAGCGCTGGTGCTAATGATATTTTAAAAATTAACACTACGAAATGTTGGGTCGTCGTATTCATTTTGTTTTGTTTGTAGTTTTGTTTTTACATTTATTGTATTATAAATCGATCTGAAATGACGGAAGGCATTTTCTAAGCAATTTATAACTATTTTATAATTAATTTTATACTTATTTTTTGTTATAATATAGAATATAGATGTTGATAATTTTTTAAAACATACTTTTTGCAATGTATAAAGTGCTAGCATTGGTTGATATTTATATTTCAGTTTGATGAAAGGTTTCAATACTGACGATCTCTTCTTAGTATATTGTTAACACAATTAATATATAAGTTACTTTTGATATAGGCTCTATAATCAA
Source organism: Melinaea menophilus ssp. n. AW-2005 (assembly GCA_918358695.1). Taxonomy (NCBI): domain Eukaryota; kingdom Metazoa; phylum Arthropoda; class Insecta; order Lepidoptera; family Nymphalidae; genus Melinaea; species Melinaea menophilus. The sequence continues at coordinate 2,663,323 of OU911049.1, forward strand.
CAACACGTTTCTCGTTGCTCGTAACATTAACTACTTAAAGCAGAATTTCAAAAATTATATACATTTACAACATTAATTTTACAATATAATATTATATTGAAATTCCTCCTAATAAACTTATAATAAGTAACTACAATATCTATTATATACACTCACATGTAGCATTAACCGCATTGTATTTCCTTCAATTTACAGGAATCGTCAAATTTAGACCATATTTTATGAGAAGTATATTGAAAGCTACCTTTCGAAAGGACGTGAATTTTTTTTTCAAAAAAGGGAGTTTTATTGAACGGTAAATTCCAAAAATCGATTTTGGAAAATTTTCGATATAAATTTAACAATTTAAATTTTTAAAAAAGTGGTTTTATTTAAAAGAAAATTTAAAATTAATAATGGGTGTTGCCGCTTCGGACTCCAATGACTTCTTGGAGCCGGTTTGGCAATCCATCCAATTTGTTAATTTTCTAAGATTTTTCCGACGTTAAAATTTTGTCTTCTTCTGTGACTTTTTTCAGTTTTTAACTTTCAAACCCCTCAGCCCCCCAACCCCCCGACCGATTTCCCCCGTTCAAGAACTTAACCTTCATTTTGTCCTTAAGAATGTGTTTGAAAATCCTCCGTCAATATTTGCGACCTGTAGCGTGTCCCAAAGGTTTGCACTTTCACCCCCCCTCCCAGCTCCCTCTTTCACTTTTTCACAACAAACGAGATGCTACGTTTGTTCTACTAATTTAGTGAAGTCAGATTTCGCTTACGATGAATTTGGACTGATGGATCATATATACATATTCATATATGGAATCTACCTAAAATGTAGAGAAATTCAATAAACGCGGACATTTATTCCGACATATTTACAAGTACATTTGTTTGTGTAATGTTAGAACGTTTTTCTTAGAATAACTCGTAATTCTGAATATGAATGATAAATATAACTTACTTATAAATATGATATATTAAATGTTATGCAGAGTACTTTTATGTCGCTAAGTTCTTTGAAATTTTTATTAAAACAGTGAAAAACTTTAGAATTTTATACAAAGAAGTCCTTTGAGGCAGGCAAACTGACTAATTATTAATACTCCTTTTTATTTTACTTTTACTTTACAAGAAAATATAAATAAACTAAGAATAATATAAATAAATTAAACCACCAAAACATAAAACATTGTGAGATTCTATGAGAAATTAGAAATAGAAATATGTCGAAGCAGCAAATTACTTTTTGATAAATTAATTATTATAACATTACATTTTCTTCCTTGTTAGTAATACAGTGACAGATGGAGTGTCGGTGAATCAACTCATATATCATATAATGTATAATTTTATAAGTGCTTATAAAATTACTTTAACTTAATATTTTGTTTGTAGTATTCAATATTTAAGTTAAAGTTCTCAAAAGGCAAATCAGCTATAAATATTATATGAAATTTCATAGTTTTAACTTAAGAAAGGGGTGTTTTTTATTATAGTATATTTATTTTTTTTTTCACTAAAAAAACGCGATATTATTAATAGACATTCCGTTTATTTAATTGCTTTATAATAATAAACGCACCTCTTTCTGGCGTGCGGTGTCCATATCTAATATTGTGTATCATCTTTCTTATCATCTGTCTTATTTATATCATCTCGTTTCAATTAATCAAACTATTTGTTTGAAGAAATTTTATTATATTTAAAATTAATTTGATCTGTATGCTTAATAAACTGTAAGAAACGAAATTGTAAGAAAACTTTTATACTAAAAATGAGTAATTTCCGCGGAAAGAATTTAATATATTCATTACCATACTCTCTCAGTAGTAATTGTACTAAAACCTGTAACTGTAGGAAGTAAATCTTGCCTGAATTGAAAGTTTCAAAACTTTATCAACTTTTGTTAGGTTTATTAGCTTTTATCAGGTAAGCTTTTAGCCGAAAACCGAGTACTTTATATATCTTAAGAATATTCAGAATAAGAATATATGTAAAATCCAATGGATTTGGATTGGATTTGTAAGTTTATAGTTTTGTTGCTGTCATAAATTAATCCAATATGTATTGAAATACATATTGTATTGATCGCACATAAATTTCTTATATATTGGTTTTAAACTTTATCACATATAAAGAATTAATTAAACAAACAATACAGAAAATATTTATCTTTCACCGATATAAGTTTATTTCATTTTCTAGACTGAAAAAATTCAGCCGTATCAATGAATACGTATATTTAAAAATAAAGCAAATATTTGTCTAGGTATAAGTTAAGGTCCCATGTTAAAATTGTATTCACAATAAATGTTCTAGTATTAATCACAAAATTTTGTAACATTTTGTAACGATCTGTTCTAATTCTATTCAGTAATAAATTTCATTAAATCCGTTTATCAACATTTTTAAAAGTCCGTTCACATAAGCATATTTCTTAGCATTTTTTATAACCAATTGTTCTAATTGATTTGATAACTTAATGATTGATGATGATGATTAGTAAATATTTTAATCCAGAATTCTAACACCTATTTTTCCTACTACTTATGATTTCTGGTCCAAGCCAAATTTAAGTCACTTAATATTAATATATTTCTTTTATTAAATGCCACGCATACCCACGCATTTAAACACCAACACAACCCATGCACTTGCAGGCCTACACACACGCGCTTGAATACTCACGCCAACTTGAACCCCTAAACGCACACCCACGCACTTAGCGCGTGACCAAAGTTTAGAGCGGGTGCTGATACAACCAGCGAAAATGCAGAACCCAGACATAAAAAATCCTTTTACGAGATTCAAAATACGATGTAAGAACACACTAGCACCCTCTAGTTATAAAATAAAATAATAGTTCTATAATCCGATTTTTAATAACTTACTTATAAAGTTGTAGTCCTTGAAATAGAACTGATAACTTTATTTTTCTGTTTCACTATCACATGTGTTTGCAGGTGTCCCTGAGTTATATTACCAATTTTAGGGCTCACCTTACCACTACTTTAAAGCAGAAAGAAAATAATAATGTTTTTTACTTTGCAATTTTTAAATAGTTAGCCATTTAGACATGGAAAAACATGATGATTAATGAAGTTACAAAAAATGCTGTTATGAATAATTATAAAAAATATTAAATGAAATGTAATTGTATATGTTTTTTAATTCTAGACCTACATTCAAATTATAAAAGTGTCGTTTGCTGACATATAAAAGTTTTATAGGTTGGCGTGTGCGGTAATAAAACAGTCAACATCTGGTAGCAACGAGTCCAGCAGAGCATTGCGAGGCGATACACGTAGCGAGCAGATGTCGGTGGGTGAATCTATGAACATTTGATAACGGTTCTATGTAAGATCCTATATATCTGTGGGATCTTATTAAAATAATACTTAAATTGTCGAAGGGTAACATAAAATTAAAGAATAGGAAGATAACATGAGTAATAAGCACATCAAATTTGGAAATGTGTGTACGTGTCAACACACGTCATACTATTTTAATGTGTTTTTTTCTTTTTTCTCCATATCATGGTTTTACACAAGTTTCACAATTAGGAATAATATTATTTTAAATTATGATATACTTTAAAAGAATATCATAAATTAAAATCTACGCTCAATAAGAATGGTATTGCGACTCACTAAATTAAAATGTAAGAGTACTTAAAGAATATTTTGGGAATATTTTGTATATTTGATTTATTTATAGAAGACAAATATGCAGTAATATATTTTGAAACATTTACCTTAATTACACTATCATAAATAACAGCTGATAATATAAAATGCATTTCATGATATTCAAGATATATAAATTGCACTATTCAATGGATGATAGAACACATAACTTTGATATAATTATTTATTATTAGAACAGGTCGAATGCAATATTATTTTATATATAACGTAGACAATAATTTAATGAACTGATAGACATCTAGGTTTCATATTCTCGTATATACAATTTTTTAAAGCATTTGCAAAGTCAGAATAAAATGGAAAATATAAAACCGTTTTAATAAAATATGTTTTGCCAAATATATTAGTACAATTGTTTTATTAAAATATTTTTTAATAAAATAGGTGACGGTTAATACAAAATAAAATGCATACATCTATATTTGAAATTGATACGGTCAACCTCGCTTAGAATCATAAGTTAATGACAAGCTAAACTAAAAACATAAACTCCAGCTGGGAGCAGGTAAATTAAAGCTATTAATTTACTCCGATCGTGTCGATCGTGATCTTAAAATGAATAATCATTAAACATTATTTATATAAAATGCGAGAGAATATATTTTAGTTACAAAAAGTCATTATTATTCTTTTTATAATTTTAGAATATTGTTTCAATAAATACTATTTTATATTTAATTAAAACCAAACAAAACTTTACGAGTAGGTACATAGTAACGTGGTTTTCTTTTCTCTATTGCAGTTTATAAACTTCAAAGTCTTAGAATATTCTATTCTTATTTTTATATTATAAAACAATATCGGGGTGACCTCACGTAAGACTGCATTAAATAACTCTCGGTAAATTTAATCATCTCGAAATGATGCACTCTAAATAGAGTTCTTTAGATATTTACAAAAGATCAACATATTTATTTAGTGAGATATCTTCAATCGCTTATATTTCAATTCCCACGGATATAAATTATTATTAAATTATATATATGTATATATAATAATGGTTCATTTATATTACGAACTGTTTTTTAAATGGTAAACATAATAACAAAAAGACTTATATATAATACTGTGGACTATAATTAAATACTCATGTTGTTTTAATAATTTAGATGAATTAAATAAAGATCTGTTCAAATGGTTCAATTATTCGTGCAAGGTTTTATTTCATTATGTCCTCGCTGCGCTTTGCGTTTTCTAACACTATGCAAGGGACAATTTTTACTGGTATATATTTATAAGTAAAATATTAGTCTATCAGATTCAAAACGACGTAAATCCTGATTAGAATAATTAATTAAAACATATATTGTTATTGACATTAAAACAATCTTTATAAAAATAATAATATATATTATTATTATTCATAATATTGATGGATGGATAGATAGAAAATACAGTCACAGGTATCGTACAGTACAAAGAAGAAGACATAAAATGAAATTAAAAAGAACGGAACATATAATGGGAAAGGGTACAAAAAGGCGGCCTTATCCCTAAGTAGCGATTTCTTCCAGACAGCCCTTGAGAATGAAGCTCTTGTGATAAATATGGTGGACGGGTGAAGAAATAAATATAAGTATAAATATCCATACATTAGATACATTACATATAAAATACATATAAAATCAAACAGCTTTATGGTTTAAAGTTTCGATATATTTTTGTAGTTATTGTTTACGAACTAAAGAGTATACAAAACTTATATTAGTATTCAGCAGACTTACGATCACGTAATGCTGTGATCGAATTCTGGAAATTCAGTGACGTTATTTATTAGTTTTAGGTTTACCGAAGTATTAAACACAGTATCATTAATAAGTATAGATGAAGATATCATTTGAAAATAAAATAATGAGAATCTCAGATAACTTATTCAATGTAGAAAATGTATTTTTTTAATAGATAAATATGTCATCATTGTATCACCAAAGTATTGTGCTGCGTTTTCTATTTGTTATGTATTTTTTTATATATTTTTTGTCTTTCTGGTGTGCTATACAGTATATTCATTTATTATTATTATAAATAAATAAATAATATTAATATTTAAACATACTACAGTCGAGCGTGACTCACTGACTTTCACCGCATTGGAGTATACACTTATTTCTAACTAATTGGCGGCGTTATTCGTATTAGATATATTTATAATAGGTATTTTATAATTTTGTGAGATGGTTTGAGAAATATAAACCCTTACATACGAAAGACAAACTCCTTCAGCCTTAATATATTAAAATAATAAAATTACGCTTATGTCTCGCTTTTTACAAATATTAATAAGACACTAATATTTTGTGTATATAATTATTACATTATATTTTTTATATTTCAACTTTATTTTGTTTTACTAAAAATAACTTGAGCTTTTGAATTAAAACTAACTTGACAAATACTTTGTGAATCTAACAATGTAATATAGATTATTACGTGGTTTCACGTTTGATATTATCTAAGGAAAAAAAAAGTACTTACCCGAAAACTCATTGGCAGACGTGACATTTATTAATATGTATCAGATTTTAAAAATAACACAATTCTTATTTCATATATATTAATTTATCACATGATATATTATATCGATGACGAAGAAGTCATTCGTTATAATGAGCTTATTCGCCGACATCTTACTTCACACTCCATTGACATTAATACTGACACCGACAGCGATATCAAGTGTAATGCAATGAAATGATTTACATATTTAACTGACTTCCTCATCCACGGGAATACTCTCGTCTTAAGTTATCTTTAATTTCTCATTCCTTCTTCATAAATTACTCATGGCCGCATTTATTCCATTAGAATTATTTTTATCTGAGATTTTTTATTCTGATTCAGCTTATATTCTGATACTGTTACTATATATTTCTTTTAAAAATCATTTTGTTTTTTGTAACAAATACGATTCGATTGTCGTTTTTTAACAACTTTTTAAGCTTGTATCTAAGCTATTTGTACTTTCATAAAAAACAAATACAATGTGAATTAAGATTTCAATAAAGCAGATTTTCAAAGATTTAAAATTATTATAAAACTAAAATATGAAACGTAATATCAAGTAATAATTTTAGTTGAAACGCCTAGCATGAGTCTATAACTAGTTATAATATGTTGGATTACTTTTGTATTTGTGTTATATTTCAACATTATTGTTGGTTTTAGTTCCCTTTGAAAACTAAAACTAGGCTAAAATCAATTTGGCTTAACAATTACTTTTACCGAAACAGAAAATTTCTCATTCAGACTTCTTTACTTATTTACATCTTTACTTCTTTATTCTTGCCAATTATTGGTGTTTTTATACAATTGCTTTAAGTTATTATTGTAAAAAGATATTGTTTTTACAAAATGTACGTGATAATACTTATTTTTTAATAATTTGTATGGAACCATTAGTTAAAATCTTTGAATAACATGTTGTAAGCGAGTACCTATCACCTATTACATGAAACTATAATAGGGTCATCTTTTAAACTCGATATAATTAACATGGACTACCATAGGGCTTGCAAAATACAAAACAATGTATTTAATATTTATTAGTCTGTAGCTCTGGCATCAGGCCAGAAGCTTTAACTGAATTTTGGTGAAAGTTTTAATAGTATTGTCTATTTAATGACTAAAAATGAAGTGTTTAATCATAAAGTCATTAGTTATAACTAGCCGACACCGTATGAGACAGTATACAATTGGGTGACTAAGATTAAAATGTTTCTAACTGTGGCATTGGATGAAGTGGGGCGCATTCCTGTCAACAGTTTGCGCAGCTCCATTGGGGAGATGGTGGCCACTCACGTGGTCTGCCGTTGCAACATAGTGGATATATGCGCAAGCATTCCCCTGGCGCGTATGGAGTCCTAGCAAAACCTTCGAGAACGACCTGTATGTTTTGGCCATGGAGAAAACTGGTGGATCCACTTGCATAAATACTCGGGAAGCTCATATGAAGGAAGCTTTGGAAGAAGCCCCTTGTGCCATACACGATCAAAGGCTTCCGCCATATCCAGACTTATTGCCAGAATTTGCTTTCAATAACTGCTGCCTAATAGTGCGTAAGAAATAAAAGAAGATCACCAGTAGATCGAGCAGGACGAAATCTACACTGACGGTCATTGTTCAATTCGTGATCAACGGGGTACTTAAAGAGCTGTTAGTTAATGATTATTTTTGAAAAAAAAAACAGGCAAGGGGTCTGTAGTTAGCTGGGTCCAAACTATCACCTTTTTTAGGAATCGGTTGGACAAGGGCACTCTTCCAAGTGCTTAGGACTTCACTTTAAATATAGGAGTACCGATATAACGCGTTAATACTGAAGGAAACTCTGGTGCAAAAAAGGTGCAGATCATAGCACCATTGGGGAAATCCCATTCAGCCCAGTTGACTTCTGAACTTCCAAGGAAAATAGAGACCGTCGGATGGCTTTTTGTCGAAAAATTATTGCTGCTATTAAACTTCGACGCCACAAGATAGTAAGCTGTGTCTTTACTTGGTCGTTTAAAGTCGATTTTGAGGCAAAATGAATGCAGATGAGATCGGCTTTCTCTTTTGCCGTAAGGGCCAAGAGAGACATTCCCTATTTGGCGGCGGTTGGAACGGCTGTCAAAAGTTGCCCAGAGCTGCTTTAGAAAGCAACGAAACCTGATACGCCTGCCGTTTTCCAGTTTCTGCAGCTCTGACAAACGTATCCAACCAAGGCCGTGATTTGCCTCTAAATGGAACTACAAAGTTGAGTACAAATAGTTCCTCCTGTATTATGACATCAGCTACAGCTGGATCATTGTAAGTTAAACAAACCGGGTTAGAATGTAAGAAAAGACCGCATTCCATCCCAATCCGCTGACGTGTAGTATCAAAAGCGTCTAACGTAGTCAATTGGTATTGTGCGAGTAGAAGTCCCCGAAGACCACAACTTTGGTGGACGGAGTTTGTGAAACCAGGTCGTCAATCTTAGCTTCGAGATAGCCCAAGAGTTGATTTGTTTCTGTATTAAGACTATCGGACCTATAGAAGCATGAGTAGACGCTGACACGATCATCCTGATATTTAAAATTATGAAGTCAAAGGTAGCAGTCCTTAAAAAACAGATACCCCGGCGTGTAGTATAAAACAATGTCCGAGGCTATACCCAGGGTATGATAGGTTCAGATATCTGCGTCTCCGTTAAAAACAACAAAGCCAGCTGCACTGTCTCTAGGTGATGGCGGACGACGTTTAAGATAGAATAAAATCTCCGGATGTTGTAAAATTCCACATTTGGAGTGAAACCTTTATTTAACTAATCGTAAACTTTAATCCCGATACCTTGTCCGCCCCAGAAACGGCGGACAACGCGAATAAATTCCGAGAATCATTCCCCCGATTTTGCTCGGAGAGGGGTTCTCCGGCTCTATATAAAAACCTATAGTAAAACGAATTCATGAAAAAAGAACTTTAAAAACGGACAAAGTTTTATTTACTAGAAATAATTTAAAGGATGTCAAGTGGTTAAGCATACATCAAGATTTGACGAATCCTCACAAAGCTGGTGCTAACGACATTTTTAAAATAAACAAAAATGCGTCACAAAATGCCGGCTCACCATTTTCATTAAATTTTCTGGATATTTACTTTTTTATAATTTAAGTACGATTAGTCTTAAACGCCTTTCGTATATATCTTTCACGGTGTAAACTTTTTGAAATTATTAGTTTTAAGGAATTTTAAAGTCATTTTAAATGCACACTTAAATGTCGGTATACATTTGCCTCATTATTTTTTGGGTAAGTATTGATTGCTTATACTAATTAAAAGCTAGTCGGAGTGTTGGCTAACGAATATTATTTTACCACAAAATTAGGAATTTACTTTTGAGCAGGTTTGAGGTAAACATGGAAGCTTGTATGTTTAGGATATTATTTTAGATAATTTATGCTTTGTGAGCCGGAGATTACGTTGTTTGATATTATTCTTTATTCTACACTATGTGTACTAGAAAAACAATTAACTAGAAACTAATTTTGGTTATATTTTCATTAAGTAATTAATTTATTGAACCATTTTTATAATCCATATCTTTGAACTATGGCCCCGCTTAGTATGGGGTGGGTCATTTGGTTGGTTTTAATCCATAAAAAAAATGTTGTATTTATTGCATAACTATATTATTTTGATGTTTACAGTCTATGGTCTATGCTAAAGATTTAAATATATATAAATGAGAAAAAACTTATGTTTTTGAAAAACCTATAATAAACTATTTTGCTAGTTGTCATTATTGAATTGTATATTTTAATTATTGTTTGAAATGAAACGTATTCTTTCGCTTTATACCATATCAGCTGAATATCTCTACAACTTTTAAACAAAATCTATTTGTTAAATGCTTCCTTTAATTAAACAATTTACTACTAAACTATGTTCTAATACAAAGTCCAGAATACAATATACCTAATTCAAAGTCTTAACTCTAACATTCTAGATTTCAGTTGCGTTATCCTTGTAAAGGTCAGAGTTCATTATGACTAAGTAAACAGTTTCCTTCTGATTGTAACAGTTTACATTATTATTATTTTTTCCTTAATAAAGTATAAGCTTTAATTTCAGAATTTCTGACAAATCTTTGTGTATTGTTATTTTTAGAACCTCGTCCTGGTAAAATTGTTTTCGTTATAGACACTTTCTTAATATTTATGGGAGGAATGGTTTACAGTATGACCTCACAATAGTTTCTGTGATCTATTTTGCCCTAAAAAAATTTGAAGTTAATGTTTTATTATTATTGTGACATGTATATTATAACGTGTTAGTTTCAAAGTCGTGAAAATTTTTAACCAAATTGTCATAAAATAACAAATTTAGGTCTGTATTTAGTGTAATAAATACAATTCCTTACCGTTTATTAGCAGAAGTTTTGCTGTAACAACAAAAAAATCAATCAATCAATATCATAAGAAGTCATTTTGTAAAAATAAGTGATGTGGAAAAAATACCTACGCAGAGGTATATACTGTACATTATGAAGTTTTTAGTAATACTACCACAATCGACAACATTCTAAACCAAATTTCCGTATATTTAAAAATGTACATAATGACTGATTTACATTACTGTTAGTGCACTAACTAGTTAGTAAATGTAAGAGTTAGAGGGTAAGACTACGGTTGAAAAGCAAGTATCATGAATGAAGATATTAGTTTTATATAATTGACGAGAAAATGACAGTATTAAGTCAGTAATTATAAGTAAGTCTTAACCACATTTATAATAAAATGATAATTAATTAATCAAATAGTCAAGGATAACCAATATCAGAGTACGAATAGGGCACCGAGCCAGGTCAGAGCCATCACTCCTGTCCAGTGCCTATACAGTCGTCTTTGCAGTGACAAACTAGTCGGTTTCTACCGTCCAGCTAGTTGGTCAACGACTACGCATTGCCAAATTTATAATGCTAATAACTCATTATTATTATTATTATTATAGTATTTAAACTTATTGTTTAACCTTTAACAATTTCGATATTGATAATAATAAGATTCTATAAATAAATAAGATTTTACATAAAATCGTTGTCAAATGTTCATAGATTCATCCACCGGCATCTACTCGCTACGTGTCTCGCCTCGCAATGCTCTGCTCGACTCATTGAAACCATATGTTGAATATTTTATTTCGTACTGCGTGTACGAAGTAAAATATTCAACAACTGGAATTCTTAAAAAAAAAAAAAATATATATATAATTCTAATAATTATTGATATCAATCAGCATTTGTTTGTGACTTCAACAATCCTGTAAAAATATTTTTTTTATTTAGACTTACGAGTTCTAAATATTGAATAATTTTAAATTTTAATATAAAACAATTATTTTCTTTCTTTTTAAATGTAGTATTGAAACGAGCCGACGTCCACCTGACCAGTAAATAAAATCGCTCGTGGACATTTGCAAAAACGTGAAGTGGTGTAGTTTCATAAGAAAATACTCTCAGATATTAAAAATCAGATCTTTTAAAATCAAGAAAGTTGAGGATGTTATTGAGACTAGTTGTTTAAATTTTCTGTAAGAAATGTGTGAGAAAAATTTGTAACTATTGTTTTTCATAAAAATTGTTAAAATAACAAAAAATATTCTTTAACAGTATGTTGTTTTTTTAACTTCTGTATTGGATTATTTCTATGTAATTGCCTATAAAATAACCTTATAAAATTTATAATTTTGAAAATAAAATAAAATGTATACTGTCTGGACTGTGAGATTATTTTTTTCTTTATATTGTTTGTTTAATTAATTATTTTTATGTGATAAAGTTTATAACCAATATATTAGAAAGTATAATTGATAAATATGCAAGAATGTATTTTTAATAAATATCTTTGACATTATCATAAATAACTGTACACTAACATAATATCAAAAAACACTTGATAAAATATAAAGTTATTTTTATAAGATTGAACATAATTTTTTATAATAAATAGTGTCAATATTTTGGAACGTCAGATTAAAGTTAAAAAGTTACCAAATATAAAATCCTTTTAAAAGTTTGATTTAAATATGGTTGTTGAAGATACATTTAAAACGAAATGTGCAACCTGACGTAAAATCTAAAGCCAATTACAAGTTAAACTAATAACACAAGCTCGAGCTAGGAGCAGCTACATTAAAGCAATTTATTTAATTCATTCCTATCTTTTTTTAATTCAATAAACATAAAACATTATATATATTATCAGAGAAGATATCTCATAATAAAGATTTAATACATCAATATATCATTTTAAGATTATGTTTTTATTTTTAAATAATAAAGAATCGCTAACTTTAGGCATGATAAAATTTGTGAGTACATCGTAAAATTATTTAAAAATATAAGATATTTTCTCCATTGCCCTTATAAATTTTAAAGATTTTAAACAATATTTTTTGTACCATTCTCTTGATTTTCTTTCACCAGCTCTTCTCAGGTCCACTTTTCTTTGCCAATGAGAAAATGTTTTGTGAAAAAACTTACTTTCCATAAAGATTTTCATTTTGGGATTTTTAAATATTGTTAGATAATTTTCATTCATAATTTATGCTCATTTTTGGATTTCTTAATTATATTTAAAAATAAATAAATTTTATAAAAAAAAACTTTTTGGTTTGTATATTCTTTTTTTTCAGGGTGTCCTCAAGTAAACCGCACTAAATAACGCTCGGTACATTTAAACATCTCAGAGCGTCGGAGTGTTGTGTTGTGCAGCGCTCTGCTAATTGTGATAAATGACGCACTCTGAATAGAGCTGTTTAGATACATTGATTTTTATATATTTTTTTAATGGTTTTAATGAGACACATTTATTTAGTGAGATATCACTTTCAATAGTTTAGTTTTCAATTCCTATATATTGCGACACAACTTATTAAAGTAACTTATTGTAAAATAATACATCAATGAAAGGTTTAGAATAAATATATAGTTTCGTTTCCGTACGGTTGTTGGGAAAAACAAAATAATGACTCGTGAAATGTAGATAGATTCATTTGAAACTTAAACAACTCAATTATTTGACGATTGACGATTGACTACAAATTTTGACGAGCATTATTGTTATTTATTTTAAGTACGAACTATATTTTAATAGCAGAAGTAATAATAAAATTAATTAGGTTCATACTCTGAACTACAATTAAATGCTGTTTTATGCTAATCTTTATATAAAAATTCAATCAAGAATTGTTCAATTGGTTGAATTATTTGTGCAAAATTTTGTTTTAACATTTAACTCTTTGATGTGACAATTTATAATAATTATATGTATGTAAAATTTTATTTGGTCTATCAAATTCTGTTTAGAATAACGTTTAGGGACCAGTGAGTACACTCATTTCTGTTAGTATTACACAATATCCATTAAAATTAAGATGAAGAAAAAGTCGTCACTCAAAATTTTTATTCTTCGAAATTGATAACATTTTTTTAATAACTTTTATTTGCGTTTGAACCCTACCAGTAATCCATAATGTGTTATACAAACATATTTCAATATAATTGTATACGACTAGATATTGAGTCCATTAATTACAAGGAGGTGTAATAATTGAGTAACGTAGGTTTAAAGAACGTATTTACCCAAACTGAATTTAAAATATTTAGACGATTAATATTCCCGAGATAGTAAAAAGATAACATTATAGAAATCTGACTTCGTTTCTGGTGTAAAGTTACCGGATAAAGCTAATGAACGATTAACAATTGATGATAATTAATTTATTTAACATAAATGTACTAAATTAGGAACTTAACTTAAGAACATACATACAATATACCTATATTGAAATTTAGTTTACAATAACGTGTCAAGTATTAATTACTTAAGTGAGGTGACTGCGTTTGTCTTTATGAGTTGAGAAATTAATTTGTCATAGTTTCGGAGACAAGGGATCTTATTACGGACGTGATGCTCAAATAAATTGCGGCTTTTCTTAGATTGGAAAAGTTTTGATCCAACTTAATTCCCTAACCTCCGAACGCTATAGGGTAACGCTTTAACCGTATTCCTGTACGGTTTTAGTTTATAGTATATGTAAATATTTAATTACTCTTATCTTTATCTACGTATCTAAACTGAAATTAAAAACTAAGAAATTTAAAAAGAAATCAAAAGTTATAAAAATTTATTACCTTACATATAGAAACAACGCCATTTGGATCAGCAGTTAGGATCGCTAACCAACAGATCATCAATTCATTAACATTATCATCATCAGTCAGGCGATAAAAATAAAAAAAAAATGCAAACATAAAAGTGGAATAATTAGTTTTAACCATGTGTTAGAGTAACGTATTATGTAATAAATTAATATTGCAGTTAGTTCAGTGTACGATACTGTAAAGTTTATATTATGTATTATTATTATGTATCCTAAGAAACGGTATCAAGTGTTGTTTATCAACAGATTATATTCGTATTTGAATCAAAACATTCACTCTTGATAATACAAATGATTTCCATAAATTAAATGTTTTATCTTACAAAGAAACACTGACATCCTCAATTGAATTTAGTCAAATACTAAACTGAAATAAGACATAATATAACAAACTCGAGCTGAGGTACTCGTATATTAAAGCTATAAATTTAGTTCGATCGCGTCGTCTACTCGCACGTGATGTTACCTTAAGTCTTGCCTTTGCATAATAAGCAAATTACAACAACATTTCTAACATTTCGCCTCAGTAATAATGACGGCAAACACGTACACTATTAGTCCCTAAAATCAAGCTCCATTGTTAAGAATTAGCTTCGTAATGAAGCTCTTTTGTAATAATTTGTTTGTGTCTACCGTAAACAAGTATTATTTATACATAAATTTAATACTAAGTAAGTTGATTAACATATTATTTTCTTTACATCGATAACTAATGCGGTTAGTTTTCTTTAAAATGAATCTTATTACAGGATAAGCCTCTAAAATTAAACGAAGTAAGTAATGTATTACACAAACTTGTTTCTAAATAATTGGATACATTTCAAATTAGAAGTGTGTCACTTAAGTAAACGCGAGGGGCGAGACTCTAAGACTATTACTACAAGCTTTTATTTAACTAGCTGTACGAGTATGTATGTTTCTCTGGTAGAATCCTGCAACTGAATGTAAAATCACTTATCTTTAACCGATGGCTTAGGAATGTGCTATACTCTCTTATTTCGGATGACAATGTCAGTGTGACGTTATTCTAATTGCAATATGGCCGATCAGCAAAAAGGGCGGACTGGTTATCTTTTCTGCACTATCACAGTGTGGGTATTAATTGAAAGGGCTTTCTGAAGACACCATGAAAATTATAATATTTTCCAATCATAACAAAAAAATTAAAAACAAATTAATAGTATTTTTTTTCTAAACACAAGCTTTTATTTAATTGCTCTAAAAAAGATATTATTTTTATTTCACAATTCATTAAATGACATAAAAGCTTGTCGCGAGATTTGCATAGTTTATAAGAAACATTTTCTTTTATAGAATTATTTATAACAAGTATATCAAGCAAGACTAGTTAGTACACAGATAACCAATGAAAACTAAACCCGTAATTTGCCGTGAATATCGAAAAAAATATACTGAATAATACCTTTCCTGATGCAAATTATATGTTATAAATAGAAGTGTTTAATTAAGGAATGTAAAGATGAATAAAGATGAATGAAAGTACACGAATGCATTAAAAACTGCCGTTAATTAATTGTCAGTTAAAAAAGACATAGGCTGCGTCATTTTCAAAACTAAACTTTTAATTAGAGAGTTTTAATTTGACAACCCGAGACAATGATTGAATATTAAATGAGACTGAAAGAAAATAACTTTAAGTTGTTTAATAAAATATTGTTTGACACATTTTAATGCAAGATTATTTCAGAAATACTGATATAAATAATGCTCTAAACAAATTTTAATTAACGATCATATGAAACTTTTTTTTAGGAAACATATTTTATTAAACAATAATGCTTATAAGTTAAGTACTTAAATTTGTGCAAAGCACTGAGGTGAGATTTATCTATTTACATTCATAATATATTTTATATTCGTTTATATAATGTGAACATTTATCATTTTAAATTGATATAGAATAAAAACTGTTGAAGTCAGTTCATATAACCGGTGTACTCACTGACATTTTACTTGACACTCCATTACTGACAGCGATAGCGAGTGTAATGGAACCGGTGTGACGTCATTTATACCAACGCGCAACTAAAAAGCAATTTGGTACTTCTACATATTTGTGTTTAAATTTTGTTAAAGAATCTCACAATAGTTATATTATTTATGCCTTTGATGTAGGTTTGGGTTTCTAAAAGTTGTATTTTTTTTTATGTTGGATTATAAATTCTTAGTTTTTAGTAGAAGACTATATGAATCTATTCGTAAATCAAAAGTAACGGAGATTATATTTGTATAATTGCACTGACAAAATTTATTGATATTTGGTACAAAATATTCAACGACAAAGTACAATTAAATATAATATAAGACTTTACGCGTTTTGCTTGCTTCGTTAATAATGATAATAAAAATTATATGCGACAGTATATAACAGTGAATTCATTTCTTTGTGTATTAACACTTGTCGGTTAATTAATATACGTATTTATAACACGTTTTGCATCGAGACTTAAATTTAAGGTTTAATATAAAAAAAATAACGCTAAACTGTTTAAAGTGAAGATTAATTTAATTAATAAAATTCTAAGAAGGCCTAGTGATTTTACACTAATACTGGAACACCGAATGACTTCACATGTAAACGACATACACAACAAATGTTAACTATACCGTACAAATAATAAAAATTTACATAGTATCAATATCTACGTTTACTTCACGTGTACATAGAATCGTAGAAGTCACTCCTCACCCTCAGGCCAACATTGAACGGAATTAGTTTAGTTTAACAATAAATAAATATAAACCCTCTTGTGAGCGATAGGATATACCTTTTATTATAATGATTTAACAATTATGATGATCATGTAACCATATTATTATGTAATAAATATTCCAATAGATATATACAAAATTATTACAATTAACTATCGACACGACACCGTCACGATACACTTAAAATACTTTAAAATTAGATATAGATTGTACACTTACCCTAAGTTCTTTCAAACTCACAGTAATATAATAAGTAACTACCACCCACGCCTCAAACACTCATGATAGAAGGGGGCACTCGAGTGTTATCATTGTCATAGTAAAATATTGTACTAAAACACTTTCGTACAAAAATTGCCAATTTACATGTAAAACGAATCAATATTGATACGATGTTACAATAATTCGGGGAAAAAATCTTTTTATAGTTAGTTTCTTGAAAAATATATTTTTCTATTAGAAGCTTCATATATGTCTAGAATTTTTTTTGCAGGCTATCAAATAGGAAAATATTAGAGAAATTTATTTTAATGAAATATTGTTCAGAACGTTTTATGAGTATTTAGGGTTTATCGGTAACAGGTTATTTCTTGAACTATATATACACAGACTCCATTCCTATTTTCTCCCCAGCCGCCTAATGACCAGTGTTCATTAATCAATCATAAAGAACTTAAACATTAAAAATCTTAAATTGTTTAAATCTTTTGTGAAATGTATAACATTAGTCGACCAGTGTGAGAACAATTTTAAACAATACTAAGATTACAGTGTGATTTACTAAAAAGTGTAAAATACGATCCATCAACGAAAATTATTTTAAAATCCTATTATTATTGAATAGAAGGGCAGTGCGTATAAGACAAGACTGGGTCTGAAACAAAATTACAACCTTTTATGGTCAAATAATCAGTGATAATGAATCAGTGAATATCAAACAAGTACGAGAATCAGAAAAACTAAACTAAGTAAACGACAATATATTATATAGTCGTTAAATAATAGTAAAGTGTGTATGCGGATTCTATTGTTTTATTTCTTTTATTTCTTTATTAAAATTAATTCTTTTTAATTTAAACAAAAAAAGCTGTAATTAATATCTTCAATAAATCAGTTATGCCGCGATTTGCCATCTGTATTCAAGTAGCGACAACACCTTACACGCTACCATCGACTGATTCAATGAAAACGCTAAGAGTCGCCAATAGATACCACTACGAGTCTCATAACGAAATAAAAGAATGAAAGAATATGAAATTTACAATGCAGCAAGATTTAAAACAACACAGTCCAGATAGGTAAGAGAAGAAGACGTTTTGAAAATTTAAATCCAAATTACAATAATTAATAGACTTAAGGAAGAACTTTATATGACATTTAAATTTCCTAAACATCACATGTGTATAAATAACTTTTGATACTGCGTTCTATAAATAAGCATGCAATTGTTATTATTATTTATGTCAAATATTTGTAAGCCATGTACCAATGTTTGATTCTCAATTTTAAATTTGACGAGTAAAGAGTACGGAAACAAACGGATGTACTCGTAAGACTGAGGTTTGGAAGTTGGAATGTTGGTACGATGACTGGAAGAAGACGAGAAATTGCGGACGTGTTGAAGAGAAGACCAATATGTGTACTAATGTTTAATAATGTTTACAGGAAACGAAATGGAAGTCAAAAACTGCAAGTTACTGCTGGACGAAAGTATAATCTGCAGCATAGTCACCTCATCATGGAAAATAAACATCTAGTGTATACAAATATGTTCAAGAAACGATCCCTTCATAAAATAAATTGGTATTTGTTAGAAAAAAAAGGAAGGTGCGAGTAAATTTTAAAAAAAGAGTGACAGATAAAATTATAAATATGAGTAGTGTAGAAGAAAAATCTTTGAACGATAGTTGGAACGAAATAACGGGACGGATAAAAACTGTGGTAAAGGATGTATTAGGCGAAATGAAAGGAAAAGCTATTATAAATAAGGTAACGTGGTGGTGGAATGGAGATGTGCAAAAGGTTCTGAAAGAGAAGAGCGTTTAAGCAATGGCAGGAACTATCGGATGATAATGAAACGATGAAAGAGGGGTTGAAAATGCTATATAAAAGATGTAAGAAGAGAGCGAAAGTAGCTGTGGCCATCGCTAGAGCTGAGGCGCAAAAGGGGTTATTTAGGTCACTAGAGTTTCCGGCAGGTCAAAAGGAACTCTACCGTATAACAAACCGCAGGGAGAAGAATGCTATACATGTAAAATGCATAAAAGATGATACTGGAAAGGTGTTGATGAGAGATGAGGATATAAAAGAGAGATGGAAGGTATATTTTGGAACATTGATGAATGAAGAAAATGATTGGGGTGGAGTTTTGGAAAACCAGCCGGTAAATAAAGGATTAGTGAAAAAAGTGACCGATGATGAAGTGTAAGCGGCTGTGTAAGGTATGAAGAATGGAAAAGCTGTAGGGCTGGATGCGATACCAGTGGAAGTATGGAAGGTTTTAAATGGCTGTGGATATAAGTGGCTGGCTTCGTTTTTCAATAAGTTGTTGCATTAAGAAGTGATCCCCGATGAATGGTGCAATAGTGACCTAGTGCCCATTTATAAAAATAATATACAAGTTATCGGGGTATAAAGCTCATGTCACATACTATGATAGTGTGGAAGAAAGTGATAGAAAAGGATGCGAGACGAGAGTGATGTTTCGGAGAACCAGTTCGGTTTTATGCCTGGTCGGGGTACGACAGATGCTGTATTCGCTGTCCCTCAGTTTCAAGTTCAAGAAGGGATTGGGTACAGAGATGATGAGTAACAGGTAGAGTATGGAAGGAAAAAATACATTGCACCGAAATTGGGATAAGTGAAAGATAATGATTCCTGTTTAAAAATTTTTAAATATTTCTCAATATAAATAAGAATTTATGGGTTGTAAAAAATAAATAGAATATGTTGATAGAGAGTATGGAAGGAAAAAACATACTGTGCCGACCCCAAAAGTGGGATAAGAGCAGGAAGATGATGAATGAACTTGAACATTGATGCCGTTTGGAAAGATTTTTATAGGAAACAACAATTTATTCTTTACACAAATGTACGATTTGAAAAACATTGTCAAAATCAAACATACATAGAAACATTTTCATTTTAAATTTAATGAAAGTTGTTTAATGTAATGTTAGAATAACCTGCATTGCATTTTGCAAACGTCCATCGCCACAGACTATAAAAGCGGCCGAGTTTGTATGGGCAACACATTTTGCTCGTTAGACTCGGTAGTGACAGGTTGTGGATTGTCACTGTTGCAATCTGCGGTGTTTTCACAATAATTATTTTTGTGCTGATTATTTTTTATATTTGTAAAATGGAGTAATGTTAATTTCGATTAGAGTGAGAGAGAGTAAGTGAATTGTTGTAATTTAAAGTAAATTTATGTTCATCCTGACATTTGTTCTTTTTTTAATACAATTCCACTTCTGACGATAAAATCAGAAGTGGGATTCGCCTGTGCTCACAAATAAATTTATTAGTTTTGTTTTTTTTTTTCAATTTTATTTTTGTATTCTACCTCCACTTTACAAATCATTTTGTTTTTAGTATTAAATTTGTTTTTCAAAGATTTTATTTTTGTATTCTACCTCCATTTTACTAATTATTTGCTTTTTAGTATTAGTTTTGTTTTTCAAAGATTTTATTTTTGTATTCTACCCCTCCATTTTACAAGTCATTTGTTTTTTAGTATTCAATTTGTGTTTCAAAGATTTTATTTTTGAATTCTACCTCCATCTTGTAGATCATTTTGATTATTTTATTTATTGTTCAAAATGCCTCGACCATCACGGTCCCGTGAAAAATCTTGTGATTCGCCTCGTCGGAAGGCTAAGCGTAACAGATTGCAACAGCACAATCACCGGTCTCGTTCGCGATCTCGTGAGAATAGTTGTCACCCGCGGTCTCGTTTAGATCTGTGTCGTTCATGGTCTCGTGGCTATCGGGTTCGTTCACGTTCGCATTATAGTCAATCGCGATCTGGTAGTGATTATCGCAGATGCCGTTCGCGCAATAGCCACACTAGATCTAATAGTACTAGGTACCGTTTGCGCTCTCACAGTAATGATCGTTATCGGACCGAGTCCAACAACAGTAATCGCGATCGCGTCGTAATCATTCTCGAAAAAGGTCTTGCTCTGATAGATCGGTAACAGGTAGTCCTAATTCAATCTCATCTCAAAAATGATTTTCGGGCACCGTGTAACGTAGTTAAGAAATGTAACAACAATGGGACTAAATATTACGGTTGTGGACAGATCGGTCAATTTGCAAAACAATTGTAGGAATCGCAACGTTACATAGCCGGTAGTATGAACTTTTTGTAAAAAGACTGGACATAAGGAAAGCGATTGCTTTGCTAAGGCTCGATCAGAAAATCAAAATAGGGACCAACGCAAAAGTTAATCTCTGTGGTGAAATGTCGGATGGTCGAGTCAATAAGGATGTGAGTATTGCGGGGTGATACAGGGGATACTTCTAGACGTTTTAAGCGATACAGGTGCTTTGAATGTGTCCCTTATACCATTGAAAGTACTGAAAGATTTCGCGGGTCAGTGTAAGGAAAGTTATTGTGTGTGTGATTCCGAAATCGTAGCTCGGGAATATATTAGTCTGTATCAAGAGCAGCTCTAATATTACAAGTACTAACGCTACCACTCCTGCTCTCCGTGCGCTGATTCGTGAAGTCACCGTAGAAAATTCGATCCCCAACGCTGAGGCAACGAGGGAGCTTGGCAGTAGTCGTGTGAGATGTCTGCTAAAACAGAATCAAGTCTAACAAGATGCCCGCGTCAATCGTCAGCGACACCTTCCCAAAGTTTTCCAAGTGGGTGACCAAGCTTTTGTGATAAAGTATTCAGTCTACGGGTAAGCTTGATTCGGGTATGAGAGGTCCATATCGTGTCACGAATGTATTGCCCAAAGACCGCTAAGAGCTGAAATTGCTCAGCGGTGCTCGAGGAAAGACCACGCAGGCGGCACATTTTATGGTCCCATGGATGGGAGAGTGGTGTCCTAAGAGTTGCTTTGCATTTTTTTAAAGTAAGTTCGTGACTTAATTTATTTTTTGTATGTTACAGTTCCGTGGTTGCTGATTATGTATGCCTGCGCGTGTATGTGTGTACGGCAAGGCAATAGCGAACCACGCGTTTTAAGGGCACGTTGTGCTCTCTGTCACATATTTGGGTCATGGACATCGAGAGGGCATACAGCCCGGCTGCAATAGTTTTTGTGTTCATACGTATGTTGTCGGACGTGCGGTTCACTCCTAGTTCGTGGGTCATGTGAGCTGGTCTTAAAGTATGTGGGTGTCGGGCGAACGCCCTCCCCTTGAAGATACTTTCCGTACTGGCGGCGCAGTCTAGGAGTGTACACGCTGTTGAGGTCCCGTTATAATCGGGCTTCCACTAAACGTCAGTGTAGTGGTACCAAAGTGGTATCGGGCATTAACTTGCCTGTATGCCGTGATACTCGAGTGGGGGGAATAGTTTGCAAATTATCTTGTGCACAAGTAGGTAAAGTCAGTGTGTATGAGACGCGTGTATTGACAAGGAGAGTGACGAATGTTTGTAACAGACTCATTGTAGGACAAATAGTTTTGAGCGAAAGAGTTGATTTAATCTTTTTTTTTATCATGAACGAGGGCCTTGAATGTGTAAAGAATGAGAGAACAGGAATTTTAACAACTTATGGCGATTCTGTTCGTATAAAAATCGTGTTATACGGGTAGAATTGCTATATCTCGCTGTGATGGTCTGGGCACTCTCAAATTATTGAATGACGATTCTGACAGTGATGGCGAGTACTCTACTGAGCAGTTTCCTGGTCCATCATCCGCACGTCCTGCAGAAAACGTTGAAGAGTACACCGAGGACGGCGCACGGTCAGGAGAGGCCGTGTTAGAATAACCTGCATTGCATTTTGCAAACGTCACACGCCACAGACTATAAAAGCGGCCGAGTTTGTATGGGCAACACATTTTGCTCGTTGGACTCGGTAGTGACAGGTTGTGGATTGTCACTGTTGCAATCTGCGGTGTTTTCACAATAATTATTTTTGTGCTGATTATTTTTTATATTTGTAAAATGGAGTAATGTTAATTTCAATTAGAGTGAGAGAGAGTAAGTGAATTGTTGTAATTTAAAGTAAATTTATGTTCATCCTGACATTTGTTCTTTTTTTAATACCATTCCACTTCTGACGATAAAAGTAATGTAAAATATGATGTATTTAAAATTTTAAATAAATTAAATAAATTAAGATTTATTTACTACTTTATCTTAGCCACATTAACGGTAAGATTTATAATTATTATTTATTAAATAGTGGCTACTATTGCTATTACTTTATTATTAGCTTTAATACGAGTATATGTAAAAATATTATTCTCAATGAAACATACAATTTCATATTTTATCATAAAAATAGGAACCTAACTATCAATGCACAATCTAAATTCTTAAACTAATTCATATACATTTGACCTTATCAGAAGATTATTTAGATTTATATCATAGCTGTAAGTTGATAGAATTAAGTTCTTATCTAACTACAAAGATAACAGATATGTTTCCGTGATCAAATACTTACCTTATTTCATATATATTTATTTATAACATGTAATATCGATAACGTCGAAGTCAATCGTTACTACAAGTTGACTCGCCGACATATCGCTTGACACCCCAATACTGACAGCGATAGCGAGTGTAAAGTAATGCATTTACACCACGTTCAACCAAAAGCAATTTGCTGCTTTAATATGTTAGAGTAAAAAATATAGTAAGAAAAAAAAATGTTTTTGTTGCGGATTTAATAAATAAATAAAAAACATTAATAAATAAAAAATCACTTTTAAACTTAAAGTATAAGTCTAAAATACGAGTAATGTATGTATGTATGGATCTTTCCTCCGCCATCGATAATTGTATTTTATAATGATAACTGTGAATCAATAAAATGTTATCCTGAGAGTGGTTACATAGATTTACAAATTTAACTAACGTATACATCTACTTTAATATTTTCATCTCCCGTTATCTTTAATTTCTCATTCCTACTTCATAAATTATTCATGTTCGCACATATTCCATTCGACTTATTTTCATCTAAGAATTTTTCAGCTCATATTCTGATTATATAATTTTACATTCCTTTTTAAAATTATTTTGTTAACTTAGAACATATTATTTTGTTGTTGTATAGTAATACCTTTTTAGGCTTATATCTAAGCTAAGTGAACTTTGGAAATGTAATATTAAGTAATCGTGTTAATTCTTACGTTTATCGGGAGCCTTTAACTAGTTAAGTTTGTTTACTTTTGTATTTCGCTTTTGTAATTAATATTATTGTTAATATTAGTTTCCTTTCTTTGACTTTAAAACTAAAGTAAGACTCCAATCAATTACAGCCAATCTATATTTTTAGTGAAGAAAAATCTTTCATTCACTCTTCTTGTCAATTACAGTTATCTTATGTTTTAACATAATAGGGCTAATTTATGATTAGTACAAATATATTTTTGCTACAAAATGTACGTGATGACGATGATACTTAAATTTTAATAGTATCCTGAGTTAATATAATTAAATAACATTATGTATGCGAGTATCAACTGACACAGAAAACTATAACGGAGTCGTATTTTAAGCAGATTATAATCAACATCGACTACCGTAGAGCTGATACTGCACACAAAACCTTGTATTTAATATTTATTAGTCTGTAATTCTGGCATCACGCCAAAACTATGGGACGGATTATGTGGTAAAGGTTTTAACGGTGTTGCGTGTTAAATGGCTAAAATAAAATATACAATGTAACAATCATTGGTTATAACTGATGAGCTGATACCTTATTGGACACTACACTTGAATTATAATAATTATACGCTATTTTCATTGCTGTAAATACTTATATACAATATAAATATAATATGAGACATAAGTAACTAAATAAACCGCATTAGAATAAAATGTAACAGATAGAGATACATCTTAGTCATCAGAGTAGTGACGGATTCCAGGGGTCGCAGTTTACAGTTTTGTTCGTGTTGTTAATAATGTGAAATAACAATTAATTGAAATTATTTATTATCGACATAAAATATTAATGAAACAATTTATTATAAAAACAAATTAATACATAATTAATACGAGTACATTACTAACTAGTTTAAGTGATATCATAAGGCATATTCGTAAGAAACATTTTGCTATCGCTCAAAATATTCTAATGGATTCATGATAATTGGCCAGATGGTATCTCTTCAGTTGTGCTACGAACATGTGCCCCTGAATTGACACCAGTGCTAACGCGTCTGTTTCGGTACTCCTACCTTAAAGGCGTAGTCCCGGTCTCATGGAAGCGTGCCCTTGTCCATCCGATCCCTAAAAAAGGTGATAGCTCGGACCCAGCTAACTACAGACCTATCGCCATTACCTCTCTACTCTCCAAAGTAATGGAGAGTATCATCAATAAGCAGCTCCTAACCTTCCTCGAGGATCACCAGTTGGTCAATGACCGGCAATATGGCTTTCGCCATGGTCGATCGGCTGGTGATCTTCTTTTATATCTTACGCACCGTTGGGCAGCTGTTATTGAAAGCAAGGGAGAGGGTCTGGCAGTTAGTCTGGATATGGCGAAAGCCTTCGATCGTGTATGGCACAAGGAGCTTCTTTCGAAGCTACCTTCCTATGGGCTTCCCGAGAGTTTATGCAAGTGGATCACCAGCTTCCTCACTGGGCGGAGCATACAGGTCGTACTCGACGGTTTTTGCTCGGACCCCAAGCCCGTGAACGCTGGTGTACCCCAAGGCTGCGTGCTATCCCCAATTCTGTTCCTCCTGCACATCAATGATATGTTGGATATCTCCAACATACATTGTTATGCGGATGACAGTACTGGGGATGGGGTATATTCCGGCCGTGCAGGTCTCTCTCGGGAAAACGTCGACGAGTGCCGAAAGAAACTTGTGTCTTCTATAGAGACTTCCTTAGGGATAGTTTCTGAGTGGGGGGAACTGAACCACGTTCAGTTCAATTCCCAGAAGACACAGGTTTGCGCGTTTACCACTAAAAAAACCCCATTTGTCGTATCACCGCTATTCGAGAGCACTCCCCTTATTGCCTCGCCAAGTATCAGAATACTGGGTCTCGACATTTCGAGTGACTGTCGGTTTCGTGGTCATCTGGAGAGCAAGGCCAAGTTGGCCTCGATGAAATTGGGCGTGATCAAAAGAGCAAGGCAGTACTTCAATCCTGGCCAAAGACTTGCGCTCTACAAAGCGCAAGTCCGGCCACACATGGAGTACTGTTCTCATCTCTGGTCCGGATCACCCCAATATCAGCTTCTACCATTTGACCGCGTACAACGGAGAGCCGTTCGGATTGTCGGGGACCCGGTGCTCTGTGAACGGCTGGACTCTTTGGCATTGCGTAGAGACGTTGCATCTCTGTGCGTCTTCTACCGCATTTACCACGGGGAGTGTTCCGAAGAGCTATTCGATCTGATGCCTACCGCCGAATTCCATCACCGCACAGCGCGCCATCGCCTCCAATACCATCCCTACCACCTGGATGCGTGGCGATCCACCACTGTGCGGTTCTCAAGTACATTTTTTCCTCGTACCACTCGAATGTGGAACGAACTCCCTTCATCGGTATTTCCAGATCGGTACGACATGGGTACCTTCAAAAAAGGCGTTTACTCCCACCTTCAAGGCCGGCAACGCTCCTGTAAATCCTCGGATGTTGCATGAGTTCATGGGCGGCGGTGATTACAAATCATCTGTGACCCGCCAGCTCGTTTGCCCTCCTATTCCATAAAAAAAAAAAAAAAAAAAAAAATCAGTAAACCTTGGAACATCAACTCATCAGCTCCTTGAAACCAATACACGTATGCTGCCATACTATCACTATATTGACCGGTATGAACGGTACAGAGATGATGAGTTGTTCCTAAAAATAATAATAATTATTATTATTATTATAATTATCTGTATAAAAAAAATATTAGTTTATTTTTTTGTACAAAACTCAATCATAAAAAATATTTTTGTATAATAAGACAATTTTTTTAAAATATTGCTTACTAATGGTGCCGTCAAATTAAAGTTATGAAATGTTCAATACAGAACTGTAGTGGATGTATAAAAAATGACTACTTAAAAAATGTGCAATATTTACATACTAGAAATAATCTTTCGCAGTGTTAAACCTTTTTTTAAGGAATTTTAATTATTTTATAATTAATTTTATAATATTTTTTTGTAGAATATAAATGTTGATAATTTTCAAAAACATATTAAACTGCTATGTTAAGTTATGTCTGCCTACAGACGCTTACTGCAAGGCTCAGGCCTCCCCTAAAGATCGCGATCCATGAGGGAGTATGTCATAATAAGAATTTGTTCAAATGGTTGAATTATTTGTGTAAGGTTTTATTCCAATATGTATACGCCGCACTTCGCGCTCTGTAAGCTCTAACTCTACGCAAAGGACCATTTTTACTAGTATGTATGTATATGTAATCTTATTTGAACTATCAAATTCAAAAAACGTAAATTCTGCTTAGTGAAAATAATTAAAGCGTAGATTATTATTCACATTAAAACAACCTTTCTCCCTTTCTCGTTAAATATGAAAATTATAATAGTTTTGATAGAAATATAGATATAATATTTATTGTATATGTAGATAAAATACTTTATTGTACAACAAAAGATAAAAAAAACATTAAAAAATACAAAAAAATTGGAAAATCTAAGAGATAAGTTATAAAAAAATCTGTCTTGTACCTAAGTAGCGATTTCTTCCAGATAACCCTTGAGAATGAAACCCATGTATGAAAAATGGTGGGGTGGGGTTAAAAATAAATATAAGTATAAATATAAATATACATACATGCATACATAGGTTTAAGAAGAACCATTTTTACACATCAGATTCTTAACAAATCAGACAGCTTTATGGTTTGAAGGTTTGATATATCTTTGTCTTATTCCGATGATCGTTTACTAACAAATGAGTACATAATATTGCCGTTAGTATTCGGTAGGCATGGTTTGTTAAAATTAAGATTAAATAAACTTTGAGCATTGTGTATTCTTAAATTTAATCCTGTAATTATGAATTATAATAAATAAATAAATATGAAACACATGAATCCTACCAGTGGTAAATAATATATTATTCAAACATATGTGGGATCATATAATGGGAAGTGACGTGATGTGATATATTGATTCCATTAATTCAATGAGCGGTAAGACATATCTAAGAAACAATCAACTGCTTGGAGGCCTCGACTTACGATCACGTAATGCTGTGATCGAATTCTGGAAATCCAGTGATGTAAACATAGTAAGACATCATTAATGAGTATATGAGTATAGCAGTTAAAGATTATCATTTGAAAATAAAATAATGGGTAATTCAGATAAATTATTCAATGTAGAAAATGTTTGTCTTAATGTGAAATTGTTTGTTTTATAAAACAATAAAAAAATACTTTAACATAATTATAGACAAAGCTTCGAAGCTTCGAAGTATAGAAACACTTATTCATAATTACTGACTGGCGGCGTTATTCGTATTAGGTAGATTTTTTTACACAGTATTTATAATTCTGAATGTAAGGGTTGGATTTAGATGATAATAACCATAAAAGATGTTTCTAAACTCATAGTTTGAGAAATATGAGCACTCATATAAGAAAATGACAAACACAATTATATTAAGAATAATAAAATTAGGCTAATGTCTCGTTCTTTATGAATTAAAAACTTAGTAATGTTTATTATAAAAAATAGATTTTATCATATGTATTATATATATATTATTTATATAATTATTACACAGCATTTTATAATACAAACTTTATTTTATTTTACTAAACAAATCGTATAAAACTTTAAATCGTTCTTGCTTCTGAATTAAAACTAACTTAATAAATACTAACAAAGATGGAGTATCGTCGCCTCCATTTCAACGCCAATTTTATTTACTGTAGTGATTGCAGGTGCTAGTACAATTACGATTATATATAAGAGAGATTAATATAGATATATTAAAATAGCATTAAATTTACTGATTGGGAAATGTGATTTAAAATACTTGAAAAGAACTTATCTACTTATTTATCTGTTTAATATAAATTTTATTTTATAATCATATATGCTTTCCAGAGCGTACGTGTTTTTTTTTGTATACCTCAGTACGTCTTAATGGAGCATTTTTTTTAAGTGATTGGAATATGCAATGAACGTTCTTCGGCGGGTTGTCTAAGTTACACGATATGGGTTATCTTCAAAAAATAGTTTGGACACGCATAGTCAAAGACAATGATCTCACAGTGCATGACTGAACTTACGCACTGCGTCTTATAAAGTTTTGTTTAGTTTGTCTTTTAGATATGGACACTTTAAGGTCGGTTTATCTCTGGGAGAAAAATAGGATTTATAAAGTTTAGGATTCTCTTTATCAAAACTTTCGGGTCACTCAAGAAGATTTGAAAATTCGGAGTTCAAATACTAAATAAATAATAAATATGTGTTTATTCATTTTCACATATTATAATCTACTCACAAATTAATCCAAACTTGTACTAGATAATTAACAAACTGAAACCTATTTATTCTATAGAAACAACAATCTATATAAACAGTTATCAGACTTTATATTTACAAATTATATATGTAAATTTTTAAATAAAAAATGGTGACTAAGCCTTTGATTTTAATATGAAGTGAAATATATTTTTTAAATAAAATTACATTATTATTTGTAGAATAATAATGTACGTAATAAAGTAAATAAAAAAATGATATATACTCTTGATAGAAATATCCCGTTCATGTGGAAATACGTCTGACTCTACCAATATTAGTTTGCATTATGTAAAACATATATCACTTGCTTTATCTTGCTTATGTAATACAATAATTAAAAATCAACTATTCATTTATAATCCTTGTCAATTATCATTATAAACAAAAAAATATCAGATTGCCTATAATTATTCAATTTATGGTTTCAATTAACATTTTAACCGTAAACGAACGGCAACTTGAATATCAATTCATCTTAAGGAAATAAAAAGATGCATTTTAATTGGTTAAAATAAAATATATTACTTTATATTACTAATATACTATAATGTATTACTTTTAGTAAAATACATTACTTTTACCACTTCAATAAATGTTTTGATTCCAGAATTATTTAAATTGTTTCGCAATATTTGAAAATGGATATTGATTAGAACGTGCTGACAAGTTCGATTGCCCGAAGGAAAAAAAAGAATTAACGCTGAAAATTATAGAATAGTAATATTTATGAAACAATACATATGTTTGAAAAATAAAAGCAATTCTTATTTCATATATATTTATTTATAACATGATATATAATCTCAAATAACGTCGAAGTCATTTGTTATAACGCGTTGACTCGCCAACGTCTCGCGTGACACTATTACTGACAGCGATATCGAGTGTAATGCAATCGGTGCGACGTCATTTACACTACATTGAACCAAAAATCAATTTGCTGGTTTGACATGTTTGACATGTTAATATAAAACAATAAAAATGAATCTATATCATCGCGTTTTTAATCGACAATCAATAATATTGGAGACCATATTGGTCTCTTATATGATTATAATAATTCTAACAAATCTATTTGTCTGTTCTGTTAATATTTGTTGATTAATTGATGACTCCTTTTTTAATTATCATTTTTAAAAATTCCACGGAAAATGCTAAGAGATGTCTCGGGATTAAATCAAAGTATATGGAACTCTTTTTACGTCAGTGGTTACGACGTTTTAATATGATAACTGTGGAACAATATAATTTGATCTTCCTCTATTTCTTTTAAATAGTGGCTTATATTGCAAAGTGTAAATAGTTGCTTAGTAAAACATTTAACTATCGTCTACATCCGCTTTAATATTTTTATTATCTTTAATTCCTCATTCCTACCTCATAAATTATTCATGTCCGCACCTATTCCATTTGACTTCCTTTTATCCGAGAATTTTTCAGTTCATATTCTGATAACGTTATTTTATAGCCTTTTTAAAGGACATTTTATTTATTTTAAAAAATACGATTAAGTTGTCGTTTGTTAATACCTTTTTTTTGCTTATGTCTAAGTTTTTTTAACTTAATTAAGTTAAACTTAACTGGATAAAAATTAAAACATATTATAGTATGAATTTAAATATTAATGAAGCAGATTGTCAAACATGAATATTTATAATAAAACTAAGTTTTAATTACAATTGTTACGATTATCATGAGTATTTGTATTTGTTTTAGGTGTTTAACATTATTTTTGGTTTTAGTTTAATTTATTTGACATTACAACTACACTAAAATCAATTAGGGACAACAGACATCTTTATTGAAAAAAATCTCTCATCCAGACTTCTTTACTTCTTTACTCTTGCCAACTACTTGTGTTTTTTAGAGTTTAGCTAAGTTATGAATAGTAAAAAGATGTTGGTTTTATACAATATACATAATAATAATAATAATAATATTTACTTTGTATGGAAACATTAGTTAAAATGTTTGAATAACTTATTGTATGCGAGTATCAACTGACACAGGAAACTATAATAGGGTCGTATTTTAAATTCGATATTATCGGCATGGACTACCATAGACCTGATAAAAATTAAAACAATGTCATAATCTGCCTACCCCTTATCCCACTTTTGGGGTGGGCACAGTATGTTTTTTTCTTCCATACTCTCCTGTTACTCGTCATACACACACACTCTATACGCACTCCATATCGTCTTTCATGCAGACTGCATGGATAGAAGATAAGATATCCAGATGGATAGAAGAAAAGATTTTCTTCGGCCGTCCTCTATCTGTCCTTCTCTCCATTACCATACCCAGTACTCTTTTGGTCACATACCTTTCATCTCTTCTCATAACATGCCCATACCATGACAGACGGTTACCTCTAATTTTTTCTGTCACTGGCACTACTGCCAAACTTCCCCTAATATACTCATTTCTTAATCTATCTCTTCTTGTCACCACACACATCCATCTTAACATTCGCATCTCCGTTACATGCAAACGCTTTTCATCCATCACCTTCATCGTCCAGCACTCAGAACCATACATAACGACGATCCATACATACTATAAAACAATGTGTTTAATATTTCTTAGTTTGTAACGCTGGCATCGAGCCCGAACCATGAAATGGAAGTGTTTAATAGTGTTGTCTTTTTAATAACTATAAATAAATGTACAATATTAAAATCATTGGTACTCGTAGATATCGTATGAGACCGTACACTATTGAATGATTGCAATTATAATATTTATATCCCATTTCAGTTACTAAATACTATATATTTACAATTATTAGTGTGTCTAGTTTTCACATCTATCATTCAAAATACTGATCCAAAAGCTACATCATTCTGATCTGTGTTTGAGTGGTCGTTCTGTCCAGTGGAAACAACCTAAGTATAAGCTGCATTACCAAGGTTCTGTCTACGAAAATCTAACGATGTAACGACAAGATAGCTCAGTTTGCAGAACGGTGATGGTATCCCAGATGTCGCAGGTTCAAATCTTGTTTGGTTTAATAAAATACTTAATAGCTATAATAATTCATATACTCGTATTTCATATATAAATATTTCATATTATGATTTTAAAATAATGTCTATAAAAAAACATATAATTGTTAAATCATCATCATTATTTAAGTGACATCATAAGCCATCATATGAGGAAAGTTTGGATATCGCTGAAAATATTACAATGGATAATTCAATAAGCTTTGGAGCGGGCATTAGCTCCGTGAAGCGTTGATGTACGTAATTGTCTTATTGAAACCAATACAGGTATATGCCTTACTAAATTGACCTCGTAACAGAATATATGCGGTTTAGTATTTATTGAATAATATCACATTATAATGTTGTAATCTTATCAAGATGATTTTTGAAATATATTTCGAAAATACTTTTAATAACTTGTTGTGTTATAAATATTTTAATATTTTTTTAATTGTGGTTAAAAAAAATAAATAATTATAGTTGTCTAATAAGAATAATATGTTTATAAATTCATATCAGGCTCTTCTAAAAACTTATAAATATTATGTTTTTGTGCTACTTATTAGACTGTGAAATTATAGTGTTATGTAAACTATAATGTAAAGTTAAGAAAAAATAATGAACTACTTCGTAAACGGACAATATTTATTTGCTTTAAATAATTCAAAGGAAGTCAAAGGGGAGAGTATAAATCAAAATCGTCTCATCCTCACAGCATTGGTGCTAATGACATTTTAAAAATGAACATCGCGAATCAAAATTGCGGCTCGCCATGTTCATTTGCTTTTGTTGGTATTTTGCTTTTACCAATCTTTTATTATTTTTGTAAGACTGTAAACTTAAAAAAAAATAATTAAGGCATTTAAAACTATTTTATAACTATATTTCTTTTTTGTTATAACAGAATATACATATTCATAATAAACAAATAAATCCCAAATATATTGAGTGTATGGATTTGTATCAATAAATTGAAACTATTGCAAAGATTATGAGTTGCGAGATCTAAATTCTACGGCAATAGGTTAAGACTTCGTTTTTTGGGTCTGTTTGCATATCTTTGAAAAACAAAATAAAAAATATATTTTAGTTTTTTTATTGTTCATCAATTATAGCCTTTTATACAGATTATGCTTAATATGAAATGTTTATACACCGTGGGGACTGCAAAATGCAGTATCTTAAATCCAAACATTTTTTAGATCTACTGATGGACCCCTGGAAAATAAAAAATCTTATGCTAAGTTATGATTGTACGACCATCAAAAAAAAATTCTGATATTAATATTTTCAACAGGGAAAAAGTAAAACGAAATCTCTTAAAATAAATTAATATTATATAATTAAATATTTAATTATCTAATTTACAGTACTTTTATTATCACAAAATTTTGGATAAGTATTGATTGTATACATTAATTAAAAGCTACTTGAAGTGTTGATTTAATATTAATTTGCCATAAAATTAGTAATTTACTTTCGAGCAGCTTTGAAGTAAACATGGAAGCTTGTTTGTTTAGGATATTAGTTTAGATAATTTAAGCTTCGTGAGCCGGAGATTACGTTGTTTGATATTTTTCTTTATTCTACTCTGGTATATACCAGAACAAAAAATAACTATAACAATATAAACAAGTTTTTGTAGGCATATTTTATAAATATTATTTTATTAAACATTTTGAATTTCTATATTTTGATATCTTTGGATGATGGCCCCACATACTATGGGGTGGCCATTTAATCTTTTCCTACCCAAGGTCATACAAAAGTATCTAAAAGAGTTTGCACTTTTAGTAGTAGTAGTAGTAGCAGTATATATTATTTCTATGTTTACAGTTTATATATATATGAGATAGAATCAGAAAAACCTATGAAAAACTATTTTGTTGGCTATAGTTGTTGTTGGATATTTTCACAAAGTATTTCATATAATGTTTAGAATTAAATGTTTTCTTAAGTTTTTATCACATAAGCTGATTACTTCTACAACTTTTAAAAAGAAAAAGTCGATTTGTCCTCCTTTTAATCATATAAGTGAATATTTGTTGTTGTTAATGTTCTAATACAAAGTCCTACCTAATGTAGTTAAAAGTCTTAAGTCAAACATTCTAGGTTTCAGCTGTAAAGGTCAGAGTTAATTATGACTTTAAGTAAACAGATTCTGATTGTAATAGTTTGTTTCATTTTCTTTCTTCCTTAAGCTCTAATTCCCATCGAATTGTTAACAAATCTGTGTATTGACATTTCTAGAACCTCATTTTGTTAATATTGTTCTTGTAACAGAAATTTTCTTATTATTTACAGGAGGAATGATTTACTATATTGTTTATTTTTTATTAGACTTTATAATAGTTTTTTATCTAATTACGCAGTTAAGAACAATTTAAAACGAATTGTCATGAAATAAAGAAGTAATGTCTTTATTTACTATAATAAATGCAAATCCTTTTCATTTAACAACAAGAAATCTTGCTATAATACGCGGCTGGTAGTTTTATAATCTACTAAAATCATTGACGTGTATCATAATTCATTAATGATATAATCTGTCTAAAAGTGAAGTGTAAAATGTTATTAAATAAATATGTAAGATATTCTAGTTCTTTTTAAAGGAAGAACGTTTTTAGGTATACCATGGAGCTTTTTGTAATACTAACACAATCTAGAATATCCTGAACTCATTTTGACCATGTTTGGAAATGTAAATAATAACTGATTTGCATATCTGTTAGTGTATACTAAATTCACGAGGTAATACAGGCATTTAAGATCTAAGATACAATGCATATTGTATGTAATTACTGCAGTAATTACAGACGCACATGTATACAAGGTCAAACGAGATTCAACATAGTTGTTAATTCAATTATTGATTAGACAAGTTTGTTGATCACATTCAACAATCACTGGATTTGGGATACTTAATATTAAATCTGAAACTTACTAATAGGGTTTTTATTATTTTGAAAATAGCCTTTGTTCGTACTGAATAAGTAATCTAATAAATTTACAAGCAAACTCTGATTATTCTTTGTTCTTCCACACTGTTGAAGACATTATGGTAGGCAAGCTAAAGAACGTAATTTTGTCTTGCAAAAACCTTTACACTCTATATTTCCAAACATAGCTGTTATCAAATAATTTCGAGTTCAAGATGACGATACATTCTATTGGTGAACAGAATGTTCGTGATGCTCGTATATTCTTAGGGCATAAAGCATTCAGGCAATGCTATGCCCTGGAACTTAGATAGAAACTTAGTCGTAACATGTTAAAAACATTGTCATTAATTTTTCTACTATAGCAGCGCTAGTCGGCTGGGCAAGTACTTCATGTACATATACTTGGATTTATTAGTGAAACGTTTTTAAAAGCTATTGTAATGCGGGTAAATGCTACTTAACAGTTAGTTTGAAAACAACGATAATTTAAAACTACCCACAGAACTTCACTAAGTATTTAGTGCATGCTAGTTCATTTATCTCGGAATCAATAAATCAGACCCTCTTCGTTCGAAAAGGTACATATTCTAGGAATTCTACAAAATTTTTACTACTTTTACAAATACTTTTCCTATTTTAATTACAAAATAAATTTAATATTATATTATTGTATTGAATTCGTTACCATCCTTTTGAGTATTAATAGATACTAACAGATAATATTGTAGAAATAGATAATAGCAGCGGAGTAGTAGATTACAAATCACGTTTGAATATAAATATGAAACCATTTTGTTATTCTGTTTTTACCATAATTTAAAATTTATTTTAAACTAACAAAGTTTAATGCAGCATTCATCGTTTCTAATTGCCATAATATCATTACTCTAAGTTTTCTACAAAATAAACAATTTGATTGTGTAAAATACAAATTAATTCAACAACTCGTTATTTTGTTTCCGCGGCAACGAGAACCTGTTTTACAACAATACGGTTACTTAACGAGCTCATTTATCTGAGCAAATTAGAGTAGTGTTTAATTTTAAATTAAATCTATTTTAATGATATTAACTCGCGTATATTGATTTACATTTTTAAATTAATTTAACGAATATTTTAACTTTAGTTTAATAGCAATTTGGAAATCTATATCCAGAACAAAAGTAAAGGTTGTTAGTATTAACTAGTTTTTTTAATATGAATTTTTTTAGTTAAAAAAATTAAGGTCGTAGTACAAACTTATATATATGATGCATAATTTTTCTCTCATTTCAATTCAGATTAATTTAGATATAAGATAATCATCAGAAACTTATACTTATTTGACGGTACGTGTTGGTGCAAATGATGTTTATTAAACTAAGGGCTAGAACTGGATTGTTTTATATCAAAAATAATGTATCGGCCATAAACTTGCATAAAATGTCCATAAAATGAAACTTTAAATGTAATGGCGGATATTTGAAGAATCATTATTTGGAGTAGTGAAGAGAGAAGTGAGAGAGAAGCGGGGGGTGGGGTGGTTTAGGATACATGAAGAAAGTAACAAGTGGAGTGTAAAAAGAAGATAAATATTTTAGTTTGGTTCTAGTTTAGTTTTTTTTGGAATATTTTTTTTATGATAATAAGAATGAACGTTTGATTATATACATACATTACATACATTTTTTGATTGGCTACAAATCACATTGTCAAATTTGTTAAAAACCTACAAGCAAACCTGAAAAAAAGCTAGTTAAGGTTTTTATGTTCTCAGAATTAACTTATCATTGTACTGTCAACAAAAAGCTTTATTGCGGACGTGGTATTCGAATAAACTGCGGCTTTTCTTAGATTGGAAAAGTTCTTTGCCAACTTTTGTCCCCGACCGACGACCTTTGAACATTACGATGAAGTTTTATAAGAGATGATGAGTCTTTACTTCTGTGTATTGTGTAAAATGAAATTGATAAAACGGATTGGTTTACCTAAAATTATGTCGGAGCAATCAAACAATAAGATGATCTTATATAATAATAAAGGGGATTGTTTCATGTGATCTAGAAACTAAAACTAAACACAGTGATATAATTATCAAGGAAGTTATATGTATATTTCTTTATTCATAAATGCAATTTATATTCTGAATTAAAATATGTTATATTGTTATACACACTAGATCTAATAGTACTAGGTACCGTTTGCGCTCTCACAGTAATGATCGTTATCGGACCGAGTCCAACAACAGTAATCGCGATCGCGTCGTAATCATTCTCGAAAAAGGTCTTGCTCTGATAGATCGGTAACAGGTAGTCCTAATTCAATCTCATCTCAAAAATGATTTTCGGGCACCGTGTAACGTAGTTAAGAAATGTAACACCAATGGGACTAAATATTACGGTTGTGGACAGATCGGTCAATTTGCAAAACAATAGTAGGAATCGCAACGTGACTAAGCCGGTAGTATGAACTTTTTGTAAAAAGACTGGACATAAGGAAAGCGATTGCTTTGCTAAGGCTCGATCAGAAAATCAAAATAGGGACCAACGCAAAAGTTAATCTCTGTGGTGAAATGTCGGATGGTCGAGTCAATAAGGATGAGTATTGCGGGGTGATACAGGGGATACTTCTAGACGTTTTAAGCGATACAGGTGCTTTGAATGTGTCCCTTATACCATCGAAAGTACTGAAAGATTTCGCGGGTCAGTGTAAGGAAACTTATTGTGTGTGTGATTCCGAAATCGTAGCTCGGGAATATATTAGTCTGTATCAAGAGCAGCTCTAATATTACAAGTACTAACGCTACCACTCCTGCTCTCCGTGCGCTGATTCGTGAAGTCACCGTAGAAAATTCGATCCCCAACGCTGAGGCAACGAGGGAGCTTGGCAGTAGTCGTGTGAGATGTCTGCTAAAACAGAATCAAGTCTAACAAGATGCCCGCGTCAATCGTCAGCGACACCTTCCCAAAGTTTTCCAAGTGGGTGACCAAGCTTTTGTGATAAAGTATTCAGTCTACGGGTAAGCTTGATTCGGGTATGAGAGGTCCATATCGTGTCACGAATGTATTGCCCAAAGACCGCTAAGAGCTGAAATTGCTCAGCGGTGCTCGAGGAAAGACCACGCAGGCGGCACATTTTATGGTCCCATGGATGGGAGAGTGGTGTCCTAAGAGTTGCTTTGCATTTTTTTAAAGTAAGTTCGTGACTTAATTTATTTTTTGTATGTTACAGTTCCGTGGTTGCTGATTATGTATGCCTGCGCGTGTATGTATGTACGGCAAGGCAATAGCGAACCACGCGTTTCAAGGGCACGTTGTGCTCTCTGTCACATATTTGGGTCATGGACATCGAGAGGGCATACAGCCCGGCTGCAACAGTTTTTGTGTTCATACGTATGTTGTCGGACGTGCGGTTCACTCCTAGTTCGTGGGTCATGTGAGCTGGTCTTAAAGTATGTGGGTGTTGGGCGAACGCCCTCCCCTTGAAGATACTTTCCGTACTGGCGGCGCAGTCTAGGAGTGTACACGCTGTTGAGGTCCCGTTATAATCGGGCTTCCACTAAACGTCAGTGTAGTGGTACCAAAGTGGCATCGGGCATTAACTTGCCTGTATGCCGTGATACTCGAGTGGGGGGAATAGTTTGCAAATTATCTTGTGCACAAGTAGGTAAAGTCAGTGTGTATGAGACGCGTGTATTGACAAGGAGAGTGACGAATGTTTGTAACAGACTCATTGTAGGACAAATAGTTTTGAGCGAAAGAGTTGATTTAATCTTTTTTTTGATCATGAACGAGGGCCTTGAATGTGTAAAGAATGAGAGAACAGGAATTTTAACAACTTATGGCGATTCTGTTCGTATAAAAATCGTGTTATACGGGTAGAATTGCTATATCTCGCTGTGATGGTCTGGGCACTCTCAAATTATTGAATGACGATTCTGACAGTGATGGCGAGTACTCTACTGAGCAGTTTCCTGGTCCATCATCCGCACGTCCTGCAGAAAACGTTGAAGAGTACACCGAGGACGGCGCACGGTCAGGAGAGGCCGTGTTAGAATAACCTGCATTGCATTTTGCAAACGTCACACGCCACAGACTATAAAAGCGGCCGAGTTTGTATGGGCAACACATTTTGCTCGTTGGACTCGGTAGTGACAGGTTGTGGATTGTCACTGTTGCAATCTGCGGTGTTTTCACAATAATTATTTTTGTGCTGATTATTTTTTATATTTGTAAAATGAAGTAATGTTAATTTCGATTAGAGTGAGAGAGAGTAAGTGAATTGTTGTAATTTAAAGTAAATTTATGTTCATCCTGACATTTGTTCTTTTTTTAATACAATTCCACTTCTGACGATAAAAGTAATGTAAAATATGATGTATTTAAAATTTTAAATAAATTAAATAAATTAAGATTTATTTACTACTTTATCTTAGCCACATTAACGGTAAGATTTATTATTATTATTTATTAAATAGTGGCTACTATTGCTGTTACTTTATTATTAGCTTTAATATATGAAAAAATATTATTCTCAATGAAACGTACAATTTCATATTTCATCATAAAAATAGGAACCTAACTATCAATGCACAATCTAAATTCTTAAACTAATTCATATACTTTTGACCTTATCAGAAGATTATTTAGATTGATATCATAGCTGTAAGTTTGTAGAATTAAATTCCTGTCTTACTACAAAGATAGCAGATAGGTTTACATGATAAAATACTTACTTATCTTATTTCATATATATTTATTTATAAATATCGCTTGACACGCCAATACTGACAGCGATAGCGAGTGTAAAGTAATGCATTTACACCACGTTCAACCAAAAGCAATTTGCTGCTTTAATATGTTAGAGTAAAAAATATAGTAAGAAAAAAAAATGTTTTTGTTGCGTGTTTAATAAATAAATAAAAAACATTAATAAATAGAAAATCACTTTTAAACTTAAAGTATAAGTCTAAAATACGAGTAATGTATGTATGTATGGATCTTTCCTCCGCCATCGATAATTGTATTTTATAATGATAACTGTGGATCAATAAAATGTTATCCTGAGAGTGGTTACATAGATTTACAAATTTAACTAATGTATACATCTACTTTAATATTTTCATCTCCCGTTATCTTTAATTTCTCATTCCTACTTCATAAATTATTCATGTTCGCTCATATTCCATTCGACTTATTTTTAACTAAGAATTTTTCAGCTCATATTCTGATAATATAATTTTACATTCCTTTTTAAAATTATTTTGTTAACTTAGAACATATTATTTTGTTGTTGTGTAGTAATACCTTTTTAGGCTTATATCTAAACTAAGTGAACTTTGGAAATGTAACAGATGTGAACTTTGGAAATGGACAGATTATGTGGTAAAGGTTTTAACGGTGTTGCATATTTAATTGCTAAAATAAAATATACAATGTAACAATCATTGTAATAACTGATGACCTGATACCTTATTGGACACTACACTTGAATTATAATAATTATACGCTATTTTCATTGCCGTAAATACTTATATACAATGTTAAGAATATATGACATAAGTAACTAAATAAACCGCATTAGAATAAAATGCAACAGATAGAAATATATCTTAGTCATCAGAGTAGTGACGGATTCCAGGGGTCGCAGGTTACAGTTTGGTTCGTGTTGTTAATCATGTGAAATAACAATTCATTTTAATTACTTTATTATCGCCATAAAATATTAATGAAACAATTTATTATAAAAACAAATTATACACAATTAATATATTACTAACTAGTTTATTAAGTAATATCATAAGGCATATTCGTAAGAAACATTTCACTATCGCTCAAAATATTCTAATG
Source organism: Melinaea menophilus ssp. n. AW-2005 (assembly GCA_918358695.1). Classification (NCBI taxonomy): domain Eukaryota; kingdom Metazoa; phylum Arthropoda; class Insecta; order Lepidoptera; family Nymphalidae; genus Melinaea; species Melinaea menophilus. The sequence continues at coordinate 2,704,837 of OU911049.1, forward strand.
GATCCCTGATAATTCAGTAAACCTTGGAACAGCATCAACTCATCAGTTCCTTGAAACCAATACACATATGCTGCTATACTATCGCTATATTGAACCTGTGATAGAATAAATATGTTATGAACGGTACAGAGATGATGAGATGTTCCTAAAACTAATTTTGGCCAATTGTTATTATAATTATTATTATTATAATTATCTGTATAAAAAGAATATTGTACAAAACTCAAACATAAAAAATATTTTTGTATAATAAGACAAAAAATTTTAAATATTGCTTACTAATGGCGCTGTCATATTAAAGTTATGAAATGTTCAATACAGAACTGTAGTGGATGTATAAAAAATGTCTACTTAAAAAATGTGCAATATTTACATACTACAAATAATTCAACAGGATGTCAAATGACAATAAATCACGATCTGTCCCATCCTCACAACGCTGGTGCTAATGACATTTAAAAAATTAGCACTACAAAATGACGGTTGGTCATGTTCATTTTGTTTTGTTAGTATTTTTGTTTTTACCTTCTTTTCTATTCTTTAGTCACGATTATATATATACATTGTTATATATCTTTCACAGTGTTAAACCTTTTTTTAAGGAATTTTAACTATTTTATAATTAATTTTATAATATTTTTTTGTACAATATAAATGTTGATAATTTTCAAAAACATATCAAACTGCTATGTTTAGTTATGTCTGCCTACAGACGCTTACTGCAAGGCTCAGGCCTTCCCTAAAGATCGAGATCCATGAGGGAGTATGCCATAATAAGAATTTGTTCAAATGGTTGAATTATTTGTGTAAGGTTTTATTCCAATATGTACTCGTATACGCCGCACTTCGCGCTCTGTAAGCTCTAATACTACGCAAAGGACCATTTTTAGTAGTATGTATGTATATGTAATCTAATATGAACTATCAAATTCAAAAAACGTAAATTCTGCTTAGAGAAAATAATTAAAGCGTAGATTATTATTCACATTAAAACAACCTTTCTCCCTTTCTCGTTCAATATGAAAATTATAATAGTTTTGATAGAAATATAAATATAATATTTATTGTATATGTAGATAAAATACTTTATTGTACAACAAACAAATAAAAAATACATTAAAAAATTCAAAAAAAATTGGAAAATCTAAGAGAAAAGTTATAAAAAAATCTGTCTTGTACCTAAGTAGCGATTTCTTCCAGACAACCCTTGAGAATGAAGCCCATGTGTAAAAAATGGTGGGGTGGGGTTAAAAATAAATATAAGTATAAATATAAATATACATACATGCATTCACAGATTTAAGAAGAACCATGTTTACACATCAAATTCTTAACAAATCAGACAGCTTTATGGTTTGAAGGTTTGATATATCTTTGTCTTATTCCGTTGATCGTTTACTAACAAATGAGTACATAATATTGCCGTTAGTATTCGGTAGGCATGGTTTGTTAAAATTAATATTAAATAAACTTTGAGCATTGTGTATTCTTAAATTTAATCCTGTAATTATGCCTTATAATAAATAAATAAATAAATATGAAACACATGAATCCTACCAGTGGTAAATAATATATTATTCAAACATATGTGGGATCATATAATGGGAACTGACGTGATGTGAGATATTGATTCCATTAATTCAATGAGCGGTAAGACATATCTAAGAAATAATCAACTGCTTGGAGGCCTCGACTTATGATCACGTAATGTTGTGATCGAATTCTTGAAATTCAGTGATGTTATGTAAACATAGTAAGACATCATTAATGAGCATATGAGTATAGTAGTTAAAGATTATCATTTGAAAATAAAATAATGGGTAATTCAGATAAATTATTCAATATAGACAATATTTGTCTTAATATGAAATTGTTTGTTTTATAAAACAATAAAAAAATACTTTAACATAAGCTTCGAAGTATAGAATCACTTATTCATAATTACTGACTGGCGGCGTTATTCGTACTTATTAGGTATTTTTTTTTACACAGTATTTATAATTCTGAAAGTAAGGATTGGATTCAGATGATAATAACCATAAAAGATGTTTCTAATCTCATAGTTTGAGAAATATGAGCACTCATATAAGAAAATGACAAACACAATTATATTAAGAATAATAAAATTAGGCTAATGTCTCGTTCTTTATGAATTAAAAACTTAGTAATGTTTATTATAAAAAATAGATTTTATCATATGTATTATATATATATATATTATTTATATAATTATTACACAGCATTTTATAATACAAACTTTATTTTATTTTACTAAACAAACCGTATAAAACTTTAAATTTTTCTTGCTTCTGAATAGAAACTAACTGGATAAATACTAACAAAGACGGAGTATCGTAGCCTCCATTTCAACGCCAATTTTATTTACTGTAGTGATTGCAGGTGCTAGTACAATTACGATTATATATAAGAGAGATTAATATAGATATATTAGAATAGCATTGGGAAATGTGATTTAAAATACTTGAAAAGAACTTATCTACTTATTTATCTGTTTAATATAAATTTTATTTTATAATCATATATGCTTTCCAGAGCGTACGTGTTTTTTTTTGTATACCTCAGTACGTCTTAATGGAGCATTTTTTTTAAGTGATTGGAATATGCAATGAACGTTCTTCGGCGGGTTGTCTAAGTTACACGATATGGGTTATCTTCAAAAAATAGTTTGGACACGCATAGTCAAAGACAATGATCTCACAGTGCATGACTGAACTTACGCACTGCGTCTTATAAAGTTTTGTTTAGTTTGTCTTTTAGATATGGATACTTTAAGGTCGGTTTATCTCTGGGAGAAAAATAGAATTTATAAAGTTTAGGATTCTCTTTATCAAAACTTTCGGGTCACTCAAGAAGATTTGAAAATTCGGAGTTCAAATACTAAATAAATAATAAATATGTGTTTATACATTATCACATATTATAATCTACTCACAAATTAATCGAAAATTGTACTAGATAATTAATAAACTTAAACCTGTTTATAAACAACAATCTATATAAACAGTTATCAGACTTTATATTTACAAATTATATATGTAAGTTTTAAATAAAAGATGGTGACTAAACCTTTGATTTTAATATGAAGTGAAATATATTTTTTAAATAAAATTACATTATTATTTGTAGAATAATAATGTACGTAATAAAGTAAATAAAAAAATGATATATACTCTTGATAGAAATATCCCGTTCATGTGGAAATACGTCTGACTCTACCAATATTAGTTTGCATTATGTAAAACATATATCACTTGCTTTATCTTGCTTATGTAATACAATAATTAAAAATCAACTATTCATTTATAATCCTTGTCAATTATCATTATAAACAAAAAAATATCAGATTGCCTATAATTATTCAATTTATGGTTTCAATTAACATTTTAACCGTAAACGAACGGCAACTTGAATATCAATTCATCTTAAGGAAATAAAAAGATGAATTTTAATTGGTTAAAATAAAATATATTACTTTATATTACTAATATACTATAATGTATTACTTTTAGTAAAATACATTACTTTTACCACTTCAATAAATGTTTTGATTCCAGAATTATTTAAATCGTTTCGCAATATTTGAAAATGGATATTGATTAGAACGTGCTGACAAGTTCGATTGCCCGAAGGAAAAAAAAGAATTAACGCTGAAAATTATAGAATAGTAATATTTATGAAACAATACATATGTTTGAAAAATAAAAGCAATTCTTATTTCATATATATTTATTTATAACATGATATATAATCTCAAATAACGTCGAAGTCATTTGTTATAACGCGTTGACTCGCCAACGTCTCGCGTGACACTATTACTGACAGCGATATCGAGTGTAATGCAATCGGTGCGACGTCATTTACACTACATTGAACCAAAAATCAATTTGCTGCTTTGACATGTTATAACATATAACAATAAAAATGAATCTATATCATCGCGTTTTTAATCGACAATTAATAATATTGGAGACCATATTGGTCTCTTATATGATTATAATAATTCTAACAAATCTATTTGTCTGTTCTGTTAATATTTGTTGATTAATTGATGACTCCTTTTTTAATTATCATTTTTAAAAATTCCACGGAAAATGCTAAGAGATGTCTCGGGATTAAATCAAAGTATATGGAACTCTTTTTACGTCAGTGGTTACGACGTTTTAATATGATAACTGTGGAACAATATAATTTGATCTTCCTCTATTTCTTTTAAATAGTGGTTTATATTGCAAAGTGTTAATAGTTGCTTAGTAAAACAATTAACTATCGTCTACATCCGCTTTAATATTTTTATTATTTTTAATTCCTCATTCCTACCTTATAAATTATTCATGTCCGCACCTATTCCATTTGACTTCCTTTTATCCGAGAATTTTTCAGTTCATATTCTGATAACGTTATTTTATAGCCTTTTTAAAGGACATTTTATTTATTTAAAAAAATACGATTATGTTGTCGTTTGTTAATACCTTTTTTTTGCTTATGTCTAAGTTTTTTAACTTAATTAAGTTAAACTTTACTTAATAAAAATTAAAACATACTATAGTATGAATTAAAATATTAATGAAGCAGATTGTCAAACATGAATATTTATAATAAAACTAAGTTTTAATTACAATTGTTACGATTATCATGAGTCTATAACTAGTTACAATAAGTTTGATTACTTTTGTATTTGTTTTAGGTGTTTAACATTATTTTTGGTTTTAGTTTAATTTATTTGACATTACAACTACACAAAAATCAATTAGGGACAACAGACATCTTTATTGAAAAAAATCTCTCATCCAGACTTCTTTACTTCTTTACTCTTGCCAACTACTTGTGTTTTTTAGAGTTTAGCTAAGTTATGAATAGTAAAAAGATGTTGGTTTTATACAATATACATAATAATAATAATAATATTTACTTTGTATGGAAACATTAGTTAAAATGTTTGAATAACTTATTGTATGCGAGTATCAACTGACACAGGAAACTATAATAGGGTCGTATTTTAAATTTTATATTATCGACATCGACTACCATAGACCTGATAAAAATTAAAACAATGTCATAATCTTCCTACCCCTTATCCCACTTTTGGGGTGGGCACAGTATGTTTTTTTCTTCCATACTCTCCTGTTACTCGTCATACACACACACTCTATACGCACTCCATATCGTCTTTCATGCAGACTGCATGGATAGAAGATAAGATATCCAGATGGATAGAAGAAAAGATTTTCTTCGGCCGTCCTCTATCTGTCCTTCTCTCCATTACCATACCCAGTACTCTTTTGGTCACATACCTTTCATCTCTTCTCATAACATGCCCATACCATGACAGACGGTTACCTCTAATTTTTTCTGTCACTGGCACTACTGCCAAACTTCCCCTAATATACTAATTTCTTAATCTATCTCTTCTTGCTCTCTTAATGCATCTCCGTTACATGCAAACGCTTTTCATCCATCACCTTCATCGTCCAGCACTCAGAACCATACATAACGACGATCCATACATACTATAAAACAATGTGTTTAATATTTCTTAGTTTGTAACGCTGGCATCGAGCCCGAACCATGAAATGGAAGTGTTTAATAGTGTTGTCTTTTTAATAACTATAAGTAAATGTACAATGTTAAAATCATTGGTACTCGTAGATATCGTATGAGACCGTACACTATTGAATGGTTGCAATTATAATATTTATACCCTATTTCAGTTACTAAATACTATATATTCACAATTATTAGTGTGTCTTGTTTTCACATCTATCATTCAAAATGCTGACCCAAAAACTACATCATTCTGATCTGTGTTTGAGTGGTCGTTCTGTCCAGTGGAAACAACCTAAGTATATGCTGCATTACCAAGGTTCTGTCTACGAAAATCTAACGATGTAACGACAAGATAGCTCAGTTCGCAGAACGGTGATGGTATCTCAGATGTCGCAGGTTCAAATCTTGTTTGGGTTAATAAAATACTTAATAGCTATAATAATTCATATACTCGTATTTCATATATAAATATAAAATATAAATATTTCATATTATGATTTTAAAATAATGTCTATAAAAAAACATATAATTGTTAAATCATCATCATTATTTAAGTGACATCATAAGCCATCATATGAGGAAAGTTTGGATATCGCTCAAAATATTACAATGGATCCATGATAATTCAATAAGCTTTGGAGCGGGCATTAGCTCCGTGAAGCGTTGATGTACGTAATTGTCTTATTGAAACCAATACAAGTATATGCCTTACTAAATTGACCTCGTAACAGAATATATGCGGTTTAATATTTATTGAATAATATCACATTATAATGTTGTAATCTTATCAAGATGATTTTTGAAATATATTTCGACAAATACTTTTAATAATTTGTTGTGTTATAAATATTTTAATATTTTTTTTAACTGTGGTTAAAAAAATATTAATTATATTTGTCTAATAAGAATAATATGTTTATAAATTCATATCAGACTTTTCTAAAAACTTATAAATATTATGTTTTTGTCCTACTTATTAGACTGTGAAATTACAGTTTTATGTAAACTATAATGTAAAGTTAAGAAAAAATAATTAACTACTTCGTAAACGGACAATATTTATTTGCTTTAAATAATTCAAAGGAAGTCAAAGGGGAGAGTATAAATCAAAATCATCTCATCCTCACAGCACTGGTGCTAATGACATTTTAAAAATGAACATCGCGAATCAAAATTGCGGCTCGCCATGTTCATTTGCTTTTGTTGGTATTTTGCTTTTACCAATCTTTTATTATTTTTGTAAGACTGTAAACTTAAAAAAAAATAGTTAAGGCATTTAAAACTATTTTATAACTGTATTTACACTTCTTTTTTGTTATAACAGAATATACATATTCATAATAAAAAAATAATTCCCAAATATATTAAGTGTATGGATTTGTATCAATAAATTGAAACTATTGCAAAGAATATGAGTTGCGAGATCTAAATTCTACGGCAAAAGGTTAAGACTTCGTTTTTTGGGTCTGTTTGCATATCTTTGAAAAACAAAATAAAAAAATATATTTTAGTTTTTTTATTGTTCATCAATTATAGCCTTTTATACAGATTATGCTTAATATGAAATGTTTATACACCGTGGGGACTGCAAAATGCAGTTTGTTAAATCCAAACATTTTTTAGATTTACTGATGGACCCCTGGAAAATAAAAAAATCTTATACTAAGTTATGATTGTACGACCATCAAAAAAAAATTCTGATATTAATATTTTCAACAGGGAAAAAGTAAAACGAAATCTCTTAAAATAAATTAATATAATATAATTAAATATTTTATTATCTAATTTACAGTACTTTTATTATCACAAAATTTTGGATAAGTATTGATCGTATACATTAATTAAAAGCTACTTGAAGTGTTGGTTTAATATTAATTTGCCATAAAATTAGTAATTTACTTTCGAGCAGCTTTGAAGTAAACATGGAAGCTTGTTTGTTTAGGATATTAGTTTAGATAATTTAAGCTTCGTGAGCCGGAGATTACGTTGTTTGATATTTTTCTTTATTCTACTCTGGTATATACCAGAACAAAAAATAACTATAACAATATAAACAAGTTTTTGTAGGCATATTTTATAAATATTATTTTATTAAACATTTTGAATTTCTATATTTTGATATCTTTGGATGATGGCCCCACATACTATGGGGTGGCCATTTAATCTTTTCCTACCCAAGGTCATACAAAAGTATCTAAAAGAGTTTGCACTTTTAGTAGTAGTAGTAGTAGCAGTAGCAGTATATATTATTTCTATGTTTACAGTTTATATATATATGAGATAGAATCAGAAAAACCTATGAAAAACTATTTTGTTGCCTATAATTGTTGTTGGATATTTTCACAAAGTATTTCATATAATGTTTAGAATTAAATGTTTTTATCACATAAGCTGATTAATTCTACAACTTTTAAAAAGAAAAAGTCGATTTGTCCTCCTTTTAATCATATAAGTTAATACTTAACTATTTTCTAATACAAAGTCCTACCTAATGTAGTTAAAAGTCTTAAGTCAAACATTCTAGGTTTCAGCTGTAAAGGTCAGAGTTAATTATGACTTTAAGTAAACAGATTCTGATTGTAATAGTTTGTTTCATCTTCTTTCTTCCTTAAGCTCTAATTCCCATCGAATTGTTAACAAATCTGTGTATTGACATTTCTAGAACCTCATTTTGTTAATATTGTCTTGTAACAGAAACTTTCTTATTATTTACAGGAGGAATGATTTACTATATTGTTTATTTTTTATTAGATTTTATAATAGTTTTTTATCTAATTACGCAGTTAAGAACAATTTAAAACGAATTATCATGAAATAAAGAAGTAATGTCTTTATTTACTATAATAAATACAAATCCTTTCCATTTAACAACAAGAAATCTTGCTATAATACGCGGCTGGGAGTTTTATAATCTACTAAAATCATTGACGTGTATCATAATTCATTAATGAGATAATAATCTGTCTAAAAGTGAAGTGTAAAATGTTATTAAATAAATATGTAAGATATTCTAGTTCTTTTTAAAGGAAGAACGTTTTTAGGTATACCATGAAGCTTTTTGTAATACTAACACAATCTAGAATATCCTGAACTCATTTTGACCATGTTTGGAAATGTAAATAATAACTGATTTGCATATCTGTTAGTGTATACTAAATTCACGAGGTAATACAGGCATTTAAGATCTAAGATACAATGCATATTGTATGTAATTACTGCAGTAATTACAGACGCACATGTATACAAGGTCAAACGAGATTCAACATAGTTGTTAATTCAATTATTGATTAGACAAGTTTGTTGATCACATTCAACAATCACTGGATTTGGGATACTTAATATTAAATCTGAAACTTACTAATAGGGTTTTTATTATTTTGAAAATAGCCTTTGTTCGTACTGAATAAGTAATCCAATAAATTTACAAGCAAACTCTGATTATTCTTTGTTCTTCCACACTGTTGAAGACATTATGGTAGGCAAGCTAAAGAACGTAATTTTGTCTTGCAAAAACCTTTACACTCTACATTTCCAAACATAGCTGTTATCAAATAATTTCGAGTTCAAGATGACGATACATTCTATTGGTGAACAGAATGTTCGTGATGCTCGTACATTCTTAGGGCATAAAGCATTCAGGCAATGCTATGCCCTGGAACTTAGGTAGAAACTTAGTCATAACATGTTAAAAACATTCACATTAATTTTTCTACTATAGCAGCGCTGGTCAGCTGGGCAAGTACTTCATGTACATATACTTGGATTTATTAGTGAAACGTTTTTAAAAGCTATTGTAATGCGGGTAAATGCTACTTAACAGTTAGTTTGAAAACAACGATAATTTAAAACTACCCACAGAACTTCACTAAGTATTTAGTGCATGCTAGTTCATTTATCTCGGAATCAATAAATCAGACCATCTTCGCTCGAAAAGGTAGGTAAAAGGAATTCTACAAAATTTTTACTACTTTTACAAATACTTTTCCTATTTTAATTACAAAATAAATTTAATATAATATTATTGTATTGTATTCGTTACCATCCTTTTGAGTATTAATAGATACTAACAGATAATATTGTAGAAATAGATAATAGCAGCGGAGTAGTAGATTACAAATCACGTTTGAATATAAATATGAAACCATTTTGTTATTCTGTTTTTACCATAATTTAAAATTTATTTTAAACTAACAAAGTTTAATGCAGCATTCATCGTTTCTAATTGCCATAATATAATTACTCCAAGTTTTCTACAAAATAAACAATTTGATTGTGTAAATTACAAATTAATTCAACAACTCGTTATTTTGTTTCCGCGGCAACGAGAACCTGTTTTACAACAATACGGTTACTTAACGAGCTCATTTATCTGAGCGAATTAGAGTAGTGTTTAATTTTAAATTAAATCTATTTTAATGATATTAACTCGCGTATATTGATTTACATTTTTAAATTAATCGTTACGAATATTTTAACTTTAGTTTAATAGCAATTTGGAAATCTATATCTAGAACAAAAAGTAAGGTTGTTAGTATAAACTAGTTTTTAAATATGAAATTTTTTAGTTAAAAAAATTAAGGTCCTAGTACAAACTTATATATATGATGCATAATTTTTCTCTCATATCAATTCAGATTAATTTAGATATAATATAATCATCAGAAACTTAGACTTATTTGACGGTACGTGTTGGTGCTAATGATGTTTATTAAACTAAGGGCTAGAACTGGATTGTTTTGTATGAAAAATAATGTATCGTCCATAAACTTGCATATTATGTCCATAAAATGAAACTTTAAATGTAATGGCGGATATTTGAGGACTCATTATTTGGAGTAGTGAAGAGAGAAGTGAGAGAGAAGCGGGAGTTGGTGTGGTTTAGGAAACATGAAGAAAGTAACAAATGGAGTGTAAAAAGAAGATAAACATTTTAGTTTGGTTCTAGCTTAGTTTTTATATTAAAGAATATTTTTTTTATGAAAGTTTTATAAAAGCGAACATCTTTTGATTATATACATACTTTACATACATTTTTTGATTGGCTACAAATCACATTGTCAAATTTGTTAAAAACCTACAAGCAAACCGGAAAAAAAGCTAGTTAAGGGTTTTATGTTCTCAGAATTAACTTATCATTGTACTGTCAACAAAAAGCTTTATTGCGGACGTGGTATTCGAATAAACTGCGGCTTTTCTTAGATTGGAAAAGTTCTTTGCCAACTTTTGTCCCCGACCGACGACCTTTGAACATTACGATGAAGTTTTATAAGAGATGATGAGTCTTTACTTCTGTGTATTGTGTAAAATGAAATTGATAAAACGGATTGGTTTACCTAAAATTATGACGGAGCAATCAAACAATAAGATGATCATAGATAATAATAAAGGGGATTGTTTCATGTGATCTAGAAACTAAAACTAAACACAGTGATATAATTATCAAGGAAGTTATATGTATATTTCTTTATGTTTTTATTTAATGTTATAACATTTTTTTACCAATTCATAAATGCAATTTATATTCTGAATTAAAATATGTTATATTTTTATATTTCTGGATATTTAGGTTGGATGCAATATTGTTATATTTTCTGCTTAATTTTAAGAACTCCATGTAAAAGGCACAAAAAATAGCTTAATACCAGTCAAGAATTGAAAGCCACTTTAATTAAGATCGATAAACTGATATGTACTTGTGCAATCCATATATAAGTCTTATACATTAATATTAAAGACGATATAGTTTGTCAAGTTACCCTTGTGTGTACGTCAACATAGTCGAAAAGTAGAACTTCAAAGATTTAGATAAAAGTATTTTTGTTAGGATAGATAATGCCGCAAATTTCTCTAAGAAAGAAGAGAATAATGTTAACTACATTATTCTCTTCATTCTTAGAGAAATCGTAAATGTAGACTATAAAAGTGTAATGGTTCCTTTCATATGTATACAGAATAGAAAACTTACATAAGCGTCTAAACGCAATAGAATCTAAACAGGGCATAATATCTCATTGGTCTCAACATTTGAAATATTTTTTGACTGAAATTCGTCCTACTCAACTAATAAACCAGTCAGTGCAGTGGTCATTAAAACGAAGGTCTGTAACCAAATGATAGCTTGAACTCGATTAAAAACACAAAGGTTAACAAAAATAAATTATTTTAACTATGAGGATGCCGTACAATTTTAAAGTTTTAAGCGGCCTTTTACGTGACGGTCTGGTTATTTATATAAATAAATAAATATATATATATATATAATATATATATATATATATATGTATATATATATATATATATATTATAAATTATATACTAGAGTGTAACTATCTACATAACTCCAGAAAGTATTTAGCTCGGTGCATGCTAGTCCATTTATCTCGGAATCAATAAATCAGCCCATCCTCGCTCGAATAAGCGCGTATGTTTTCAAAATGGCCTCACGCTAAATCTCTCTCCTTTTATTTTCTACCCTGAACTAAAATAAGAATATTAGGTATTCCGAAACTACCATTAACCTTAAAGGGACATATTAAAGTTAAAAATACTAAAAAGTGAAAAAGATGTTAAATACTAGATACTAAATAGATATGAAATAATAATTCATTAAAAGACACTAATTTGAAGTAAGATAAAAATATATAATTTAAAACTTGCAATAAACGCACGCAATACTCCAAATAATTTGTGTCTATTGCAGACACCCAATATGTTATATCAAATCCATATTATTTTTCTTACATCATCTTCGGTTTGTAGTGTGACCATGATCATAGAAAAGTTAAAATAATCTCTATTTATGTTTGGATGGATTTTATAAATTATTTTTAAATATAGTTATTTATATGATAATTATTTATATTTCAATTATGTAGAGTCAAATTTTTATGGCTACAGATGAAGATCTGTCTCCAAATAAGTGAGGGAATGGTTCATAATAAAAGATCAAACTACGAGATGTAGATAGGTATATATTTATATAAATTACAATAAATATAATTTGTTCTATTATAAATCCCTATTCAACAACTCACTAGTTCTGTGCGTGATGTATTTGTAACCGTTTGTAAAACGTTCAAGGTAGATAACTTACTGTCAGGTATCTACATCTTGTCTTACCGTGAACAGCAATTGGGATACTAAATTAATAATTAAAATTTAAATATACGGTACAATTTTCTGCGAAGTTACCATCGTGTAATGAGAATCATGGCAAAATTGTTCTAAAACTACGATGAAAGGCATGGACAAATGTCTATGGAAATTAATTTATAATATAATAAAAAAATATATATGTATACAGCTGTATACATATATATTTATTACCTGACTTGTTAAAATCTATTTTAAATTAAATATCTAAATAATGGAAAACATTTAAATAATGATAAAGAAAAGAAGTATCATTCTCATTTGGTATGAATCAATGATTATTCACCAGTAGACTATTCAGAATTAACTTATCTAGTATTGATCAATTGCTTCCAGTTCCAGTCATACCGTTAACTAGACAATGTTGGAAACAAAGCGACCGTCGTTATGTAATTACTCCTTTGCGATTTAGGTAAAGCTCTGAGCTCTAACATCCTGGATTTATACTATTCTGTGATTACTGCTACACCGGAGGGGTTTGTTTTCATTACTGGTAACGTGATTTATATTTTCCTAAAGAACTATCATTTTTTTTACATATTTTCACAAATTTGTTAATACAATTGATTTCCTTTTGTTTTAAAAAATTATATTAATCATGGGAAAACAAATGAAGTATCTTTTACTAAGTCGTAGTTTTTTAAAACAGATTCATTTAATTGCTTATGATAAAATTATAAGCATAATATTATCATAAAAAATCATTTGTTATAAGAAAAGATTATGATACATGTTAATTTAGTCGTAAAAACTTGATAGTATAAATTTTGGAGTCCCTACAATTTTCTGCTTCGGCTCGTTCTCATATCCGCGATCACGGATAAAACATGCAGATATATGTGGCACGAGGCTGAGGGTTCGCTATTGATTCTTCAGAAACCTATTAAGGATTCCGTGCATTTGAAGTTTAAAGATGAGTTAGATCAATGAATTTATTTTATATAGTTTTTCAACATTCAATGTCAAACATTAAACAATTGTATAGAAATTTGTCTCTTTGTATTTTATTGCTGATATTAAGAAACAAGTGAATAAGATTTTTTCGTGACATTAATTATTAGACTATTGGTTATCTGATAATATTATAATAGAACTTCATAAAAAGGTTTACTCCATTAAAAGTGTTTAGTGAAAATACCAATGGTACAGAATAAGATCTTGATTTTGATTGCTAAAAGTGGTATTTCTTAATACTATATATTAAACTTAACTTCCGGTTCAATCTCCATTATTATAAATATTTAAAAATAAATACATTTTATAACGAAAGATTTATAAATTCTACGAATCCGTATAACTGAAAACAAATATCTAAGAATTCTTTACTTTGCAGTGAGATCAAAGGCTTCATAAGATAGATGGGCTACAGAGAGATATTGAATGGAGTTATGAAAAATTGCACATTTTTGAAATACACTATAAATTATTAAAATTTAGAGACACTTCCTTTTAAAGTAATCTAAGACATATGACAACGTTATTAATTAATAATTCATAAATTGATAGCTTTTATAAACGTTGATTATATATTTTATTTAAATATAAGATGTTTTAAGTAAATTTAAATTAACAAATCTGTTTTTGAGTAATGTTACACTTAATTATATAATAAGTATTCAAGGACATACGTGTACAAAGAGAGTGGCTCAAAATTTTAATAAATATGTGTCAGGATATATATACCTACATATTTTGTTTCTTTTGTCACGTCCTCGTAATAAACAAAAAATATTATATATAAGTAAGTAGTAGAGTAGTTTCTAGTATCCAATCTATTATACTATACTACTAGTTATAAGAAAAGATATATTATATAACAATCAAATAAATAACTTACAGAATTTAATCATAACTAAACCCGAAATTGTTATAAATTCTAATTCGAATACCTTCATATTTAACTATTTAAACCAACATGACAGCAAAATCCAATTCAAATACCATATAACTGCACTTAGACACTGACGAAGGTAGGAATTAAGGTGTCGTTGGCTCGTTAAGCCCTTCAAAGAGGTTTCAAGGTTCAAGAGCTTGAACCGTCTGATCTTTGTAGATCTTAAAGAGGTCTTAAATATGGGTGTACCTTAGATATATATTTTATTTAATTGTGTTGTGTAGTTTATAATAGTGAGTATTTCATTACAAAATTATAATTTTCAAGCGCTGGTTAATAAGTTAACTTACGTGGAAGTGTAATAATACTCGTGTATGAATTATATTTATGAAACCTAGTTTAAGAACATAATTCTTTCGAATCTCATTTTCTTTTTTTTATTAAAATATTTAAGGTTATTACGCCTTTTATCTTTTAAGAGTTACCTTTGCCAAATGGATATATTTATATGTACATAATCCGCTATTTTTACATTATCTTCAAATAGGTGCGAAATATAACCAGGTTTAGAGTAAGGCATAAACAAACAAATATGTTAATATAAACATAAAACGGTCATTCAATCAGAGAATCTTCCACATGTGCCTTACGTTTGGTACCGACGCAGTTTATAGCCGCAGTAAAACAATCATTAATACGCAGTTTATTACAACAGACGTACGGCGTTATTCTGATTACTTTGTATTAAACTAGCGTTTCTTTGTAGCTCCGCTGTAAGAATTATTAATTATATTTAATATTTGCCCTAAGTACCACCAATTTCATCAAAAAATATAGAAAAGTAAATATTAAGGCGTGACTTAACTGATCCATAAATATATAAATTAATATTCATATTTATATAATAGACGAAGTCATCAAAAGGCACAGGTTCAGAGACCTTATTTAGGTAATTTATAAAGATTTATTAGATATAGAATTTTGTTCTTTTGACTTGTCTGGAATTATTACACAGTGTATCCATCTTAACTATTGTAGCTGAAAACATTCCTTGGCAATTTTTTTTACTTTTTGTTAATTTTATACTATTTTACATTTGAGGTAGGTGTATTATAATATACATAAAGTAAATGTGAATCCAGCTCCAAAAACCCATTACTGAGGACATAAGCGTTAAAGTACGTAAAATTATTACCTGTGTGTTTCGATTCAGCTAAAATCGAAAATAACAAAAATCAATGGTAGTTAGCTAAAATAAAGGAACATCCAGAATAAGGTAGCAATTGGAGTTATATAAGAAAACGGCGATTTGGCTCGAGGCAGGCCAGTCAAATTTTATTGGTTTACGCTTTTAATGGCTTCTAGGCTTACAGTTTTATTACTCAATTATAGGTCGTGACGTTCTGTTTTCTCAAACAATAGTAACCCACTTTGCTAAGGAAAGCTCAGCAGATTCAAGAGATTTGGGTACTTTATTATTTTATATCATATATTTAAATAATACTGTCATTAGTCAAAGGTTATACCAATTTTGATAAGATTAAAATGGCGATTGGATGAAATATTATCTGATGTTTCCTGGAAGGTAAAAAAGAGATTTGGCAGTTCTGTAAAGTTGTGATTGCCTGTCTTTCAAGTTATCATCCAACCATTAAGATTATTATGGAATTTGACACCAAATTATATCTAATTTAGATTTTGACGAGTAAAATGTTTGATATGAATATTTTACGTTTAATTGATTAATATTTTATACTTTATTTTTATTTTAATCCAACTTTTCGAATGTCTTGCAAGAACTGTATTTATTCACTGGAAAATTAAATCTAGGCTACAGTTTATTTAATGTGACAGATTTTTTGTCAACAAATGGTAGTAAAAGTATGTAAAATGCATTGTGCATAAGTGAGTCCTAGGTGTTGGATAGACTCCAAAAAAATTGTCTCTATTAAATGGATACCTAGCAAAATCTTGAAATCTTAGATAAAAATTCGTTCAAAAGTTAGGAAAACACCCTAATTCTTGAACGAATTTTTATCTTTGTGTAAAACATGACAATCAACAATAACAATAATAAGTTTATTTAGATTTTTTTTTCTACTTAAAAAGAACTTAATTAGTATTTTTTAAGGAATAAAAATCAAATATTTATATTTTTGACATATTTAATTGATAACATAAAGTACAAGGGATTAAAATTTAAATTAAGAATGTTTGAATATTTTTAAAATAAACCTGTTCATTTGAACACCAAATATATTTGTATATAATTTAATATTTATGTATATTGTTCATATTTATAAAATTTATATATTTTTTTAATTTAAATTAAACGGATCGAGGTCGAAGTATCAACAATAAGTAAGTCAAATAATATTTACAAATGATTACTAATAAAACTATATAACTATATTATTTTATTGTTCATTTTAAGTTTACAACGAGTAGGTGTAAGTAATAACTTACAAACTATACATTATAGTTTTTTATTAGTCTACTATCTTACTAAGTACTTTTATTTTCTTGAATCACGAAAAGTTCAGATATCAGTATTACTCAATATATCTTATTTTAAATAAATGAAGGAAAAGAAAATAAATTTGCAGTTATTTCTTTTATATGTACAATGAATGAAGACATTATTTGTTTATCCAAAATACACGTGACGTGTATTCGTGGAGGCTACGTCAAAGAACCGTGTTTCGTAGAGGCTACGTCGTAGAACCATGGTTCGTAGAGGTTTATGACCCGGTTTATGAGGTATCTTATTTACGTAGAAGATATCATATTCTGTTTGTAAGCATTTTGTTCTGATTCAATGTTTTATGTATTTGTTTGCAAATATTTGTACGTGTTTGTCTCGAGAGATAAAAAAGAGGAGTAAACAGATTTATATTAGCTTTTATGTAAAGTGAAATGTTTTATATAAATGAATAATGAATAATGAATATACACGTCTTACATAAAATGTGAAGAATGAACATGTTTGAAGAAAGTAATTATATGATGTGCATAGTTACCGAAATTGCTAAATTTACAGTTTTAATTTCGTTTCTCGCACTTTGTACTTATGTGCATTTAATTTATAAATATAAAAAAAGATAATTAAATATTTCTACAAAGCAATAATTTTATACTTATATAAAAATAAATTGGACAAATTTTTAAGCAAAGGGCATTCTAATGTGTGTGAATCTGTGTCTCGTGAATGCTATACCTATGGCAGTTATATAAAAATTTATTAACGTAAGTATTTAACGGCACAAAATCAATAAAGGCAATATTTTTCTTAATTCAAGATTTAGAGTATATATGGGTTTATATATTATTATTTTTCATAAACAATAATCATTGCGATATTTCTAAACATTTTCACATATATAGTAAAATAATTCATCATTAAAATATTGTTCGGCATCTTGACAACTAAACCAGGTATACTAAGAATGGAAATGCTGACTATTCACTGAGGTATGTCATTACGACGAATATGTTCCATATTCAGGCACTATGGTATTTAGAGAGAATTCCGCAATATGGAATACAATCTCTTAATATTATATTATTTATCATTTAAATTTAATATATTAATATATAAAAAGTTTTTGAGTTTATTAAAAGGTATCAGAAATAAACGAATATTTTATAATATTTGTTTAAAAAAATATACTCGTAAAGTTTTATTGCAAGGACTAATATACAAGGTGCGGCGTTCATGTATTGTCGCTTTCAAAAGTATTTTATATGTATGTATTAATAATAAAATGTACAATAAAATTCCTTTAATAACAGAGAAATAAAATGATAATGGAAGTTTTTTTACTTTCGAGCGTTTAAATCGTAAAAAATAATATAATATTGTCGTCATAAATGCTCCATCAGTTTCCGCAATTGCCATGACTAAATGCATCCCAGGGCGTCGTACTTTCTTATCATGTTCGAATAAAAAGGCGAAATGTGCTGTTTTAATGTTTGCCCTTTCCTACGTCCCTTTGGCTATAAAGATGTAGTGATGTGCGAAATGATTTTATGGTTATAGATATAATAAAAAAGATACAAGACAATACAGCTGGTTTCGCTATTATTGTTAAGGTATTATAAATAAATAGTTACTCCTTTAATTTTCAGTTTCCGTATATTAGAGTTAATTTCAATAAATTGAAAATCTACAGTTGAATATTTTTTTTATAAATATATTTTTATATATTATTTAATAGTGTGGACTGAATACGTTCTAAGTGCGTCTGACGTATTTTTTTCTTATTTTACATAAAAAACTTATTTTACGCAAAAAATGTGAGTTAATGATAAAATTTTGATCACAACTTTTAAAAAAAATATCGACACCTTTACTTAAAATGACATCACTATGCAAACGAGCATGCGAGTTATGTTCACAAAGACATGGCTTAATAAAAACAAGTCTATTGAGTGTACATAATTTGGTCTGCTATGATATGAATTTTAATCTCGGGTTCATTTTCATAGATAAGGTTCTTTTCACATCGTTACAGCTCCTTACCGCTCACTCGAGGGTGACTAAGGATTTTAATAAAATAATTTAGCTACTTTATTCTTCTTATCGATTACATACTCGTAGTAGAAATATCAGAAAAAATAAATTACCAAAAGAGATTTCATGCTTGATTTGAATTTTATTTTCAAAGTCATTACTTTCTTAATTTAACATTTAAAAATGTCACTTTTATCAAATCTCTAAAATAAATAATTAAAATCTTTAAAGAAAAGCTGTTATTTCGGTAATACAACCAATTAATTCATCGACAAGAATGTTTAAAAAACTTGTTATAGCCATCAAGAGTTTGATAAATTGGAAAAGTTAAAGAAATTTTTACATAAAAAACTGGAACCAAGAACAAAGTCCCGTCAAAGTCCGTCCCGTCAATTCTCAATAGTCCGTTGTTGCAAACTTATTGAATGCTTTTGATTCAATGACGTGACAAGGAAAACCACTTTTCCAAGTCTTTTCAGCATAATGCATCCAACTTATCGTGAAATGTTATAGAAAGATGTAGGGTTTAAATTTTTTTTTTATATAAAACTCGATCTTGAAATTGAATCTTACTGCAAGACTTAAACTTCTATAAGTTAAAAATACAAATACTCACACCAAGTAAGTCGTTTTAAGTCATGATCTAATGTTTATCAAAACAGTAAAGCGTTTTGTTTTTGACAATATAAAAAGATAGGAAAATTTATATTTAAATCCAGTGTAATTTACAGCGAGGACAGATCTTACCTATTTAGACTACAAAAGAATAATGTGAAAATTATTCGATCCCTTTAACATAACAATGAAATTTTAAATAATTCAAAAGGCACTTTACTCGCAGTTCCTACCACTTATGTACCGCATTACAATCACGTCGCGAAATCTAAGCGATATGAATAAAGCAGACTATTCACTTTACATTTCAACTGATGAGACGGTTATTCAAAATTATTATAAATTCGTAATAGGTACAGCTTTATCATTGTCGAAAAAGGTAATGATCTAAAAACAGAGGTTTATGACCTAGTCACAAATAACATTACTGTATTAGACACATTATATTATATGAAAAAATGTATAATATATTTTAATTTTATTAAATTTGTAAATAAATACTTATAATAAGATTTAGAAATATAGAATTAAAATTATTATTTAAAATTTACTTGACGTTTAGTGGTATGGCTGGAATCTTAATAAGGCAAACTTTTCTTTATTGAAGCGCATTGATGTCAAAATCAAAAATCAAAATCAAAAATCTTTATTGAAAATAAGTTTCATACAAAACATTTTTTCATTGTCAAAGCTACCACCAGCTCGGAAAATTATTTCTACAGACCTGAGAAGAGCTGGCGACAGAAACTCAGCGGGATTGTCATTTGTTTTTTTTTTTTTTTCCTTAAATTCAAAATAACATAAATACATTACACAATATTAAATAAATAATCTTGAAGCAGCCTGGCAGCGATCGCTTCATACCCACGGTGCATTATCCTCTAAGTAGTGTGTATTTATTACTTCGCCATTGTAAGCAATGCTTAAACATTCAAACAATGGCACAATTAGAAGAGAGGCTCAGACAAGGCTTCACGAAAGCTGATTATTAAAAAGAAACTTGCTCTCAAATCACATATTAGGTTTAGTTGCTTGATGGCTTGAGATATACTTACTAATATATGCAGTACCTACTTATACATATTACTTGAAAGTAACAAAAAACAATTTTGTGAGATAATTTCATAATGAAATTTGATGTCAAACTCATAACGTAATGACAGTTAATTATTTATTAATTTTATTTTAATTTTAATTAACTTAGTGTGTACAGATATAATTTATTTACTTATTTAAAATAGTATGTGCTTTTAAATTTCCTATTTATTACAGAACTCGAGAAAGTCCCCTGAGGAACACTGCTCAATAAATTTTATAGAAGGACCTCGAAAAGGTTTTATTGGTTACGGTTTTAAGGCTAAAAGTAAAAGTACGTGAAATTAAAACACTCTCAAGACAATACTAGATGTAAATGAATTTATTATATGTATGATTTTAAGGCGATAATAGACGAGACGCAGAGAATAAATATATATGTATTTTTATACAAAAACACATTATATTGGTAAGTGTCATAAAAATATGTTCTTCAATTAAATAAGAACGACTGTATATATTAATTTATTGAACTTGCCAAATTATAATAATGTTATTGGAGTTACCCAATACTGCTATTCCTCTTTTTATTGTTTTATCTCGCCAGTCAGCATTTAATATTTTCACCGTTCCGTCAATCTACCTTATATATGTGTATGTTCTTTTGTGGGCCATAAAATATTTATGTTTCGATGAAGTCGAATGTTTGCGGAGTCCTTAAAGTGGGATGATTATAGTACAAATGCGAGCAATACTTAAGATTATGCGTCCCTGGAGGATAGGAATGTACACATTAAAAGTTATACCCAAAGATATTGTTATCTTTTATACAATATGAGGTTATATAATTTATGCAGTACTATCCATGGTCCTCTTTATGTACGACCTTTATGACCGATCCCCCCAAAAATTTATATAATAAGTAATAACAACTAATATGATTACATAATATGCATAGTAAATATTTTAAAATCCTGTAAACTTTAAATTAAATTTTACGTTGTAAAGTTGCAACTTATTTGACACGATTTGTTTTTAATTGAATTCTTTCAATCGTAGCTAACCTATTTATTCAGTACAAGTGCTGCAGTTCATAACCTATTTATTGGGTACAATTCGTTGCATTGTTGAATCATGACATGGTTTCATTAAGTGCTGTGCATGTAATGGGAATATAAGTACATTAATTATTCTAATTATATCATTATCATAATAAAACTGTAGTCATATTGTGTGTTTTTAATCGGTGTTATTGGGATTATTATATTGTTTTATTTTATGTTATAAACGGTTGTATAATTAATATAAAATTATAATTATTCTGATCTTCATCTAATGTAATCGGAGGGTTAATATTATTGAAAAATCTTCAATAATACAAATATTTGTCTCAAACAAACGTTATTTTATTATATTTATATATTTTGCTTATTAATCTTCATCACTCTTAAAATCTTTAAGAAACAAAGTAAAGATTTTATTATTTTCTTAGAAGAAATTCTTTAATAAATAAAACATAATATTCCATATTATTACAACGAAAAGTTTAATATGAAGTAAATTGTTTAAGTGTACGAAAATTATTTCAGTATAATCTAAATTTCCTAAAAACTCCACTTGATGAGAAATACTTTTGTATAACGACAATGTCATCAAGCTTTACCTTTATGTTGTAAGAGGCAGAAAATGTTATATAGGAAAGTTCTTTATTTTCTTAAAACCAAGAAATGTAAGCGAACGATATTAGGCCGTTTGTTTCAAGAATAGAGCCTAAAATTGCTTGTTGTTTTTTGTGTCACTACATATTCTTTTGTAAAAGGGTACGCAATTATAAATTCCCTTAGTAATATTGCAGAGAATTATGAATTCCGCTGGATTCATGTTGTTTGTGTAGATTGTGATCCTTGCAGACCCTCGTCAGATGGGACTTGACGTCAGATCTTCCTAGGCTTTGGATTTACGTAGAATGTACTTCAAAAATAATTATATCAATGCGTAAAAAGAATATACATGAATATAAAGTGAAAAAGATCATTCTCCTAAACAAGAAACTTTAAATTAATCTGTTTTAATATTAAGTGCTTAAAACGTTTGAATAGGAGTTGGTAGTTTTTATAACTCTACTAAGTGCATGAAAATAAAACTTAGAGAAGCTGAACTTTGCGATAAGAGTTAGGTAAGTGTATAGAAATTAAAATCATTTAACCTATTAAAAGTTTTAGTTTAAGAAAATTAAACTACCACTCTCAAGACTCAGAAAAAGCCTTTTTGAAATTATTTTGTTGAGATTCCACGTATTTAGTTTTAGAGTTATTTATTTATTTATTTATTTAATATAGGTTTTATTTTTATATATTTTTTGTAAAATATTATATATTATTGTTATGTATTACATATGGAAAAAATAATGAGTACTATTTATTCCACTAGTGTTTAGATAATTTTAGTAAAACCAAAATTATAAATTACTAATTTCTAATAGTAAGTGAACCTGTAGCTAATTAAATTGCAAATTTATGAAATAATGAATTATATTCAGACTATGTACATTGATAATTAAATGTAAATACAATAAATTATAATTATGAAAAGTTGTTTATAAAGCAGAAGATTTTATAAGAGCATAGCGCGATAGGCTTAACGAGGTAACAAAATTTATTTTGTTTATGCAGAAATTTCGTGCGATAATTTCAAGCGAAATTTCTCATTAAAGGGATATTTTTAAGGCGGGATTAAAGATAGCGATTTTACTCGGATTAGTGTAATAAGTTTTTAAAGCTTGAATAAATTTTGAAACATATTTACAGACATTGTTTATGTATTGTTAATAAATATATTGATTAGTAAGTAATTCATGAACATATAAGCACGAGATATCGCGCGTTATTTCCTTACGACTCTTAAAAATAACAAGTCCAAAAAGATATATAAAAACAATAATAAAGAACCCCCTAAAATAAAAAAAAACTTACTAATTGAAATCAAAGGAGAGTGTGAGTTTCATTACGGTTCTTACCTTCTTTGGCCTCTGAAAAGAACACTTTGAATTTTAAGTCGCTTAGAGTTAGAGGTAATCATTACAGATGTCACCGATCTGGATTTTAACCAACAATAACAAAAAGATAAATATTTTATAGCGGCGTAATGTTTTATCTTTGTAAGTCGAACATTTGATAAGATACATACGATTAACTTCAACTGTTTTTGTCGATTAATTGATATTTAAACTGAAACAATAACCTTAACATAAACATTTATGTATTCTTTAAGATATTGAGGAGACCACTATGCTAAAATTCCATCACCATTCTATAGTTTATCGAAGGTTATCATTGTTTTAGCAGCGAAATCAATTAAGATAAGCCGGAATAGCCAGGTCATCTTAGTTCACTATGTATTGCAAACTATTATTTTATAATAGGTTTTAGATTTTACGAGGTACTTTAGATAAGTTAAATATTGACTGGATTATCTTAAATAATGTAAATTTTATTAAAAAGTAATTTAAAAGTGACCTCCTCGTTTTTACCGTCTTTAAGATGATATTTATCAATTTCTATATTCTTGACATTTTTAACAGTCATGAAAGCACTATTAACTGTCGATGACGAATCACCATTTCTTTTTATTGCAAATATCGTTATATTATCTGTTTGCTCGTTATAAACTACGTAACATATAATAAAAAAGTGCTTCATTCTAAATATATTTGTACCTAATTTTAAGAAAATGAACGTACAAAATCTGAGAGTTTCAAAAGTTATCCTCGACTTGAATTAAGTAATGGTTACCTAATTTATATTGTCGTCACTTGCTAATTTCAGAGCATATTAAAGTTAACATGTTTCATCTTTTGTGCCTTATTCTGACCTTTTTGAACTTAATTATATTTTTAAGAGTCATTATCCTCTGAAGGTTTTTTTATATTTTCAAACATCTGAGCTAATTAGTTACTTTACTTAAGATAATCTTAGTATTATTTTTGCGTTCGACGCTCGATAACATCCTATTCAATTGATTGAAAGTTAAAAGAATCATTAAAATTCGGTACGCATTTCGCACGAATCTGTTGAACCATAAATCTTATAGAACGAGTTCAGGATTGCCGCTTACTAACGAATTCAGTTCGCGTAGCAATATAGTTAATTGAAAGTCAGTGAAATGCAACAAGTGCGTAAATTAAAACGTTTGTTCCCATCTTGGGGGGTAGAATTGTAAATGAAGATAATGTTAGGGTCTGTTTTTCATTTGTAGATTTTATTATTTCTAGATATATTTTATGCCATACGTTTTAGTCCCCATATTATAAGGTGAATAATATCATGTGAATAAAAAATTCGGAAAAGGAAAATCAATAACTTGACTATGATCATCTACATCATAATCATCATAGGGATCATCGTGACGGTCATTTATCTCATAATATTATTTTGTGATTTTTTGTTCAGTACATTCTTTCAAAATGTTATATTGTACCCACGAATAAGAAATGTAAGTATAGTCTTATGTGACAAGGGTCTTGTTTCATATGAATAGTAATAGAAAGATGTTTAATTTTATATTTATTTTATACCCCTTTGATTGAAGTATTAAATATACTAGGAACTGCCATTAAAAAAGAAATGCATTTTAAGTCTTTAATTTTAAAACATTAAAATTGTATCTTTAAGTAAATTATTTATAAGAAAATTATTATTATTATGTTTAACTTTATTCATTTAGCGCTGAGCTCTACTGTTTATTACTCAGATCTATTAATTTACTTAATGTGTTTCTTTTATATTAATTAAAAAAAGAAATATTGTATGTGTATTGCATTTAGGTCGATGTATTACTGTCATTTTTATAAGTGTGTTTTTTTATTCATTATTAAACTGATATGAGATGGAAAGGTGGTTCTTTCATTTCATATTCTTATTTGGTTTTACATTTGTAATATTTTAACATGATACATTTTTTACTATTGAAATTATTTTAAAGACATTTACGTAAAGAAGTCTAACTACATTATACAAACATGAAGTGATCGTTATTGAATACAAAATATTTACACAATTTACATAAATAATGAATAAATTGGATTGAATTTCTAAGCCGAGCTTCATAGCTGGTAAATTTGTTTCTTGAAAATCATAAGTAATCAGAGCTGACCGATCTGTCAATTTGTCGTGAACCTACAATTAATCTTGTTTGAGAAATGGATTCAAAGATGCAGGTCGATACATTGATAAATAGATTCTTGTTTTACCAACTCGTTCAATCGGCGACACTACATAGCACTAAGGATTACTAAATGTGGCATTGACCTGATTGCTTTTATCATATTTTATATTTACATATATAGAATAGGTAACGCTTATTTTGATATCCAAAGTCTTGCAATAAAATATATGTATATGTCCATATGCAATTGTACCTTCGCAATAAATTGTAATATTAGATGATTTACCATAGCAATGAATAAAATAAATGGTGTCAGGAAAAACGAAAATAAGAATAATATCAATAAGGATTAGATATAATATATAAGGTATATACTATATAAATAATATAACATTATAGTAATTTAAAAAAATAACATTTAACCATTGAAGGGTCAATTTCAGGTGTCGTTTTCATCAAGAAGAAATGAGTCTTACTTAAGCGTAAATCGGTAGTTATTTCAAGAAACATTAATTTTTAGTATTCCAAAAGTGTTACTAAAGCTTAACCTCGGATTAACTATCTTATTAGTGAGGTAACTATTTTAATGATTTTCATTAAAATTCAAATATCAATATGGCACCCGTATTTATCAATCTCTGATGTGGTGACATGGATATTGGTTATTTAGACATACCGATAACACTACTAAACTCGGCAAATATATAGTACGTAGTTTAATATCGGCAAATTATACGTTCTCTGTTTAATTCAGATAAAAACTTGAACACAAATTTTACCAATGACAATTATATTTATATCTTTTTCAATTTCGTGAAACTTTAAACATGTTATCTAAAATGAAAAAGATTATTCAAAACAAGAGACAAGGATGATATTAGCTCTAATTATTTTGTTATATTTTTGTAACATAATAACCACGTATTTTTATCCTTTAATAAAAGTAAAATACATATTAAGTAATTCCATAAAAATATATTTCCAATAGGTTTCATTCGTAATTCACATAAAGGATGCCAAATCCAGTTGCGCAAGGATTATCTATGTATTTTCCAATCTCGCTGCTAAGTATGCGGGCCGCGGTAGGAAAAAGCGGTCCCAATTTCTTTGAATGATTACACTTACCAATTTCAGACATCTTATAAATCAGGCATATTAAATTTGGAGGGAACATGCAAATTTCTTTGATGTTTTATGTTGACAATGAATCAAAGTGGATTAGATTTGAGGTGAGCTAAACAATTTAAGGGTTTTAACTTCTTATTGATGCGATATCTAAATATTGAATATTTTTATAATTAAAACCGAGTTAGCGTTTAGAAGCCGAGTATATTATTATTGTTTTTTATTACAATGGCGTATATGTATAATTATTTCCTATCTATTTCCATGTTAAACAAAACAGACAGACAGACTACTACATTTCAAAGCCTGTTACTTAAATTGAATAATAAATAAACAAATTGAAAACAGAAAGATGCCGTGATTATCACTTATTTAAACAACATTAGCACATTAAAAAAAATATCAAAATAAAAATAATGTGTATGTGTGTAACTTTATTACCTATATTTCCCATTTTAACAAATACAACACACATACATTTTTACGGTCATCGTGGTCATATGTAAATTAATTCTCATTTTATAGTTATCGTGTCGGTATCGGAAAATTCATGAGGTTGGAAGATAAATACGTTTTATTTCGAAATAATAGGCCATGGAGGATTAACTGGAGTATAATGGGGTCAAATTTCGAGCGCCCTCATTAATTTATGTCATTTTATTTTATAATCAGCGGTTAAATTTGATTGTGCGGTAATATGGTGACTCAGTAACTGATTGGCAATCGTTGCAAAATATAAATATGCACGATAAACATTTATCCCCTCTGTGCAATGTGTGTAGATCTTAAAGTATGCAAAGTAAGATTTAGAATGATAAATTTAATGTACAAAAATATTACATTAATAAATGTAATATGATTGTGTAACAATCCCTTATACTTCTAATTGCGTTTGTTCCTCCTCATAGTGGCGTTCCTAAGATTGGAAATATAATTCTATATGTAAAGAATGCTGCTTCAAATTTTAAGAATAAAGATGAAAATAGAAGAAATAGTTTTAGTTACAATATTTGTATAAAATTTATTATTATAACTATTGAAGAATGAAAATAACAAGTTTTTATTTAATTTATTCCGAGTCAATAAATGGCACTGAATGTTCCATGATATACTAACGGGGTCAAAAATTATTGCTGGAATATACAAGAAATATAAACTGATTTACACCTGTATATATATATCAGAAATATATTTTTGTAATAAGTTTTAATCATAAGAATATATCTTTTTAAACTATCAATTTAATGAAAATTAGTAATCATATCTACGTAATGTTATTATATCTTCATTATACACTTATTGTACTAATTACTTTGTATAATAGAGAACTGGATTAGATATGTGAATATCATCGGATGGAAAAAAAGGACGTTTTAAGGACTTTTGTTCGGTTATATATTAATAGCCTTTTGTATAGGTATAAACCTTATAAGATACATTTAGAAACATAAAGCGTTTAATGTAAAAGAAAAAAGAATAAGTTTGCAAATTGGTTGTGATTGACACAAATGAAATAATTGCAATTCGATTTCAGTTGGAATACTTTATATTTTCTTATAATTGGGGAGGTGCTACTTAATATATATGGCAATTAAAAACATCTAATACTATTCTGTAGGACAAACAAAAAATAAGCTGTAATGTTTTATGAAACATTTTTGTGTATATTTATCTTCTTTGTAAAAGGGATTAAAAAAAAAGAAGTATATTAGTAGTGTCTCCATTAATGCGTCTGTAAAACCTATCGTAGACTACTACTAAGATTTTAGCTAATATTTATTTTATTCTTTTTAAGAACAGACAAAACCAAATCAGAATAGACTACGGTCATTGTTTCTATTAATAATGCATCTTATTACAAAACCTCATTCTTTTTGACTATGCAGTAAATAAGCAAAAGTGTCTATTTTATAACATCATTTCTCATTAATAATCCTTATATAAAGTGGTTGAAACAGTGAAACCAACGAAATAATTACATTACTATTAAATATATTGTATATTGTAAATTATTCTAACTAAAAATAATGAAAACCGCAGCAATAGTTTGATTATAATATATTCTAAACACACCAGCTGTTACCGGAATTGCAGCCATGGCGACCACTTCCGAATTAGCGACATTAATTGTAAAAATTATATTCGCATTCGTTGTAATGATTTGTTTGTTATTAAATTATTTATTCATGATATCATTAATTGTTTAGATTGAAATATGAAATGTACTACTATTATAAAGCAAAAGTAATATATTTGTATTAAAAAAATATATAAATTTATATTTTTTAATGATGTAACAGATTGTTAGAAATTAATTCGTTATACATTGTAAATTTTAGCAAAATAGCAGATGAAAAGAAAACAGAAAATTCCAAGGTATTATTCTATTTGAAGATACAAATACCGTTGCATGAGATATACTTTAATATTCAGAACACTAAGCACTTGTATTGTGTGCTTTCAAACCTTAATATCATGACAACTGCGCACATAAAGGGTTGAGGAAACATACGGAATGATAATATACTTTTAAAGGCGATATTCTTAATATTGCTTTATTAAAGTTTTAATAAAAATATAGTTTTAAGATTAAAATTTTTTTTTATTAACAACGCGTCGTTTTTAATATAAACGTGTTTTCGTTTTTCTTCGTACCATGATATTATTAGATATATTGTAACAAGTCAAAATTTAACTAAACATTGTTCATTAAACGTATCAGCCAGTTCACTTTTGTGTATGAACCTTCTTTCTAATTATAAAATTGATAAGTAGTTACATCCACAAAGCTACTTCACTGACGAACATCAGGTTAATTAAATTAATAACAACTTTACTTACCAATCCACTTGGTACTCCGTATGTTAACAGCTACCATCGCGAACGATACGTGTTCTAATAAAAAGTAACCAGCGATACGATCTCAGCACGCTTCTCATCTCGACTGTACATTCCACTGAATTGCCAAAGAGATTGCCGAAATCAACATCCTACTTCAATTTTAGGATGTTTTTTATAATATAGCATAGTGTGATTTTTGTTGGTAAATACATGATAATAATTCAGTTATTGTATCAGTTATATCTCTGAATTTTATTTATAAATGTAAAAATTGTTAGTTTAGAAACATCTGTTAATAAACATGGAATAATATAAACTAAACCACTCTAATACCAATTAGTAAATTACATACGTATTGATTTATTTAAGGTTATTTGTTATAATTATAATTTTATTCACATTTCTTTAGTTTGCTTAAGAACCGTCAATGGAAGAAACAAATGATATTTACGAATAAATTCAGATGATAACTTAATATTAACCGTATTCAAACTATTTAAAACGACAAGGGATGTAAGTTTGTATATTTTTCGATTTTATGTTCTCAGGTTTCTTTTCATAATCATCTAAATGTAAAAATAGCCAAAGTTTTGTTTAATTTCTATGTGAGTTTTTTATAACTACAATAGTGTACATTTTAAAATCCCAGATTCCATTCCCAGATCCCATTTCTAGAACATTGTTCAAATATCATTGACATATATTTCGTAGCGAGCATTGCTATCAATGCCTATACCTATCTGTACGTTTACTATAAGCTCTGGAATTAATTTTTTTAGGATTAGCACGAAACAAATAAATATATTTTAGTAATAGTAATTATTTTATAAAAATCATCAATTTAAATATTTTAACTAAATTACTGCAACAAATAATAGTTTATTAATTTTAACAATATATTAATTCTAATAAAAACTTATGTAATTCAGGCGTGATTAGTGTTACTATTAGATATGCGACCTGAAGGTATTAATCGAAGTGTCTTAAATTCCAAATTATTGTAGGCCGTCTTTTCTGCACAATTCATTAATTCTGATTCAAAGAATAGCATGACTTCAGGTGTTTACTCTTTTACCCTGTACCTGCAAAACACTTGCATAACACCTGAAATGACATCATTTCCAGGTGTTTACTTTGTTTTTAACAATTCCTGACGACATATACAATAATATAATCGAAGGAATTTGGTTAACATATTTTAATATACCACGTATCAACAAAGCATGTTGTTACTTATTGTATCGCCTATTAATAATTAAAAGGAAGAGTTCCGTAAGAAAAGAAGAAGGTAACAATGTCGATGACTTTCTTAAAGGATATTTTTATTCTTTCTTAAATATTAACTAATGAAACATCTTTTTAAGTGTGATATATTTCAAACATAATAATAATGTCGGTAACATTTTATGCTATCTTTATTTTCAAATTATTTAGTTAATGTAATTCAAAGTTTATATAAATGTAAGTACAATATGTAAATTCAATAAACAAAATCATTTCTAAAGTATTGTTGTTACTCAAATAGTTTAAACATTTTTTTTTTATAAAATATCTTTAATAACGTTATAAATTTTTTTGTTCATTGTATATAGTAAATTTGAAGGTCACTAAATTTCCGAAGGTTGATTTGAATTGATTAACAAATAAATAACATTGATAGATCAGTTTCTAAAAGCAACTCCAAAGGGCCTGATCCCTTGAGCTTAATAAGGGTACAATAAATAAAAAATAAAAATATAAGTCAATTGGGTCATCATTCGACGAGATATTCCATATATTTATTGGAATATAAATTCTGGCAATTAAGTAGCTATGTGATTTGACATTCTTTGGATAGATCGTAATGATTTTTACTGTTACATATTATAGTCATATAACTAAAAAAATTTTTTAAAAGATTTGGA
This sequence comes from Melinaea menophilus ssp. n. AW-2005, assembly GCA_918358695.1. Taxonomy (NCBI): domain Eukaryota; kingdom Metazoa; phylum Arthropoda; class Insecta; order Lepidoptera; family Nymphalidae; genus Melinaea; species Melinaea menophilus. Next base: position 2,736,584 of record OU911049.1, read on the forward strand.
CCTTATGTTAATATAAATAAAAATATTGGTTTGTGTTGCTTTAAAAAATTATATATAAAGTAGTCACAATTGAAACACAATTCAACATTTATTTTGCAAGCAACTTTAAACTAATCTTTAGACAATTTCAAAAGCGGTCGCTTTTATACTACTTCTATTTAGCAATTTAATAGGATAAAATCTCAGTTCGACTCTACCCTCATTTAGGTTTCATTTAAAATCTATAAAAGTGTAAATTGTAAGTGGATAACTTTTATTTTATTTTAAACAGATCTTAAATTTTTGAATTTATGCCATTTTTATTAATTCAAGTTCAAGGTTTTCTATTTAAAGACTGTATTAAAGAAAATAAATCGGATTATATGTAAAATAAATAACTGGCTAGTAGTTAAAACTATTTTAGTTTTTATCCAGTTTTGATATCTTGTACTATTTTTAGTTGGTTTTTATAATGACTGGGTCATGAGGCATGAGGCATTTAAGTGAAATGCTTTTTTGCAATATGCAGGACAAAGTTTTAAAAAGCTAACGAAAAGTTCACAGTTATGGCCAGTTAAAACAGTTTAGTAGAGTTTAATAATTTTTAGATTCATTTTAAGAAGTTTTAAAAACATTTTTGCAGCAATTTTTAGGCGTTTATGGGGATAGTTTTTTTTATAAAAAATATAACAACAAATCCCATTTACAAACTTTAATCCATTTGGGCTGTTTTTACTTTTTTTTCAAATTTCAATAATTATACTTATATAAGTATAATTTCAGCCAAATATTTTTATAAAAAAAGTTTGATAGAGTCATCGCGCGACAAGATCAAGAAAATTTCAAGTGCGACATAAATTCCCTCTTTTGTTACTGATGGACTAGTTTGTTAACGACTATAAAAAGAACGCTCTCAAATAAATATCTCTTGGGTATTCACTATCTCGAATCGTTGCACAGCTAATTCACCTACAAAATGTATGCGTAAGATTTATATTCGGGTTAAAGAAGTTTGAACACATTACAGCATGTCGCCTTCAGCTCAAATGGCTTACTATTCAATTGTCGCAATTGTCGCAACTTTCGCTGTGTTATTCTTCTCTATAAAATTCTTTTCCATCCTAATACTCCTCCATATCTTAAGGAAAAATTTTAATTATCTTGGTGCCAGTTCTTCACTTTCTATGGTCCTTTGCTCGCAAAATAATAACTTGCTGGAGATTCAACTTTGTCATACGCAGTGCTATAGTGAATCTTTCACCGGCACAGCAGTGAAATTATGGAATGCTCTTCCGTGCGAGATTAGATGCTCTCAGTCCTTATATATATTTAAAACCCGTCTTTAGAACCACTATTTATCCCTTTAATATTTATAATATTAAAATATTTTTGTATTATATAGTAGGGTACAGTTCATAATAGTTTTAATTTAATGTTCATATTTTATATGTTTATTGTGTGCAATAAAGTGTTATAAATAAATAAAATAAAATAGAAATATTGGTAGTTTTTGCCTAAATGTCTTAAACATTTTTCCCGCATCGTTTGATTTATTCAGATGTCCTTCTGACGCGTCCGGCCCCTCTATGACGACACCCGACCCCCTGACCCTCGGATAATTTCTCACTCTCGGGCAAGATCTCACAGCGGCCTTCGCAGCCCACCACCCAAGATATTCAAAGACCCAAGCGGTCTCCCTCTGTCTCCTCTCGCATGGACGCCGAGCTGACGCCACGTTTGCAACGGTATTTTGCGGTGAGGAACCCTGTCCCGATCGCTGATGGAACAAATTTCTTCTCAACGACAGGTGTAAAGAGCTTGACAGTGCTGACGCCAGCTCGACTTCTATATGGGGCGTGGCGGTGTCCCCGTTTTCGTCCTCGTCGGGTCGTTGACCCAGTCCATCAGATGGGACTGTGGACGCCTTCACTACTACCCCTAAGAGGCCTTGTGTGCTCCCCTTTCAGGGGAGTACTTAGGCCTCAGCGAGATCCAAGCCTTTGCAGGCGAGAAGTGGCAACAGGATTGACTCTCTCAGCCATCCCCCCAGCCCCTGCGACTCCTACCACTACTAGCAGTTCCAGGGCTACCACCACTGCTCCGCTTCTTCCGCTGACGTAATGCAGTAAGCAGGACTGAACCATACAGCACAATTCTTCGCAATGCTGACCAACACCCCAAACCTATTACCGGCAATAGGAATCGAAAGTGCTCAATATGCCCGGAATCAAAATCAAGGCCTAGATCAACAATTCAGACAGGCATTCTGGCACTTTATTCACGGGCGTTACCGGTGCCTGGCATATGTAGGTATGGCGAGGAAAAATTTACCCGGGATTGCCTCAGACCATCATTAGATCATCATCTCTGTGTAATATGGAATGTGCTGATTCACTCATAAATAACTGTTTGTGTAAATGTAATAAAAAAAGAGTCTCAGACCAATAAAGAAATCATCTACTATTTCACCAGCAAAATTCTGTGACAGACTTGATATCCCTATTTCAAATAAAAATAGTTCTTTAAAACCAAATATTCAGTATGTAACATATGTCTAGTGATAGTATTGCAAAGAGAATGGGCTCAGTATTGAATTCTTATTTTGATGGGCAAAGGGTATGTTTATACAATAAAAAGTTTCATGTTACTGACATTAACACTAGGGTTAGTAAATATTGTAATTTGACTCATGGTAGATATCATCTACCCTCATATATTAAGAGACAGGTTCTATTGAGCAATATATAAATATAAGTAAGACAAGTTTGGAAGTTATTTCAAAATATATTAGTTAAAACTAGATTTTAAGATAGAAGAGATATCCTCTAGTTAAATAAATGAAATTTCAAATTATAATAATGATTTTAAATTTAGAAAAAAATATATTGTTAATGTGAGTAATAGGAATAATAATGTAAAGTGTATCAACCTGATTGGTGCATCAGGGTATTCAGTAAATGAGAAATAAGGAGTTGGATATAAAGTTATTTTGAATACTTTTAATATTAATATTTTTTGTGTTATTGAACACTGGCTTAAAAGTGAAGAACAAGTATTTAATAGCAATAAACACCAAGTTGGTAGTTTGTTCAACAGACTTAATTCCATACATGGTGGCTCTTTAGTTCTTTTAAATAAACAAATAAAATTCAAACAACGGAAGTAAATATATAAACGGTATAGTAAAGCCTCTCTATTGACCGGATAATTGAGCTAGCCTCAATAGAATTAGAGTAATTCAACATTATAAGCACATATAGGTCACCGTTTTCTAACTATGATCAAATTTGAGCAAATTATTTATTTTAGCAATTAGGTTACACTTAAAATATCAAATGTAAATAAACAGGTAATTATTTATGGAGATTTTAATATTAATATCTTAGAAAATAATTTATGTCTATAACATACTCGTAATTGTATATGGAATCTACTAGAATCACCTCCATTAGCGCCACATGTATTGATAATATATTTATTAATATTATTTCAACTTTCCAATGTTTAATCAATGCACTAGATTCACAGCACTGACATTATTTCGGACAATGTGATATTAATTTTATTTAAAAAAAAAAAAAACTATAAGGTTATTTTAGTTAAAAACCCAAGTTTTAAGCGCTGGGTTTCGTGATCTAAAACAATAACAAACCATTCAAATTATTCGAATTTATCGTCCAAATTTCTTCTCCCTGGTCGCTAGTGAGGTGCGAGGTTTACTTAAGGCTCTTCAGCATTCCAGTCTCCAGCCGCTAGTGTGGACTGGCGGCTGGAGACTGGAATGCCAAATATCCCACCTAAAGGTGCCTTTCGACCCGTGGGGAGGGCCGCCGCTTATGTTCCATGACTTCCAACAACACGGGTACTAAGTGAGGAGCCTGATATGTCCACACACTATTTGTACAACCATAGCCACGTTCTAAGCAAAAAACGTTGAGACCTGACCAGTGGCTCTCCGCCTGGGGTGCCGATCTCCTGGCAACGTTTTAAGACCATCCTTTTTTTATACTATCAATGTTAATGCTGGACTACATTCCATCTGATGGAAAGTGGAAATGTAGTCATAGGTGGTAAGGCGCATTAACTTTGTAAACTATTCATTCTTCTCTTGAAGACACCTACATTGTAGTCGAACTGAAATACCGACGCAAGCAAGCTGTTCCAGTCCTTCACTGTACGATTTAAAATAGTAGAAGAAAAGCGCTTCGTGCAGACATGGGTAATGTCCACAACATAATTCTACGCCTGTGTTCAGGACTGTGAAGATTGGCTTCAACCAATTCAGGGTCGCCTATAAGCCTCTTTGCTCACTTTCAATAAATGGATTTTCGAAATATATCCAGTAGTTCCGAATGTCATTGCGCTTGAAGCGTTTGATTGTATTAGTATTGATACTCAAATGAGAATATGTGAATAATTTCTCACGGAATAATCGAACCTGTAAAACAACAATATAAATAAACACAAATAATTCTACATAAACTGCAAGTCAAAACAGTGAAGCTGATGATAGACAAGACATTCTTAAAAAGCAAAGACTCATCTCATAGCAAGTTTGCGTTTAATATTAAAAAAATGAGGTTCGCCTAAATATAACGGTATTTCAAAATTCCTTGAAGTGTGTTAATGAATTTAACCTAAATAATATTCAAGAAAAGATTTAGTTCTTTAAATATTTAAATGTTAAATAAATATTAATTTTTAATTACAAAATTAACAAAATATGTTAACTTTCGGAAGGCTTGGTTTTAATAATAAAAAAATTGAATTATTATGTATGTAAATAAAGACCAAAATAATATTTGTTTTTCATTTTTATTAATACTAAATTATACAGATTATTCAATATTTTCACCATAGATCTACCATAAATGTAAAGTTTTCTCTCTATACAATATTTTACAATGATCGACCGACGTTCAAGCACCCTTAAACTAAATTGTAGTACCCACTGGACGCTTTCAAAGTTTGTTTTGTATTTTCCGCATTCTTATATCAAGAAGATGGTTTTTGACTTAGATAAGAAGATGAGATGAGATTCGAGTTAATTCCTACGTTTTGATGTTTCTATTCAGCTTTCCATACATAACTTTTCTAGAACGCCTATTTTTGTTGGATAAAAATATATGAAAAAAAATTGTTTAATGTACTGTCAGTATTATTAACTGTATTTTCAATACATTGATTATGTTTTTAGCATACTTTCGTTACGTTACGTTTCGTTTCGTAAGTAAAATCCAAAACAGATGTTAACTTCTATTTGAAATTAGTTTTTATTTCCAATTCAAATTAGAAAGATCTTTATTCAAGTAGGTATTTACACGCACTGTTGCATAATCAATTAATGCATTAAAAAAGGCCAGTGTAGTAAGTCCATGAGTAAGCTACCACCAGCTAGGAATGCTTCTCTACCGAGAAGATCCAACCACAAACTGAACAGTCGTTATTTTTTAAATAAATTTTGCCAATTACTCAAAAAGGGAAAGCAATGTGATATGATGAAATTAGGAACGTACTAGGTTTTTAATTTTTTTTACAAATGCCACTCATTCTCTTAGACTGTGTGTTTTAGACTGGTTTATGCAAGAATGACTAAATAAGTAAAATGACTTGATAGCACCATCAAGATATGTGATTGGCTATCCATCATGACATCAACCAAACAGAAAGGTGAAATCAAGGAATTTGAGAAGAAAGTACCTTTGAATCAGCATTTATTAAATCGAATGTTAAACTTTGCATTTATGGTAACGATATTTTTATTATCTTTAATTAAACCTAACTTTTGGTGGAACTTAGACCCTAAGAGTAATGGACGAATCTTTGCCTTTGTCTTCTATTAAAATTAATAATACATAATGATAACGACTGTTCGTATTTGTTGTTTAAATTAATAATTTGAATTCTATATATGCTGTTAACAAATTAAAAAAAATGCCCGACATAAATCTACGGTCTCATTAAATCTAGTTACGGCGTCATTGTTCAATTATTCGTATTTTTTTTACAAAGAAGCATGTATCTTGCTTGAATAATCGCATAATACAGCTCCAGGGTCCATGATTTATTTTTAAAGAACATAGTGCTATTGATACAAACCGTATTAACAAGCAAGAGAACAAAAGATTAATTGGAAATAAATTAAAGACCGTAAGAGAAATGAGAAAGAAGAAAAAGAAAGTTTTTCATGAAAGACAATATGAAGGTCCTAATTTCGTTTATAACAAAATAAATAAAAATAATCTTTACTAAATTCTCTGTGTATCGAATTAAGTTGAAACGGTAATTCAATATTTATGAATCATTTTGACATTACTAAAGCCTCAATATTATTTTTAATTATTATTATTGAATTGAATTGAATTAATTGTAATATTTATATTGGTAATTGTTACATATTTGCATCTTTTGTTATTGTTTAATTGTTATTAATAAATGTATTGTAAATATTTAATTTATTTTTGTTGTTACTGTTATTTAATTTTTTGTAATTGTTATGTTATTTATGTTGTATTTTTTTTTGTAATTTAATTTAAGTATTTTTTCCAAGGAGGGTTGGCGTCAGGCAGGCGGCCGGCCGTAAAATAAAGCCAAATCTTTAAAGCAGTATGGTAATACCGATGCCACGCAAGAAGCTAGCCCGGGAACAAGGGATGTAAAACTGAGATTTGGAAGTTGGAATGTTGGTACGATGACTGGAAGAAGAAGAGAAATTGCGGATGTGTTGAAGAGAAGACGAATAAATGTAGCATGTTTACAGGAAGCGAAATGGAAGGGATCAAAAGCGAGAGAGATTGGTGAGGGATACAAGTTTTATTATTGCGTGAATGATGGAAAAAGGAATGGTGTTGGAAATATGCTTGATGAGAAATTAAAAGAGTGTGTGACGGGGGTGAACATGGTGAGTGATAGAATCATTGCTGTGAAAATGATCTTTGAAGGTTTAATCATTAATGTATTAAGTGTGTATGCTCCTCAAACCGGATGTGGTGATAAGATGAAAGAGAAGTTTTGTGACGAATTTGATTCTGTGATTATGGATGTTCCGGACAATGAGCAGATGTATGTAGGGGGTGATTTTAATGAGCATGTGGGATGTATGAATGATGGTTATGAAAGAGTACATGGTTGTTGGGGTTTCGGTCACCGTAATGACGAGGGTGAGGCCTTGCTGGAGGCCGCGCTAGTCTTCGATTTGGTTATATATTTGGTTCAAAAAGAGGGAAGAACACTTAATTACATACAAAAGTGGCCGCCATAAGACGCAGATTGCTTATTTCTTAATAAGAAGAAATAAAATCAATTGCGTCAGAAACTGCAAAGTAGTACCGGGCGAAAATGTATTATCACAGCATAGGCTCCTCATCATGGAAATTAAACATGTAGTGCATACAAATGTGTTCAAGAAGCGACCCCACCTAAAATAAAATGGTATTTGTTAGAGAAGGAAGAATGTGCGAGCAAATTTAAAAAAAAGAGTGACCGATAAAATTATAAATATGAGTAGTATAGAAGAAAAATCCTTGAACGACAGTTGGAACGAAATGGCAGGATAGATAAAAACTGTGGCAAAGGATGTATTAGGCGAAACGAAAGGAAAAGGTGTGATAGTGCCCATTTATAAAAATAAAGGTGATATACAAGACTGTAACAGTTATCGGGGTATAAAGCTCTTGTCACATACTATGAAAGTGTGGGAGAAAGTGATAGAGAAAAGGATGCGAGACGAGAGTGATATTTCGGGGAACTAGTTCGGTTTATGCCTGGTCGGGGTACGACGGATGCTGTATTCGCTCTTCGTCAGTTGAGTGAGAAATACAGACGATCCCATAAGAACCTGCACATAGTGTTCTTTGATCTCGAGAAAGCATACGACCGGGTTTCCCGTAAGTGATATGGTGGGCTTTGAAAGAGAAGGGTATACCTGGGAAGTATGTGGAGTTGATTCGTGTGACACAAGTCCGGTCGGCCGCTGGAAACACCGACAAGTTCAATGTGGCAGTAGGTTTGCATTAAGGGTCGGCTCAAGTCCCTACCTCCTTTTGTTGATAATGGATGCTCTGACATTGGACATACAGGAAGAGGCACCCTGGTGCATGCTATTTGCTGATGATATTGTTCTTGTCGGCGAGGATGGAATTGAGATGCAGAATAGTCTGGTAAAATGGCAACAAATGCTTCAGCATTGAGCATTGAGTGTCGGCTTGAAAGTGAGCAGAACCAAAACAGAGCACATGTTCTGCGATTTCGGCGGTGTCTCCGGTTTTGTTCCTATTTTGTTCGACGGAGTACCGTTACCAGTCTGCTCGAAGTTTTGCTATCTTGGTTCTCTGATTCAAAGCGATGGCAATATTGACCGGGACGTAAAGCATAGAATCAACACGGGATGGATGAAATGGCGACAAGTCACTGGGACGATATGTGATGCCCGAATTCCTCTTAAACTAAAGGGGAGAATTTATAAAAACATCATTAGACCTGTCGTTATGTATGGATCTGTAATGTAATGTAAAGGAGATGCGAATGTTAAGATGGATGTGTGGGGTGACAAGAAGGGATAGAATAAGAAATGAGTATATTAGGGGAAGCTTAGGATTAGCGCCAGTGACATAAAAAATTAGAGGTAGCCGTCTGTCATGGTATGGGCATGTTATGAGGAGGGATGAAAGGCACGTGACCAAAAGATTGCTAGGTATGGTAGTGAAGGGATGGACAGGTAGAGGACGGCCGAAAAAAAAATGAATGGATTGCGTGAAAGACGATATGGAGAAGAAGGGAGTGTGTACAAAGATGACGAGTAACAGGAGAGTATGGAAGGAAATAACATACTGTGCCGACCCCAAAATGGGATAAGGGCAGGAAGATGATGATGATGAGTGCTATTGTTACAAATATATTCAAATCTTTTTGAAATCTATCAAAAAAAGAAATAAAATGTTAAAACTATTACGATTTATGTTGTGACGAATATATTTTTCCGAAAAATTGTTCAATTGTTCACTTTAAATCAATTATCCAATTTAATATTTAGGACTCAATTTATTAATAATTAAAATAATACAATAGATAATATGCCATGCTAGACTCAGCGGTGAATCAGTTGAAGTAAACAACTTAAATACTTATATTTAATAAGTTCCTTAATATTAGTCTCTTAAATTAAAATCATAAGCGGCATTGACAAGGAGAAGGTGAAGACTTATACACAGTCTCCTTGTTAGTTAGTACAAGAAGACAGCAGTCAAACACTTATTTTTCAAATATTAATTTATATAAAGTAGTACATCACCAGATAACGTCTTAATTCTTTAACGAGGATCCGGCATTTAAAGACAGACCTCACATGTAGCCACAGTTACAACAACACATCAGGAAGCAGGACATGCTTCGACGACCCGAAGTTTTACGTATGCACGTGGTAAAGATTTATTAAATATAACAAAAATCTCCGGTAATTAACAACATACAGTTTAGGAAACTACGAAATAGCATTAATCACGCCGTAATATATTAAAATAATAACAAATTATTATACTTTATTGAGGAAACAGGACAGATATTGAAATTATGCAAGGTAAAGCATTAAAGAAAGTTATGAAAACTAAAGAACACCTCCTAATTTATAGTGGAAATTATAATTTCTTACCTTACTTACTTATGTCTCTCAAATGAACTTTTAAACTGCCTGGGAAATGCCGGCAAAACGAATTATGGTAAACCATATTATTTTATCAGCCCTACAATAATACATAAGTATAATTAAAAGGATCAACACCTTATACGCGTTAATAGGAATACTAATTTCGACCACACTCAACGGAGGCTGATTAAAAAAGAAATATTGGAAGTGCTTCTGATAGAAAGAAACTAGAAAATTCATGAATAGTGTTACTACATCACGTTCTGCGTGACGTAAGAACACCCATTTCTATGTCTCCAACCTTCAGATTTTATCAGAGTATATGCTTTATAAATATATTTAAATGTATTAACATATATTATATAATTCAATATTCAAACATTATATATATTACATATTACTAATATATATGTATATACAGTCAGTTGAAAGGGCGTCAATACCCAGCGATTCCTGTACATGACGTTCTATCGTAGGAAGTAATTATATTTGAAACTGCGCAAACACGTATACAATATTTGAATGTGCATACTTGTATTTATGCGAATTTACCAAATCGAACGTAATAATTCAGCATCCACCAAAACCACCAATTAATATTTATTTGAATAATCTAAATATTTTAAATATAATTAGACAAATACATTTTCAGTTTATTTAAACAATAAAACTAGATGGTAGTAGTAGGTTATAATTAGGTAATTAATTAGCAGGTAACAAGTTAACAAGGTAATAGAACAATTTAAGCACTATCTGTGATTATGGTTTTCTAACTTCAGATTTTAACAGATACCCGTAATTCTCTTTATTGCATGAGTAAGTTTTTATACCTCTGATTGTAATATTGTATAAGATATTGATTGTATAAGGTTAAAATTTGTGTAAAAAAGATAAATGACTCCTTAGCAAAGTAGCATATAAAATACTGAAAAACATTATCATTTTAAATAATTTATTATAAAAATAGACTATATATAGCATTAATATCTTTCTACGACTGATTATATATAGAATGCCAAATTTATTAAGGTATGTTTAGAAATGGTAACTCAGGTTGTAGAATGGTGATAATTATATCTCAGAGGTCACAGATACGATTCCTCCCCATGGTCTTGGTACTTTTTTATTCCTAGTTTAAAGAATTAATAAAGTGTTACATGGCTAACATGTTTATAAATAATATCAATTCGATATAGTATTTCGATAAATTTAAACTTATCACTTATTTAAATGCAAAAATAATCAAATATTTGTTCAAAATATACATGATATTCTAATCAAAAAATCAAATCAAAATCAAAATCAAAAATCTTTATTGAAAATAAGTTTCATACAAAACATTTTCTCATTGTTAAAGCTACCTGAGCAGAGCTGGCGATAGAAACTCAGCGGGATTGTCATGATTTGTTTTTTTTTAATTAGTTCTTCAATTCTAAATTACATAAATACATTACACAATACTAAGTAAATAATATTGAAGTTGCCTGCCAGCGATCGCTTCATACCCACGGTGCATTATCCTCTAAGTATTCAGATACATTGTACTATCCTTTTGCACACAAACGTTCCTTGGTTATTCTCTTAAATTTGTTAAATGGTAATACTTGAACGGTTTTTGGGACTTTGTTATAAAACTGTATACATTGGCCCATGAAAGATTTACTCACTTTTTTAAGTCGACTAACAGGTTTTATGTGAATACTTAAGATTTTCAAAAATATACTGACTGGCGACCGTAAGTACATTAATTTGCTTAAACTTATCTCTCAAAGAATCTCTAGGGTCCAGGTTGTAAATTGCACGGACAGCTCTTTTTTGTAAAACGTAAATGGTATTTATATCAGTAGCACTACCCCACAGTAGGATACCATAAGACATTATGCAATGAAAATAACTATAATACACTAACTTAGCAGTAGTCTCGTCAGTTAGGGATCTAATTTTTTTAACAGCGTACGCGGCAGAGCTAAGTTTACTAGCCAATCCAGCTATATGAGGGCCCCATTGTAGCTTAACATCAACAGTGATTCCTAGAAAAACTGTGGATTCCATCACTTCCATCGCTTCCTCATTTAAATGTACATTAGTTTGATAAATTATTATATGCGTAATTGTATTAGAATTACTACTTCATATATTTTTTAAATAATAGTTCACAAATAAGAATTTAACATTTCATAATGAAATAGTCACATTATTCTAAGTTCCTTACGTTTATATGTAGACAATAGTTATGACTACTTTTAAAAGATGCTGGAAGAGTGATTTATTAAATATTATGATAATTACATATTCATTTTAATTTAACCATTCGCCATTAATTTTACTGACCAGTTCCGACCCTACATATTTAACAGCTACTCGTTTCATCGAAAACGATAGATGCTCTATTAAAAGGTAACCAAGCGATAGGAGTTCCTCAAGCTTGTCGTCTCAACTGTGTCTTCCGTGGAATTGCAGAGAAGATTATTGAAATCAAGATCCTATTTAAACTTTATTACTTCATTATAGTCTAGCGTCGTGTAGTTGTTTTAATATCTACTAAATGTAACTTTATCTCTTGTATATTTGTGATTTATTTAAAATTTTTAATATCACTTAGTGTATAAATTTCAAAGAGTGTATAACAATAAAGTGCATTAACATAAAAACAGCTTTAGAGCCTTTATCGTTTATTCTAGCATGGCTTTCAAATTATTTAGTAAATTACATATAGTATGAAAATAATGTTTATTACATTAAAAGTCTATAAATATATTATGAGTTATTTTAGGCAATTTATAAATCAATAGGAGGAACAAGTGATGGTTACGGAAATTTCTTGATGTGAACTCAATATTAACTGCTTAACACGTTCATTGCCAAGCCAAAATTTTAAGACTTGCCTGAATGGCCAACGTTTTTTTATAATGTAAAAATACTTATATATATTGAATCTACAGTTATATAATAAATTAAGCTATATATTTAAACCTATATATTTATCGCGCGATGTCGCGTGATCGGTCACAGCGTAATGGGCCACATCACGCGACGTCGTGAGATGCGGCAATGAACGTTAAACAATCTAAAACAATAAAGGATATGGATGAGTGCGTTTTACCAATTTTACGATAAATTTTAGAATGACAATTATATATTTATTTTTTGATGTCAATATTCCAAAGTGACCTATTTTTTTCGCACAAAGCAATGAACCTTTGTGAAAAATGAGGGTTTTGCAAAATATAAATATTTTATTCCAGTCACTAATAGGCTTTAATGACCTTATATTAATTTATGAAAAACACATTTTCGTTATTTTTGGAAATTTTTCTTACCTGATCTCTTAAAATAAAAGTAAACAATTTGTAAGAATATTGATAGGTTAGGTTGACAATATTATTTTGGGCAAACGCTGAGATATTACAACATTTTTTTATTATTTTTGATTATTCCTATATTCTAATACCTTTTAAATAAATTATAATCGATAATAAGTACGATACAATACATAGGCTTTTTATTAAAAAAATAACTACTATATTTTTCTACGTAGGCCAACGGCTAGATAGTGTATTTTATTTTTAATTATTAAGTCTTCCAAATAAAGTGACGTGATTATTAAAGTCTTTTGGGATTGTTGCTTTTACTCGTCGTGCAAAATGGGATTCTTATAAGTTTAACAGGTGATATCCTGTGGCAGACTACTTCGTTCTTGCCAGTCTGCATACGAGCTGCACTTAAATAGCTGCTGCTAATGTCAAATCAAGACATTTCAATGCAGTTTATTTTAGGTTATTTATTTTGGTTACGCTTTTCTGTTTTGTGTAAGTTATTAGTTTGTGAAAACCATTTTACGTCGATGATTGTTATACATGAAACTCTATAAATATTATTTTTTTGGGATGTAGCTACATCATTATATCAATAGAGGGAACAAATGATAGTGTGGTATAGTTCTCATAGGTGCATTTTAATCTGTCATTTTTGGAATTATACCCTTATAGTTTTTGTGGCTTTACCTATTTTTTTATTCAAAGCAGCAATGATTCTCTGTTAAAACTGAGGAGTATTCCTTATTTAAAACCTCTACTATTGTTAGCCTTATAATTTATGAAAGCCACAGTTTTATTATTACTAAAATACATGCTTATGAGCTATATGGTATTAAAATATAAAATGAAAAAAAAAATGTTAAGGTTAGAGATATATAATTTTTTTTGAGAAATCTCAGATGTTATATTGAAATTGGGAAACACTGAGATGAACTTAAGTATCAGTTATTTTTATTGTTAAAGCAATTTATAACGGACTTCGCAAATATTAAATATAAAATGCTATTCTTATATAATACAGCTACATTCTAAATAGTATCGTCATTGAATCTTAAGGAAACTAGGAATAAAATTTAAATCCCAAGTAAATTTTTTAAACAACATTAATATATACGAGTACAATGAGTATAGAACCAAATTGGTTAAATGTTTTAAAATGCTACATATAAACAAAGTAGGTTATTATTTGTTTTATTAGCTATTAATAATTATAAGGAATAGCTTACGTGAGAAAAGACTTTCTTAAATTATATATATTATATATTATATATATATATATATATATATATATATATATATATATATATATATATATATATACGAAGAATCTTTTTAAGCTAGTTGTGAAAAAATGAGAAAAAACATTGTATAATTCAAAATCGCTATCAACACCTTAGGATAGCTTGCTTTTTTGTTCTAATACATTAGTAAAAGTGATTCAAACTTTATTTATATGTAAATCTAATAAATAAATGAATTGTTAACGTGTTGTTGATGTTTTAAACTTGATTCAATATATTTTTTATAAATAAAATATCGTTAATAATACAATAATTCTTTTTATATTTTGTATATAGTAACAAATCTCTAGATCGGTTACATTACCTCAATAGGGTTCACAAAATCTGCGAAAGTGGATTTGAATTGAGTAAGAAATAGATACCTTTGACTAAAATATCAGTTTCTAAAGGCAATTCTAAACGGTCTGATCCCTGAGCTTAATAAGGGAGCAGTAAATAATAAATAAAAATATAAAAGAGTTTTGTCGCCATTCGTTCGGATATGTGAATCTATTGACATGTAAATTCTAGAGAATAAGTAGAATTGCATACTGATTTGACAACCTTCGATTTTATCATGATGATATTTAATGTTACCCAACATAGTCCACAAATCTTGTCAAAAAAATCATTTTAAAAATATACAGACGTTTAAAAGTATCAACTTTCAATTGGTTTGTGATGTTTCTACAAATACTACATTAATATTCTTCACAGTTCAAACACTATTCAATATTTAGAAGATAAGATGTAGTTAGTAGTAGAGTGTATAATTAGTTTTTATTTAAACAGATTGTTGTCGGAAAAGGAATAAAACATGCTCAATTTACTCTCCAATTTATATGACTTTAAACTAATTTTTAGACAATTTTAAAAGCGTTCGGTTTTATACTGCTTCTACTTTTCACTTTAAGAGAATAAATTCTCACTTCGACGCTACCCTCATTTACGTTTCATTTAAAGTTCATAAAAGTTAAAATTGTAAGTATACATGTAGGTAAATAGGTTTTATATTGTTCTAAACGGCACATCTACTTTATTTTTAGTAGTAAAAACAAAGACTAGTTATTATTTCAATCTTGAAATTAAAAAAAAAACAAACTTTATAAAGCTGATCAGATTTGTTTTATTTATCACAATTGTGAAAATTGAGTGCAAATGAGATAGCAAACTATTCTTTTTCCAGACAATCTCATCTTCAGGGATAAAAAGATTAATATGACATAGTTCAAAATCTGTTGTTAAACAAACAATATGGACTCACGTTTGATATTACGCTAGTTTTGTTGATTCTAGTTTTAGGTTTTCTATTTATTCTTTACATAAATAGGACACAGGAATCGTCAAGGTTAGTGATGAATTGACTATGTTAAAGAGATTAAATTGTTTAAATACTTTGCTTTATAAAGTCTTATATTAGTTGTTTTTATTTCAAAATATTTATCATATATTTGTCTTTATATAGTTTTGATATATTGTATTACTTTTAGTTCGTTTTTATTATGAATCCGATGTACTGAGGTATTTAAGTAAATGCTTTTTCGCAAAATGTTGGAGAAAGTTTTAAAAGCTAACGAAAAGTTCATAATAGTGGCCAGTTAAAACATGTTAGTAAATTTTTAGAGTCGTTTTAGAAAGTATTAAACACAACTTTTGGGGGCAATTTTTAGGCATTTTTGAGATATTTTTTCATAAAAAAAAATTGCAACATACATTTACAAAATATAATCTTTTTGGGTTGGGGTGTAACTTTTTCTACCTTATAGAAATACCGTTTGACTTGTTAGTCAACGGTTAGTTAGTTAAAAATGACTGCATGGCCGTAGGAAGGGTAGTCCTGGCTCTAACATGACTTGGTGCACTGCACTAATTGTAATCTTTTGCTGGCTATTCTAAACTGTTTTGATTGTCTACATCTATTATGTGATGGCTTACCCTCAATGCTTACTAGTTTAAAAGTACAAATAAAAGCATTTCTTTTCTATCGATGAAACTTAAGTGTATTTATATTTAAGAGTTGCTAATAAATATATTGCAGAAACAAAAATATATATTTTTTGTTTTTTTGTGAGACGAAGCAATCAAACAAAAGTTTCTCTCACATAGAAACATTAAATTACCAAATATTTCTACATTAAAATAAATAATCATATAATATATACCTTACCCTTGTTTTTTATATTAATAAAAAATCCACAAAGCGGGTTATTTCAACTGTCCAGAGGGTCCTATAAATATACGGTAGTACTCGAAGGCTTTGTTCCATAAATATAACGATTTTACTCTTACTTTTATTCCTTTAGTTTTCAATTGTGTAAGAATTCTTTTAGATTTATGGGAGATGAGGTGACGTTAGGGTTTGATATATGAAAGATTATTTTAGGGTCAAATAATGTTTTCAATGATGATTAATTCTCCATTGTACAGTTTAGGTACCAACTGTTTCCAGCGACACCTTCCAGGTGCAGAGTATTTCGTTAGGAACACGTTCGGAATATTAGTTTCGATCTACGGATCGAATCCAAGACAACAAAAGCACCTAAAATAACATACTTTACTCTTTTTAAAAGATGCTGCTTTAACTTGTGAGGATTGAACTTTCTCCAATAAACGGACCATCAAATTTTTGAAATTCATATCATAGTTCCATATGTTATTGCGTTTAAACAAAAGCGTTTGATTGTATTACTATGAATATAGTAATCTTTTCTATTTAAATTATTTTTTTGTATAAAAAAGCTTTAAAAATTCAAAGACATTAAAATCTGACAAGGAAAAATATTCAAGGCAGCGTTTATTAACCTTGTGTCGATTAATTCATATGGCTGATAAATTTAATGCAGACGTCACTACGATTATTCATAAAAGGAAAAATATACTTGTTATATAAATTTATATTTTATAAAAGAATATATACATTATATGGACTGGAATGTTGGATTTCGAAAGGAATTGATGTAATGCAAGTTCGTGATACTCAAATGGGAATATATAATTATCTTCTCAAGAAATAATCGGAGCTGTTGAATATTTTTATATTTTTAATTAACAATATAAATAAATATAAATAAAGACTGTTTAAACAACTAAATCCCACATTAAATGCAAGTTAAAGTAGCGATGCTGACGGTAGGCAGCGTATTCTTAAGGTAAACAGCTTGCTGCGTCTCGTCTCAAAGCAAGTTTGCGTTTAATATCCTGAAAAATGAAGTTCGCATGAGGATAACGGTATTTCAAAATTCGTTGAAATTTTCGCTTAAATAAAATATATTGAATTAAACCTAAATAATATTCTAGAAATGATTATTTTACTTCTAAGTATATTTAAACCTAACGATAAAAATGTATAGAATATATAACTTTCTATTTTTTTCTGACTATTTTTATTATATGTATTTAAAATTTTTGTAACATTATTACGTCCTCCTTTATATGTTGATAATGTTTTTGACATACTTTTAATATTATAACTATGCCTATAGTAGTAAGATACCAAATAAATGGTAATGATAGTTTTCATATCACATTTATTTAAAACTAGTTTTTGGCAATTGACAATATTTTAATTTTTTCTAGATTACTCAAATCTAATAATTAATTTGGGCAAAAACTGAGTTACTAAGATATTTTTTTATTATTTTAGATTATCTGTATGGTATTAGAAGTTTTCAAAAAAATTATAATCAATCAAAAATAAAAACAAAAAGATTTTATTATAATATTTGACTGTATTTATTTAAATAAAATTCTATATATAAAGTGACTCAAAATTTAAATCTGTTGCTATTATTGAAGAAAAAGTAGCACAAGGGATGAAGGCCAAGACTTTTGGACACCAAGTACTTTTAAGGCACTTCTTTCACTCCACTTGCAAAACGGACCTCTAATAAATTTACCAACTGAACCCCTGTTAGAGACTACTTCGTTCTTGTCAGCTCTAATACGAGCTGCACTTAGTGACTGCAGGTAAGGTCTACCACTTCAGAAATCTGAAATCAAGAAATTTCAACAAATTTAAATATCATTTGTTTTTTTTACACCGCATATTGTAAAGCTATAAGTTTATTAAAAGTAATTTAAAGCGGGTTTTACAAGTATAAATACTGTTCTCAGATAATTACAGTTACATTTGAAATAGAGTTACATAACATGGTATCCCTAGGGAAATTCAGTATGATGTTATAATTCGCAAGGGATTGGTTAAATATCTTTAATATATTTAATATCACATTCGAACTAATTTGTTGTTATTTATTGTTATAATTATTAATAATGAAAGTCCTGTAACAAAAGACGTATGTAAATATTTTTAAAGGTGTATTTAAATTTTCTTTTAAAATATTATGTAATATCTTTTTCAGTTGCGGTTAAAAAAATTATCATAAAAACTATTATTAACAAGTATCTGTTTATTTAAAAACATTACGATACAGTGGTTACCAAAACAAAATTTAAAAAAAAAATTGGATAAAGGTAGCCAGCTTTTTTCCGTAATTAAGTAAATTAAAGTAATTTATATTAAATCTATTTATATTATTATGGATATTGTTACATTACATTACATATACATCTAATTTGTATGTAAATCTACAAATAAGTCGGATGATAAAAATAATGTTGTCTCACAAAAATGAATATTGTTCAAATCTTAATTGAATTTAATTTTACACCATAGTGTCAATAGTTTTTTTCTTTGCATCTATTTTAAGTGAATCGATGAAAATTTCTTACCAATCCCGCTTTAATGGTTTAAAGCGGGTTTGGTAATTGTAAATTACTGTTCTTAGATATTTTGAGGTAAATTTGAAATTTTACATGATATTCTATCCTTAGGGAAATTTAGTATGATGTTATAATTTCATAGACTGTGTTCAAATATCTTTAACATGTTAAATATTACAATCGAACTAATTTGTTAAACTTGTTTTAATTTTAACAAAACAAGATATTATAAGTTGTAACAAATATTAATAATTAAAAGGAGATCTTTAAAAAAGATTAAGGTAAATAACGTTAATGACAATTTGAATGAGAAGTAGTTAGCGTTTTTTCTTTACAAACTTTTCAAACTCAAATTAACAATCTGTATTCTTGTAAACTCTCTCTTAGAAACGTCAATCATAATATCAAAAAGTAAGTATAGTCAGTCAGTCGTGAGTAAGCTACCACCAGCTCGGAGTGCTGCTCTGAAGAGAGAAGCCGGGCAGAAACCCAACAGTTGTTATTTTTGAATTAAAATGTTTAATATATACGTCGTAATATTAATCCTGTAAGTGAGTTTACAATCTAAGTTCCATACATTTTGATCAACTAAAAACTCTTGAATACTATAATGAGAATTATTTAATAATATACGCTGAACGCTGGTGTACACACACATCAACGATATGTTAGATATTTCCAACATACATTGTTATGCGGATGCCAGCACTGGGGATGCGGTATATTCTGGCCGTGCAGGTCTTTCTCGGAAAAATGTCGACGAGTGCCGAAAGAAACTTGGGTCTTCCGAATAGACCTTCCTGGGGAGGATCACTGAGAGGGGTCAACTGAATGAGCTTCAGTTCAATCCCCTAGAGATATAGGTTTGCGCGTTTACCACTAAGAAAACCCCATTTGTCGTGTCACCACTCTTCGAGAGCACTGGTTTCAATGCCTAGCCAAGTATTAGAATACTGGGTATCGCTATTTGAGGCGATTGTCAGTTTCGTGGTCACGTGGAATACTGTTCCCATTTCTGGTCTGAATCACCCCAATATCAGCTTCTAACATATGACCGCGTACAACGGAGAGCCGTTCGGATCGTCGGGGACCCGGTGCTTTGCGAAGGCCTGGACTTGGCATTGCGCAGAGACGTGACTTCTCTGTGTGTTTTTTACCGCATTTACAACGTCTAGTGTTCCGTAGAGCTATTCGATGTGATGCCTACCGCAACCGCAGAATTTTATCACCGCACAGCTCGCCATCGCGCCGCTACTTTACAAATAACATGTTTTATTAATAAAAAATAATTATACAGAATATATTTTTTTAGGTTCATAGGTTCAAATGCGTCTTCTAACGCTAAAATATTTTACAATCATCGACTCACGTTCAAGCATCCTTAAACTAAATTTCAGTACACACTGAAAGCTTTCAAAGTTTGTTGTTTCCGCATTTTTGTTTAAAGATAAGAAGGTTTCTGAGGCAGATAAGGATATGAAATTGACGTTATTTTCTCAGTTTTTTGATGATATTTATATTTTATTCAGTTTCGTAACTTTTTAGGTATAGTAGTTTTGAGGGGTTCAAAATTACAGGTAAATTTTTCGTTTATATTATAATACTGTTACTTATTGTTAATTGTTTTTTTGATATTTATAACATTTATTCTAGCTCTAAAATATATTTATTATGCTTTAAAAATAGTTTTATATTTTTAAGTCACATTTAAAATCTGTGTAAATAACATTCATTAACTGAAAGCAAATAAATTTATTTTATTATATGTAAAGTAAAAATTAAATTTTGATATTTTTTGTGTGTATATTGGTACTATTAATTGAATTAAACTATCAATATTTAATATTGTGAAATAAAAGATTAAGGAAAGAAATGCTGTAATACAAAAAAATCTTGATTTATATTTATAGTAAAATATATATCTTGCAACGTATTCTATTTGTTTATATTTTGTTACTAACTTTATTTTAAATTTTTTTGGCAAAATAAAGTCAAAATAGATTTTAATAACTGGAGATTAGTGAAATTATAAAGGCTAAAACAATTTCAATCTTGGAAGTTGCCTATATACATTTTATGGTACAACTCATCCTATGACGAGATGTTAAATATATATGTTTAAATAATTGTTTATTTATTATTATTCTGAAGAATGATACCACTAAAATTTAAAGTAATGGTGTGATTTGCATAACGTTATTTTTATATTAATATTAAGTCATCACGAGATTTTTATGGCATCGGAATTCAATATCTATATTGGTGACGGTATTGCCTTTGGAGATAACTCCATAGTTGAAAGAAATATGAAATGATAACGACTGTTGATACAACTATCAACAGTCGTCGTCGTCGTATATCAAGATATTTACATAAATAATTTGAATTAATTAAATTCTTTTAGATTGTTAATAGATTCATAAATACCAAACATAAATCTACCTTCCAATAATCAACACACGTTGTGTTTTCTTAATACGTCAAAACGAAAAATAAACAGTTGTGGTATTTGTAGCATTACATTAACTAGATTTTTTATGTTATTTCCCAAAAAAATATTGGGCAGGATTAAAAAATACTTAAATGTATTTTATACTAAAATCATCATTGTGTAATTAACACAAAGACTCATAATCAATTTAAGGGACGCTAAAGTTATTTTAATTAAAATGCAAATAAATATTTGTAAGAATAAAATACTTCTTATCGAGGGGGACCAGAGGACCCATGGCCCTCCCCCAACTCTTCCACCTGCCACTAAACAGTAGAATAGTAAATTATAATTCAGTCACTAACTTTATTATTTCGTTTCTATTGCATGTGATAAATGAGCATAACATGGTCCAGTATTTTTTTGTTGTTGTTGTAAAATTGTTGTTTTAAATATATATGAAGAGATTCACAGAATGGCAGGTACTAGCGAGGATGTCACGGTGAGAATGAAGAAGAACGTGCTCAGGTGGTTTGGGCACGTTCTACTAACTAATCTACAATCCGAGACCGAAATAAAAATGAATTTTTCCTAACACCGCTTATATACGAGTTGAGAATATTAAATTCAATGGCAGCTGGTAGAACGACAAATGACGAACGATATGCCAGAGGACGTAGCTCGAAGATGCGTATTTATGACATGACTGAATATAAAAATATTATTTAACTATTAATACTGTATCAAGTAAAAGCATATCACTATATGCTTTTACTAATCTAATTTGAAACCATTGGTGTAGAAGAAATGAAATGAGAGTTTCAAAGATAAGACAGTGTGAAAGAAAACAAATATTGAAAGTGTTATTCTATTTGAAAATACAAATGTAGTCGTTTTAGATATAATATTTTGAATAAGCACTTATACGAGTATTGTGTGCTTGAAACTCCAATGTCATGATTATTGTGCATTTAAAGAAATAAGAAAACATACAACTTGTAAATTAAGTTTAAAACACAGTAATAAACAATATCAGGTTAAAAAATAACATAGATGCTTATGCTTATAATCAAAGCGGGCGTTAGCTAGCTCAGAGTGACGAAAGCACCCATAGTGCTGAAAGTCTAACTCTGTATATATACGCGCAATATCGATTTTTTTATACAGGAGACCTTCTGGTATGAGTGTGGTATTTTTAGAAAACCCTTGGCCCATAGACCCAGAAAATGCATTTACACTTAGCAATATACCTACCGCCTCACCTCTACGGCCGTTTAAAAAATGAGACTAAAATTTAGTTTTTGGCTCCGCACCAGTATAAAATCACTTATTTCCACCTTGAAAAATTTGATTTTCCTAAAGGTCCTCGTCGAGACCTTTTCAACAAGCCCAAAAACGCCAAAATCCGACCACCGGTTGATGAGATATGACATTTTGAAAATTTTGACTGGCGCCTCCATTGATGATTACTTTGTCTGTGTGTGGGTATATTCGTAGTTTCAACTGATTTTGTTCAAACTTTCAGGGATTGACAGTACATCAAAAACTAAGACTTTTTTGTTCTACGACATTTCGATTTGGCCGCCATGTTAGCCGTGGCCAGCCCTCGAAAGGCCAAAAAATGCCATTTTTCGTACAGGGACTGTGGCCAAACCAGTTGACGTACATTGACAAATTGGGCATCATTGGAAAGGTCTCAAGGTTACTTTTTGAATAATGTCCATTTTAATGGCAAAAACATTTGTTGGCGTGACATTTTTGGTCAAAAGGCAAAAAATGGCCAACTGGCCGGGGACAGATCAGCCATTTTCTCGAAAACGGCGCCAACGATTTTTTCGAAAATTTCCTCATTCGTAGCCCCAAATTAGAGCTAAAATTTGGTATATAGCATATATCTGGGAAAACTCGTTATTTCGAGATATGGCCGTGAGAATTTCAAAAAATCATCAAAAATGACCAAAAATGGCCGAAAAATGACTTTTAAAGCCAGAATCGTACTCACAACACGGTTAAAATTCAATGCTAGTTGCACAGTGAATAAAATCACTAACGCATTGCCGTCTGTAACAATAAAACAAAATTTACAGAAAAAAATCCGAATACTGAAGAAATTCTGTTTTGAAGCAATGAATTAAAAAAATAAATGGAAACTGAAAAAATCAAATAAAAAAAAAATCGGGCACCTGTGGGAACCGAACTCAAGGTCTCGTCTTTGTCATTACAACGCTCATCCTCTGAGCCAAAACACTCTCATTTTGTCAGAGGCAACTATTCCAAATAAATGAGTATATATTTGCATGAAAAATAATCGCACAGCATTTTGTTTCCAATCCTTTTACAAAACTATTGATATCAAAACAAAAACTTCTCAACGAAGTAAATACCGAGTGACGAAAGCAAATCCACTGACAAAACTCCTGATATGAATTTTGCGACGAAAAAAAGCACGAACATTTTTATTCACAAACGTAAACAAACACAAAAAATGTGAATGTGTTCGGAACGTTAGTTATGTTCCCATGCATCGCATGCATGCATTCAAATTCGTTGCCAAACAAACAAAAAAAAAATACAAACAAAAAATGTGAATGTGCTCGAAACGTTGCACAAATTGCATTTTTGATTTTATTTTATTAGATTGATCAAGGCAAGTTGGCAACGTTCCGAACACATTCACATTTTTTGTGTTTACGTTTGTGAATAAAAATGTTCGTGGTTTTTTTCGTCGCAAAATTCATATCAGGAGTTTTGTCAGTGGATTCGCTTTCGTCACTCGGTATTTACTTCGTTGAGAACTTTTTGTTTTGTAAATAATTATACACGTATTATATAAATACTACTACATATTTTAATAACTATAGGAATTAAAAAAATTAATTGAAATTCGCCCATGATTTTATATTTTTTATGTTTATAAGTAGACAGTAGTTTTGTATATTTTTGGTAGATGTAACGTTTGTTTAACTATTTTATTTACAATTATTCATAAACACTCGCGAACAAATACTTGCCACTTTAATGTGAACTCCAAATATTTAACTGCCATAAAATTTATATGGTAGCGAAAACAATACGTGTTCTTATAAAAAATAACCAGCGATAAGATCTCACCACGCCTCTAATCTCGACTGTACATTCTATTAAATTGCCAAAGAGATTTACTGAATAACTTGCTTGCAAATGATTGTTTTTTTTATAATTTAGGATTGTACAGCTTTCTTAAAATATATAAAGTAATTACTTTATCTCATAGATCTATGCATTTGATTTAATAATTTTAAATAATTATCTGTTTCAAAAATCAGTTAGTACATATAAAATTAAGTATATTAATATATAAACAAGTGGAGTCTAGGTGCTTTTATCGGCTATCTAAACGTAGCTTTCAAATCACTATCTAAATTATTGGATTGTGAAAACAGTTTTACTTTAATGAGTGATGACTTGAAAATTCTTTAAATACTTATTTTATGATAATCTTCTTATGAGAGGATATGTAGATTCCGACGAAACTGGTAACCACTTGACTTTGAATCGAAATTTAATAATGTAGTGATACTTGCGCAAGCCAAATATAAACCGAATGCCAAGTTTTTGAAGTCTTTCAAATTTATTTAATTATGATTCGGAGATATCAGGTTAATTTGCTCCGGCGCTGTCAAAAATAGAAAGAAGAAGATATTATGCAAGCAAAATTTTATTGGGAATGACGAGAAAATGCTGCAAACGACATCGTGAATCCATAGCAGCAAATTTAATTCTGCTGACTTCCTTAACGTGGTAAGATTAAGATAAAGTATTGCTTAATTGTAAACCGAGATTGCTGACATTCTGATTGTAGGAATTCATGATCCGATTATATATATTTGATGGTAAATTTGAGCAATAAACCTTAGCAATCATGGCTGGAGATCAAACAACTATAGTACGGCATTTTGTTTTATTAACTTATATTCCATAATATGTACTCCAGCTCAAGATTGACTCTAGATCTTGATTTAGTCGTGTAATGGTAGATTGCAAGTCTTCCAATGTTGTTAGCAAGTAAAGTTGTAAATCATCTGCATACAAGTGATAGGAAGGACAAATATTTTTAGTAATTGACGATGGAAAAGATTAATGGTGATAACACGCCTCCCTGAGGAACATCGAAACTTACTTTCCTGCAAGAGGAAAACGATGCGTTAATTCCAATGCTTTATAGGTGGCCGTGTAGGTTACTATGAAACGATTCAATAACTGATAGAGATACATCTTTTAAAACACCTCCATCAGCTTAAAATTCAGCATTATCAAAGTCATCATTATTAAAAATGTTGTTAAAGTCAAGCAAGATCAATACTATCAGTTGTTTACTATCCATTCCCTTTCAAATTTCATCGGTAACTTTAATTAATTTGGATCTGGTACTATGGCCACCGCGAAATACAGATGCAAATGAATTTATAAGTCTGTTTTTATTTAGAAAAGAGTTTAATTGCAACAGAGAATTTTTTCCAAGACTTTAGCAAGGAGTGGTAAAATAGAGATTGGTAGGTAGTTGAAAAATGAATATGCTAAATATCAACAAAACGGGTCATTATTTATTGTTAATAATAAAATAAGATTAATTATTTAACATTATATGTGTAAAAACTCCATAACAAGGTCGGTGTTAGCATTTTGGGTTAGTTCTGCTTTAATTTTAAAAATTATTAGTTTAAGTAATTAAACATTATTTATGTGTAAATTCAACAATTAATAGTTTTGTTAAAATATTATTCTTTGATGAGTGTTTATTATAGTAATTTTAATAATTGCTTAAATGTTGAATAAATTTAATTCTTACTAAATAAAATAACATTTACAATACCACGATTTTTTTTTATGCTTTGTATTTAATAATTAATCTATAGGTGAATTCAATAGGGTACACAAAATCTGCGAAGGTGGGTTTGAATTGGTTAACCAACAGATACCACTGACCAAAATATCAGTTTCTTAAAGCTACTCTAAATAGTCTGATTCCTTGAGTTTTATAAGGGTAGAATAAATCACAAATAAAAATATAAAGGAATTACTTCGTCTTTCGTTCAAATATGTGGATTTATTAGACGTAAAACTCTGGAAAATAAGTAGAATTGCGAACCGATAAGACAGTGTTATGTTGCCTGGATGAAAACAGGCTTTGAATAAATCACGATGGTGTTTCTTGTTAATTTTATAGTAGCGTAGTTATCTGTCTTGAGAAAATGACGAATGATTTAAAAAATATAAAAAAAAAAAATAATACATTATTTAACTCTACACTACTTAAAGTAAAGATAATTAAAATACAAACAAGAAATTCCTTGCAATGTGATAGTGGAGTATTGTATATTATCTTTTATAGCAGGTTTTAGACAATAATCATTAAGAAAACATGCTCTCATTTACACAGCAAATGATAACTAACTTTAAACTAATCTTTAGACAATTTCACAAGCGTTCGCTTTTATACTGCTTCTACTTTGCACTTTATAAGAAGTTGTTTTTCTGTTCAACTCTAGACTCATAGACGTTTCATTTAAAGTCTATAAAATTAAAAATTGCAAGTGTATAAGGTTTATATTGTTCTAAAAGTATTATCCCCTTTACTTAAATAAGTAGTAACAATAAAGAAAATTTTTAATATTCTCAAAATAATTAAAAACTATGAAGATGTGTCTGTCTGGTTCATCATAATTATGAAAGATGAGAACAAATAGGAGAAGCAAATTGTTCTTATTTCAGGCGTCTCTATAGAGATTAACTTGAAATAGTTCATAACTTGTTGCTGAGCAAACATTATGGACCTCACAAGTTTGATTTAACGCTCGTTTTGTTGACATTAAGTTTTAAGTTTTCTATTTATTTATCTGATAATTGGAATACAGGACTGTGTTAAAGATACTAAATGTTTGTTTTTGTTTTATAAACTTTTATACTGATTGTTATTTAATTGGTTAAAAACACTCATAACAAATTATCGGTTTATACGCAAAGTGGCCAGTTATTTTTTTTTTGTTTTTATTCTCTTTTGGTATATCGTATTACTTTTAGTTGATTTTTATTGTGACTCCAAACTACTGAAGCATTAAGTAAAATGCTTTTTCGCAATATGCAGGATAAAGTTTTAAAAGCTAACGAAAAGTTCATAATAGTGGATAGTTTAAACAATTTTGTGGAGTTAAAAAAAAATCCTTTTAAGATAAGTTTTAAATATATTTTCTGGACAATTTTTTACATTTCGTTTTATTAAAAAGTAACAATGAATATCATTGAGAAAATTTTAACTTTTTGATAACTACAATTATAATTTTCGTAATGTAAATAGCTAAAGAATAGAAAGACTATGAACAAGGACTATAATCTGCTCTATGAACAAGGCTAAATTACAAAAGTGGTGCATATTTATTTAAATAATAATTTCAAATATACCTGATTCTTTTTTGTCCATGATAAGAAGGATCCACAAGGAGAGTTATTTGAATTGTTAAAGGGCCTTATAAATATATGGTATTTCTCGAAGGCTTTGTTCCATAAATGTAACGATTTTCCTCGTACTTTTATTCCTTTAGTTTTCAATTGTGTAAGTATTCTTTTAGATTTATGGGGTATGAGGTGACGTTAACGTTTGATATATGAAAGACTATTATTTTAGGGTCAAGTAATATTTTCAATGTTACTATATGAAAAATAATACTATGCATTCTTTGTATTAAATTCCTAAAATATATAAAAAATGTACCATATAAATGAATGATGATTAAAATGATTTAATATTACTGTTAAGATGTGTGATTGACTGTCTATTGATAGTTGTCACCAGTCAGAAAGGTGAAAAATTACTTTACCAGAAGTTTTAAAATTTTTAAACAACAAAGCGACTGTGAATAATTGGATTCTAAATCAATATGTAAAATATCATTGCCATACAATGATATTTTACATATTGATTTAGAACTTTTCTTAATTAAAATCAACAAAATAATATGTAATGATACAAATATATAAATATATACTTTTAGCATATAAATGGATTAATAATATAACTACTTACAGAATCTAGCCAATTAGTTATAGCTACAGCCTCATTGTTCAATTATTCGGCAATTTTCTTCAAAGGAACTGGTTTGTTGCTCAGATAATCTAATAACACCGCTTAGGAGCCATCCATGATTTATTTTTATGTAGTGCTATTCTTACATAAAGTACTATTTACTTTTAAAAAAATATATGAAAATGAAAAAATTAAAGAAAAATTAATAAAAAAATGTGTCGCGACTAATGTTAATTTAATGACGCTACAAATATATATTTTTAGAAACGAAATGCTTCTTGAGTCAAGAGGGAAGGTTAAACCAACCAATGCCTATCCCCACACCTCTACCTGAATGTTAATCTAATATAGTATTCTCTTATTATAATCAGATTAAATTTGAACGTATTAGCAAAATATCGTAATTTTAAACATTATTCTAATGATTTTGTGTGCACTATTGTAGAAAGTATCTACTGGTCATGTCGTTTATGATGAATGCGCTTTGATTTCGGTGATTGTAATATAAAGTTAAAATATAATTAAAATGAGATCAATAATAGCACAGCAGAATGCTTTCTGCATGGCATAAAGAATGCTAAAAAACGTCATTATTTTAAATATTCACGTGCCAAGAAATCTTACATAGTCTTGCTCATAAAATTGATAACGTATTTACGATCTGAGATTGTCACACAACATGTTGGTCTTCCCACAACTGATTACAAATAAGCTACTAAATTCATGACGGCCGGTAACGATATGGTAGTTTTCAGTAAATATGACGACGAATGACGAGTGAGATATGTAAGGGGTAGAGATGAGAGTCCTACCCGTGTTGACAAATTTATTCTTTTTTATTTGTTTAAAGATTGAAATTAGCATAACTTAGTTAAGATGTTTATAGATATCTTTATTATAATATTAGTTGATTTATATATTGATATAGATTATATTTCTTAAATATTTAATATATAGAGATAATACTGAAGAGGTTATATATTTTTTATATGCTTTCAAATAACATTATAATATACGAGTAAATAGTAATGCAATTAGACAGCATTGTTATTTTATATTGTAAGGTTCATAGGAAAGGCAAAGTAAAAGAAAACACAAACTCCAAACAGTTTTTTCTTTTTAAAGCTTCAAAATCCATGAGATGTACTTGTATATTCAAAACAGTAAGCACTTGTATTGTGTGCTTTGTAACTTTAATATCATGACTATTGTGCATAAAAATGTGAAAACATACGGCTTGTTAATAAAATTTCAAAAGCGCGATTAAAATTAATAATAGCAGCATAACAAATAGATAATATAGCTAATAAATAACTAAAATGTAAATAAATATGTAAAAATAACCACAATTTGCTTTTGAGAAAGAATTACAAATAAATATAGTAACAAATATTGTAAACAAGGAGCGTTTACAATAATTTTTACTAATGTAATGTAATTTTAATGTAATGTAATGTAATTTTATTTTCACGCTAGCTTTTTAACTAACTTCCCAAGAAAATACATGCGAATTCTTTTAATTTGAACCTAATACCCCTGGGACAGTTCGAGAGGAGGGGCGGAAGAACTGTCCATCGGTTGATATTAACGACGAAAACGGCGCGAAAACAGAATTGAAATGCCCTACGTGCGGGTAAATTTACAAAAGACGAGCTTGGTTCATTAAACATCTCAAAACACACGATGGTGCTGAAGCGTGGCAATCGCCGGTAATATCTTCAGTTATCACTTCGGATAGAGTTTACCCTCATATATCCCATGGTGAGCCATTGAATGCAAATAACCAGGAGTCCATGACCATCAGGATGCGTCTTAGCATTCCCAATATTAAACAATCAACATGGAAAATACACGACCAAAATATAGCGGACCTATTAGAGCATCCGGGCTCAAACCAGGTACTCGACGTGCAAGTAGAGACACTACAAAACACTATTTTTGATTACTTCAATGAGCACTATCCACCTTCGAATCGTTATGCTCACAAGTATAAAGAAAACAGTTTTAAATTGAAAATGAGAAGGAAAAAAAGAGACCTCATTAAGAAACTTCGTAGGGCCAAAGCCATGGGCGACAACCAACTTAGTCACCAACTGTCTAGGGCATTAAGGTCAATTCTTAAATTAATACAAGGCATATCACAACAAATAACAAAAAACCGTGATAGCTTTGACCGGGCAAAACACGAAGTAGACTTTGACAAAAATCCTTTTAGGTACTCCAAAAACATTTTCAAATACGAAAAAGGTAAGCTTCTCTTGACCAACGAGCAAATTTTTGATTATTATAAAAGCACATACGAAGTGCCAAAAAATCAAAGGCTGTATGGGGATTCCAACGAACGAAAACCTGAGAGTCCTTCCATAGATTTTCATGCCAACCCTCCAACTTTGGAGGAAATCAATAAAATAATTAACCATCTAAGTCAGCACCAGGTCCGGATGGTATCCCTTATATAGTTTATAAAAAATGTCCGTCGATTCATAAACAACTATTGAATATATTCGGTAAAATCTGGTCAAGAGGACAAACACCGGTAACATTCGGAAATGCTTTTTTTGTCCTCATTCCCAACCGTGACAATGTCTCGGATCCTAGGGACACTAGACCGATAGCTCTTACAAATACAATATCAAAAATATTTTTTTCCTTTTTACAAACGAAAATGACGCAATTCATGATAAATAACAAATATTTCGGGCCTAATCACCAGAAAGGGTTTTTGCCTGGCATTTCTGGATGCCTCGAACATAACACGTTAGTATCGGAAAGCCTTAAAGATGCCAGAACTGGTGAAAGACAAATAACGGTATGTTGGATAGACTTAGAAAACGCTTTCGGGTCGGTACAACATGAACTGATGATGTTCGCGCTAAGGTGGTATAACTTTCCAACGTTAGTTAGTAACATGATTGCATCATATTATTCGAAATTAAAATTTTCCATAATAACAAATGAAAATCATTCCAAACCCTTAAATTACAACATTGGTTTATTTCATGGCTGTTGTATTTCTCCAATAATATTTAACATAGTAATCAATATTTTAATAGATAAATTAATTAAAAACGAAAAGAAATGGGGTTATCGGTTTAAGTTTAACAATAAATATACAGAATCCATACTAGCATTCGCAGACGATCTCGCGATACTGACACGTAATCCAAAACAATGTCAGCTACTTTTAAATGTTGTGGAGGGTTTCTGTGTTTGGACGGACGGATTGAGGACAAAACCAAATAAATGCTACAGTCTATGTCTGGGTAGGTGGAACACCAGATATACCTCTTACGATCCGGGTCTTATAATAGGCGGTAAGTGCGTTACTACAATTACCGACGCAGCTCCGTTCAAATTCTTAGGCAAAAAAATCGATTACCAAGGGCGCACTCCATCGTTAGATATAATAGTCGATAGTTTTTTAAATGATCTAAAAAAGGTAGATAATCAACCAATAAGTAACATCAAAAAGACTTGGATATACGATAATTACTTAACATCACATCTAAATTGGCCTTTCCTCGTTTACGATATCAAAAAGACCCTTTTGTTGAAGTTAGATGCAAGCGTCATAAGGACATTGAAGTCATGGTTAGCGCATCCAGCGGACTTTTCTACCTTATTTAGAGACCGACACAATTTTGGGTTAAAATTAAAGAAACCATCGGAACTCTATAAACACTTAAGAGTGACCAAATGACATATCATCTCAAAATCGAATGATGATACTAAAACGTCTCTCCCAAAAGATAAAATTGCCGCAGAACTAGAGTCACGACTTCAATTCTATAAACAATTTATGATAGGTGCTCAAACAAATAAAGCAGGGTTAGGATCAAGTAGGAAACAACAAGACTTAGAAATAACAAAATCCTTTATTCAGCAAGATGAAAACGATAATTACCGGTTGCACGCGATGAGCCTAGAATTGCAAAATGAATGGGTGACCATAGGAGATTTTTGTATTCCGCTAGCTTTGAGATGGCGCACCCTGCTTCATGATTGGTCCCCAGCATTATTAAAATTTTATCTTAATGCATTCCAAATGACTCTCCCAGATCAAAGTAACTTAGTAAGATGGGGCAAAGCCACCGATAAAGTATTAGAAATCATACAAGAAGCGGTTAGTCTTTCTGAAGCAAGAGCGCAGAGGGATATAACAACCACCAAAAAATCAGTAGAGTTCGTAAAGGCAGGTTCGTCCAAAAAATCTAAATTAAAACCTTATTCCATCTTGGACGCGTCTCCTGATTGGACTCTCATGATGGACACGTATGAAAGGCAATACAAAATCCCCGGGGATGTTTGTGTTTCGTCATCTAGGCCGGACTTATTCCTGTATTCAAAACAACTAAGGCGCGTTATACTTGTGGAGCTTACTGTACCCTGGGAAACAAACATACCCAAAGATCATACATTTAAGCTTAACAAGTATTACGAACTGTGTAACAAACTGATCAGGAATAAATGTATAGTTAATTTGTACGCTGTAGAATTAGGAGCGAGAGGTATAATAGCAAAATCTCTCTACAATTTATTTAAGGATCTCGGTCTTTCTAGAACGATCATCAGTTCTTTTCTGAAACGTATTTCAACGGCAGCTTTAGTAGGTTCTTACGATATTTGGTTAGGTAGGGAGAGGAGCGTGAACAGTGAAGGTGAGCGTGTATGCGCATACTAAAGGGGCCCCTTAAACCTACACCTGGGTCGCAAGTCCCAGGCATTGTTTGCGCTCCTTTTCCTGCAACGCGATGGGCCCGGCACCCGCACGGTGAATCCATGGAATGCTAAAAAGCTTCGTTTCTATTGGTATTTAATATATTTTTAAAACCGGGATGATGAAAGAAACAAATTTGTAATAAAACATATATTTTTTAGGAATTGGTTTGATATTCGTGAGTATTGTGTCATTCTTAGAGGTATAAAATTAAAAATTAAGTTTGCTCATACACTGCAAAATTATGATATTATACTGAACTTGATATTTTTTTGAACAAATTTGACATACCTCTAAGTAAAATTGAATATTTAAAGAAGCACAAAATTTATTAGGTTTCAGAATAAATACTAGTACAATTTTATATAATATCTAGCCTACGTAAATAAAAATGAAATACCTACTATTTTTAAAACCACTATTTTTGGATGAAACAGAAATTTGGTAAATATTTTTGAGACAGTAAAAATTTCTTGTAATAATAATTTGATGAGGTTGAATAAGTTTCAATTATTGTTCTTGAATCTTTAGGATGTACTTGGAACTACTGATCAACAAATCCCTCGGGAAATTCAGGGCGAAGTGATAATCCCACAAGGATTGTTTATTTAGCATTAACATAATATATTATGTTACAACGGCACCAATTTGTTTCTACATAATATTTTGAACCTGACATATCTGTTATCTAGTTAATTACTTAATATCAAAAATTCGTATTAGAATGACTAAAACAATTTAATTTGCAAAAAAATATGTGTAAAAATACCGTTCGATGGACAATAACTGTTGTGTATATCCTTTGTGAAAATGCATTTTCTAAAAAAGGGTCTTGAAAATACTGTTTGCTTATCTGTTCAAATACGCATAGTTACTTTATATAAATAAAATTACCGTACATTTTTTTAACATACGAGTAGTACCAAATTTTCATACAACTAGTCCTTAAATAGCATGACATTTATTTATAGTGAATTAATTGGTTTTGGTTTAATTTAGTTGTATAAAGCTTTATGTCTTTCTTGTTCACTTAATTGTTGCTAGTTTGTTAGTTACAAGACGATGTTTTATTGCTACGAAGATTCGTTGTTATTGTGAAAGTGTTTTAAATTGCAGTAATTCATTGTTGCAGTAATGTTATAATTTTTAAGAGAATAAGAATAAATATATAAATATATGTTGATAAAAAAAATATTTTCTTTAATAAGGAAAATGTTGAAGTATAATTAATTCTCTACTAATTACAGTATTTCACTTTAAAGTTATTACTTACAATACTATTGTAATACTAAATATTATTCAAAAATACTATGACTACATCACTATAGGCATGTCATATATATATATATATATATATATGACATGCCTCAGAAAAAACGGTTTATTATTATGTTTATTTTCGTATCGTAATAAAATACAATTTGAAGAGCGAAGCAAACCTTGAAAGGTATTAGCAATATATCGGTTACTAAAAGTAACTCTATACGATTCGCTCCTTTCAGGTTATTAAGGGTATAGTAACAAAGAAATACATACGAGAATTGGGTTCACATTCGTCCGGTTATAAGGATTTATTGGACTTTAAAGTCTAAAGAAAAAGTAGGATTGAGAACCGATCGAATAGCCTTATGTTGACTGAATGTTGTACATGTACAATATGTACAATATCATTAATGTTAGTGTTGAATAGATTACTATTTATACCGTTCTTGCTATGTTTTTATTACTTACAGTCGATACTTAGAGGATTTAATGTTCTCTTTGTTATACTATTGTGTAAGAAATAAATTTGTTTAATAAAAGTGATGTTACTTTTATAGTTATAAGAATATATTTTTCTTTCTTATTTTAAGAATAAAAATTATCTCATTAAAACAGTGACCCATTGGTAACCCATTGGTTCACTAAGAGAGAAAATGTAATATTAATAATACTAAACTAAAGTTCTGAAGAACTAAACTATGTAATAAAAATCCTAAGAACGTTCCTCAAATGCCAAATAGAATTCATGTTCCGGTCCGTGATAAAAAGCTCTCATGAACACATTCGACATATAAAATTAATCTGAATTATTGCTATATCAAATCATCTCAAGTCTTCTGCTGAACTTCGATTAAACCGAAGTAATTCGTTATTACCAATAGTCCTTTAATGACATTTGACTATAGTCAAATATTCAATCCATATTTAAAATATTTAATATTATCTTCAATATACTTAGTTTTATTTTTCTTATATAAATAATACGGTATATACAAATATACGGATTAATGTAATATTTTTCGTCAGAATTTATATTATAACAAGAATTTCTTGGCGTCCAGCCCACCTGACTTGTACTTTGATCTAAATAAGTAAGGAAGCGGGAAAATTCATACTTTCTTAAAGCTTAAAATATTACAGATAAATATTAAAGATGCCAATTCAGTAGATTGAAAAGTTATATTTTAGATACATTATGCAATTTGTATATCATGAAAATCTTTTTATATTAAAATTAAAACAGAATAGATAAGATAGTCATAGTGAACATCTTATTTGCAGGCCATTATGAGCCAAATTTCATTATTACATATGAGAATGCGTTTGTGGCTATCGGTGGTCACTGGACTAATACATATGTTAGAATTATATTATTATATAGATATTCACAAGTACTGACTTGTGGATATCAAATATTATCGTGTCTATTACCAAATGTAGTTTTCGAGTTTCGGATATTACTACTAAGCTAAATATGACGCTTTTTGGTATACAATTTGGCCAAGCTTGAGAACAGCGACAAGTGGCAGTCAGGTCAAATAGTAATATATCTGGGTATGATTTACAGTAAAGCTGTGTTGTCACTTATGTAAATAGTTTTGAGTACAGTCGACATAGATCGTTTGCCACTTTGCTTTGGTAGAAACAATACTTCATACCCACTAGACTACTTTAACGAAATATAATCTTCTCCTTGTGATAACTTATGATTGCTATATTATTACCGCATGTTAATTATAAATATCCCGTTCTATTTTCAAAAGGAATGTTTAAAGTTAACTGTATTAACAATATCGATTAAAAGTTAATTTAATTCGGCCTAAAGCTGTATAAAAGGCTTTGATATGTGTGTGTGATATGTTATTATATACTATGTCATTCATGTTCAAAAATTAACGACTAACCCTTTTCATTCCAAGAATGTGAGAAAAAATAGTTATAAAAACAAGTTATGTTCAATATAAACGTTTCAATTCGGAAGATATTTATATTTATATATTAAATATATATTAACTATTTACGTATGGTTTTAGTTTATCGCCGTATGCTTAAAGATTAGTTTACATTTTTATCGATTTTCACATCTTGACACATTTGATTTTAATGCCAAATATCAAAATTATCTTAGTACATAATATAATGTTTATGTGACTTCTACATTCAATGCCAGATGAAGTTGTTGTTGTATTTGTTTGTTAGAAAACTATTAGTCTTAGAGTGGTTAAAATGATTTTTTAATATCCTTAATAAAATTATTGTCTGTCACTTCTTGTTTTTATATCAAAAAAGAAATATTCTTACAGCATTATTTTTAAACACCGGTGTAATGTTTATTGCGTTTTTTACATATTTGATAAAGGTTTCATTTTTCATAACACGTGACTTATGAGAGTTTATGCCTTGTTATGCGCAATTCTTTATTTAAATCCGTAAACAAAAACCGCCTTTATTTTTGAAGGGTTATAATTGTACATTGTCCAAGTTCTCGCAAAATACTGACATGTTGATAAATGAATCGCGAAGACAATTTTGATATCTCTGAGAAATATTTGGACTGCATTGTGGTTTTTATTATTAAAATAGTGTATTACTAATACAAAAAAAAAATACAATTTTCTTTTATGTCTCGTTACTATAAGAGTTTCCACGGTTGTCCCGTGGAAACTCCAGAAGGAAAGTACACGGACAACTTTTTAAGACCGTATTAATTATAAAACATAGTGTTAAATTTTAAAATATTTTTATATTGTTTTTGGCATTATATAATTATATGTATAGCTTCGAGATCTATAAACGATATATATTGCTATTAATATAAAAACAAGCGGAGACATTTTTATTATAAACGTCGTATTCATAACGCATGTCCATACGTATAGTTAACATTTTATATTCAGTAGAAACTGAGAGAATATTTAAAATAAATAGAGGACATTTACTGTGAGGAGAATTGAGTTCAAGGAGATGATTTTGAAAGGTTTACTCAACAAGATTGTTGTATTTTTAACTAATATGTACATAACATAACAAAAGGAAAATGGAATAAAGTTTATCGAATTAATATAATTTGATGTAAAATAAAAACAAAATAGTAACATGCCGATCAATTATACAATCAAGAAAGTATTTCTTAATAAAAAAAATATTATTAAATAGCTGACGATTGTTAAAATTTAAATAGAGACTGAGGTGAGTAAAATTAGTTAAAAATTTATATAAAACAAAGTGTTAGTAAGTTAATAAGATTCAGAAATAAATATCTAATAATGATAAATTGTATAAAATGCGATAGTGGTTTTGCTTTTAGTATAGCAGTTGTGGTAACGGGGTACATTACACTTTTCTTCGCGCTATATGATATTGAAATGCTATTATTTATACACACAAACATATTCAAAATAACATTAGCATGATCTAATAAAGCTTTTTTTTGGTTTGTAGATTTAATGAAAGTCAATACGCCTTTACCGCATCTCAGTGCTTGAGTCTGATTTGAAGGATGGCTAGGAAGTCATTTTGAATCCTAAAAGCCTGCAAGTAAAATGTAGAAAGTCAACATAGCCATAGACTATATGAGGTGCTGATCGAACGCAATTAACTACCTATTTAATCCGAATTCATTATTGATAGTTCAGTAGTAATTGATTTTGGATGATTCAAATATTGTGCCTCCCATATGTTTCTTAAGTCACAATAAATGAAGAAAGGAAGTCTCTTCTTAAGTTACAATAAATGAAGAAAGAATGGATGTAAAAGTAAACAAATTTATAAAAATTCTAATAAACTCATAAATAATAAGTTTGCAGGAAGAAAATTTAAACATCTCAAATATAAAAAAAATATTTTTTAGGAATATGGTTTACATTCGCAGGTATTATTTCTTCAGTAAAGTCTAGAATTCAATATTAAGTTTGCTCAAACACCGCATAATTATGAGATTATACTGAACTTGATATATATTATTTATAAATTTTACCTACCTAAATAAAATTGGATATTGAAAGAAGCAAAAATTTAGAATAAATATTATTATTATATATATATATACTTTTAATTAATATTTTTATTATATTATCTAACCTATGTAAATAAAAATGAAATGAAAAATACCTACTATTTTCAAAGCCACTGTTTTGGGATGAAACAGGAATTTTGGTAAATATTTTAAAGATAATAATAATAATATTTTCTTGTAATAATAATTTGATGGCCAAGTTTCAATTATTCTTCTTAAATCTTTAGGATGTCTTAAATCTTTAGAACTTGAAACTAACGATCAACAAAACCCTTGGGAAATTCAGGGCGAAGTGATAATCTCAAAACGATTGTTTATTTAGCATTAACATAATATATTATGTTACAACGGCACCACTTTGTTTCTATATAATATTTTAAACCTAACATATCTGTTAATTATTTATTATTTATTTGCAAAAAAAAATATGTGTAAAAATAACGTTAGATGGAATAACTGATGTGTTTATATCCTTTGTGAAAATGCATTTTCTAAAAATAAGTCTTGAAAATAATATTTGCTTATCTATTCCAATACGCATAGTTACTTTATATAAATACAATAATAGTACTTTTTCTTTAACATAGTACAAAACTTTCATACGGTTAGTTCTTAAATGGCATGGAATTTATTTAAAGTAAATTACTAAACCATTTTAACACTTAATTGGTTTTGGGTTAATTTAGCTTTATGTCTTTCTCGTTCACTTAACATAATTGTTGCTAGTTTGTTAGTTACAAGACGAAATTTTATTGCTACGAAGATTCGTTGTTATTGTGGCAGCGTTTTAAATTGCAGTAATTTATTGTTGTAGTAATGTTATAATTTTTAAGAGAATAAGAATAAATATATAAATATATCTTGATAAAAAAAAAATCCTAAAAATACTATTTTAATACTAAATATTATTCAAGAATACTATGACTACATCAATATATATATATATATATATATATATATGACATGCCTCAGAATAAATGGTTTATTTTTATGTTTATTTTCGTATCGTAATAAAATACAATTTGAAGAGCGAAGCAAACCTTGAAAGGTATTATAGCAAAATATCGATTACTAAAAGTAACTCTATACGATTCGATCCTTTCAGGTTATTAAGGGTATAGTAACAAAGAAATACATACGAGAATTGGGTTTACATTCGTCCGGTTATAAGGAATTATTGGACTTTAAAGTCTGAAGAAAAAGTAGGATTGAGAACCGATCGAATAGCCTTATGTTGACTGGATGAACACGGTCTTTGAATAGAATCGGTTAGTATTTACTGTTCCATTTCTTACTGAAGTTTGACCTGCCATTCTTTAGTCATTCCTTTTTATTTTTTTGTTAGGTACTGTATTTATTATAACCTACTATAACAAATAATATGAATATTATAATAATCTTAAAACATATAAACATTATAGAAGAATATAATCAATAAGTCTTAAGCATTAAATAATTTGAAACATTAACAAACCTTTAACCATCAGAATTTAATACGTAATTGTGGTTAGATTTTAAGACCAATGAAATAAAAGAGTAGACCATGATCCAATTCATTCTGCAATAAATGGAACTTGAAAATAGCCTTTAGACAATCTTACAAGGGTTCGCTTTTATACTGCATCTACTTTGTACTTTAAGGAGATAAATTTTCAGTTCGATTCTATCCTCATTTACGTTTCATTTACAGTTTTTACAAATTGGTATCATAAATCTTTGTTGCACGTTACTTTTATTGATTACCTAAATCCTTATATGCTTATAACAAAACATAATTTCATTATATATCTTACAATAAAAATAGCTTGTCTCATACATCATACTCATGAAAAAGCAAACGGGCCAAGCAAACAGTTTTCCTTTCATTCGTCTCTGCAGAAATCAACTTGAAATAGTTCATAACCTGTTGCTGAGCAAACATTACCGACCTCGCAAGATAGATGGTCGTGGTTTGATTTCATACTCGTTTTGTTGGTTCAAGTTCTAGAATTTTCTATTTGTTCTTTTGATAAATGGTACGAGGTACAATATCATTGACGTTAGTGTTGAATAGATTAAAATTTATACCGTTCTTGCTATGTTTTTATTAGTTACAGTTTATACTTTGAGGATTTAATGTTCTCTTCGTTATGCTATTGTGTGAGAAATCTATTTGTTTTAAAAATTTGATGTTAATATTATAGATGTAAAGAATATCTTTTGGTTCTTCTTTATTTTAAGAATAAAAATTATTTAATTAAAACAGTGATTAGTAATCCAGTGGTTCACTAAGAAAGAAAATATAGTATTAATAATTCAAAACTGAAGTGGTACCACTTGGTGACAGATCGCGGCCTTGGTTTGATGCGTCTGTCAGGGCTGCAGCAGCTGGCAAACGGCAGGCTTATCAAGATTGGGCCAATGCGTTAGTCATTAAGGATCCAAAATCTAGAGTTCTGAAGAGTTGTATTTACAACCGTGCCTCCAGATTCTTCAAATGGCAAATCGCTACAGCAAAGTTCAAGCATGTCGTCTAAATTGGGGATCAACTGGAAAAGTACCCGCAAATTCTGGACGCTTTCAAAGGCCACTCTGGCCAACTTTAGCCAGTCATCCCTACCGCTGTTGCACGTGGGGAATGACTCTCTGGCTCACACGGCAAAAGAGAAAGCCGATCTCTTGGGCACTCTTTTCGCCTCCAACTCGACTTTGGACGACCAGGGGAAGACACCGCCTATCATCCCGCGGTGTCAGAGTTCAATGCCGGAAATAGTTTTTAGACAAAAAACTATAAGGCAGACTCTATTTTCCTTGGACGTTCATAAGGCGAGTGGGCCGCATGGCAATTCTCCATTGGTGCTACGAACGTGTGACATGTGTGTGAGTTGACTCCAGTGCTAACGCGTCTATTTCGGCACTCCTACCTTAAAGGCGTAGTCCCGGTATCATGGAAGTGTGCCCTTGTCCATCCGATCCCTAAAAAAGGTGATAGCTCGAACCCAGCTTAGTACAGACCTATCGCCATTACCTCCCTTCTCTCCAAAATTATGGAGATACTTATCAACCGACAGGTCCTAACGTACTTCGAGGATCACCACTTGATCAATGACCGACAGTATGGCTTTCGCCATGGTCGATTAGCTGGTAATCTTCTGTTATACCTTCCGCACCGTTGGGCAGCGGTTATTAAAAGCGAGGGAGAGGGTCTGTCAGTTAGTCTGGATATGGCAAAAGCCTTCGATCGTGTATGGCACAAGGGGCTTCTTTCGAAGCTACCTTCCTATGGGTTTCCCGACAGTTTATGCAAGTGGATCACCACTTTTCTTACTGGGCAGAGCATACAGGTCGTTCTCGACGGTGACGTGAACGTTGGTGTATCCCAAGGCTGCGTGCTATCCCCAACTCTGTTCCTCCTGCACATCAATGATATATTGGATATTCCCAACATACATTGTTATGCGGATGACAGCACTGGGGATGCGGTATATTCCGGTCATGCAGGTCTCTCTTGGGAAAACGTCTATGAGTGTAGAAACTTGTGTCTTCAATAGAGACCTCCCTGGGGATGATCTCTGAGTGCGGTGAACTGAACCTTGTTCAGTTTAATCCCCTAAAGACACAGGTTCGCTCTTCGAGAGCACTCCTCTTATTGCCTCGCCAAGTATCAGAATACTGAGTCTAGACATTTCGAGCGACTGTCAGTTTCATGGTCATCTGGAGAGTAAGGCCAAGTTGGCCTCGATGAAATTGGGAGTGATCAATAGAGCGAGACACTATTTCAAACCTGGCCAGAGACTTGCGCCCTATAAGGCGCAGGTCCGGCCACACATGGAGTACTCGTCTCTGGTCCGGATCACCCAAATATCAGCTTCTACCAGTTGACCGCGTACAACGGAGAGCCGTAAGGATTGTTGGAGACCCGATGCTCTGCGAACGACTGGACTCTTTGGCATTGCGTAAAGACGTGACTTCTTTGTGCGTCTTCTACCACATTTACAACGGGGAGTGTTCCGAAGAACTATTCAATCTGATGTCTACCGCCGAATTTTACCACCGCACAGCTCGCCATCGCCTCCTTTACCATCCATACCACCTAGATGTTTGGCGATCTTCCACTGTGTGGTTTTCAAGGACTTTTTTCCCACGTTCCACTTGTATGTGGAACGAACTTCCTTCGGCGGTATTTCCAGATCGATACGACATGGGTACCTTCAAAAAAGGCATATATTCCTATTTCCAAGCCGGCAACGTTCTTGTGAATCCTCGGATGTTGCAAGAGTTCATGGGCGGCGGTGATCACATATCAACTGTGACCCGCAAGCTCGTTTGCCCTCCTCTAATATAAAAAAAGAGGGTCTGAAAAAGTTAATGTGTATTCAAAAACCTAAAGACGTTCTTCAAAAGCCAAATAGAATACATGTTCCGGTTCGTAGTTTTATGGACACATTTGGCATATCAAATTAATTTTAAGTATTTCTATAATATATCATACCTTTTCAAGTCTTCTGATGAATTTCGATTAAACTGAAGTAATTCGTTATTACCAATAGTTCTGTACGGAAAATTGACTATAGTCAAATATTCAATTCATGTTTAAAATATTTAATATTATCTGCAATATACTTAGTTTTATTTTTCTTATATAAGTAAGACGATTATCTACAAATATACTGATTAATATAATATTTTTCGTCGGAATTTATATTATAACAAGAATTTCTTGGCGCCAAGCCCACCCGACTTGTACTTTGATCGAAATAAGCAAGGAAGCGGGAAATTTTATACTTTCTTAAAGCTTAAAATGTTGCAGATAAATATTAAAAAGGCCAATTCAGTACATTGAAATGAAGTTATATTTTAGATAGATTATTCAAATTGTAAGTTGTATAATGTTATTATGAAAATCTTTTTATATTAAAATTAAAACAGAATAGATAAGACAGTCATAGTGAACAATTTATTTGCAGGAAAATATGAACCCAATTTCATTATACATATGAGAATGCGTTTGTGACTATGGGTGGTCACTGGACTAATACATATTATAGAATTATATTATTATATAAATATTCACAAGTACTGACTTGTGGATATCAAATATTATCGTGTCTATTACCAAATGTAGTTTTCGAGTTTCGGATATCACTACTAAACTAAATATGACGCCTTTTGGTATACAATTTGGCCAAGCTTGAGAACAGCGTGTATGATTTAGAGTAACGTTGTGTGTTGTCACTTATGTAAATAGTTTTGAGTACAGTCGACATAGATCGTTTGCCATTTTGCTTTGGTAGAAACAATACTTCGTATCCACTAGACTACTTTAAAGAAATATAATCTTCTCCTTGTG
The DNA here is from genome assembly GCA_918358695.1 of Melinaea menophilus ssp. n. AW-2005. Taxonomy (NCBI): domain Eukaryota; kingdom Metazoa; phylum Arthropoda; class Insecta; order Lepidoptera; family Nymphalidae; genus Melinaea; species Melinaea menophilus. The sequence goes on from OU911049.1 coordinate 2,780,337, forward strand.
ATAACTTGAGATTGCTATATTACCGTATGTTAATTATAAATATCCCATTCTATTTTCAAAAGGAATATTTAAAGTTATTTATTTAACTACATTTATTTAACTGTATTAACAATATCGACTTAAAGTTAATTTAATTCGGCCTAAAGCTGTATAAAAGGCTGTGATTTGTAATTATATACTATGTCATTCAAAATTAACGACTAACCCTTTTCATCCCGAGAATGTGAGAAAGTAATAATAGTATCAAAACATGGTATATTCAGTATAAACGTTTCAATTCGGAAAATATTTCTAGATGTTATTTCTCTTACTTTGTTAAGATCACCAATAAGTATTTTATGCTGTCCCCATATTAGTCGCTCCATTATGACATTGCAACCATTGTATTGCAACCGCATTATAATATATTTGAGAAGTTAGCATTAATTAACTATAGAATATATAATTAACAATGGAGATAATTCAAAACCAATACCCTAATTTAATTCCAGGGATAATAAGATAAATATGAAATTGAATTGAATAACGTATTGAGAACTACAATGTTTACAATATGCAGTCCATTTCGAGAGTAAACAGTTTCTCTCGTTTCATCTCAAAGTTTGCTTTTAATAAACATAAAAATGAGTTCGTTCTCGCTTATTTTATCGCTGTTTTGGAATTTGTTATTATTACTTTTAGTTCACTTTATTTATTTATTTTTGCAAGATTGTTTAAGTATTAACTATTGTCGTAAAGTTTTAGTTTACTGCCGTATGCCCCAAAATTATCGATTTTCACATCTTGATATATTTGATGTGAATACCCAGTGCCAAAATTATTTTAGCATATAATATAATGTTTATGTAACTTCTTCAGTCAATGCTAGATGAATAGTTGTTATTATATTTTTGTTAGAAAACTATTAGTCTTAGAATGGTTAAAATTATTTGTTAATATCTTAAATAAAAAATCGATATAATAGCACCGTTTTTAAAACTGAAAGTAATAGGAATGTTAAACTATGTTAAAATAATATATATATATATATATATATATATATATTGAGAATCCACTAATCAGTTCGAAATATTTAAGGGCGCTAAGAAGCCTAGAATAAAACTATGAGACGCGTCGAATTTCTATTATATAGATAATAGAAATTCGACGCGTCTTGAATGAGAAGATGACTATAGAGTCATCCTCTCATTTCTGATCTTATACAACGTATGTTAAATATGTCTACAAGTAAATCCATTACTAACGTAACATATATGAACTCGGATTTGTTTTTTTTTCATCAATCTATATTGATAAAATGAGTAGTGTGCTGATTGGTATGTCGTACCAATGTAACATTTTTAACATGCTAATAAATTGTTTGCTGCATTGATATTTTTAAGTAATACCACCGTCTTAACACTTGTTTTATATTGTTTATGCTTTGAGCAAGTCGTTGGGCTTAACAGTGTAACATAAGATTATATTTCAGATATTAATCTAATATAATATTAAAGAAAGTCCTCCAAATCAGTCTGTTTGTATTGCTTATACATTTTTATTGTAAATTGTAATTGACTTTTAATATATCACTGATTGAATATGGATTATAATAGTTTTTTTTTAGAATCACTTACCGGTTTTTTTTGTTCGATTTTTACTTAAAGATGTATCAGCGATCAGTTTAGGTTTATTATATATATAAAATTTACTGAAATATAAGAATTATTGTTACGGAGATCGCGAGAACTTAAAAAATATCATCTAGTGTGAGCTCGGGTGCGCCGCGTAAACCACCTAGATAGAGAGATATACTAAAGTAATAGTACTAGAATAATGTATAAAGAATTCCTCGATAGCTGGGTGGACTTATGGTTAATTATGCATGTGGTGTATGTGTTTTAAGTTTAGAATAATTATTTTAATATTCAAAATTTCAACCATAATATTACGTTATTTTAGAGGTAGTTTTCTTCAGTTCATTATTAATCCTTATCTAAATAAATGAGTTTGTTAGCTTTAACTTTTAATATCGATCAAAATAATAATAATCTTTTACATTATATGAATCTAAGAAGATATTATAGATTTAAAATTATACGGCACGAAAAATAATAATAGCTCTGCGAGCTCCAAGATATGCCGGGTTCAAAATGTAAGAATGAAATAGGAAGTCCCGAGGTACAATAAAGAAACACAGACAATTTCTTTAATAAAATTCTTGATTTCATTAAAAGTTTAAATAATAATAATAATAAATAAAAAAACCTTTGTATATAGAAAAAAATGTATAGACATTTATCGCAAAATTAAAGTGTTCTATCTGATTATTTTTGTACAAAAAAAATACAACTTTGTTTAATTTTCTGGAAGGTAAAAGTCAGAATTGGAAACGTGACAAAATTTTATAAACGCTTGTTCATTTATATATTTATTAAATTAACCGTCGACCTATGGAAAACCGTTCCGTGCCATTGATACCAAATTTAGCATTTTATATTATACCGAAAGAAGGAAATATCTACCAGGTTACGTGGTTTATAAAAAAAAATATTACGGTTGTGAGACCATTCTATACTTTAAACTTGAAAATTCAAGGCATCTAGCATTGGTTTTTTTAAAGAAATCATGTTATATTGGATTAGATGTCAGAAAGATTATATTAAGTAAAATCACCAACATGTTTAAAATCAACCATACTTGTACAATTATTCATATTTCCTCTCATTTATTTTTTTTTATTTTAATTTCTACCAAAGAAATATTCTTGCAGCATTATTTTTAAAAAACGGTGTAAAGTTTAATGCATTTTTTACATATTTCATAAAGGTTTCATTTTTCATAACACGTGACTTACGAGAGTTTATGCCTTGTTATCCCCAATTCTTTATTTAAATCCGTTTTAAACAAAAACCATCTTTATTATTAAAGTGTAAGAGCTATAATTGTACATTGTCCAAGTTCTCGCGAAATACTGACATGGTGACAAATGGACGGCGAAGACAAATTTGATATCTCTGAGTAATATTTGGACTGTATAGTGGTTTTTATTATTAAAATAGTGTATTACTAATACAAAAAATTTACAATTTTCTTATTTTTATGTCTGATTACTATAAGTTGTCCCGTGGAAACTCCAGTTCAGTCAGATAGAAGGAAAGTAAATTATACGGACAACTTTTTAAGACCGTGCCTATTAATTATAAAATATAGTGTTAAATTGTAAAATATTTTTATATGGTTTTGGCATTATATAATTTATACATAGCTTTGAGATCTATAAACGATGTACATTGCTATTTATATAAAAACAAACAAAAATATATTTCAGCCGAGACTTTTATATTATAAACATTATATCCATAACGTATGTACATATATATAGTAAATCTCTTATATTCAATAGAAATTCGGAGAATATTCTAAATAAATGGAGGACATTTACTGTGAGGAAGTTTGAGCTCAAGGAGATGATTGTGAAAGGCTTACTCAACAAGATCGTTGTATTTTTAACTAATATGTACAAAACATAACAAAACATTGAGACAATTGTCTTGTGCAAAAAGTAAACACATGATTTTAATAGTCAATTTGAAATTCGCAGATCATAAAATATTTTGAATAACAATCCCACGAATAGTGTAATAATACGGAAAGGACACTGAAGCATGATGGTACAATGACTATTACATATCTAAATAATAGGTTATTTTGTTATTTTTGGAATGTTACAATTTGCTTTTGTAGCCTGTTCCTGTTTTTTGTCTCAAAATATTAACGATCCTTTCTTAAAGATGACGGTAATTTTTAATAGCACGCAGTATAGAAATGAGAAACTGAATCGAAATTTAATAATGTAGTGATACTTGTGCAAGCCAAATTTAAACCAAATGCCAAGTTTTTGAAGTTTCTCAAATTTATTTAGTTGTGCCTCAGAGATATCAGGTTAACTTGCGTCGTCGTTGTCAATAATAGAAAGAAAAAGATACTATGCAAGCAATACTTTATTGGGAATGAAAAAAAAATGTTGCAAATGATATCGTGAATTCATAGCAGCAAATTTATTACTGCTGACTTTCTTAAGGTAGTAAGACTAAGATAAAGTATTGCTTAATTGTAGACCAAGATTCCTGTCATTCTGATTGTAGGGAATTATGATCCATTGTTAGGTATTTGATGATAAATTTGAGCAATTTACCCTAACAATCATGGCTGGAGATAGTACAACTATAGCACGGCATTTGGTTTTATAAACTTTTATTTCATAATATGTACTCCAGCTCAAGATTGACTCCAGATCTTGATTTAGTCGTGTAATAATGGTAGATTGCAAGTAATCCAAAGTTGTTGGCCAGTAAATGTTAAATCATCTGCACATGAACACATTCACATTTTTTATGTTTGTTTACGTTTGTGAATAAAAATGTTCGCGATTTTTTTCGTCGCAAAATTCATATCAGGAGTTTTGGGTCAGTGGATTCGCTTTCGTCACTCGGCATTTACTTCGTTGAGCAGTTTATTTTTTGATATCAATAGTTTTGTAAAAGAATTGGAAACGAAATGCTGTGCGATTATTGTTCATGCAAATATATACTCATTTATATGGAAGTTGCCTCTGACAAAATGAGGGTGTTTTGGCTTAGAGGATGAGCGTTGTAATGACAAAGATGAGACCTCGGGTTCGATTCCAACAGCTGCCCGATTTTTTTTTCATTTGATTTTTTCAGTTTTCATTTATTTTTTAAACTCATTTATTCAAAACAAATTTTCTTCCGCATTCGGATTTTTTTCTGTAAATTTTGTTTTGTCACAGTCGGCAATTCGTTAGTGAGTTTATTCACTGTGCAACTAGTAAAATTATCATGAAAATTTTGCCGACGTCAGAAACAAAACAAAATGTATAGAAAAAAAAATTCGAATGCTGAAAAAAATCAATTGTGAAACCAATATCCATTGAACAATTGAAAAATAAAAAAAATCAGCGGGAAAAAATCCGTCATTCACGAATCTACTCATTACAATACCCATGTGTCTAAATTTTTTCATGATTTTTTGAATTTCTCACGGCCATATCTCAAAATAACGAGTTTTCCCAGATATGTGCTATATACCAAATTTTAGCTCTAATTTGGGGCTACAAATGAGGAAATTTTGGAAAAAATTGTTGGCGCCGTTTTCGAGAAAATGGCCGATATGTCCCTAGCCAGTCGGCCATTTTTTGGTTTTTGACCAAAAAAGGTCACGTCAAAAAATGTTTTTGCCATCAAAATGGATATTATTCAAAAGATGAGCTAGAGACCTTTCCAATGATGCTCAATTTATTAATGTACGTCAACTGGTTTGGCCACAGTGCCTCTACGAAAAATGGCCATTTTTGGCCTTTCGAGAGCCGGTCACGGCCAACATGGCGGCCAAATCGAAAAGTCGTAGAACAAAAAAGTTTTTGTTAGTTTTTGATGTACTTCAATCCCTGAAAGTTTGAACAAAATCGGTTAAAACTACGAACATACACACAAACAGACAAAGTACTTTCAAGAAATCTTCGATGGAGGCGCCAATCAAAATTTTCAAAATGTCATATCTCATCAATCGGTGCTCGGATTTTGGCGTTTTTGGGCTTGTTGGAAAGGTCTTGACGAGAACCTTCAGGAAAACTTTCAAGGTGGAAATAAGATTTTATACTGGTGCGGAGTCAAAAACTAAATTTTTGTCTCATTTTTCAAACGGCCGTAGAGGTGGAGGCGGTGGATATATTGTTAAGTGTAAATGCATTTTCTGGGTCTATGGGCCAAGGTCTTTCTAAAAATACCACACTCATACCAGAAGGTCTCCTGTATAAAAAGTTCGATATTGCGCGTATATATACCCGAGTTAGACTTTCAGCACTATGGGTGCTTTCGTCACTCGGAGCTAGCTGACGCCCGCTTTGATATTATTCAAGAATACTATGACTACATCAATATATATATATGACATGCCTCAGAATAAATAGTTTATTTTTGTGTTTATTTTCGTATCGTAATAAAATACAATTTGAAGAGCGAAGCAAACCTTGAAAGGTATTATCAAAATATCAATTACTAAAAGTAACTCTATACTGTTCGATCCTTTCAGTTTATTAAGGGGCCCCTTAAACCTACACCTGGGTCGCAAGTCCCAGGCATTGTTTGCGCTCCTTTTCCTGCAACGCGATGGGCCCGGCACCCGCACGGTGAATCCATGGAATGCTAAGAAGCTTCGTCTCACTTTAATTGACAACCCGGAGAGACGGGATGACGCTGGAAAGACAGATGACGCTGGAAAGACAGCTGACAGCTGGAAAGACAGATGACTGTTGGAAAGACAGCCGAGGGCGACGGCCTAGCAAGCCAAGCCCGGGAATTTCGTTCAAGCTAAAAGTCCAAATAAGAAAAATACCCCTGGGACAGTCCGAGAGGAGGGGCGGAAGAACTGTCCATCGGTTGATATTAACGACGAAAACGGCGCGAAAACGGAATTGAAATGCCCTACGTGCGGGAAAATTTACAAAAGACGAGCTTGGTTCATTAAACATCTTAAAACACACGATGGTGCTGAAGCGCGGCAATCGCCGGTAATATCTTCAGTTATCACTTCGGATAGAGTTTACCCTCATATATCCCACGGTGAGCCATTGATTGCAAATCACCAGAAGTCCATGACCATCAGGACGCGTCTTAGCATTCCCAATATTAAACAATCAACATGGAAAATACACGACCAAAATATAGCGGACCTGTTAGAACATCCGGGCTCAAACCAGGTACTCGACGCGCAAGTAGAGACACTACAAAACACTATTTTTGATTACTTCAATGAGCACTATCCACCTTCGAATCGTTATGCTCACAAGTATAAAGAAAACAGTTTTAAATTGAAAATGAGAAGGAAAAAAAGAGACCTCATAAAGAAACTTCGTAGGGCCAAAGCCATGGGCGACAACCAACTTAGTCACCAACTGTCTAGGGCATTAAGGTCAATTCTTAAATTAATACAAGGCATATCACAACAAATAACAAAAAACCGTGATAGCTTTGACCGGGCAAAACACGAAGTAGACTTTGACAAAAATCCTTTTAAATACTCCAAAAACATTTTCAAAGACGAAAAAGGTAAGCTTCTCTTGACCAACGAGCAAATTTTTGATTATTATAAAAGCACATACGAAGTGCCAAAAAATCAAAGGCTGTATGGGGATCCCAACGAACGAAAACCTGAGAGTCCTTCCATAGATTTTCATGCTAACCCTCCAACTTTAGAGGAAATCAATAAAATCATTAAAAAGAAACCATCTAAGTCAGCACCAGGTCCGGATGGTATCCCTTATATAGTTTATAAAAAATGTCCGTCGATTCATAAACATCTATTGAATATATTCGGTAAAATCTGGTCAAGAGGACAAACACCGGTAACATTCGGAAATGCTCTTTTTGTCCTCATTCCCAAACGTAACAATGTCTCGGATCCTAGGGACACTAGACCGATAGCTCTTACAAACACAATATCAAAATATTTTTTTCCTTTTTACAAACGAAAATGACGCAATTCATGATAAATAATAAATATTTCGGGCCTAATCACCAGAAAGGGTTTTTGCCTGGCATTTCTGGTTGCCTCGAACATAACACGTTACTATCGGAAAGCCTTAAAGATGCCAGAACTGGTGAACGACAAATAACGGTATGTTGGATAGACTTAGAAAACGCTTTCGGGTCGGTACGACATGAACTGATGATGTTCGCGCTAAGGTGGTATAACTTTCCAACGTTAGTTAGTAACATGATTGCATCATATTATTCAAAATTAAAATTTTCCATAATCACAAATGAAAATCATTCCAAACCCTTAAATTACAACATTGGTTTATTTCAAGGCTGTTGTATTTCTCCAATAATATTTAACATAGTAATCAATATTTTAATAGATAAATTAATTAAAAACGAAAAGAAATGGGGTTATCGGTTCAAGTTTAACAATAAATATACAGAATCCATACTAGCATTCGCAGACGATCTCGCGATACTGACACGTAATCCAAAACAATGTCAGCTACTTTTAAATGTTGTGTAGGATTTCTGTGTTTGGACGGACGGATTGAGGACAAAACCAAATAAATGCTACAGTCTATGTCTGGGTAGGCGGAACACCAGATATACCTCTTACGATCCGGGTCTTATAATAGGCGGTAAGTGCGTTACTACAATTACCGACGCAGCTCCGTTCAAATTCTTAGGCAAAAAAATCGATTACCAAGGGCGCACTCCATCGTTAGATATAATAGTCGATAGCTTTTTGAATGATCTAAAAAAGGTAGACAATCAACCAATAAGTAACATCAAAAAGACTTGGATATACGATAATTACTTAACATCACGTCTAAATTGGCCTTTCCTCGTTTACGATATCAATAAGACCCTTTTGTTGAAGTTAGATGCAAGCGTCATAAGGACATTGAAGTCATGGCTCGGGTTAGCGCATCCAGCGGACTCTTCTACCTTATTTAGAGACCGACACAATTTTGGGTTAAAATTAAAGAAACCATCGGAACTCTATAAACACCTAAGAGTGACCAAAAGACATATCATCTCAAAATCGAATGATGATACTATAACGTCTCTCCCAAAAGATAAAATTGCCGCAGAACTAGAGTCAAGACTTCAATTCTATAAACAATTTATGATAGGTGCTCAAACAAATACAGCGGTTTTAGGATCAAGTAGGAAACAACAAGACTTAGAAATAACAAAGTCCTTTATTCGGCAAGATGAAAACGATAATTACCGGTTGCACGCGATGAGCCTAGAATTGTAAAATGAATGGGTGACCATAGGAGATTTTTGTATTCCGCTAGCTTTGAGATGGCGCACCCTGCTTCATGATTGGTCCCCAGCATTATTAAAATTTTATCTTAATGCATTCCAAATGACTCTCCCAGATCAAAGTAACTTAGTAAGATGGGGCAAAGCCACCGAAAAATCTTGCAACATCTGCGGGGAGGCAGTAGGAAGCGCGAAACACTTGCTAGTAGGGTGTAGGGTACTATTAAATAGAGGTAAATACTCGCGTCGCCACGATAAAGTATTAGAAATCATACGATAAGCGGTTAGTCTTTCTGTAGCAAGAGCGCAGAGGGGTATAACAACCACCAAAAAATCAGTAGAGTTCGTAAAGGCAGGTTCGTCCAAAAAATCTAAATTAAAACCTTATTCCATCTTGGACGCGTCTCCTGATTGGACTCTCACGATGGACACGTATGAAAGGCAATACAAAATCCCCGGGGATGTTTGTGTTTCGTCATCTAGGCCGGACTTATTCCTGTATTCAAAACAACTAAGGCGCGTTATACTTGTGGAGCTTACTGTACCCTGGGAAACAAACATACCCAAAGATCATACATTTAAGCTTAACAAGTATTACGAACTGTGTAACGAACTGATCAGGAATAAATTTAAAGTTAATTTGTACGCTGTAGAAGTAGGAGCGAGAGGTATAACAGCAAAATCTCTCTACAATTTATTTAAGGATCTCGGCCTTTCTAGAACGATCATCAGTTCATTTCTGGAACGTATTTCAAAGGCAGCTTTAGTAGGTTCTTACGATATTTGGTTAGGTAGGGAGAGGAGCGTGAACAGTGAAGGTGAGCGTGTATGCGCATACTAAAGGGGCCCCTTAAACCTACACCGGGGTCGCAAGTCCCAGGCATTGTTTGCGCTCCTTTTCCTGCAACGCGATGGGCCCGGCACCCGCACGGTGAATCCATGGAATGCTAAGAAGCTTCGTCTCTCTAGTAACAAAGAAATACATACGAGAATTGGGTTCACATTCGTCCGGTTATACGGATTTATTGGACTTTAAAGTCTAAAGAAAAAGTAGGACTGAGAACCGACCGAATAGCCTTATGTTGACTGGATGAACACAGTCTTTGAATAGAATCGGATAGTATTTACTGTTCCATTGCTTACCGAAGTTTGACCTTCTTTAGTTATTCCTTTTTCTTTTTTTTGTTAGACACTATTTATTTCCACCTAACAGATGACAAACAATATGAGTATAATAATAAACTTAAAACATAAACATATTAGAAAAATACAATCAGTAAGTCCTGATAATTTGATGATGTGAAACACTTTATCCATCAAAATTTAATACGTAATTGTGATTCAATTTTAAGACCAATGAAATAAAAAGTGGAACATGCTCCAATTCTTTTCTTGAACTTGAACTTTCTTGAACTAGTCTTTAGACAAACTCACAAACGTTCGCTTTAATACTGCTTCTACTTTGTACTTTAAGAAGATAAATTTTCAGTTCGATTCTACCCCCATCTACGTTTCATTTACAGTATTTACAAATTAAATAATAAAAACCACTATACAATCCAAATATTACTCAAAGATATCAAATTTGTCTTCGCGGTCCATTTATCACCATGTCAGTATTTTGCGAGAACTTGGACAATGTACAATTATAGCCCTTATACTTTAATAATAAAGTCGGTTTTTGTTTAATACGGATTTAAATAAAGAATTGCGAATAACGAGGTATAAACTCTTATAAGTCACGTGTTATGAAAAATTAAACTTTTATCAAATATGTAAAAAACGCATTAAACTTTACATCGATGTTTAAAAGTAATGCTGCAAGAATGTTTCTTTGGTAGATATTAAATGTAAAGAAGGAGTGAGAGATAATAAGAATGATTGTTATAAAAGGAAACAGTCCTTTATAAAGTACAAGTATTTAAAACATGTCCGTGGATTAAATATAACCTTTCTGACATCTTATCCAATATAACATTATATTCTTTTGAAAAGCCAATGCTAGATGCATTGGATTTATGTCAATACATTTTTCTAAATACAAAACTTTTTTTTTTAATTTATTATTATTATTGCTTAAACTTTTAATGAAATCTAGATTTTAATAAAAAAAGCTTAAAATATTGATGTTGAAAGTTTTATTCTTTATATAAATAGCTTTTACACACGGTCCGCATTGTGTAAGTTTCTTTCTTGTACCTCGGGAATTCCTATTTCATTCTTACATTTTCAACCCGGCATGTCAAAAAATATTAATTTGGTACGAGATACCAATTATCACACCACTCATCTTATGAATACAGACCATTGATGAAACAAACAAATCCGGGTTCATATATGTTATGTTAGTAACGGATTTACTTTTAGACATTTAGTTAACATACATTGTATAAGACCAGAAATGAGAGGATAACTCTAGGATATCGAAGCTTCTCAACGCCTTTATATAGTTCAAACTGATTAGTGGATTCTCAATGAATATATATTAGTTTAACATAGTTTAACATTGCAATTACTTGCAATTACATTTTAACCACTCTAAGGTTAAGTTTTATAATAAACAAATACACTAACAACTTTTCATCTGGCATTGACTGTAGAAGTCACATAAACATTATATTAAATGCTAAGATAATTTTGAAACTGGCTATTCAAATCAAATGTCTGAAGATGTGAAAATCGATAACAATTGAAACTAATCTTAAAGAATACGGCATAAAAGTAAAACGTTACGTCACTAGTTAATGGTTATACAATCTGGCAAAAAAAGTTTAAAGTAAACTAAAACTAATAATAACAAATTCCAAAACAGCGAGAACAAACTCATTTTTACGTTTATTAAACGCAAACTTTGAGATGAAACGAGAGAAGCTGTTTACTCTCGGAATGTACTGCATATTGTAAATACTGTAGTTCTTAATACCTGTATATTTAATTCTCAACAAAGTAAATACCGAGTGACGAAAGCGAATCCACTGACAAAACTCCTGATATGAATTTTGCGACGAAAAAAACCACGAACATTTTTATTCACAAACGTAAACAAACACAAAAAATGTGAATGTGCTCGAAACGTTGCACAAATTGCATTTTTGTTTTTATTTTATTAGATTGATCAAGGCAATTTGGTTACACATTCACATTTTTTGTTTGTATTTTTTTTTGTTTGTTTTTTTGTTTGTTTGTTTGTTTGGCAACGTTCCGAACACATTCACATTTTTTGTGTTTGTTTACGTTTGTGAATAAAAATGTTCGTGGTTTTTTTCGTCGCAAAATTCATATCAGGAGTTTTGTCAGTGGATTCGCTTTCGTCACTCGGTATTTACTTTGTTGAGAAGTTTTTGTTTTGATATCAATAGTTTTGTAAAAGGATTGGAAACAAAATGCTGTGCGATTATTTTTCATGCAAATATATACTCATTTATTTGACCAACACATGGAACTATCTATAATGACATGAGGGACTCTCGTAGGGCCTTTAAAAACAAACTTAAATGGTGCCAAGACAATTCAGAACAGATTAAAATGGACATACTGGCTACGTCATATAGAAACAAACATTTTGGAAAATTCTGGCAACAAACAGACAAACTGAATACAAGATCGAATATTCCGGCTGAAGTAGGGGGAGCGAGCGGTTGCCGTAACATAGCAAATATGTTTAAAACACAATTTACAGTGGATCCCTGTGAGATCAATTTCGCCGAGGCTGGCAGGGGGGATATCATAAATAATGGGGAAAGCTTTGTACGTTTCACGTCTAGCGAAGTAGTAGATACAATAATGGGTATGAAGCGTGGAAAGTCGCCTGGACATGATGGCCTGAGTGTTGAGCATCTGCGACACGCTGGTGTGCACCTTTCTAGAGTCCTAGTTTTGTTGTACAATATTTGTATAAGCCACGGCTCCCTGCCGAACTCGATGACAAGGACAATAGTCGTGCCTATAATCAAGAATAGGGCGGGGGATGCGGCGGACAGAACCAACTACAGACCGATATCTCTTGCTACCATCATAGCCAAAATGCTTGACGGCTTGCCTGATACTCAACTTAGCAGAACAATTAACATACACGATGCGCAGTTCGGTTTTAGATCAGAGCTGTCAACTGAGAGCGCAGTATTGATAGAAAGACCCATGTGTTTGCGTGTTTTTTGGATCTGTCGAAGGCATTTGACCTCGTATCCTATAAAATTTTATGGCATAAGCTTGAAAAGGATAGCAGTTTAAGACCGGAGTTGATATCACTATTAAAGTACTGGTATGGTGCCCAAAGTAATGTGGTAAGATGGGGTGATGCACTTAGTGAACCATATAAATTAGGGTGTGGAGTAAGACAGGGGGGCCTGACGTCACCCAGATTGTTCAATCTTTACATAAACGGGCTCATAGAGAGGCTCATAGAGAGGCTCATAGATGGCGTAATGATGAACAATTTTAGTTACGCAGACGATATGGTTCTGTTGAGCCCGTCGGTCAGTGGTCTTCGAAGACTGATAAAAATCTGTGAGGAATATGCAAAGGAGAATGGACTGAGGTATAACGCTAAAAAGAGCGAAATTTTAATTTTTCGAGGAATAAACAAACAGTTAAATTTCATTCCTAAAATACATCTGTGTGGAACTTCTCTGAAACTAGTATCTGAATTTAAATACCTTGGTCATATTGTGAATGAACGCCTGGGTGATGATAGTGATATCGAGCGGGAGCGCAGGGCTCTGTCGGTTAGAGGCAATATGTTGGCCCGTAGGTTTGCACGGTGTTTGACACAGGTAAAATTAATATTATTTAAAGCCTATTGCCAGTCCTTTTACACGTGCAGCCTATGGGAGAACTATACGCGGCGGATATATAGCGCACTGCGTGTTCAGTACAACAATGTGCTGAGGGCTTTGTTGACGAAGCCTCGATACTGCAGTGCATCGGCAATGTTTGCGGAGGCTCGTGTAGACGACTTCTATGCGATAATACGAAAGCGGACCGCGTCCGCAATGACAAGATTACTGAACAGCTCCAACAGTCTTCTCAGCATATTGGCGTTAAAGCTAGACGCTCCCCTCTAGAGGTCCTGGGATAGTGTACACGTAGCATCGAAGCGTAGCGTATACTGACTGTAGGAGTATAGCGTTGAGTTATTTGTAGAATTAAAAAAAAATAAAATTAATTAGAACGATGAATTTCCATGAATTTTATTTTATTTAATTTCTTTAATAGTATTTTATGATTTTAATTTTATTTGATTTGAATTTAATTTATATTTATTTGAATTGAATTTATATTTAATTTTAATAATTTTATGAATTTTGTGCATTTTATTAATTTTATTTTTCTGTATAATTTGAGATTGTTATGTTGAATACTAACTACGAGTACTATTATAACATTAGTTACTTAAGTTAAAATGTTACTAACACTTATGGATGAATTATCTGAAATAAATTGATTTATTATTATTATTATTATTATTATTATTATTATTATTATTTGGAATAGTTGCCTCTGACAAAATGAGAGTATTTTGGCTCAGAGAATGAGCGTTGTAATGACAAAGACGAGACCTCGAGTTCGATTCCCACAGGTGCCCGATTTTTTTTTATTTGATTTTTTCAGTTTCCATTTATTTTTTTAATTCATTGCTTCAAAACAGAATTTCTTCAGTATTCGGATTTTTTTCTGTAAATTTTGTTTTATTGTTACAGACGGCAATGCGTTAGTGAGTTTATTCATTGTTTATTGTTGTTATCATGTGTTTATTTCTGTGCAACTAGCATTGAATTTTAACCGTGTTGTGAGTACGATTCTGGCTTTAAAAGTCATTTTTTGGCCATTTTTGGTCATTTTTCATGATTTTTTTAACTTCTCACGGCCATATCTCGAAATAACGAGTTTTCCCAGATATATGCTATATACCAAATTTTAGCTCTAATTTGGGGCTACGAATGAGGAAATTTTCGAAAAAATCGTTGGCGCCGTTTTCGAGAAAATGGCCGATCTGTCCCCGACCAGTTGGCCATTTTTTGCCTTTTGACCAAAAATGTCACGCCAACAAATGTTTTTGCCATTAAAATGGACATTATTCAAAAGATAAGCTTGAGACCTTTCCAATGATGCCCAATTTGTCAATGTACGTCAACTGGTTTGGCCACAGTCCCTGTACGAAAAATGGCCATTTTTGGCCTTTCGAGGGCTGGCCACGGCCAACATGGCGGCTAAATCGAAATGTCGTAGAACAAAAAAGTCTTAGTTTTTGATGTACTTCAATCCCTGAAAATTTGAACAAAATCAGTTGAAACTACGAATATACCCACACACAGACAAAGTAATCATCGATGGCGGCGCCAGTCAAAATTTTCAAAATGTCATATCTCATCAACCGGTGGTCGGATTTTGGCGTTTTTGGGCTTGTTGAAAAGGTTTTTTAAGGTGGAAATAAGTGATTTTATACTGGTGCGGAGCCAAAAACTAAATTTTAGTCTCATTTTTCAAACGGCCGTAGAGGTGAGGCGGTAGGTACATTGCTAAGTGTAAATGCATTTTCTGGGTCTATGGGCCAAGGTCTTTCTAAAAATACCACACTCATACCAGAAGGTCTCCTGTATAAAAAAATCGATATTGCGCGTATATATATAGAGTTAGACTTTCAGCACTATGGGTGCTTTCGTCACTCTGAGCTAGCTAACGCCCGCTTTGATGTATTTTTTTGGCAATTTAATATTTTATAATGTAATTTCATATATATCTTATTATCTCTGAAATTAAATTATTGTATTTGTTTTGAATTATCTCAACTGTTTATTATCTAAATATAGTTAATTAATGTTAACTTCTCCAATGTCTTATAAAACGGTTACAATGCAATGGTAGCAATGTCATAATGGAGCGACTAATATTGGTACTGCATAAAATACTTATTGTTGATACTTATCTTAACAAAGTAAAAAAAATAACATCTAGAAATGTCTTCCGAATTGAAACGTTAATATTGAATATAACATGTTTTGTTAATACTATTCCTTTCTCACATTCTCGGGATTAAAAGGGTTAGTCGTTAATTTTGAGTGACATGGTATATAATAACAAATCAAAGTCTATACAGTTTTAGGCCTTTTTTTTTAAATTTTTTTTTTAACCTCGAACCCATCATGGGTCCCACCGCATTCCAGGGGAGGAAGGCGGTGGGTATGTGAGACTCCTACTCACTAAACCAGACGGTTGCCGTCGCCGTCATGATGGGACACCGCGGGAACGCTTGCGCATACAACGGCGGCGCCCCGACGGACACAACGTAGAGGGCACCCCGCAACGAGAGGTCCCCTCCATAGTCGGCAGGCTTGATATATCGCGGGGGGGTCAAAGCCCACCTTAAGAAGAAGGCCGAAGCCCTCTTCTAGCCAAGCCCGGTCCGGAACCCAAACACCCGGGGGAGTCTATGCTCAACCCCAAGACGCCTGAGGACCTCGTCCAGGCCCAGCACCCTCGGCGGTGATCTTCCCGAAGAACGACCACCGTTCAGACCCCACATGAGCGGATAGCCAAGAACGACCCGGCTGACTGGCAGGGAGGACTGCCAGCGGACCGCCGCCGCGCAAGACCACCACTCAAAAAGGGAGCCCGACCTCGAACCCGACAGGCCTCTACTGCCGAACACGGTGGTCAACCGAGTCCAGCAAGAAAGAGGCATAAGTCGGAAACCCGCCAAGCCGGGGCTAACGATCGCAGAGCAAGATCGTGGTGTCACGCTCCACGAAGGTTAATCCGGGCACCATCTTTTGCTAGGAGAAACTACCGGCCGAACCGCTCCTTGGAGAGCGACTTCACAGGAAGAACCCCAAGCCCTAACCGCCCCCAAAACCCCGCAACCACGAGTCCACCCCAAGGTTTTTATATTAAAATTAAAATAGAATAGATAAGATAGTCATAGTGAAATATGAGCCAAATTTCATTATTACATATGAGAATGCGTTTTTGACTATGGGTGGTCACTAGACTAATACATGTAATACAATTATATTATTATATAGATATTCACAAGTACTGACTTGTGGATATCAAATATTATCGTGTCTATTACCAAATGTAGTTTTCGAGTTTCGGATATCACTACTAAACTAAATATGACGCCTTTTGATATACAATTTGGACAAGCTTGAGAACAGCGACAAGTGGCAGTCGGGTCAAATAGTGATATATCTGGGTATGATTTACAGTAACGCTGTGTTGTCACTTATGTAAATAGTTTTGAGTACAGTCGACATAGATCGTTGGCTATTTTGCTTTGGTAGAAACAATACTTCATACCCACTAGACTACTTTAACGAAATATAATCTTCTCCTTGTGATAACTTGTGATTGCTATATTATTACCGTATGTTAATTATAAATATCCCGTCCTATTTTCAAAAGGAATGTTTAAAGTTAACTGTATTAACAATATCGATTAAAAGTTAATTTAATTCGGCCTAAAGCTGTATAAAAGGCTTTGATATGTTACTATATACTATGTCATTCATGTTCAAAAATTAACGACTAACCCTTTTCATTCCTAGAATGTGAGAAAAAATAGTTATAAAAACAAGTTATGTTCAATATAAACGTTTCAATTCGGAAGATATTTATAGATGTGTTCCTTGTAAAAAAAATGCGTGCCTTATAACAGTCGCCCCATTATGACATTGCAACCATTGCATTGTAACCGTACTAAAATATATTTGAGAAGTAAATATTAATTAACTGTATTTAGATAATCAACAATTGAAAATATACAAAACAAATACATTAATTTAATTTCAGAGATAATGAGATAAATATAAATTATTTTATGATATATAAAATTGCCAAAACATTTACATTAAATATAAACGTACAATATTTACAATATGCAGTCCATTCCGAGAGTAATCTTCTCTCGTTTCATCTCAAAGTTTGCGTTTAATAAACATAAAAATGAGTTTGTTCTCGCTTATTTTATAGCTGTTTTGGAATTTGTTATTATTAGTTTTAGTTCACTTAATATTTTTTTTGCCAGATTGTTTAACCATTAACTATTTACGTATCGTTTTAGTTTATCGCCGTATGCTTTAAGATTAGTTTACATTTTTATCGGTTTTCACATCTTGACACATTTGATTTTAATGCCAAATATCAAAATTATCTTAGTATATAATATAATGTTTATGTGACTTCTACAGTCAATGCCAGATGAAGTTGTTGTTGTATTTGTTTGTTTGAAAACTATTAGTCTTAAGAGTGGTTAAAATGATTTTTTAATATCCTTAATAAAATTATTGTCTGTCACTTCTTGTTTTTATATCAAAAAAGAAATATTCTTACAGCATTATTTTTAAACACCGGTGTAATGTTTAATGCGTTTTTTACATATTTGATAAAGGTTTCATTTTTCATAACACGTGACTTATGAGAGTTTATGCCTTGTTATGCGCAATTCTTTATTTAAATCCT
Source organism: Melinaea menophilus ssp. n. AW-2005 (assembly GCA_918358695.1). NCBI lineage: Eukaryota > Metazoa > Arthropoda > Insecta > Lepidoptera > Nymphalidae > Melinaea > Melinaea menophilus. The sequence continues at coordinate 2,798,612 of OU911049.1, forward strand.
TAAACAAAAACCGCCTTTATTTTTGAAGGGTAAGGGCTATAATTGTACATTGTCCAAGTTCTCGCAAAATACTGACATGTTGATAAATGAATCGCGAAGACAATTTTGATATCTCTGAGAAATATTTGGACTGTATTGTGGTTTTTATTATTAAAATAGTGTATTACTAATACAAAAAAAAAAAATACAATTTTCTTTTATGTCTCGTTACTATAAGAGTTTCCACGGTTGTCCCGTGGAAACTCCAGAAGGAAAGTAAATTACACGGACAACTTTTTAAGACCGTATTAATTATAAAACATAGTGTTAAATTTTAAAATATTTTTATATTGTTTTTGGCATTATATAATTATATGTATAGCTTCGAGATCTATAAACGATATATATTGCTATTAATATAAAAACAAGCGGAGACATTTTTATTATAAACGTCGTATTCATAACGCATGTCCATACGTATAGTTAACATTTTATATTCAGTAGAAACTGGGAGAATATTTAAAATAAATAGAGGACATTTACTGTGAGGAGAATTGAGTTCAAGGAGATGATTTTGAAAGGTTTACTCAACAAGATTGTTGTATTTTTAACTAATATGTACATAACATAACAAAAGGAAAACGGAATAAAGTTTATCGAATTAATATAATTTGATGTAAAATAAAAACAAAATAGTAACATGCCGATCAATTATACAATCAAGAAAGTATTTCTTAATAAAAAAAATATTATTAAATAGCTGACGATTGTTAAAATTTAAATAGAGACTGAGGTGAGTAAAATTAGTTAAAAATTTATATAAAACAAAGTGTTAGTAAGTTAATAAGATTCAGAAATAAATATCTAATAATGATAACTTGTATAAAATGCGATAGTGATTTTGCTTTTAGTATAGCAGATGAGGGAACGGGGTACATTACACTTTTTTTCGCGCTATATGATATTGAAATGCTATTATTTATACACACAAACATATTCAAAATAACATTAGCATGATCTAATAAAGCTTTTTTTTGGTTTGTAGATGTAATGAAAGTCAATACGCCTTTACCGCATCTCAGTGCTTGAGTCTGATTTGAAGGATGGCTAGGAAGTCATTTTGAATCCTAAAATCCTGCAAGTAAAATGTAGAAAGTCAACATAGCCATAGATTATATGAGGAGCTGATCGAACGCAATTAACTACCTATTTAATCCGAATTCATTATTGATGGTTCAGTAGTAATTGATTTTGGATGATTCAAATATTGTGCCTCCCATATGTTTCTTAATTCACAATAAATGAAGAAAGGAAGTCTCTTCTTAAGTTACAATAAATGAAGAAAGAATGGATGTAAAAGTAAACAAATTAATAAAAATTCTAATAAACTCATAAATAATAAGTTTGCAGGAAGAAAATTTAAACATCTCAAATATAAAAAAAATATTTTTTAGGAATATGGTTTACATTCGCAGGTATTATTTCTTCAGTAAAGTCTAGAATTCAATATTAAGTTTGCTCAAACACCGCATAATTATGAGATTATACTGAACTTGATATTTATTATTTATAAATTTTACCTACCTAAATAAAATTGGATATTTAAAGAAGCAAAAATTTAGAATAAATATTATTATATATATACTTTTAATTAATATTTTTATTATATTATCTAACCTATGTAAATAAAAATGAAATACCTACTATTTTCAAAGCCACTGTTTTGGGATGAAACAGGAATTTTGGTAAATATTTTAAAGATAATAATAATAATATTTTCTTGTAATAATAATATGATGGCCAAGTTTCAATTATTCTTCTTAAATCTTTAGGATGTCTTAAATCTTTAGAACTTGAAACTAACGATCAACAAACCCTTGGGAAATTCAGGGCGAAGTGATAATCTCAAAAGGATTGTTTATTTAGCATTAACATAATATATTATGTTACAACGGCACCACTTTGTTTCTATATAATATTTTATATCTAACATATCTGTTAATTATTTATTATTTAATTTGCAAAAAAAAATATGTGTAAAAATACCGTTAGATAGAATAACTGATGTGTATATATCCTTTGTGAAAATGCATTTTCTAAAAATAAGTCTTGAAAATAATATTTGCTTATCTATTCCAATACGCATAGTTACTTTATATAAATACAATAATCGTACTTTTTCTTTAACATAGTACAAAACTTTCATACGGTTAGTTCTTAAATGGCATGGAATTTATTTAAAGTAAATCACTAAACCATTTTAACACTTAATTGGTTTTGGGTTAATTTAGCTTTATGTCTTTCTCGTTCACTTAACATAATTGTTGCTAGTTTGTTAGTTACAAGACGAAATTTTATTGCTACGAAGATTCGTTGTTATTGTGGCAGCGTTTTAAATTGCAGTAATTCATTGTTGCAGTAATGTTATAATTTTTAAGAGAATAAGAATAAATATATAAATATATATTGATAAAAAAATTCTTAAAAATACTATTTTAATACTAAATATTATCAAGAATACTATGACTACATCAATATATATATATATATATATATATATATATATATATATATATATATATATATATATATATATATATATATATATATATGTATATATATATATATATATATATATATATATGACATGCCTCAGAATAAATGGTTTATTTTTACGTTTATTTTCGTATCGTAATAAAATACAATTTGAAGAGCGAAGCAAACCTTGAAAGGTATTATAGCAAAATATCGATTCGATCGATCCTTTCAGGTTATTAAGGGTATAGTAACAAAGAAATACATACGAGAATTGGGTTTACATTCGTCCGGTTATAAGGAATTATTGGACTTTAAAGTCTGAAGAAAAAGTAGGATTGAGAACCGATCGAATAGCCTTATGTTGACTGGATGAACACGGTCTTTGAATAGAATCGGATAGTATTTATTGTTCCATTTCTTACTGAAGTTTGACCTACCATTCTTTAGTCATTCCTTTTTATTTTTTTGTTAGGTACTGTATTTATTATAACCTACTTTAACAAATAATATCAATATTATAATAATCTTAAAACATATAAACATTATAGAAGAATATAATCAATAAGTCTTAAGCATTAAATAATTTGAAACACTAACAAACCTTTAAACATCAGAATTTAATACGTAATTGTGGTTAGATTTTAAGACCAATGAAATAAAAGAGTAGACCATGCTCCAATTCATTCTGCAATAAATGGAACTTGAAAATAGTCTTTAGACAATCTTACAATGGTTCGCTTTTATACTGCATCTACATTGTACTTTAAGGAGATAAATTTTCAGTTCGATTCTATCCTCATTTACGTTTCATTTACAGTTTTTACAAATTGGTATCATAAATCTTTGTTGCACGTTACTTTTATTGATTACCTAAATCCTTATATGCTTATAACAAAACATAATTTCATTATATATCTTACAATAAAAAATAGCTTGTCTCATACATCATACTCATGAAAAAGCAAACGGGCCAAGCAAACAGTTTTCCTTTCATTCGTCTCTGCAGAAATCAACTTGAAATAGTTCATAACCTGTTGCTGAGCAAACATTACCGACCTCGCAAGATAGATGGTTGTGGTTTGATTTAATACTCGTTTTGTTGGTTCAAGTTCTAGAATTTTCTATTTGTTCTTTTGATAAATGGTACGAGGTACAATATCATTGATGTTAGTGTTGAATAGATTATTATTTATACCGTTCTTGCTATGTTTTTATTAGTACAGTTGATACTTAGAGGATTTAATGTTCTCTTCGTTACGCTATTATCTAAATTTATTTGTTTTAAAAAGGTGATGTTAATTTTATAGATATAAAGAATATATTTTTCTTTCTTATTTTAAGAATAAAAGTTATCTCATTAAAACAGTGACCCATTGGTAACCCATTGGTTCACAAAGAGAGAAAATATAATATTAATAATACAAAACTGAAGTTCTGAAGAACTAAACTATGTTATAAAAAACCTAAGAACGTTACTCAAAAGCCAAATAGAATTCATGTTCCGGTCCGTGATAAAAAGCTCTCATGAACACATTCGACATATAAAATTAATCTGAATTATTGCTATATCATATCATCTCAAGTCTTCTGCTGAACTTCGATTAAACCGAAGTAATTCGTTATTACCAATAGTCCTTTAATGACATTTGACTATAGTCAAATATTCAATCCATATTTAAAATATTTGATATTATCTTCAATATACTTAGTTTTATTTTTCTTATATAAATAATACGGTATATACAAATATACCGATTAATATATTATAACAAGAATTTCTTGGCGTCTAGCCCACCTGACTTGTACTTTGATCTAAATAAGTAAGGAAGCGAGAAAATTCATACTTTCTTAAAGCTTAAAATATTACAGATAAATATTAAAGATGCCAATTCGGTAGATTGAAAAGTTATATTTTAGATACATTATGCAATATGTAAGTTGTATAATATTATTATGAAAATCTTTTTATATTAAAATTAAAACAGAATAGATAAGATAGTCATAGTGAACAATTTATTTGCAGGAAAATATGAACAAAATTTCATTATTACATATGAGAATGCGTTTGTGACTATGGGTGGTCACTGGACTAATACATATAATAGAATTATATTATTATATAGATATTCACAAGTACTGACTTGTGGATATCAAATATTATCGTATCTATTACCAAATGTAGTTTTCGAGTTTCGGATATCACTACTGAACTAAATATGACGCCTTTATGTATACAATTTGGCCAAGCTTAAGAACAGCGACAAGTGGCAGTCGGGTCAAATAGTGATATATCTGGGTATGATTTACAGTAACGCTGTGTTGTCACTTATGTAAATAGTTTTGAGTACAGTCGACATAGATCGTTTGCCATTTTGCTTTGGTAGAAACAATACTTCATACCCACTAGATTACTTTAACGAAATATAATCTTCTCCTTGTGATAACTTATTACCGTATGGTAATTTTAATTATCCCGTTCTATTTTTAAAAGGAATGTTTAAAGTTAACTGTATTAACAATATCGATTAAAAATTATTTTAATTCGGCCTAAAGCTGTATAAAAGGCTTTGATATGTTATTATATACTGTGTCATTCAAAATTAACGACTAACCCTTTTCATTCCAAGAATGTAAAAAAAAATAGTTATAAAAACACGTTATGTTCAATATAAACGTTTCAATTTCGAAGATATTTATAGATGTGTTCCTTGTAAAAAAAAATGCGTGCCTTATAATAGTCGCGCCATTATGACATTGCAACCATTGCATTGTAACCGTACTATAATATATTTGAGAAGTAAATATTAATTAACTATATTTAGATAATCATCAATTGATATAATTCAAAACAAATAAACTAATTTAATTTCAGAGATAATAAGATAAATATAAAATTATATTATAAAATATTAAATTGCCAAAAACTACAATATTTACAATATGCAGTACATTCTGAGAGTAAACAGCTTGTCTCGTTTCATCTCAAAGTTTGCGTTTAATAAACATAAAAATGAGTTTGTTTCTCGCTTATTTTATCGCTGTTTTGGAATTTGTTATTATTAGTTTTAGTTCACTTTTTTGCCAGGTTGTTTAACCATTAACTAGTGACGTATCGTTTTAGTTTATTGCCGTATGTTTTAAGATTAATTTAAATTGTTATCGATTATCTTCTTGACACATTTGATTTTAATGCCAAGTGTCAAAATTATCTTAGTATATAATATAATGTTTATGTGACTTCTACAGTTAATGCCTGATGATATATGCAATTGTAATAATTTGTTTATAGTAGTCTATGGTAACTTTATATTGTCTATGCGAGAGGCCCTTTGGAACATAGTAAAGATGTAAAACGGACTGAAATGAAGTGCTTAATTTATAAAATAAGATCCACGAGAATCCTCAATAGTGGTAGCAGAGCGTGGTTACGTAAAAAGATTAAAAAATAAATAAAAATAAGCATGTGCATAATGGCGGAATTAAAACTTAACCTGACACAATTTGATGGACAAAGATATTCAACGTGGATTTATAGACTGAAAAGTGTTTTAAGAGAATACGATTGTGAAGAGGCGATTAAAGACAAATTTTTTCAAGAATGTTGAGAATAAAAAAGCCGAAGCGAAAAATACGGCATATGGAATAATACAAAATATGGAGAAAAAAATTGTTAAAAAAAATACAAGGAGAAAAATATTTCTTAGGAGAAAATTGAATGACAGAAAGTATGTCGATGGCATGGACATGATGAGACATATCAATGAGATGGAGGAGATTTTTGCAGATTTGCGTGAGGCATAAAGTCCATTAACCGAAGAGGAGAAAATAAACAACTTGATATTGACAATGCCCAAAAGTTATGATATATTATTTACCACATTAGAAACACTCATAGATTTGACTATTGATTTTGTTAAATAGAGATTATTAGGAGAAGAGAAGAAAAGAAAGAAATAACCATCATAAAGACAGAATGAATATGTAGACAATGCGTTTTTATGCTTTAGTTGCGGTTTACCAGGGCACAAGCATTTCCAGTGTAGGAATAACAATCAAGGATATAAGAGAGGATGAGTAAATATAGGAGGATAATGTAGAAGAGTGAAAGTAAGAGGCTATTACAATAATAATTACGAAGGAGCAAGAGATCATGGAGAAGTTAACAGAGAGTGACAGTTTCAGGAAGAGGAAAAGGTTTTCATGGACATAGGTACAAAGGATCATCGACATATGCGTTTCATATAGAATACAGTGGAGGACAGCATGATACAGTATATTATAATGAGAATGAAGTGTATTATAATTCATCAAAGAGTGAGGAAAATGATTTTATTTGATTTCGTGATAGATTCTGGATGTTCGGATCATCTTACAAACAATAATGATTTATTTGCGAACTATGTTAAATTAAAAAACCCAAAGATAATTTCAGCAGCAAAAAATGGCGTAACTTTGAAGGCAATAGGTATTGGAAATATGAAAGTTAAATGTTTTGTAGATAAGAGAGTTTCAGAATTTACTATTAAAAATGTGTACTTATATTCCTGACTTGAGAAAAAAATTACTGTCTGTATCTAAAATGGAGTGTCATTTGTTTAGAGTGGTGTTTTGTTCAGGTAAAGTAAGAATTTATAAATATAATGAAATAGCAATGATTGGAAATAATGAGGGTGCGCTGTATACTGTAAAATTGAAAACTCAGAAATTTTATTTTAACTATGTTTATGACAATGGTGAGATGACACTGTGGCACAAAAGATTTAGACATTTAGGATTGAGATATTGTCTCTCACTTCTTGTTTTTATTTAATATCTACCAAAGAAATATTCTTAAAGCATTATTTTTAAACACCGGTGTAATGTTTAAAGCGTTTTTTTACATATTTGATAAAGGTTTCATTTTTTTTAGCACGTGACTTATGAGAGGTTATGCCTTGTTATGCGCAATTCTTTATATAAATCCGTAAACAAAAACCGCCTTCATTTTTAAAGAGTAAGGGCTATAATTGTACATTGTCCAAGTTCTCGCGTAATACTGACATGGTGATAAATGGACCGCGAAAACAAATTTGATATCTCTGAGTAATATTTGGACTGTATAGTGGTTTTTATTATTAAAATAGTGTATTCCTAATACATAAATGTAAAATTTTCTTATCTTTATATGTCTGGTTACTAAGTTGTCTGCCTATAAGTTGTCCCGTGGAAACTCCAGTACAGTCAGACAGAAGGAAAGTAAATGACACGGATAACTTTTTAACACTAAACCTACCAAGTACCGGTCAAATTGACCGTTCTTAAAATTTTGTAAAACTTACACATTTTTAAACGTTATAATATCGTTATCAAACTACATGACAATTCTTAGAATATGCATATAATATTTTCTTCACTCTGTACTTTTAGTTATTTCCATTATTACCTGCGTTATATAATAAAATAACTTTTAATTTGACGGCGTGCGGTAGGAATAGGTATACAAGAATTGTCGATAGGTTTAGTGTTAAGACCGTGCATAATAATTATAAAATATAATGTTAAATTGAAAAATATTTTTATATGGTTTTGGCATTATATAATTTGTATACAGCTTCAAGATCTATAAACAATATATATTGCTGTTAATATAAAAACAAGCGGATACATTTGTATTATTAACTTCGTATTCATAACGCATGTCCATACGTTTACTATACCTTTTATATTCAGTAGAAACTGGTAGAATATTCAAAATAAATAGAGGACATTTACTGTGAGGAGAATTGAGTTGAGGAGATGATTGTGATAGGTTTACTCAACAAGATTGTTGTATTTTTAACTAATATGTACATAACATAACAAAAGATTGAGAAAATTGTCTCGTGCAAAAAGTAAAGTCATGACCTCTGAAGCAGTTAGGACCACCATTCATTCACCATTTTAGACCAACAAGTTGAATAAATAATAATTTTTATAAATTGGCTCTAATGACGTTACTTCTTTCTTAATTTAAAATGATTTTAATCTCTAGTAGTTTTATTTCTTTAGTTTAAGGAATAAAATCGTTAATTTCAAAGTTATTTCAATACATATATTGTAGTTATCGGAATCGTGTTATTTGTTGACTGCAAATGAAATCACTACTCTCGCCTAATGGTTGTCAAAGATATCACATGTCCTCATGCTTCATAACCACGTCCCTACACCAAAACAAACACTATTGTTTTGCTTATCATAACGTAATAAAGTTTATCGAATTAATATAATTTGATGAAAAATAAAAACAAAATAGTAACATGCCGATCAGGTATACAATCAAGAAAGTACTTAATAAAAAAAATATTATTAAATAGGCGACGATTGTTAAAATTTAAATAGAGTCTGAGGTGAGTAAAATAAGTTTAAAACTTATATAAAACAAAGTGTTAGTAAGTTAATAAGATTCAGAAATAAATATCTAATAATGATAAATTGTATAAAATTGCAATAGTGGTTTTGCTTTTAGTATAGCAGTTGTGGTAACGGGGTAAATTACATTTTTCTTCGCGCTATATGATATTGAAATGCTATTATTTATACACACAAACATATTCAAAATAACATTAGCATGATCTAATAAAGCTTTTTTTTTGGTTTGTAGATGTAATGAAAGTCAATACGCCTTTACCGCATCTCAGTGCTTGAGTCTGATTTGAAGGATGGCTAGGAAGTCATTTTGAATCCTAAAAGCCTGCAAGTAAAATGTAGAAAGTCAGCATAGCCATAGATTATATAAGGAGCTGATCGAATGCAATTAAATACGTACTTAATCCGAATTCATTATAGATAGTTCAGTAGTAATTGATTTTTGATGATTCAAATATTGTGCCTCCCATATGTTTCTTAAGTCACAATAAATGAAGAAAGGAAGTCTCTTCTTAAGTTACAATAAATGAAGAAAGAATGGATGTAAAAGTAAACAAATTAATAAAAATTCTAATAAACTCATAAATAATAAGTTTGCAGGAAGAAAATTTAAACATCTCAAATATAAAAAAAATATTTTTTAGGAATATGGTTTACATTCGCAGGTATTATTTCTTCAGTAAAGTCTAGAATTCAATATTAAGTTTGCTCAAACACCGCATAATTATGAGATTATACTGAACTTGATATTTATTATTTATAAATTTTACCTACCTAAATAAAATTGGATATTTAAAGAAGCAAAAATTTAGAATAAATATTATTATATATATACTTTTAATTAATATTTTTATTATATTATCTAACCTATGTAAATAAAAATGAAATACCTACTATTTTCAAAGCCACTGTTTTGGGATGAAACAGGAATTTTGGTAAATATTTTAAAGATAATAATAATAATATTTTCTTGTAATAATAATTTGATGGCCAAGTTTCAATTATTCTTCTTAAATCTTTAGGATGTCTTAAATCTTTAGAACTTGAAACTAACGATCAACAAACCCTTGGGAAATTCAGGGCGAAGTGATAATCTCAAAAGGATTGTTTATTTAGCATTAACATAATATATTATGTTACAACGGCACCACTTTGTTTCTATATAATATTTTATACCTAACATATCTGTTAATTATTTATTATTTAATTTGCAAAAAAAAATATGTGTAAGAATACCGTTAGATGGAATAACTGATGTGTATATATCCTTTGTGAAAATGAATTTTCTAAAAATAAGTCTTGAAAATAATATTTGCTAATCTATTCCAATACGCATAGTTACTTTATATAAATACAATAATCGTACTTTTTCTTTAACATAGTACAAAACTTTCATACGGTTAGTTCTTAAATGGCATGGAATTTATTTAAAGTAAATTACTAAACCATTTTAACACTTAATTGGTTTTGGGTTAATTTAGCTTTATGTCTTTCTCGTTCACTTAACATAATTGCTGCTAGTTTGTTAGTTACAAGACGAAATTTTATTGCTACGAAGATTCGTTGTTATTGTGGCAGCGTTTTAAATTGCAGTAATTCATTGTTTCAGTAATGTTATAATTTTTAAGAGAATAAGAATAAATATATTAATATATGTTGATAAAAAAATTCTTAAAAATACTATTTTAATACTAAATATTATTCAAGAATACTATGACTACATCAATATATATATATATATATATATATATGACATGCCTCAGAATAAATGGTTTATTTTTATGTTTATTTTCGTATCGTAATAAAATACAACTTGAAGAGCGAAGCAAACCTTGAAAGGTATTATAGCAAAATATCGATTACTAAAAGTAACTCTATACGATTCGAACCTTTCAGGTTATTAAGGGTATAGTAACAAAGAAATACATACGACTTGGGTTTACATTCGTCCGGTTATAAGGAATTATTGGACTTTAAAGTCTGAAGAAAAAGTAGGATTGAGAACCGATCGAATAGCCTTATGTTGACTGGATAAACACGGTCTTTGAATAGAATCGGATAGTATTTACTGTTCCATTTCTTACGGAAGTTTGACCTGCCATTCTTTAGTCATTCCTTTTTATTTTTTTGTTAGGTACTGTATTTATTATAACCTACTATAACAAATAATATGAATATTATAATAATCTTAAAACATATAAACATTATAGAAGAATATAATCAATAAGTCTTAAGCATTAAATAATTTGAAACACTAACAAACCTTAAACCATCAGAATTTAATACGTAATTGTGGTTAGATTTTAAGACCAATGAAATAAAAGAGTAGACCATGATCCAATTCATTCTGCAATAAATGGAACTTGAAAATAGTCTTTAGACAATCTTACAAGGGTTCGCTTTTATACTGCATCTACTTTGTACTTTAAGGAGATAAATTTTCAGTTCGATTCTATCCTCATTTACGTTTCGTTTACAGTTTTTACAAATTGGTATCATAAATCTTTGTTGCACGTTATTTTTATTGATTACCTAAATCCTCATATGCTTATAATAAAACATAATTTCATTATATATCTTACAATAAAAATAGTTTGTCTCATACATCATACTGATGAAAGAGGAGAAGCAAACGGGCCAAGCAAACAGTTTTCCTTTCATTCGTTTCTGCAGAAATCAACTTGAAATAGTTCATAACCTGTTGCTGAGCAAACATTACCGACCTCGCAAGATAGATGGTTGTGGTTTGATTTAATACTCGTTTTGTTGGTTCAAGTTGTAGAATTTTCTATTTGTTCTTTTGATAAATGGTACGAGGTACAATATCATTGACGTTAGTGTTGAATAGATTAAAATTTATACCGTTCTTGCTATGTTTTTGTTAGTTACAGTTTATACTTTGAGGATTTAATGTTCTCTTCGTTATGTTATTGTGTGAGAAATCTATTTGTTTTAAAAATTTGATGTTAATATTATAGATGTAAAGAATATCTTTTGGTTCTTCTTTATTTTAAGAATAAAAATTATTTAATTAAAACAGTGATTAGTAATCCAGTGGTTCACTAAGAAAGAAAATATAGTATTAATAATTCAAAACTGAAGTGGTACCACTTGGTGACAGATCGCGGCCTTGGTTTGATGCCTCTGTCAGGGCTGCAGCAGCTGGCAAACGGCAGGCTTATCAAGATTGGGCCAATGCGTTAGTCATTAAGGATCCAAAATCTAGAGTTCTGAAGAGTTGTATTTACAACCGTGCCTCCAGATTCTTCAAATGGCAAATCGCTACAGCAAAGTTCAAGCATGTCGTCTAAATTGGGGATCAACTGGAAAAGTACCCGCAAATTCTGGACGCTTTCAAAGGCCACTCTGGCCAACTTTAGCCAGTCATCCCTACCGCTGTTGCAAGTGGGGAATGACTCACTGGCTCACACGGCAAAAGAGAAAGCCGATCTCTTGGGCACTCTTTTCGCCTCCAACTCGACTTTGGACGACCAGGGGAAGACACCGCCTATCATCCCGCGGTGTCAGAGTTCAATGCCGGAAATAGTTTTTAGACAAAAAACTATCAGGCAGACTCTATTTTCCTTGGACGTTCATAAGTCGAGTGGACCGCATGGCATTTCTCCATTGGTGCTACGAACGTGTGCCCCTGAGTTGACTCCAGTGCTAACGCGTCTATTTCGGCATTCCTACCTTAAAGGCGTAGTCCCGGTGTCATGGAAGTGTGCCCTTGTCCATCCGATCCCTGAAAAAGGTGATAGCTCGGACCCAGCTTAGTACAGACCTATCGCCATTACCTCCCTTCTCTCCAAAATTATGGAGATACTTATCAACCGACAGGACCTAACGTACCTCGAGGATCACCACTTGATCAATGACCGACAGTATGGCTTTCGCCATGGTCGATTAGCTGGTGATCTTCTGTTATACCTAACGCACCGTTGGGCAGCGGTTATTGAAAGCGAGGGAGAGGGTCTGTCAGTTAGTCTGGATATGGCAAAAGCCTTCGATCGTGTATGGCACAAGGGGCTTCTTTCGAAGCTACCTTCCTATGGGTTTCCCGACAGTTTATGCAAGTGGATCACCACTTTACTTACTGGGCAGAGCATACAGGTCGTTCTCGACGGTGACGTGAACGTTGGTGTACCCCAAGGCTGCGTGCTATCCCCAATTCTGTTCCTCCTGCACATCAATAATATGTTGGATATTCCCAACATACATTGTTAAGCGGATGACAGCACTGGGTATTCCGGTCGTGCAGGTCTCTCTTGGGAAAACGTCGATGAGTGTCGAAACTTGTGTCTTCAATAGAGACCTCCCTGGGGATGGTCTCTGAGTGCGGTGAACTGAACCTTGTTCAGTTTAATCCCCTAAAGACACAGGTTCGCGCTTCGAGAGCACTCCTCTTATTGCCTCGCCAAGTATCAGAATACTGAGTCTCGACATTTCGAGCGACTGTCAGTTTCATGGTCATCTGGAGAGCAAGGCCAAGTTGGCCTCGATGAAATTGGGAGTGATCAATAGAGCGAGACACTATTTCAAACCTGGCCAGAGACTTGCGCCCTATAAGGCGCAGGTCCGGCCACACATGGAGTACTCGTCTCTGGTCCGGATCACCCAAATATCAGCTTCTACCAGTTGACCGCGTACAACGGAGAGCCGTTCGGATTTTTGGAGACCCGATGCTCTGCGAACGACTGGACTCTTTGGCATTGCGTAAAGACGTGACTTTTTTGTGCGTCTTCTACCACATTTACAACGGGGAGTGTTCCGAAGAACTATTCAATCTGATGTCTACCGCCAAATTTTACCACCGCACAGCTCGCCATCGCCTCCTTTACCATCCATACCACCTAGATGTTTGGCGATCTTCCACTGTGTGGTTTTCAAGGACTTTTTTCCCACGTTCCTCTTTTATGTGGAACGAACTTCCTTCGGCGGTATTTCCAGATCGATACGACATGGGTACCTTCAAAAAAGGCATATATTCCTATTTCCAAGCCGGCAACGCTCTTGTGAATCCTCGGATGTTGCAAGAGTTCATGGGCGGCGGTGATCACATATCAACTGTGACCCGCAAGCTCGTTTGCCCTCCTCTAATGTACAAAAAGAGGGTCTGAAAAAGTTAATGTGTATTCAAAAACCTAAAGACGTTCTTCAAAAGCCAAATAGAATACATGTTCCGGTTCGTAGTTTTATGGACACATTTGGCATATCAAATTAATTTTAAGTATTTCTATAATATATCATACCTTTTCAAGTCTTCTGATGAATTTCGACTAAACTGAAGTAATTCGTTATTACCAATAGTTCTGTACGGAAAATTGACTATAGTCAAATATTCAATGCATGTTTAAAATATTTAATATTATCTGCAATATACTTAGTTTTATTTTTCTTATATAAGTAAGACGGTTATCTACAAATATACTGATTAATATAATATTTTTCGTCGGAATTTATATTATAACAAGAATTTCTTGGCGCCAAGCCCACCCGACTTGTACTTTGATCGAAATAAGCAAGGAAGCGGGAAATTTCATACTTTCTTAAAGCTTAAAATGTTGCAGATAAATATTAAAAAGGCTAATTCAGTACATTGAAATGAAGTTATATTTTAGATAGATTATGCAAATTGTAAGTTGTATAATGTTATTATGAAAATCTTTTTATATTAAAATTAAAACAAAATAGATAAGACAGTCATAGTGAACAATTTATTTGCAGGAAAATATGAACCCAATTTCATTATACATATGAGAATGCGTTTGTGACTATGGGTGGTCACTGGACTAATACATATAATAGAATTATATTATTATATAAATATTCACAAGTACTGACTTGTGGATATCAAATATTATTGTGTCTATTACCAAATGTAGTTTTCGAGTTTCGGATATCACTACTAAACTAAATATGACGCCTTTTGGTATACAATTTGGCCAAGCTTGAGAACAGCGTGTATGATTTACAGTAACGTTGTGTGTTGTCACTTATGTAAATAGTTTTGAGTACAGTCGACATAGATCGTTTGCCATTTTGCTTTGGTAGAACAATACTTCGTATCCACTAGACTACTTTAACGAAATATAATCTTCTCCTTGTGATAACTTGAGATTGCTATATTACCGTATGTTAATTATAAATATCCCATTCTATTTTCAAAAGGAATATTTAAAGTTATTTATTTAACTAAATTTATTTAACTGTATTAACAATATCGACTTAAAGGTAATTTAATTCGGTCTAAAGCTGTATAAAAGGCTTTGATTTGTTATTATATACTATGTCATTCAAAATTAACGACTAACCCTTTTCATCTCGAGAATGTGAGAAAGTAATAATAGTATCAAAACATGGTATATTCAGTATAAACGTTTCAATTCGGCAAATATTTCTAGATGTTATTTCTCTTACTTTGTTAAGATAAATATCACCAATAAGTATTTTATGCTGTCCCCATATTAGTCGCTCCATTATGACATTGCAACCATTGTATTGCAACCGCATTATAATATATTTGAGAAGTTAGCATTAATTAACTATAGAATATATAATTAACAATGGAGATAATTCAAAACCAATACCCTAATTTAATTCCAGGGATAATAAGATAAATATGAAATTGAATTGAATAACGTATTGAGAACTACAATGTTTACAATATGCAGTCCATTTCGAGAGTAAACAGTTTCTCTCGTTTCATCTCAAAGTTTGCGTTTAATAAACATAAAAATGAGTTCGTTCTCGCTTATTTTATCGCTGTTTTGGAATTTGTTATTATTACTTTTAGTTCACTTTATTTATTTATTTTTGCAAGATTGTTTAAGTATTAACTATTGTCGTAAAGTTTTAGTTTACTGCCGTATGCCCCAAAATTATCGATTTTCACATCTTGATATATTTGATGTGAATACCCAGTGTCAAAATTATTTTAGCATATAATATAATGTTTATGTAACTTCTTCAGTCAATGCTAGATGAATAGTTGTTATTATATTTTTGTTAGAAAACTATTAGTCTTAGAATGGTTAAAATTATTTGTTAATATCTTAAATAAAAAATCGATATAATAGCACCGTTTTTAAAACTGAAAGTAATAGGAATGTTAAACTATGTTAAAATAATATATATATATATATATATATTGAGAATCCACTAATCAGTTCGAAATATTTAAGGGCGCTAAGAAGCCTAGAATAAAACTATGAGACGCGTCGAATTTCTATTATATAGATAATAGAAATTCGACGCGTCTTGAATGAGAAGATGACTATAGAGTCATCCTCTCATTTCTGATCTTATACAACGTATGTTAAATATGTCTACAAGTAAATCCATTACTAACGTAACATATATGAACTCGGATTTGTTTTTTTTTCATCAATCTATATTGATAAAATGAGTGGTGTGCTGATTGGTATGTCGTACCAATGTAACATTTTTAACATGCTAATAAATTGTTTGCTGCATTGATATTTTTAAGTAATACCACCGTCTTAACACTTGTTTTATATTGTTTATGCTTTGAGCAAGTCGTTGGGCTTAACAGTGTAACATAAGATTATATTTCAGATATTAATCTAATATAATATTAAAGAAAGTCCTCCAAATCAGTCTGTTTGTATTGCTTATACATTTTTATTGTAAATTGTAATTGACTTTTAATATATCACTGATTGAATATGGATTATAATAGTTTTTTTTTAGAATCACTTACCGGTTTTTTTTGTTCGATTTTTACTTAAAGATGTATCAGCGATCAGTTTAGGTTTATTATATATATAAAATTTACTGAAATATAAGAATTATTGTTACGGAGATCGCGAGAACTTAAAAAATATCATCTAGTGTGAGCTCGGGTGCGCCGCGTAAACCACCTAGATAGAGAGATATACTAAAGTAATAGTACTAGAATAATGTATAAAGAATTCCTCGATAGCTGGGTGGACTTATGGTTAATTATGCATGTGGTGTATGTGTTTTAAGTTTAGAATAATTATTTTAATATTCAAAATTTCAACCATAATATTACGTTATTTTAGAGGTAGTTTTCTTCAGTTCATTATTAATCCTTATCTAAATAAATGAGTTTGTTAGCTTTAACTTTTAATATCGATCAAAATAATAATAATCTTTTACATTATATGAATCTAAGAAGATATTATAGATTTAAAATTATACGGCACGAAAAATAATAATAGCTCTGCGAGCTCCAAGATATGCCGGGTTCAAAATGTAAGAATGAAATAGGAAGTCCCGAGGTACAATAAAGAAACACAGACAATTTCTTTAATAAAATTCTTGATTTCATTAAAAGTTTAAATAATAATAATAATAAATAAAAAAACCTTTGTATATAGAAAAAAATGTATAGACATTTATCGCAAAATTAAAGTGTTCTATCTGATTATTTTTGTACAAAAAAAAATACAACTTTGTTTAATTTTCTGGAAGGTAAAAGTCAGAATTGGAAACGTGACAAAATTTTATAAACGCTTGTTCATTTATATATTTATTAAATTAACCGTCGACCTATGGAAAACCGTTCCGTGCCATTGATACCAAATTTAGCATTTTATATTATACCGAAAGAAGGAAATATCTACCAGGTTACGTGGTTTATAAAAAAAAATATTACGGTTGTGAGACCATTCTATACTTTAAACTTGAAAATTCAAGGCATCTAGCATTGGTTTTTTTAAAGAAATCATGTTATATTGGATTAGATGTCAGAAAGATTATATTAAGTAAAATCACCAACATGTTTAAAATCAACCATACTTGTACAATTATTCATATTTCCTCTCATTTATTTTTTTTTATTTTAATTTCTACCAAAGAAATATTCTTGCAGCATTATTTTTAAAAAACGGTGTAAAGTTTAATGCATTTTTTACATATTTCATAAAGGTTTCATTTTTCATAACACGTGACTTACGAGAGTTTATGCCTTGTTATCCCCAATTCTTTATTTAAATCCGTTTTAAACAAAAACCATCTTTATTATTAAAGTGTAAGAGCTATAATTGTACATTGTCCAAGTTCTCGCGAAATACTGACATGGTGACAAATGGACGGCGAAGACAAATTTGATATCTCTGAGTAATATTTGGACTGTATAGTGGTTTTTATTATTAAAATAGTGTATTACTAATACAAAAAATTTACAATTTTCTTATTTTTATGTCTGATTACTATAAGTTGTCCCGTGGAAACTCCAGTTCAGTCAGATAGAAGGAAAGTAAATTATACGGACAACTTTTTAAGACCGTGCCTATTAATTATAAAATATAGTGTTAAATTGTAAAATATTTTTATATGGTTTTGGCATTATATAATTTATACATAGCTTTGAGATCTATAAACGATGTACATTGCTATTTATATAAAAACAAACAAAAATATATTTCAGCCGAGACTTTTATATTATAAACATTATATCCATAACGTATGTACATATATATAGTAAATCTCTTATATTCAATAGAAATTCGGAGAATATTCTAAATAAATGGAGGACATTTACTGTGAGGAAGTTTGAGCTCAAGGAGATGATTGTGAAAGGCTTACTTAACAAGATAGTTGTATTTTTAACTAATATGTACAAAACATAACAAAACATTGAGACAATTGTCTTGTGCAAAAAGTAAACACATGATTTTAATAGTAAATTTGGAATTCGCAGATCATAAAATATTTTGAATAACAATCCCACGAATAGTGTAATAATATGGAAAGGACACTGAAGCACGATGGTACAATGACTATTACATATCTAAATAATAGGTTATTTTGTTATTTTTGGAATGTTACAATTTGCTTTTGTAGCCTGTTCCTGTTTTTTGTCTCAAAATATTAACGATCCTTTCTTAAAGATGACGGTAATTTTTAATAGCACGCAGTATAGAAATGAGAAACTGAATCGAAATTTAATAATGTAGTGATACTTGTGCAAGTCAAATTTAAACCAAATGCCAAGTTTTTGAAGTTACTCAAATTTATTTAGTTGTGCCTCAGAGATATCAGGTTAACTTGCGTCGTCGTTGTCTATAATAGAAAGAAAAAGATACTATGCAAGCAATACTTTATTGGGAATGAAAAAAAAATGTTGCAAATGATATCGTGAATTCATAGCAGCAAATTTATTACTGCTGACTTTCTTAAGGTAGTAAGACTAAGATAAAGTATTGCTTAATTGTAGACCAAGATTCCTGTCATTCTGATTGTAGGGAATTATTATCCGATTTTAGGTATTTGATGATAAATTTGAGCAATTTACCCTAACAATCATGGCTGGAGATCGTACAACTATAACACGGCATTTGGTTTTATAAACTTTTATTTCATATTATGTACTCCAGCTCAAGATTGACTCCAGATCTTGATTTAGTCGTGTAATAATGGTAGATTGCAAGTAATCCAAAGTTGTTGGCCAGTAAATGTTAAATCATCTGCATACAAGTGATAGTGAGGACAAATATTTTGAGTAATTGGATATGGGAAAAGTTAATGGTGACAACACGTCTCCCTGACAAACACCGAAACTTACTTTTCTGCAAGAGGAAAACGATGCGTCAATTCCAATGCTTTGTAGGCGGCCGTGCAGGTAACTATGAAACCATTTAATAACTGATAGAGATACATCTTTTAACACATCTCCAACAGCTAAAACTTCAGAATTATCAAAGTCATCATTATTAAAAACGTTGTTAAAGTCAAGCAATATCAATACTGTCAGTTGTTTACTATCCATTCTCTTTCGAATGTCATCGGCAACATTAATTAATTTAAATGTGCTATGGCTAGTGCGAAATACAAATGCAAATGAATTAATGAGTCTGTTTTTATTTAGAAACGAGTTTAATTAGAACAGACAATTTTTTTAAGACAAGGAGTGGTAAAATGAAGATTGGTAGGTAATTAAAAAACGAGGAAAGATTGAATTAATATGCTAAATATCAACAGAGCAGGTTATAATTTATTGTAAATAATATAATAAGATTAATTATAATTATTTAACGTTGAATATTTTAAAACTCGATAACAAGGTCATTATCAATATTTTGGTTTAGTGTTACTTTAATTTTGCAAATTATTAATTCACAATTATTTATATGTAAATCCAATAATTAATAACATTGTTAAAATGTTGTTGTTTGATGAGTGTTGATTATAATTGCAATTAATAAATTGCTAAATTGTTGAATAAATGTAAGTCTTACTAAATAAAATAATATTTACAACACCAAGATTTTTTTAATTCTTTGTATATAATAACAAATCTTTGGCTTTGAGTTGTTTAACCAATAGATACCATTAACCAAAATATCAGTTTGTAAAAGCTACTCTAAATAGTCTGATCCCTTGAGTTTTATAAGGGTAGAATAAATCACAAATAAAAATATATAGAAATTACTTAGCCTTTCGTTCAGATGTGTGGATTTATTAGACGTCAAACTCTGAAAAATAAGTAGGATTTCAAACCAATAAGACAGTGTTTTGTTGCCTGTGTTAAAGCAGCCTTTGAATAATCATAATTGTATTTACTGTAAAATTTTATAGCAGCGTAAACAAAAACCGCCTTCATTTTTAAAGAGTAAGGGCTATAATTGTACATTGTCCAAGTTCTCGCGAAATACTGATATGGTGATAAATGGACCGCGAAGACAAATTTGATATCTCTGAGTAATATTTGGACTGTATAGTGGTTTTTATTAATAAAATAGTGTATTCCTAATACATAAATGTAAAATTTTCTTATCTTTATATGTCTGGTTACTAAGTTGTCTACTTATAAGTTGTCCCGTGGAAACTCCAGTACAGTCAGACAGAAGGAAAGTAAATGACACGGATAACTTTTTAACACTAAACCTACCAAGTACCGGTCAAATTGACCGTTCTTAAAATTTTGTAAAACTTACACAGTTTTAAATGTTATAATATCGTTATCAAACTACATGACAATTCTTAGAATATGCATATAATATTTTCTTCACTCTGTACTTTTAGTTATTTCCATTATTACCTGCGTTATATAATAAAATAACTTTTAATTACCGTTCAATTTGACGGCGTGCGGTAGGAACAGGTATACAAGAATTGTCGGTAGGTTTAGTGTTAAGACCGTGCATAATAATTATAAAATATAATGTTAAATTGAGAAATATTTTTATATGGTTTTGGCATAATATAATTTGTATACAGCTTCAAGATCTATAAACAATATATATTGCTGTTAGTATAAAATCAAGCGGATACATTTGTATTATAAACTTCGTATTCATAACGCATGTCCATACGTTTACTATACCTTTTATATTCAGTAGAAAGTGGTAGAATATTCAAAATAAATGGAGGACATTTACTGTGAGGAGAATTGAGTTCAAGGAGATGATTTTGAAAGGTTTACTCAACAAGATTGTTGTATTTTTAACTAATATGTACACAACATAACAAAAGATTGAGAAAATTGTCTCGTGCAAAAAGTAAAGTCATGACCTCTGAAGAAGTTAGGATTATTTACCATTTTAGACCAACAAGTTGAATAAATCATAACTTTTATAAATTGGATGTAATGACGTTACTTCTTTCTTAATTTAAATCTAGTTATTAAAATGATTTTAATCTATAATAGTTTTATTTCTTAGTTTATTATTATCGTTAGTTTAAGGAATAAAACCGTTGTTTTCAAAGTTATTTCAATACATATATTGTAGTTATCGAAATCGTGTTATTTGTTTGACTGCAAATGAAATCACTACTCTCGACTAATGGTTGTCAAAGATATCACATGTCCTCATGCTTCATAACCACGTCCCTTCGCTAAAATAAACACTATTGTATTGCTTATCATAACGGAATAAAGTTTATCGAATTAATATAATTTGATGTAAAATAAAAACAAAATAGTAACATGCCGATCAATTATACAATCAAGAAAGTATTTCTTAATAAAAAAAATATTATTAAATAGCTGACGATTGTTAAAATTTAAATAGAGACTGAGGTGAGTAAAATTAGTAAAAAATTTATATAAAACAAAGTGTTAGTAAGATAATAAGATTCAGAAATAAATATCTAATAATGATAAATTGTATAAAATGCGATAGTGGTTTTGCTTTTAGTATAGCAGATGTGGTAACGGGGTAAATTACATTTTTCTTCGCGCTATATGATATTGAAATGCTATTATTTATATACACAAACATATTCATAATAACATTAGCATGATCTAATAAAGCTTTTTTTTGGTTTGTAGATGTAATGAAAGTCAATACGCCTTTACGCATCTCAGTGCTTGAGTCTGATTTGAAGGATGGCTAGGAAGTCATTTTCAATCCTAAAAGCCTGCAAGTAAAACGTAGAAAGTCAGCATAGCCATAGATTATATAAGGAGCTGATCGAATGCAATTAAATACCTACTTAATCTGAATTCATTATAGATAGTTGAGTAGTAATTGATTTTGGATGATTCAAATATTGTGTCTCCAATATGTTTCTTAAGTCACAATAAATGAAGGAAGTTTATTTTTAAGTCACAATAAATGAATGAAGAAAGGATGTAAAAGTAAATAAATTAATAAAAATTCTAATAAATTCATAAATAATAAGTCTGCAGGAAGAAAAATTAAATATCTCAAATATAATAAATAAATAAATAAATATAGTAATAGTACTAGAATAATGTATAAAGAATTCCTCGATAGCTGGGTGGACTTATGGTTAATTATGCATGTGGTGTATGTGTTTTAAGTTTAGAATAATTATTTTAATATTCAAAATTTCAACCATAATATTACGTTATTTTAGAGGTAGTTTTCTTCAGTTCATTATTAATCCTTATCTAAATAAATGAGTTTGTTAGCTTTAACTTTTAATATCGATCAAAATAATAATAATCTTTTACATTATATGAATCTAAGAAGATATTATAGATTTAAAATTATACGGCACGAAAAATAATAATAGCTCTGCGAGCTCCAAGATATGCCGGGTTCAAAATGTAAGAATGAAATAGGAAGTCCCGAGGTACAATAAAGAAACACAGACAATTTCTTTAATAAAATTCTTGATTTCATTAAAAGTTTAAATAATAATAATAATAAATAAAAAAACCTTTGTATATAGAAAAAAATGTATAGACATTTATCGCAAAATTAAAGTGTTCTATCTGATTATTTTTGTACAAAAAAAATACAACTTTGTTTAATTTTCTGGAAGGTAAAAGTCAGAATTGGAAACGTGACAAAATTTTATAAACGCTTGTTCATTTATATATTTATTAAATTAACCGTCGACCTATGGAAAACCGTTCCGTGCCATTGATACCAAATTTAGCATTTTATATTATACCGAAAGAAGGAAATATCTACCAGGTTACGTGGTTTATAAAAAAAAATATTACGGTTGTGAGACCATTCTATACTTTAAACTTGAAAATTCAAGGCATCTAGCATTGGTTTTTTTAAAGAAATCATGTTATATTGGATTAGATGTCAGAAAGATTATATTAAGTAAAATCACCAACATGTTTAAAATCAACCATACTTGTACAATTATTCATATTTCCTCTCATTTATTTTTTTTTATTTTAATTTCTACCAAAGAAATATTCTTGCAGCATTATTTTTAAAAAACGGTGTAAAGTTTAATGCATTTTTTACATATTTCATAAAGGTTTCATTTTTCATAACACGTGACTTACGAGAGTTTATGCCTTGTTATCCCCAATTCTTTATTTAAATCCGTTTTAAACAAAAACCATCTTTATTATTAAAGTGTAAGAGCTATAATTGTACATTGTCCAAGTTCTCGCGAAATACTGACATGGTGACAAATGGACGGCGAAGACAAATTTGATATCTCTGAGTAATATTTGGACTGTATAGTGGTTTTTATTATTAAAATAGTGTATTACTAATACAAAAAATTTACAATTTTCTTATTTTTATGTCTGATTACTATAAGTTGTCCCGTGGAAACTCCAGTTCAGTCAGATAGAAGGAAAGTAAATTATACGGACAACTTTTTAAGACCGTGCCTATTAATTATAAAATATAGTGTTAAATTGTAAAATATTTTTATATGGTTTTGGCATTATATAATTTATACATAGCTTTGAGATCTATAAACGATGTACATTGCTATTTATATAAAAACAAACAAAAATATATTTCAGCCGAGACTTTTATATTATAAACATTATATCCATAACGTATGTACATATATATAGTAAATCTCTTATATTCAATAGAAATTCGGAGAATATTCTAAATAAATGGAGGACATTTACTGTGAGGAAGTTTGAGCTCAAGGAGATGATTGTGAAAGGCTTACTTAACAAGATAGTTGTATTTTTAACTAATATGTACAAAACATAACAAAACATTGAGACAATTGTCTTGTGCAAAAAGTAAACACATGATTTTAATAGTAAATTTGGAATTCGCAGATCATAAAATATTTTGAATAACAATCCCACGAATAGTGTAATAATATGGAAAGGACACTGAAGCACGATGGTACAATGACTATTACATATCTAAATAATAGGTTATTTTGTTATTTTTGGAATGTTACAATTTGCTTTTGTAGCCTGTTCCTGTTTTTTGTCTCAAAATATTAACGATCCTTTCTTAAAGATGACGGTAATTTTTAATAGCACGCAGTATAGAAATGAGAAACTGAATCGAAATTTAATAATGTAGTGATACTTGTGCAAGTCAAATTTAAACCAAATGCCAAGTTTTTGAAGTTACTCAAATTTATTTAGTTGTGCCTCAGAGATATCAGGTTAACTTGCGTCGTCGTTGTCTATAATAGAAAGAAAAAGATACTATGCAAGCAATACTTTATTGGGAATGAAAAAAAAATGTTGCAAATGATATCGTGAATTCATAGCAGCAAATTTATTACTGCTGACTTTCTTAAGGTAGTAAGACTAAGATAAAGTATTGCTTAATTGTAGACCAAGATTCCTGTCATTCTGATTGTAGGGAATTATTATCCGATTTTAGGTATTTGATGATAAATTTGAGCAATTTACCCTAACAATCATGGCTGGAGATCGTACAACTATAACACGGCATTTGGTTTTATAAACTTTTATTTCATATTATGTACTCCAGCTCAAGATTGACTCCAGATCTTGATTTAGTCGTGTAATAATGGTAGATTGCAAGTAATCCAAAGTTGTTGGCCAGTAAATGTTAAATCATCTGCATACAAGTGATAGTGAGGACAAATATTTTGAGTAATTGGATATGGGAAAAGTTAATGGTGACAACACGTCTCCCTGACAAACACCGAAACTTACTTTTCTGCAAGAGGAAAACGATGCGTCAATTCCAATGCTTTGTAGGCGGCCGTGCAGGTAACTATGAAACCATTTAATAACTGATAGAGATACATCTTTTAACACATCTCCAACAGCTAAAACTTCAGAATTATCAAAGTCATCATTATTAAAAACGTTGTTAAAGTCAAGCAATATCAATACTGTCAGTTGTTTACTATCCATTCTCTTTCGAATGTCATCGGCAACATTAATTAATTTAAATGTGCTATGGCTAGTGCGAAATACAAATGCAAATGAATTAATGAGTCTGTTTTTATTTAGAAACGAGTTTAATTAGAACAGACAATTTTTTTAAGACAAGGAGTGGTAAAATGAAGATTGGTAGGTAATTAAAAAACGAGGAAAGATTGAATTAATATGCTAAATATCAACAGAGCAGGTTATAATTTATTGTAAATAATATAATAAGATTAATTATAATTATTTAACGTTGAATATTTTAAAACTCGATAACAAGGTCATTATCAATATTTTGGTTTAGTGTTACTTTAATTTTGCAAATTATTAATTCACAATTATTTATATGTAAATCCAATAATTAATAACATTGTTAAAATGTTGTTGTTTGATGAGTGTTGATTATAATTGCAATTAATAAATTGCTAAATTGTTGAATAAATGTAAGTCTTACTAAATAAAATAATATTTACAACACCAAGATTTTTTTAATTCTTTGTATATAATAACAAATCTTTGGCTTTGAGTTGTTTAACCAATAGATACCATTAACCAAAATATCAGTTTGTAAAAGCTACTCTAAATAGTCTGATCCCTTGAGTTTTATAAGGGTAGAATAAATCACAAATAAAAATATATAGAAATTACTTAGCCTTTCGTTCAGATGTGTGGATTTATTAGACGTCAAACTCTGAAAAATAAGTAGGATTTCAAACCAATAAGACAGTGTTTTGTTGCCTGTGTTAAAGCAGCCTTTGAATAATCATAATTGTATTTACTGTAAAATTTTATAGCAGCGTAAACAAAAACCGCCTTCATTTTTAAAGAGTAAGGGCTATAATTGTACATTGTCCAAGTTCTCGCGAAATACTGATATGGTGATAAATGGACCGCGAAGACAAATTTGATATCTCTGAGTAATATTTGGACTGTATAGTGGTTTTTATTAATAAAATAGTGTATTCCTAATACATAAATGTAAAATTTTCTTATCTTTATATGTCTGGTTACTAAGTTGTCTACTTATAAGTTGTCCCGTGGAAACTCCAGTACAGTCAGACAGAAGGAAAGTAAATGACACGGATAACTTTTTAACACTAAACCTACCAAGTACCGGTCAAATTGACCGTTCTTAAAATTTTGTAAAACTTACACAGTTTTAAATGTTATAATATCGTTATCAAACTACATGACAATTCTTAGAATATGCATATAATATTTTCTTCACTCTGTACTTTTAGTTATTTCCATTATTACCTGCGTTATATAATAAAATAACTTTTAATTACCGTTCAATTTGACGGCGTGCGGTAGGAACAGGTATACAAGAATTGTCGGTAGGTTTAGTGTTAAGACCGTGCATAATAATTATAAAATATAATGTTAAATTGAGAAATATTTTTATATGGTTTTGGCATAATATAATTTGTATACAGCTTCAAGATCTATAAACAATATATATTGCTGTTAGTATAAAATCAAGCGGATACATTTGTATTATAAACTTCGTATTCATAACGCATGTCCATACGTTTACTATACCTTTTATATTCAGTAGAAAGTGGTAGAATATTCAAAATAAATGGAGGACATTTACTGTGAGGAGAATTGAGTTCAAGGAGATGATTTTGAAAGGTTTACTCAACAAGATTGTTGTATTTTTAACTAATATGTACACAACATAACAAAAGATTGAGAAAATTGTCTCGTGCAAAAAGTAAAGTCATGACCTCTGAAGAAGTTAGGATTATTTACCATTTTAGACCAACAAGTTGAATAAATCATAACTTTTATAAATTGGATGTAATGACGTTACTTCTTTCTTAATTTAAATCTAGTTATTAAAATGATTTTAATCTATAATAGTTTTATTTCTTAGTTTATTATTATCGTTAGTTTAAGGAATAAAACCGTTGTTTTCAAAGTTATTTCAATACATATATTGTAGTTATCGAAATCGTGTTATTTGTTTGACTGCAAATGAAATCACTACTCTCGACTAATGGTTGTCAAAGATATCACATGTCCTCATGCTTCATAACCACGTCCCTTCGCTAAAATAAACACTATTGTATTGCTTATCATAACGGAATAAAGTTTATCGAATTAATATAATTTGATGTAAAATAAAAACAAAATAGTAACATGCCGATCAATTATACAATCAAGAAAGTATTTCTTAATAAAAAAAATATTATTAAATAGCTGACGATTGTTAAAATTTAAATAGAGACTGAGGTGAGTAAAATTAGTAAAAAATTTATATAAAACAAAGTGTTAGTAAGATAATAAGATTCAGAAATAAATATCTAATAATGATAAATTGTATAAAATGCGATAGTGGTTTTGCTTTTAGTATAGCAGATGTGGTAACGGGGTAAATTACATTTTTCTTCGCGCTATATGATATTGAAATGCTATTATTTATATACACAAACATATTCATAATAACATTAGCATGATCTAATAAAGCTTTTTTTTGGTTTGTAGATGTAATGAAAGTCAATACGCCTTTACGCATCTCAGTGCTTGAGTCTGATTTGAAGGATGGCTAGGAAGTCATTTTCAATCCTAAAAGCCTGCAAGTAAAACGTAGAAAGTCAGCATAGCCATAGATTATATAAGGAGCTGATCGAATGCAATTAAATACCTACTTAATCTGAATTCATTATAGATAGTTGAGTAGTAATTGATTTTGGATGATTCAAATATTGTGTCTCCAATATGTTTCTTAAGTCACAATAAATGAAGGAAGTTTATTTTTAAGTCACAATAAATGAATGAAGAAAGGATGTAAAAGTAAATAAATTAATAAAAATTCTAATAAATTCATAAATAATAAGTCTGCAGGAAGAAAAATTAAATATCTCAAATATAAGAAAAAAAAAATTTATAAGAAACAGATTGAGTTTATTTCTATATATGAGCGAAACACCCAACACTTACATGATGAAACCTTTCTATATGTTTTTTTATAAGAATCAATTACAGAGAGGATTAAAATATACCTAAATGTTTTTTAAACTAAAATCGTCATAGTGTCCTTAACACAATGACGACTCATAATGCATTTAAAGGAAGCTAATGAAGTAATTTTTATTACAATGCAATTACATATTTGTAAAAATAAAATACTACTTGTCGACGCGGACCAGAGAACCCATGTCTCCCTCTAATCCTTCCACCTGCCAGTAAACAGTAGATAATAGTAGGTAATAATTCAGTCATTAACTTTTCTGTTGCTTGTGATAAATAAGCATAACATAGTTGAAAAAGCAATGAAAAATCTTTGTTTTAAATATTTATGAGCCCGCAAAACCTTTTATATTCTTGGTCACAAATATAATAACTGATCTACAATTCGAGACAGAAATAAAAATGGATTTCTTCCTAACACGAATAGAGAATATTAGATTCAATGGCAGTTGGTAGAACGACGAACGACGAATGATATCCCAGAGGGCGTAACTAGAAGGTGCGTATTTATGACATGACTGAATATAAAAAGATAATTCAACTTTTAATATTCTATTAAGTGAAAGCATATTACTATATGCTTGTACTTACCTAATTTGAAACCTTTGGTATGGAAGAAATGAAATGACTTTCAAAGATAAGGCGATGTGGAAGAAAACAAAATTTGGAAAGTCTTATTCTATTTATTTGAAAATACAAATATGGTCGTTTGAGATATAATATTTTGAATAAACACTTGTACGAGTATTGTGTGCTTTCAAGCCCTAATGTCATGATTATGGTGCATTCAAAGAAATATAAAAAACATAAAACTTGTAAGTTAAGTTTTAAACAGAACAATAAACAATATTAGGTTAAAAAATAACATAGATGCTTATGCTTATAAAAAATTATATACATATTATATAAATACTACTAAATATTTTAATAATCATAGGAATTAAAAGCTGAATTGAAATTCTCCCATGATTTTATGTTTATAATGTTTATAAGTAAACCATAGTTTCGTATATTTTTGGGAGCTATAAATATATATAGAGAGATATATAGACATAGAAATAATTCTCGAAAGTGTACTGTTTATTTACCTATTTTAGTTACAATTATTCTAAAAACACTCTTTAACAATTAGTTACCACTCCACTTTGAATTCCAAATATTTAACAGCCATTCAATTTATATGCGAAAACAATAGGTGTTGTAATAAAAAATAACTAACGATAAGATCTAAGCACTCTTCTCATCTCGATTGTACATTCTATTGTATTGCCAAAGCGTTTGCGGGAATCACTTGCTTGCAAATGATTTTTTTTTATAATTTAGTATTGTAGTTTTCTTAAAATGTATGAAATCTATTTTTATGTCACATATATCTATGCGTTTGATTTAAATTTTTTAAATAATTATCTGTCTCAAATCTTCGGTTAGTATATAAATAATTAAGCATATTAATATAAAAACAACTGGGGTCTAGATGTTTTTATCGCCTAACTTAGGTTAACTTTCAAATTATTTTATAAATTATTGGATTGTAAACACAGTTTTTTTTTAATGGTTTTATACCAGAAAAGTTTATAAATATATACTGTTTCTACTTTGCATTTTAAGAAGTTATTTATCTGTTCAGCTCTAGCCTCATTGACGTTTAATTTAAATTCTATAAAAGTCGAAATTGTAATGGTATAGGGTTTATATTGTTTTAAAAGATTTATCCACTTTACTTAAGAAAGTAGGAAAAATAATGATCACTTTTTATTTAAGTCTTTAAATAATAAAAAAAAATGTGAAGATACATTTATCTCATTCGTCAAAATTAGGAAAGATGAAGGCAAAAGGGAGAAGCAAATTGTCTTTCTTTCAGGTGTATCTATTAGAGATTAACTTGAAACAGTTCATAACTTGTTGATGAGCAAACATTATGGACCTCACAAGTTTGATTTAACGCTCGTTTTGTTGAATTAAGTTTTAGGTTTTCCATTTATTTATTTGATAATTGGAATTCAGGACTGTTTTAAAGATATTAAATGTATTTTTTGTAGTTTTATAAATTTTTATACTGATTGTTATTTAATTGGTTAAAAACACTCATAACAATTTATCGGTTTATATGCAAAGTGGTTAAAAACATTTTTTTTACTTTTATCTTCTTTTGGTATATCGTACTACATTTAGTTGATTTTTATTGTGACTCCAAACTACTGAAGCATTAAGTAAAATGCTTTTTCGCAATATGCAGGATAAAGTTTTAAAAGCTAACGAAAAGTTCATCATAGTGGCGAGTTTAAACAATTTTGTGGAGTTAAATAATTCCATTTAAGATAAGTTTTAAATATATTTTCTGGACAATTTTTTAAATATCATTTTATTAAAAAGTAACAATAAATATCATTGAGAAAATTTGAACTTTATGGGCTGGGGCTTTATTATTAACTTTCGTCGGACCATTATGTTTCAAAATATAGAAATTGACTTTTTTCGATTCATATCGTTCGTTCAAAACCTTTTTTTACTCTTTATTTTTAAGATAGACAAAAACATAAACATATAAATGATTATTTGTGGTTGATAATCGATATCGCCGACAGTATCACTTTGTATGTCTTCCAAGATGCTTAGTTCTTCTTACAAAAACATGTCAAAAAATTTGAAGGACCTCAACCTGATCTATGACCAAGGCTAAATTACAAAAGAGTTGCATATTTTTTTAAATATTAATTTCAAATATATCTGAATCTTTTTTATCCTCGACAAAAAGGATCCACAAAGAGAGTTATTTGAACTGTTAAAGGCCCTTATAAATATATGGTATTTCTCGAAGGCTTTGTTCCATAAATGTAACGATTTACCTCGTACTTTTATTCCTTTAGTTTTCAATTGTGAAAGTATTCTTTTAGATTTATGGGATATGAGGTGATGTTAACGTTTGATATATGAAAGACTATTTTAGGGTCAAGTAATGTTTTCAATCTTACTCTCTAAGAAAAATAATACTATGCATTCTTCATATTAAATGCCACGTATAAATGTATTTGCTTGTAATATATAAAACTAAATACCATCTTAATGAATGATGATTAAAATGATAACATGATTTAATATTATTGTTACGATATTTGATTGACTGTCCATTAATAGTAACCAATCGGAAAGGTGAACCAATAACTCGCCAGGAGTTTTAAATTTTTTAAACAACAAAGCTACTTATGGCAAATATATTTTTTTACATATTTATTTATAACTGTTTTCGGAAGCAGCTCTGTTTCTTTGGGATAATGGATATTTCCCATTTTCTTTATTAAAATCAACAATATAATATATAATGATACAGATATGTAACTAAATACTTTTAGAATATTAATGGATTAATAATATAACTACTTACAGAATTTAGCCAATTAGTTATAGCTACGGCCTTATTGTTCAATTATTCGGCAATTTTCTTCAAAGAAACAGGTTTCTTGCTCGGATAATCTAATAATACCGCTTAGAGGCCATCCATGATTTAGTGCTATTCTTACATAAAGATCTATTTACTTTTAAAAAATATATGAAAAAATAATTAATTAATAAAAATTTTATAAAAGAGAATGCTATTGTAATGACGCTACAAATATATATTTGTAGAAACTAAATGCTACGTGAGTCAAGAGGGAAGGTTAAACTACAACTCTACCTGAAACTGAACCTAAACTAATATTCTCTAAATTATATCATATTTGAACATATTTACATAATATCGTAAATTTAAACATTATTATAATGATTTTGTACAGACACTATTGTAGGAAGTATAATTCGAAAATAAAAATAATCTTTCCAAAACATCATTAAAATCACCACCTATATAAGCAATTGATATTATTAAAAATAATTTGATAATCTGAGTAATATTAATATAACCAGAAAAATATAGATTATATTTTACTAAGCAAATAGTTGATAATAATTAACAATTAGATTTATCAACAGATTACTGCATTTTTAACTCATAGACCTCGTTATTAAGCTACTGGTTATGTCGAATATTTTATTTTATTTATTTATTTATTTCAAAAATTCTTAAAACTATACCTATACATGGTATACATATCAAATTTGAATTGAATTTATTGAATTTTGAAAACTACAATTTTCATTTGTAATCAAACAAACATTTATCGTAAACGACTACAAAAGTATAAACTGTGTCGCAGCCGTTTACGCCCACTCCGGGACTCCGTATATGTTCTAGAATCATATAAGATGTATTCAAATATTCAGTAAATTAACAATTCTTGTAAATATTACTTTCTATACAATAACTAAATTATAATAAACAATTACTATTCGTTTTTGAGACGTGAGACGTATTAACAAAATTTATATTTTTCGCTTAAACTTAACGAAAAATTATTAAAATGTTATTATTACAATTTTATGAAAGAATTAAATAATGTATTAAAATAATAAACAGTGATTTATTGATTAATTATTAGAGTTAATTAGATTATTATAAAAATGTGTTGTGTGTGTGTGTGTGGGTGAGTGTGTGTGTGTGTGTATGTGTCTTTATTAATTATAAATAAGTGTCTGTTTCATCGTATGAAAGTTTATGTAAGTAATTACAAATGTTATTTTTACAGTTACAGTATGTCAGAGGATATATGTTGAAAATTTTATTTAATTTATTGTAAATCAATGAGGAAAGGTATTCATAATTCCGCTTTGGTAGTGCAGTATGACATCGTTTGGTTTCACATGGTTGTTTAGAGCGACGAGTGAATGAATTATCAACTATGAAAGGTAGTGTCTGATGTTTTCGTAAAATCAGTTGTCTAATATACAATTGTCTTACTGATAACACATTGGCAGTGCTGTATAGTTCCTTGGTAGGTGAAAGCATTGGTTTTGATAGCATTACTTTTAGTACATCTCTTTGTGCTCTCTCCAATCGAAGAAAACGAATTTTACTAGATCCACCCCTGGCTGCTACGCAATAACAGAGAATTGATTGAATCAGGGAAAAGTAAACTGTTGTTAGGATGTTTAGATCAGCAACCGCCCTCAGCCTTTTAAAAACAAATATCAATTTTCTTACCCTAACAACCGTTGAGTCTACCTGATCCTTCCAAGTCAATAAATGATCTATTTCGATTCCTAAATATTTAATAGTATAGTCACGGGTTATTGTAGCACAGGAACAGGAACAGCAGTACCTCGAGATAAACAGCGATGTGCTTGGATTGAATAAGTCTGATCACGCAAAGTGTGTGAACTGACAGAAAATGTGGCAAACATAGTTTAGTTAAGTTTAGTGTCAACCGGTTCCTATCCATCCAACGAACTATATTACTCAAAACTGTCTCAGCTGTAAAACGAGCTTCTGTCCAAGATCGAGCCTGAATGAGAAGTGCAGTATCATCCGCATAAGCCATAATCTTACATTCATTTAAGGGGAGGTCAAGTAGGTCATTTACGTAAATAAGAAATAGCGTAGGGCCCAATACACTACCCTGAGGTATTCCGCACGTAATTGGTAGAGCTTGACTTTTATACGGATAGATTTGCACCCGTTGCTTACGGTTATTAAGATAACTTTTAAATATTTGAAGAGCATTTCCACGCACTCCAATATTCTCAAGTTTATTTATGAGAAAGGGTATAGAGACGGTGTCAAAAGCTTTAGTAAGATATAGAAAGATGCCAATGGTTGTAAGTTAAAATTTAAATATAAATATAATATTAAAGTTAAAATTATGATTATTATTAGTATTTGTTAATGTTAATACGGCATCTTCTGTTGATTTACCTTTAAGGAAACCAAATTGTTTGTCAGACAAAATGGTAAAGTCCTCAAGAAATTTTGTTAATCTGCTGTTCAAAATTTTTTCAAATATTTTGGACAATGTTGACAATACTGATATAGGTCTATAACTGTTGACACTTTCTCTATCACCACTCTTATATATGGGATGAATTATGGCCTCCTTAAATACTGCAGGAAATGTTCCAGTAGAGATACACATGTTAACAAGATGTGTTATTACTGGTACTAAAGAATAATGAGCTGCTTTCAATAAAGAGGAGGAAATGTTATCCCAACCAACGGCACACCTTTTAAGCCCTATAATTATGCGGTGAACTTCGTCATTATCAGTTTCCATTAAAACCATCGAATTAATCGTAGATTTGCTGGAAATGCTTGAAAAGTTATCACAGTTCTTTAGTTTTGAGGAAAGCTCTGTCCCAATGCTACTAAAGTAATCATTAACTATATTAACAGATTGTTCAAGATTAGAAGCCAACTGTAACAGTGACTTAGCAGTTGTTATTTCATTGTTTAAGCATGTGCAATTTTTAATGAGTTTCCATGTGGCCTTGGGATCATTTTTTGCTT
This sequence comes from Melinaea menophilus ssp. n. AW-2005, assembly GCA_918358695.1. NCBI lineage: Eukaryota > Metazoa > Arthropoda > Insecta > Lepidoptera > Nymphalidae > Melinaea > Melinaea menophilus. Next base: position 2,833,405 of record OU911049.1, read on the forward strand.
TTTGGAACTCTGCACGCTCGTAAGATATTTTAACGGTTTTAAAGATGGCCCTACAATGGGTTCTGTATCGTGTATACGTTAATTTGGCTTCGTGGTTGTTAGAATTTTTTATGTGAATTTTGTATAACCGGTCACGATTTCTAACACAACGCAAAAGACCTGGCATCATCCAAGGCTGAATAATCCATCGCTTACGAGGAATAGCTACTATTCGTGAATGAGACGAGACGATATCCATGATAATCTTCACCAAAGTACTAGCTGCCGTTTCAGCATCAGTCATGGACATGATAGGAGAAAAGTTGGTATCACCAAGGTCCCTCACACAAGCACTCTCATCCGTAATTAGTTTAGTACAGGCAGCTCTATTTCTCCTAACTTTACCATTGCTACATAAAATAACAGGAGTGTAATCCGTAACAGAGGATTCAATTACTAGAACTGTTGAAGGTCTATTTGTTTTTAATAAAACGTGGTCTAGGCAACTATTATTCCTTGTCGGTAATATATGAGCCGGTAGCATGGAGTGCATGGCTGCTCTAGTTAGTTATATATCTGCATTAGGGTCGCCACTCCCTGGTATAATGTTAATATTTATATCACCAATCAACGCGACAGTTTTAAACTTTGACAAGGGCTTTAGAATGTTATCCAATGATTCGATGAAATCAGATACAATCTTAATTGAAGGAGATCGATAAGAGGCCACTACGGCAATATCGTTGTTAAACTTCAAGACGAGACAGTTAGCATCTTTTAATGTTGGTTTTATAACTGTACACGCAAGTTCAGACTAAACAAAAGCTACTACTCCGTCGTTTTGGTTAGTAAAGGTGCTTTTATATGAAGAATAACCTGGCATCGCCGTGAGACAATGACTTTTACTCAGCCAACATTCAGTAAGTATAAGCACGTCAAAAACCAAAAATATGATGAACGAGCTTTGATTCCGGTGATTTTAATAAAAAGTTAAAATATAATTAAAATGAGATAAATTATAGCACAGCAGAATGCTTTCTGAATGTCATATAGAATACTGAAAAACCTCATTATTTTAAATATTCACGAGCCAAGAAAATCTTTCATCGTCATGAAATTAATGACCAATTTACGATCTGAGATTAACATACAAAATGGTGATCTTCCAACAACCGATTACAAGAAGGCTATTAAATTCATCACGGCCGGTAACGATATGGTAGCTTTCAGTTAATAGAATGACGAGTGAGATATGTAGAGGTAGGAGGTGAGAGTCCTACCCGTGTTGATAAATTTATTCTTTTTTATGTGTTCAAAGATTTAAATTAATATAACATGGCTAATATGTTTAAACTTATCTTTAATAAAAGATTGCAGTTTGAAAATTTAATTGAAATGCTTTTAACGGTCGATTTACATATATTAAACTGATAGGTATGCTTAAAACATATGCTTTTAAGTAAAATTATAAAATAAATAGTAATACAATTAGAAAGCATTGTTATTTTATATTGTAAGATTTATAAGAAAGACCAAGTAAAAGAAAACACAAACTCCAAGCAGATTTTCTATTTAGAGCTACAAAATCCATGAGATGTACTTGTATATTCAAAACAGTAAGCACTTGTATTGTGTGCTTTGAAACCTTAATATTGCACATAAAAATGTGAAAACATACGGCTTGTAAATAAAGTTTTAAAAGCGCGATTAAAGTAAATAATAGCAGCATAACAAATATATAATATATATATGTTAATAAATAACTAAAATGTAAATAAATATGTAAAAATAATCACGATACAATATTTGTTTATAAAATAGTTTTACTTTTGAGAAATATTTACAAATTGTTCTACAAAAAATTATTATAAACGCTCGTTAATGTAATGTATGTTAGTGACACTCTACTTCTACTTACCAGTTCACTTGGTACACCGTATGTTTCACAGCTATCATCGCAAACGATACGTGTTCTAATAAAAAGTAACCAGCGATAAGATCTCAGCACGCTTCTCATCTCGACTGCACATTCCACTGAATTGCCAAAGAGATGGCCGAAATCAATATCCTATATCAACTTAAGAGTGTTCTTATAATTTAGAATTGCTGCTTTTTTGTAACTTATTAAGCAGATTCAAAATACCTTTGTAGTTGTTAAACACAATTTGCAACTTTTCTAAGTAAGCTAAGGAAGGCAAGTAATTCTTTGATAATTTTATTTGCACGCTAACATTAATAGTATTTTAACCAACATTCCAAAAAATACAAACGTATTCTTTTAATTTGAACATCTTGATATTTAACATATTTCTAAAGCTGGGATAGTGAAAAAACAAAATTTGTTAAAAAAGATATTATTTTGTTATATGGTTTATATTCGTGGATATTATTTCTTATGTAAGGCCTAGATTTCAATATTAAGTTAATTCAAACACCGTAAAATAATGTGATATCTCTATATAAAATTCGATATTTAAAGTAGCAAAAAACTTATAAGGTTTTTAGAAAAGATACTATTATATAGTGTTAATAATCTAACCTACTTAAATAGTAATAATATACCTACTTATTTTAAAACTACTGTTTTAGAATGAAATAGAAATTATGTAAATATTTTTGTGATAATAACTGCTTGTAATAATAATTTGATGACAAGTATCAATTATTATTCCTTAATCTTTAGGATGTACTTGGAACTAATGATCAACAAATCCCTTGGGAAATTCAGGGTGAAGTGATAATCCCAAAAGGATTGTCTGTTTAACTTAATATATGTAACAACATCGGGTACAATTTGTTTCTACATAATATTTTAAACCTAACATACATGTTATCTATTTAATTGTTTTATGTTAAAAGTTTGTACTGGAATTGACTAAAACAATTTAATTTGCAAAAAAATATGTGAAAATAATACCTTTCGATGTACAATAACTTATGTGATATCTAAAATAAGTCTTGAAAATAATATTTGCTTATCTGTTCAAATAGGCATAGGTACTTTATAGAAACACAACTATCGTACTTTTTTTTAACATAGTATCAAAATTTCATACGACTAGTTTTTAAATGACATGACATTCATTTATAGTGAATTACTAAACCATTTTTACACTTAATTGGTTTTGGTTTAATATAGTTGTATAAAGCTTTATGTCTCCCTCGTTCACTTAATTGTTGCTAGTTTGTTAGTTACAAGACGATGTTTTATTGCTACGAAGATTCGTTGTTATTGTGGCAGAGTTTTAAATGGCAGTAATTTATTGTTGCAGTAATGTTAGAATTTTTAAGAGAATAAGAATAAATATATAAATATATGTTGATAAAAAAAATATTTTCTTAAATAAGGAAAATGTTGAAGTATATTTATTATCTACTTCTTACAGTATTTCAGTTTATAGTTATTACTTACAATATCATTATAATACTAAGAATTATTGAAGAATATATTGATTGATTGATTCAGTCTTGTAGTCAATGACTACATCTATATATATTTCAAATGCCTCAGAATAAACGGTCTATTTTTGTGTTTATTTTCGTATCGTAATAAAATACAATTTGAAGAGCGAAGCAAACTTTGAAAGGTATTACCAAAATATCGATTACTAAAAGTAACTCTATACTATTCGATCCTTTCAGTTTATTAAGGGTATAGTAACAAAGAAATACATACGAGAATTGGGTTCACATTCGTCCGGTTATACGGATTTATTGGACTTTAAAGTCTAAAGAAAAAGTAGGATTGAGAACCGATCGAATAGCCTTATGTTGACTGGATGAACACGGTCTTTGAATAGAATCGGATAGTATTTACTGTTCCATTTCTTACCGAAGTTTGACCTTCTTTAGTTATTCCTTTTTCTTTTTTTTGTTAGACACTATTTATTTCCACCTAACAGATAACAAACAATATGAGTATTATAATAAACTTAAAACCATTTTAGAAAAATACAGTCAATAAGTCCTGAGCATTAAATAATTTGGAATACTAACAAAACTTTAAACATCAGAATTTAATACGTAATTGTGGTTAGATTTTAAGACCAATGAAATTAAAGAGTAGATGAGAAGAGTAGTACATTCTCCAATCCACTCTAAAATATATGGGACTTGAAACTAGTCTTTAGATATTCTCACAAGGGTTCGCTTTTATACTGCATTTACTTTGTACTTTAAGGAGATAAATTTTCAGTTCGATTCTATCCTCATTTACGTTTTATTTACAGTTTTTACAAATTGGTATCATAAATCTTTGTTGCACGTTACTTTTATTGATTACCTAAATCCTTATATGCTTATAACAAAACATAATTTCATTATATATCTTACAATAAAAATAGTTTGTTTCACACATCATACTCATGAAAGAGGAGAAGCAAACGGGCCAAGCAAACAGTTTTCCTTTCATTCGTTTCTGCAGAAATCAACTTGAAATAGTTCATAACCTGTTGCTGAGCAAACATTACCGACCTCGCAAGATAGATGGTCGTGGTTTGATTTAATACTCGTTTTGTTGGTTCAAGTTCTAGAATTTTCTATTTGTTCTTTTGATAAATGGTACGAGGTACAATATCATTGACGTTAGTGTTGAATAGATTAAAATTTATACCGTTCTTGCTATGTTTTTATTAGTTACAGTTTATACTTTGAGGATTTAATGTTCTCTTCGTTATGCTATTGTGTGAGAAATCTATTTGTTTTAAAAATTTGATGTTAATATTATAGACGTAAAGAATATCTTTTGGTTCTTCTTTATTTTAAGAATAAAAATTATTAAATTAAAACAGTGGTTAGTAATCGATTAGTTCACTACAAAAGAAAATATAGTATTAATAATACAAAACTGAAGTTCTGAAGAAGTTAACGTGTAATCAAAAACCTTTGGACGTTCCTCAAAAGCCAAATAGAATAAATGTTCCGGTTCGGGGTTTTATGGACACATTTGGCATATAATATTAATTTGAGGTATTACTATAATATATCATACCTTTTGAAGTCTTCTTTCGATTTCGATTAAACTGAAGTAATTCGTTATTACCAATAGTTTTTTACGGAAAATTGAGCATAATCAAATATTCAATACATGTTTGAATTTCTTCTTATATAAGTAAGACGGTTATCTTCAAATATACTGACTAATATAATATTTTTCGTCGGAATTTATATTATAACAAGAATTTGAATTTGTTTTAGAATTTGTATTTGTTTGTTAGAAAAATATTAGTCTTAGAGTGGTTAAAATGATTTGTTAATACCCATAATAAAAATATTGTCCCTCACTTGTTGTTTTCATTTAATATCTGCCAAAGAAATATTCTTACAGCAGTATTTTTAAACACCGGTGTAATGTTTAATGCGTTTTTTACATATTTGATAAAGGTTTCATTTTTCATAACACGTGACTTATGAGAGTTTATGCCTTGTTATCCACAATTCTTTATTTAAATCCGTAAACAAAAACAGGCTTTATTTTTAAAGAGTAAGGGCTATAATTGTACATTGTCCAAGTTCTCGCGTAATACTGACATGGTGATAAATGGACCGCGAAGACAAATTTGATATCTCTGAGTAATATTTGGACTGTATAGGGATTTTTTTATTAAAATAGTGAATTACTAAACAAAAAGGAAGGAAGGAAAGTAAATACAGTGAACTGTGCATATTAATTATAAAACATAGTGTTAAATTGTAAAATATTTTTATATTGCTTTTGGCATTATATAATTATACATGTAGCTTCAAGATCTATAAATTAATCTTAGAGATATATGTTGCTATTTATATTAAAACAAAAAAAAAATCAGCGGAGACTTGTATATTATAAAAGCTATGTATTTACGAATAGTAAACCTCTTATATTCAGTAGAAACTGGGAGAATATTCAAAATAAATGGAAGACATTTACTGTGAGGAAGATTGAGCTCAAGGAGATGATTGTGAAAGGCTTACTCAACAAGATTGTGGTATCTGTAACTAATATGTACAAAACATAACAAAAGATTGCGAGAATTGTCTCGTGGAAAAAGTAAACTCATGACCTCTGGCATAGAAATTAGGTTCATTCACCATTTTAGACCCACAGGTTGAACAAATAGAAAAGCTTCATATCATCATTCATATATAAATCTAGTTATTTAAATGTTTTTAATTCACAGTAGCTATTTTTCGTTAGGTTAAGGAATAAAACCGTTACTTTCAATGTTATTTCAGTATATCTATTGTAGTCCTTGAAAGCGTGTTATTTTTTGACTACAAATGAAATCATTATTCTCGACTAATGGTTGTCAAAGATATCACTGGTCCTTAAGCTTCATAACCACGTTCCTACGTCAAAATAAATACTACTGTATTGCTTATCATAACGGAGTAAAGTTTATATTCGAATTAAAATTATTTGTTGTAAAATAAAAACAAAATAGTAACATGCCAATTAGATGTACAATTAAGAAAGTATTTCTTCATAACAAATTTATTTTTAAATAGGCGACCATTGTTAACATTTAAATAGAGACTGAGGTGAGTAAAATTAATTAAATATTTATATAAAACAAAGTGTTGTTAATAAGATTCCGATATAAATAAATAGTAAGGTGCGATGGTGGTTTTGCTTTTAGTACTGCTTATGTGGGGATGGGGTACATTACAAATTTCTTTGTGCTATATGATACTGAAATGCTATTACTTACACACACAAACATAATCAAAATAGCATTTAAAAAAGCTTTTTTTGGTTTGTAGTTGTAATGGAAGGACGTCCTTATCGCATTTTAGACCTGACTCTGATTTGAAGGAATGCTAGGAAGTCAGTTTCAGCCCTAAAAGCTTGCAAGTAATATGTAGAAAGTCAGCATAGCCATAGCTTATATGAGGAGCTAATCAAACGCAATTAACTACCTACTTAATCCGAATTCATTATCGATAATTCAGTAGTAATTGGTTTTGGATGATTCAAGATTGTGCATCCCATATATTTCTTAAGTTACAATAAGTGAAGGAAGGAAGAATATAAAAGTAAACAAATTAATAAAAATGATAATAAAGTCATAAATAATAAAATTGCAGAAAGAAAAATAATAAGTCTCAAATATTATTCATAAAGCAATTTTTTAAAAAGAAACTGATTGAGTGTAGTTTTATATATGAGCGAAACATCCAAAACTTACACGATGAAATCTCTCAATTAACTTTTTTATAAATGAAAAGTTAAATGTAGTTACTAAAATAAACTGTGAGATGTTATGTGTGTGTTGGCTATATATACCAAAAATGTGTATATCCCAAAACCTAAAAAAATATATAAGTATAAGCATTTGAATTTCTAATATAAGAGCTAAGAGTAACCTCAAACTAGTTTGATAAACATGTCATTTACTGTAAATCGTTAAAATTTCTTCATACATCTTGATTTTATACAAAATTGAAACTACCCCCACCCCCCAGTAAGGGGTGGTTAGGGGGAGGTATTGAGTAAAAGAGGTATCAAATTCACTTTTGGTTGTCATTTTCGGTTTCAGCATCCCAAAAAACGTAGAAATACACATCTATCTTGATTTTTTACAAAAATTTAAATTTTCACCCCTTAAGAGGTAGTAAGGGGGTGCTAGCGGGAAAACGGGCAACTAAAATTAGTTTTTATTGTCATATTCGGTTTCAGCGATCCCAAAAACCTATGAATAATGGGGTCTCCCCTCTGGTTCATGACTTTTTTTTTTGTGTGCCTGTGTAATTACTTTGATTTTTCTGACGAATTAGGTTAAGACTTCCGGTCTCTTTTAAGCAATAAATAGATAATTTATATAATATATCCTCGCCTAGAGCCAATAACAAGCAAAATTTTGATAAAAATATTAATTTTAATTTGACTAAAAATTATAATATTAGTTGGTAATACTGGTTAATATTGTTTATCAGAATATACAAGGTCTAGGTAAGGATTCGTAAGTGGAGAGTTTTTGTAAAAAAATATAACATTACATTAAAGTGCATTTTTTTATTTAAAAGGAGGGCAAACAAGCTGGTGGGTCACAGATAGACGAGATCACCGCCGTCCATGACCTCCTGCAACATCCGAGGATTCACAAGAGTGTTGCAGGCCTTGAATGTAGGAGGAAACGCCTTTTTTGAAGGTACCAATGTCGTACCGATCTGAAAATACTGTCGAAGGGAGTTCGTTCCACAAGCGAGTGGACGTGAAAAAAAGGTCCTTGAGAACAGCACAGTGGAAGAGCGCGACGTATCCAGGTGGAACGGATGGTATTGGAGGCGATGACGCGCTGTGCGGTGATGGAATTCGGCGGTAGGCATCAGATTGAATAGTTTATCGGAACTACCCCGTGGTAAATGCAGTAGAAGACGCACAAAGAAGCAACGTCTCTACGCAATGCCAAAGAGTCCAGCCGTTCGCAGAGTACTGGGTTCCCGACAATCCAAACGGCTCTCCGTTGTACGCGGTCAAATGGTAGAAGCTGATATTGGGGTGATCCGGACCAGAGATGAGAACAGTACTCCATGTGTGGCCGGACCTGCGCTTTGTAGAGCGCAAGTCTTTGGCCAGGATTGACATACTGCCTCGCTCTATTGATCACTCCCAATTTCATCGAGGCCAACTTGGCCTTGCTCTCCAGATGACCACGAAACTGACAATCGCTCGAAATGTCGAGACCCGGTATTCTGATAGTTGCATTACAGAGCACTGATCAAAAAGCAATAATATTATAAACAGAAAATTACGGATTGTCAAGTCCAAGTAGAGAGAAACCTGTTCATGGTGGGTCACTTATTTTAGCTCGTAATATAGTTTTAAAGTCACGATCAGACATAGTTGTGCTCTCTACCGACCGATTTATTGAACTATCCTGCATCGAGCTTAATGAATATATTATCTTATCCGACCTCCTTCGGTAACTTTAATGGAGGAGGATATCTTATCAAAATTTGTCTATAAAAACAAATCAGTGATGGTGTGCAGTCAATGTAGATGTAGATATATTACAAGTGTACGTTTTCAATTCATTTCATCTAGTGTATAAAATTTGTTTAAGTATGAGTAACTTGTTAAACGTGTTTTCGGCACCTATTCGCAATGCAAGTGTTTTTGCGACTTGCATTGATAATGTGGTCTCTCACTGTAATATATTCTGAAGAGATGATAATGATGACTGTGATTAAATTTTTTTCTAGTAATTAAAAATGAAATTGAAGTTCCGAAAAATTTATTTGCAGACCGACAAAAAAAAGTAGAAACCTTCTTTTTAAAACGAATGTTGCGGATAAAACGCTTAAAGGTGACTTGACTGACGAAAAATCTAATAATATATATAATAAAGTTTTAGATTTTTGTTACATAAGTTTAATAATATTTTTAAGCCAAAAATGATTACAACATACTTAAATCTTATATATAGTGATTTGTCAAACGTGGAAATGTATTCTACTTTATGGATAGAGGCAATGGAATCATGATTCGGTATTCCTAAATAAAGTTAGTAATTTCTCTAAAATATTAAAGAACGTTTGCGTACAAGCTAAGTTAATTTATATAAGAATTAAATCTTAATATCAGATGATAAATTAAAAGACCTAAAAACTTAAAAAATCAAATTCTTGACGGGCTTCAGTGTACGCATATATAATATAATTCCACAAGATATCTCACAGCTTCCATTTCTAAGTTTTAAACTTAAAATTAAACGTGTGTTATTAAATAAATCTTATAATATCATTCAGAAGTTTTTAGTTGACCGAAATATGTGGAACATAGGTTGTTACTCATTTGCATGGTTAATATTATTATGTTTACATCTAAGATTGTTAAATTTCTTTTATAAAAAGCAACTGTTGAGTTTGTGGCCAATTTTTCGCGGCAGATCAGTATTCTGAGCCGGTGTTAGCGGGCTGAATATAATGACGTACTGACTACACCGACCTTTTTTAATGTTATAATTGACAATTCAAAAGTGCGTGTAAATAACTACTTGAATAAAGATATTTTGAATATTGTTTTCCTTAATATTTTATATTTTTCAATGAAACCTATAATTAGCTAGTAATAGTAGCTATATAAAATTGTATTTTATTATATAAAAAATAAATAATAAAACTATCTATTCTGATGCTAATATATAGACGTTATAAAATATAAGTCATATTCATTATAGTCACAAACATTATAAACAATATGTTTATTATAATTAACGAGTATCTTCTAGTTTATATTCTAGTAATTTATGTTCATAATTAACACGCTGTACACTCAATCAGTTTTCATTTAGATTACTATAGTTTTGTAGATGATATTATTGCCCGCATTTATTGCCTGAGTTATTTACTGAGCTGTCAAACCATTCGTACTTGTGAAGTATGTTTAATAACAGCTTACAATAAATTGAAATTATAAAAAACATGTTATTTACGTATAGGGTTTTTAATCAGAGTGAGTGGTTTTAAAAAAAAAATGTAGTGTACGTGAGAACTCATATGACCAAGAAGCAATTATGATAAAAGATCGTGGAAAATATTTACAAATACTACAAATGAAAAGAATAACGAAACATTGGATGAATATGAAATAACTAATTTTGAGCCAGAAATTTAAGAGGTTGCTTGGAAAGTATGTATTTTTTTTCCAGGAAACTTCAATAAAACAAATATAAGGTATATCGTATAAAAGTTTTATGGCATCGTGCTTGGCATTGTAGTAAGTGCATTGCGCACAATCTTTCCATTTTCCAAGCATCTGCAGTCTAGTCTGCACAAATGTATATTAAATTATTGATTTAGGCGATATTTACTGAGCTTTCAAACGATGTCGGATTTCAAGAGATACCTTATATTTATCTTCAACAGATCGTTACTTGAGAATGTTTTCTGTTTACCTCTTAAGCTTAAACAACAATATGGTTCCAAAATTTTGTAAAATAATAAAAGTGATTTATTTATGACAGGATGTTACAGCACTCATCTGTTTGTCCCCCTCGATTCGTCCCCTCCCTAGTTGATTTAAAAGTAAACTGACACTATAAAAATTTATCAAATCTTCATAAAAATATATATATATATAATCTACTCTACTATACTATAAATACTCACTACTATTAGGTAGTGAGTTATATTTTAAACGAGTTACATACGAGGTCTACCCACGCGTGCCCCCCTGCGGGCACGGATTTTATTTATTATATAAGATTTTTAAACTTTTATTTATATATTTCATAATCTATATAAACTGTCGACACAAGACTGATATTATCTTTTATATATTTCGAATACACAAAAAAGCATCACAGCTAACTTTGATTCTTTATTGAAAAAGTATGTCAATAACAACAGTAAGTGATAGGTTATTGATGTATGCGCAATAAAATACTTGACAATAAATATAGAAAAATAATATAAAAACATAAATAATTTATTTTAAGGAAATCAGGACGTTGAAATAGAAATATCATGTTAGATTATATAAAACTTTTATTACAATGAAAAATCAAAGCTCAGATTCTGGAAGTAAAAAAAAAACATTTTATACAAGATGTAGACAAGCCTAATAAATATAAAAGGCCATTTATGAAGGTTTAAACCATTTTGAAGGGACCGAGAAACCGTTTTATATAATGGGCCGTCTCCGGTGTGACGTGTTCCGAAAGATACTCGTACGATTATGTCACTTTGTAAAGACATTTTCTATTTAACTTCAAATGAAAAACGTATCGGTTATTCTTCCTTATATACAATTTTTTTTAGATCTTCACTTATTTCTTTTATATTTGTCAAAATGTTTGTGTAATCTTTTAAATATGTGAAAAGACCACGCTTTTTTTTTAATTTTACGATTTTAATTAAGTTTATTCTAATATCGAGTACCGATATTTAATTTTAGAAAAATATAAGTAAAATATAAAAAAGAAAAAACAAAGAAAATACTAGTAAAACAATATATATATATATATATATATATATATATATATATATATATATATATATGTAGATAAGTCGAAAAAGCTAATATTAAAATATTTAGATCATTCAATATTATTTCATTAACTTTTAGTTTTAACTTTTTTATATCTATTATAAAAAAGGTATGAGCTAGTATCATTTTAATACTCATTTGGAAATTTAAATCCCTGCTTGAGCTGTGATACTTAAGGTCTCATCAGTGATTATAACACAAAGCAATGCTATGGCTTTGTACACATTCCATACAACCTTTCCATCAAACCAATTTCCCCAGACTTAAGTTATAGAAGTAGCTTCAATACAGAAGCAATCAGAAGTACATATTGCGAATATAGATTATAGTCTAAGATAACATTATATTCGCGACTAACTAATTACAGCAAAAAAATGTTTAAGTCTATTAGATTTTATATAGTTTTGTAACAATAGTTAAGTTTTTTTGTTTTTTGTAATTTATAGATTTAGTTTTCCATAAATCATTTCTATTTCATTGTAATTACAATGTCAACCGCTTCCTGACGAGCAAATATACCAAACATCTGAGACACTTATTTTTGTAACATCAACTTCGCCTCAAGGAAGGAACAAAGAAAAATCCAGTTGCAATTTTTATTTACGCTTGTACTTGATAGACGTTTGTTTTATATTATTTTGTCTTTGATGCAGCGCTGTGATTGTATTGTGGATTTTTTATCACGTTTATTATGATAAGCATTAAATCATATTTATTTTATGTTGTACCCATTGTACCTATTAATCGATCAGCAATTTGGTTCACCTGTCAGTATTCTATTGTCTGATAAGGTCTCTTGACTAAATGGACTTTAATCATAATTCCGCCATAGAAGTATTATTATAAAAATATATAATTCAAAAATTAAATTTTTTCTTCAGAGAGCAGACTTTATTTACACTATTCACTCTCAGATTACTTTAGATAATAACAAGTCTTAATGCTAAAGAAACCATAAAACGTTTTATAATTTTAAAGGAACTCTTGACAAGCAATTTTAAATTCATTTCAACCTAGTAAGTATAGCTTCAGAAGAAGTTACAGCTTTTATTACTTTCCACAACAGGAAAGCTGCGGACAAACCACTCTTACCTGTATTATACTTTTAACTGAAAAACATATTTATACATATTTATTATTCTATTTATTCGATATACACAAATACTTGTATAGCGTTACTGTTTAATTCTAATCTAACTAAAGTTATAATTTTTAAAATATTCAGAATCCTAAATTCAACACATGTCGTATTCTATTATTGTTGAAAAAGAGAAAATATAAAATAGTACCAAATTCTTAATGGCCTTAAAGATCTACAATAATCGCTTCGTGCTCGAACGTCCTTATAGTAAGTGTACTACACTTAATGTTCCGACAATCTTCAGCGTCTGTTGTTTAGTTATAAAGACGGTTATTGTCTTAGATGATATTTCCTTTTATCATAACATTATTTTCTGAACACTTTTCTATTATATTTGTTTCATTCTTAAATTCTATTCATAAAAAGAAAATTGATAAATAATTAATAAATAATTTTGCTTTAGTCTCGTAAGATATTCTATGATTTACATCAGCAGCAGATATTAAATATATATCATCCATATTATTATGAATACTATTTTAAGGGTGTCGAATAATATATTTGTTATGTAATATTTAAACACCGAAAAAATAAGATTCGACTTATTTATATATAAATATCATTTTATTTACTAAAGTAAATTATGTAAATTTAAAAGTATCTTGAAATATGTTATAAATTCAAACAGTCTTTCGATGCAAAACTCATGCACAATCGTAAGAAGTAACTGGTGTTAACCAACAAATATTAAGGTTCATGAAAACTTAACGAGCTTACGCCGTGTTAACCATGAACAACAATTACTGGAAATGGCATTAGAAATTAATTATGAAGTTATTTGATAACTCGCACTAAACAAATTGACATGGTAGATGCTGCTTCTTCAATCAGATTGGATATTTCTAAAATCACAGAGATTCCAAAAAATTAAATAAAATCATACAACTTTAAGCCACTTCCAGTAAAAAATATGTTTCATCATGACAATGGCCTGCAGTAGTCGTGGACACGGTCATTCTGTGTAATACTAAAACGCAGCTTCTCATATTTGCATACAAATAAGATTCTCGGCTTTACCAGAGCTATGTTTAATTAGTATGAGCATTACACGACCTCGCAGATAGAGTATTCTGGTATTTTATAGCAATTATAATATTTTAAATCTTTCGTATGAATAAAGAATCCTCTCTGAATAAAAAAGTAAAAGATTTGTACTTTTGCGCAGAACAGAAACAAATATATTAAGTATTTATAATAAGATAAGATCTCTTTTATCTATACGGTAAGTTTATGTAATATGTTATTATTATATAAAACATAACTAAGAAATATTTATATATAATGATTTTGAAGTACTTATTTATATTAGTGGTTAAGTATTGAAGCCCTTCTGGTTTGAAGAAATCCAAGACACAATTTCACTATTGCTAAGTGTTAGTTTAGGAATACTAGTTGCTTATCTTAGGAGCAAAACGTTGAAAATACGCGAAAATTAGCTAGAGATAAATCTTTGTACCTATAGGAATGTAGTAAGTATTTCAATTGAAGAAATATAATAGAAAATTGAAACCGTATTCTTCAGCTGTCCTGTTAATAACTATGGTAATCAGGGATAATTTATAGTTATACTTTCGTGCGATGCCAATTAGTCAAAAGTAACAAAGAATACTTTTATTGTTAAGATCTTTTTATCAGTTCCTATGATTGATAACACTAATAAATGTAATATACATAATACACGGTCGGTTGATTTCAAACGTTTGTCGTATCCGGTGTATCGACAACCCCTGATACACCAACGAACATATGCGAAACGCGTTTCTTGAGTACACAGCATCTATAAGGGAAACCATCAAAACTAACCTTGCGATCTGTGAAAAGATCAGGCGGACCTTCGAACTCGAAAACGAAGGTCTTCTTAAAGTATTACACAAGGAAGAAAAAGTTCAACAACACCACATCTGAATATGTACGGGGTAAAACACCTAAAATTCCCCACATGGCGGCTTACAGCGTTAAAAATGGATTCGTTAAAATAATTGAAACCCCCAAAGGAGTAACTGGACCGCCCAAGTATTTAACACCCGCCGAAGACTCAATACTTGTAGTAGCCCGCTGCACGGAGGTCTCGCTGGAAGATAACATCCTCCAAATGGCTACGGCCGTAGAGGATTCAGCAAGACCCTGGGAAGAATGGGAAGCACCAATTTTCCACTGGGTCAACGGCGTTCCTGGATGTGGAAAATCGACTTGGGTAGTAAAAAACTTCGTATTGGAAAGTGACTTGATAGCAACAACTACGACTGAGGCAGCATTAGAGCTCAGGAATAAACTCGCCCTCAGTTGTCCAAAGGACGGGAAGATCAAGGTCCGAACGATCGCTTCAATATCAATAAATGGTGTTAAAGAAAAGCCTGAACGACTTATCGTCGACGAGGCCTTGATGAACCATTTCGGAGCGATCGTTATGGCGGCCCGACTAACAGAGGCCAAAGCAGTCACACTAATCGGAGACACAAACCAGATTCCTTATATAGACCGGCTAAATCTGTTCCATATGAAATATAATAGCCCATACCTCGTGACGTCTATCAGTCAAGAGCTCTTAAGAACCTACCGATGTCCTCTGGATGTAAGCTATGCTCTAAACGAGGTATACAACGGCATATACTCAGCCCATTCATTGACTCGCTCTCTGAGAACAGTCAGGTTTACGGGTGCTACCATCAAAGCTGATTTCCCTAATACCCTGTACCTGGTCCACACACAGACTGAAAAAGCGGACCTTACAAACCTAGGGTACGGAAAAGGGGAAAACTCGCGCATCCTCACCATCAATGAAGCTCAGGGATTAACATACGAGTCGGTAATAATCATCCAAACCAAATCCAAACCAAAATCGTACCTGACAAGTGTCCCACACGCAGTGGTGGCTATATCTAGACACACAAGAAGTTCTACGTACTACACGGATATCGACGAAGACGCCATTGTGAGATTCATTAGGCGGGCCGCCGATACCTCCGATAGAAACCTTGTAGAGTACAACCTCAAGATGGCAATTTCTCACCGTTACTCCGAGGCTATGAATAAACTAGTGAACTTAACAACCTAGCTTACTAATACTACTATTTACCTTATTTATTATTACTATAAATTTCTAAAATAGCTTTCGTAAACTTGTGCAGGTGTACAATTTCCTGCGAAGATCACTACCATCATAATTAAAATCGTAACAAAATTGTTTTAAAATTACAATGAAAGGCATGGACAAATGTCTATGGTGATTAAGAAAAGAAAAAAAAAACCCTGATACAGACACCATTATGTCAGATTGGAAGCTATTTCAAATGGATTTTTAGTTATATTTAACATTATAAGTGAATTAATATTTATTTTAGTTGTTGTTGTTTGTTTTTTTTCCAATTTATACAACAGTTTTAAATATATTAAAAAATATTTTTAAAAGTATCACAATTTATTCCAATTTAGTCAGAGTTCCGTATTATTTGACTCAACTACACATGTTCTTTTGAACATGCAAAATTCCGTCTTTGATTTTTCTTAAAAAGTTTTATCTACAAGTAGTTTTCTTAAAAATAGCATAATGTACAGCAGAATTGATGTTGCAAG
The DNA here is from genome assembly GCA_918358695.1 of Melinaea menophilus ssp. n. AW-2005. Taxonomy (NCBI): domain Eukaryota; kingdom Metazoa; phylum Arthropoda; class Insecta; order Lepidoptera; family Nymphalidae; genus Melinaea; species Melinaea menophilus. The sequence continues at coordinate 2,850,069 of OU911049.1, forward strand.
AGTTTTCGTTGTATTTTCAATATCTTTATTATTCTTGGATGATCAGTAAAATGTTGTAGACAGTTAGAACTGATCTGACAAAAGTTTGTTATTTTTATTTAAGACGTCTATGTCACTTTTCTGTTTTTCCGGTGGATTTATCAAAAACATTCTTCCACACAAACCCAGTCTTTATAATTAAAAACATGATATTATGATTGTCTTTCATACGTACAACATTGTGTTATATAGATAGACATAAATATGAATCACATAAATGTATAAACGAAATTTTAAAATAAATTACAGAAAACATTTTTAAAGATGTACAGACATTAATTAATTGCAAATTTTGTAATAAGACCTGAAAAATAAAAACCACAAAAATCACAAAGTATTCTAATCTGTATTTACAAAACAGTTTGATGATTTATTTAAATACTTGGAAATTGTACTTCCATTGTTAAATCCTTTAATAACATCGCAATGAAAGTACTTTTAACAGATTGAATCCTCAAGTAGTGTTTCCGCGCTTAGGGATTAAGAGTAGTCTTTCATTTTGTGCTAAAACGATACAGACATGTTTAATTAAGATTTTATTTTCTAATGACATTACAAAATGAGAGGACTGACAAAGTAATATTATTGTAACAAAAATGTTTAATATAACAAATAATAATTGAGACTACACTGTACTTCAATGCTAACAAAATAATTTCTGGAAGAAATCATATGTTTTTATGTGTAAGGGAGTAATAATTGTGTTATTCAATGTTTTCATACTGTTTTAGAGAGAATTGTGTAAAATGAAGATACTATAAGTGATCTGAGAATAGTGCTTGTAAGATGCTTGCATGCTTATTGAAATGGAGTAAAGAAAATGTAACAAATATACAATAAAATAATCAAATGACATTATTAAACAAATAAAATATTTATAAAATCCCGTAAAGTCAACCCGAGTTAATCCAATTGCGACGGATATAACAAGTTGACATTCAGTTAAACGTTTGTCAATTCCTTGTATGTTCTGAACCTTATTAAGCAAATCGGAACTCGATACGAGTTGTCCTCTTGCTGAAACCTAACAGATGATTTCGATACAGTTAACAAATAAAATAAAAGGAAAGAATAAAATTATTCTCTTTTCATGTAGTTATGTTTTTTTTATTGTTTTTTCAGTTAATCAATATTTTTAATAAATAGCGGTATTATATACTTGTCAAGCTTCTCAGTTTTTACCTCATCTTCGTCTTATTTAGAATTTTACAGTTAATAAATATTATTATCGATTTATAAAATAAAACGATTGTATTTTTGAATTATAATGATGCATAGAAAATTTCTTAGAAAATAATTTCTGGTAATGATGTGGTAATATTTTTCAGACAAGAAATGTTCAGTTTTATTTAAATCATTAATAACAAGACATTGTTTAGAAGAAAGTTTAACTTTATAATAATGAAATTTATTGATGCTGAAATTTGTCGATACTTCATTCTTACCATTTCAACATAAAATGTGTAGATTATGGGAGATCACCGAGTACACCGACCCGACCTCACTAAGGAGACCTGTTGCTAGATACCGTTTTATGTAGAGTGAACACTTACTTAGTATCATAATATCCATAATATTATACTTATCTACATGAACATAGCATGATATGCAAATATAAAAATCTTTCAATGTTTGACTTCCAGTTGATATGGTGAGCGAGCATCGTATAAAGGAGTATATATTACGTTTTGAATCCTATGGAAAGTATGAGTTTCATTGTTTTTTGAGTGTTAGATGAGTATTTTTTTAATTTTTACAATACGAAACTTTTTGTAGCTAGAGAACGTTATGTGTTATTACGTCATAAAAAACTATATGAGACTTGCCAAGATACTATTTGATATCTGGCGTCTCTCACATTTTTATTTGTCTATTCTATTTAAATAGATTGCCGAAGAAAAGAGTCGTATTTTGTATAAATTTTAGAAAAATTTTTCGATTAAAATGTAATATTCAATAATGAAGCAAGATATTAAAAAATAAAGTAACTGAGTTACGAAATCTGAATGAAAAGCGAATTTGCATGAAAACCAAATTCAAACATACATAAATTAGCTGCGACCAATTGGCAATCATTTATAACCTGCATAATTTATGTTGTAAGATGAATGATTGTTTTCATTGGGTTCTATTTTCAGTACATTCCAATTACACGTTTAGATTTATAACTTTCTCAATATATTCGAATTTACAATAACAAATATTTTTTTATAAAATTGAATGTTTATAAAATTGGTAAAAAAGATACTACTAGTGACACATTTATTTACTTTAGCGATGATATACCATTTATTCATATTTATGGTACTATTAAATTAACGTAGCTTTTGGAACTTGCTCCTTTCACGTCCATGAGGTTAACCCGGTTACAATTACAGTCCATCTACGTGAAGGGAAGTTGCTAAAAAAAATTAACATATTTTAAAAATAAGTTTTAATTTTATGGAATACTAAAATTTTTAATATTTATTTAGCGGATAATACATTTGTCAGAAATCAATTTGTCATCTAATAATAGCTACCGCTCCATTGTTCAATTATTCCATAAAGGTTGGCACTTCACTTAAAACGATCAGGTTTCTTGGTCGTATAATACCGCCTCCGGGTCACTAAGATTCATTTGCACCGAACTGTACTACAGATTCCACACGGCTGTAGTTACTAAATGTAATGTTGAATGGATTTTTTAACCTTTAGGTATATTACACATTAATTTTATAAATTTTATTTTATTTCTATATCTCTGTATACATATTTTATATTGATATGTGATTTTGTATTGTTTTTGGCCTGCATTATATAAGTAGGATTTAAAGGTTGATTTCATGGCAACATTTCTCATATAAAAGAGGGAAAAAAATGGATAAAATATTTTTTGCTCCGTTCTATTTGAAAAAACTTTCAAATCATTATTTAATTTACTTCAATACTACTTCTATTGCTCTTTGGTTCTTAAACTTCTATTTAATTGCTTCTTCCGCATTCAATTTTAAAACCATTTCCATTTGTTGAAAACTAATTTAAATATATTTTGAAATATTATAACTATTGTACTTCACTGTCGCTTTACACATAACCATACCACATAACCATACCAAAACACCTTAATTATGGTATCATTGTGCAAAATGAGGAATTTTTTGAAGAAATGTTAGAATTTACTTAATTTATTTGTTCTGTGTCACTGATTGATAGCAATCCGAGATTGTTTTAAAAATCATATATATATAAATATATTCAAATATCATAAATATCTAATCTATTAATATCAATAATATCTATAAGAACTATTTTCAAATATAACTTTCTGTTGAAAATGGTTTCTTTTTACTAAATGATGACAAAAATAATATGATATTATTTATCTGATGCAACCATGTTTATATCTAATCATGATTAGCTACGCACATAACGCGTTTCTGCATATTTGATAAAATACGTTTTTCATAACATAAAACTTACCAACAGACATCAATTTTATTAACTAACATTGAGATTCATATTTGAAGAATAGTTTTTCCGCAATATAGTGACAGTAATAAATGTCGCAAGGAGACAAATTTGATATCTCTTTGTACAATTAAGACGTTTTCATTTTTTTTAATAAAATATGTTATTCACTCAAAAACATTCTTTATGTAGCCTTAACTGCGGGAGGTAAATAAATGATCTTCTTTTATATAACCAACTTCAAAAAAAGGAGAAGATTCTCAATTCGATTGTATTTTTATTTCTTTTTCTTTTTCCATAAAAAATATGTAAAAACTTTTAACATACTTTTCTGAAAATATAACTTTAAAAAAGCAGAAGTGCATTAGCCGTATAAAGTATTTGAGAAATATTACTTACTTACTTATCTTCACGCCATATCCCTTGCGGGGTAGCCAGAGACGACGGAGCGCCAAACGCTACGGTCCCTGCATACCTCTTTCGCCTCGACCACAGACATTAACCTCTTCATGCATGTCCTCCGGGGGGTCCTCATGCTTTTTACGTGACCTTCCTCCAGTATCGTAGCTACTGTGATTTCGAAGGTCACTCGAGGCCTCCCCCTGTCTCTCTTACCGCTCACTTTTCCTTTATAAATCTTTTTTAACATTCTTTCATCACTCATTCGTTCCACGGGCCCAAACCACCTGAGCACTTTCTTCTTCATTCTTACCGTAACATCTTCGCTAGTACCTGCCATTCTGTGGCATTATATATTAAATAATAAAAAAAAAAAGATTTAATGACATTTTTTGGGATGGGGTTATCGTTTTAATTATAACAATATATACACAGAATCCATACTAGCATTTGCAAAACAATGTCAGTTACTTTTAAATGTTGTGGAGGATTTCTGTGCTTAGACGGACGGTTTGAGGACAAAACACAATAAATGCTATAGTCTGTGTCTGGGTAGGCGGAATACCAGATATACCTCTTACGATTTGGATCTTATAATAGGCGGTAAGTGCGTTACTACGGTTACCGACGCAGTTCCGTTTAAATTCTTAGATGAAAAGATTGATTACCAAGGGCGCATTCCATCGTTGCATATAATAATCGATAGCTTTTTGAATAATCTTAAAAAGGTAGACAACCAATAAGAAACAACAAATAGGCTTGAATATATGATAATTATTTAACATCACGTCTAAATTGGCCTTTCCTCGTTTATGATATTAATAAGCCCTTTTTATTAAAGGCAGATGCAAGCGTCATATGGATATTGAAGTCATGGCTCGGGTCAGCGCATTCAGCGTACTTTTCTACCGAAACCGACATAATTTTGGGTTAAAATTAAAGAAACCATCGGAACTCTATAAACAGCTAAGAGTGACCAAAAGATATATCATCTCAAAATCGAATGATGATACTGTAACATCTCTCCCAAAAGATAAAATTGACATAGAGCTGGAGTCACGACTTCAAATCCATAAACCGCTTATGATAGGTGCTCAATCAAATAAGGAAGGATAAGAAACAGTAGGAAGGAACAAGATATAGAAATAATAAAATTCTTTATTCGGCAAGAAGAAAACGATAATTACCGGCTGCACGCGATGAGACTAGAATTGCAAAATGAATGAGTTACCATAGGATATTTTTATATTTCACTAGCTTTAAGATGGCACACCCTGCTGCATGATTGGTCCCCAGCATTGTTAAAATTTTATCTAAATGCATTCTAAATGACTCTCCCAGATAAAAATAACTTAGGAAGATAAGGCAAAGCCACCGAAAAATCTTGCATCTTGCATCTGCGGGGAGGCAGTAGGAACCGCGAAACACTTGTTAGTTTTGTGTAGGGTACTTCTAAATAGAAGTAAATAATCGCGTCGCTACGATAAAATTATACGAGAAGCGGCTAGTTTTTCAGTAACATGAGCGCAGGAGGGTTTAACAACCACCAAACGATCGGTAGAGTTCGTGGAAGCAGGTTCCTTTAAAAAAATCTAAATTAAAACGTTATTTCATCTTAGACAGGTCTCCTGATTGGATCATGAGAGGATGATGGACATATATGGAAAGGTATAACAGTTTTATCATATATAATTTGTTGGAGGGTATTAAAATTAACTTTGTAGCGTAGTTGCCTATTTCCAATAAGTATAGCCTAGGTGTTACTTGGATTAACGATCCTGTGGTTATTTGTGACCACAGCCACCGCTAACTACTGAAGTTTCCAAACTTTATACATCGATATAAATAACGAACATAGAAGATACGGATTCGGAATAAAAATCTGTAAATCACAGAATCAATCGTCTTGTGCAAAAATGTTATTTATGGCGCCTGCCCTAAAAGTTGGGATTATTTACCTAGAAATTGGGATTATTTAGTTTTATAAAGATATTCTTAATACGTCGTATTGGTATTGTTCGTATTGCTAGCCATGGATTTCCCTTTTCTTATTATTAATTATTATTATGACGGCTTATCGAATAGATTGCGATGGTTCTAGTCGTTCGTACATTGCTCACTAAATACATTGACGTTTGTGAAACAGTGATCACAAAAAAAAAATCGGCTGAGTTTGTTGTGTGGTTCTTCTCAGACCAGTGCGCGTTTGGAACCCTCCTAGCCTTATTTTAAGTTGGAAAGTGTCTTTACAGAAGGACTTATTTTAATACATACGATACCAAAATAGGCCCTCCTGTCACTTCCATTTGACATACACAAGTGATCACTGGTATGAATTCAAAGATGAAAATAGATAAATAAATAAATAAATAAATGAAATAAATATAATCATTTATTGGTAACTAGATATCAAAATCTAGTTACTAAAATATTTTTAGTCTATAGTAGTATTTCGTTGCACATGACTGCATAAACACAGCCTTACTTCTCAAAACCTTATTGAAAGAATAAAAGAAAGAAAAAAATTAAAATAATTTATTTGTTTCTTGAGACGAGGCAGGAGCGTCAAAGTCAAAGAATCGTCCTTTTTTTCATTTGGTCAAGGTTGCGAGAAAAATAAGTTATTTATACATATTAGAGCATTTATTGAAACAAATCAATATCAATTATGTTAATAATTAAATGAAATATACACAAAGCTAAAATTACATTTAAAATCTAGGAACTCAATGTATAAGCTTTGTATTTCATATGAGTACCTTCTATTGTCACAATTATTAAGAAACAAATAAATTGAATCCCATTCATATTTTTTTCTATTATGTAACTATCTGTATATAACAAATTTGGTTTTAAAAATTACAATATGTTTTTAACAACGCTATGGAATAACAGCTTTCTTCATATTTATATAACTAATGAAACTATGTCTAAATTAATGTATTTTAAGGTTATAATATTTATATTTAGATTAACTTAAATGAAGATGAAATTTAAACTGAAATTCGTATTTCATTTACGTTGTCAATTATCTTATTTATTTTTTGATGATAATTTTTAATTGAAACACAAAAACTTTGCATTATATTTAATTAAAGGATGATTTTAATTATAATTCTATAAATATAGTTACAAAACAAGTCGATATAAATCGAAAATACGCTCTAGTCATAACACATTTTATAACTTTCTTAGGTAAGTTTTAACTTTCAGATGTTAAATTCAAAGTGTCTCAAAATTAAAAACGTCGCTAAATCCAAATTTTAATAATTTAATTAAAAACATCATCAAGTTACAATATAATTTTCATGTTAAATTATACAAAACTTATTTTAATATTACTAACTTACTACAATATTATTACAATAAGAAATTCAAGCTCAGATTCTATAAAAAATTATTTTAATACAACATGTAGACACGCCTAAAAAATATATGAAGGGTGTTAGATATTTTTAAGCGTCCAATAAACCGTTTTATATAATGTGTCGCGTCCTATGTGATGAGTTACGAAAGATACTGGTACCATTATGACATTTTGTAAGGACATTTTCTATTCATGCTTAAATGAAAAAGTATTGGTTATCCTCCTTTATTTGATAAAAAGTATATTTTTGTTTAACTTCATGTTTGGAAATAAATACACAAAATATATCTTTTTATGTCTTAACTTATTTATTTTATGTTTGTTTGAGTTATATCTCTTAAATATTTGAATTGGCTATAAAATAGGTTTTTCTGTTACAATTTAAAAAAGTTTATTTTAATAAGTTGTATCATCATCATTTGATATCACTACATAACGTTAGTCGGTATTCAACTTATCACCAAGAAACCTTCGAACATTCTGGACCTCCTTTTTTCTGGACCTTTTTTTACTCTGTAATTATGTAATTTATGTATTTGTTTTTTTTTTTATATAATTTTGAGTAATTATTAGTGTTAATTAATTTTTCACTAGTTGAAAGAATTTTAAAATTTTACAATTAATAACTAAAGTCTAAAAAAAAAGCATTGAAAAATCATCGATTTTTTTTGGTTTGGATCTTAATACTTTTTACGCATGTTATCTAATTTAAAAAATATAGAACTTCTTATATTCAGTGGGAACTTTGAAATAAACATTTGGCATTTGCGGTACTTGCCCAAGGTCTCATCAGTGGTTATGACACAATGTGATGGTATGGCTTACTACACATTCCAAACATCCATTTCGTCAAACCTAATTCCCTAGACGTAAGTAGACGTAAAATAGGTTTGATACAAGAATATTATATATTTAAAACTATCTTATTTATTTAAGAAAAAAGTAATTTTAGGTTAGGTTTAAGTTTAATAAAGTTTTTAACAGTTTGTGTCTAACTTTTTTAACCTTAATGTGTAATTTTTTATACGTTATATATTATTTTCAAATAATGCGAACAAATATTAAAAATGTTTTAGAATAGTAAAATCTATAATCGAAAATCGAAATCAAGTCAGGGACGACAGACATTCTTTAAAAAAAATGTGTAGTTTCATTTTAAATACATAAATAACATATAAAACTTATTGAATTATATTAATTCTTGTTCAGATCGTCCTGAAGCGAACTTTTATTTAAAATCCAAAAAATAAAAATTTATTTTATTGTTTCGAACCATATCAACAGGCTAGTGCCTAGGCCAGATGTAAAGCATCCTAACATCATCGACATGTGCAGTCGGTGAACGTCTCGTTTCCATGAGCATTGTTCCTATTAATCGATCAGCAATTGGGTGCACCTGTCAGTATATTTCCTGATCAGTATTCTCCTGACTAAATGGACTTTTATCCTAATTTTTCTATTGAACTAACATACTTACTATTGAACTAACTAATTTAAAATCAATATTTAAATGAACTGTTATACTGGTAAACATAATTTTAATTTTTGTAATTTAGTATTTTAGTTTTCCTTAAATAAATTATATTTTATTGTAATTACAATATCAACCTCTTCCTGACGAGCAAATATACAAAACATCTGAGACACTTTACTTATAATAAGAAACAAAGAAAAATCCAGTTGCAATTTTTATTTACGCTTGTACTTGATAGACGTTTGTTTTATATTGTTTTGTCTTTGATGCAGCGTTGTGATATTGTATTGTGGTTTTTTTATCAAATTTATTATGATGCATTAAATCATATTTATTTTATGTAGTTTATTTTTTTTCTTGTAATAAGTGACGAATTCTTATAATATATTTTGTAGTAATCCCCAGGGCCACCTATTAGTTAACATCCACTAAAAAAAGACTTCCATATAAACTTTCAGAACTGTGTGTAGCGATAGCAAATTTCCTAATTGTGAAGTGTATGGATAGCTTTTTGTTGGTCTTCAATGATATCATAAAGTAGAAACCTAAAACGGATATGTGTTGCGTATTTTATTAATGTAAATATTAACCAATATTAGACCTTTTAATCTAGCCTGTGTTGTGTTTTAGTCTAGGCCAGAGGTAATGCATCCTAATATTATAGACTAGTCGGTATACCTCTTGTTTTTATGCCTATTGTACCTATTAATCGATCAGCGATTTGGTCCACCTGTAAGTATATTTTGTGATGAGATCTCCTGACTAAATGGACTTTAACTATAAGTTCGCCATGGAAGTATTATTATAAAAGTACATAATGCATAAATTACAAATAGTTTTTTCTTCAGAATGCAGACTTTAATTACACTATTCAATATTAGATTTCTTATAATAATAACAAGCATAAAACGTTTTATTATTTTAAAGAAATCTTGACAAGCAATTTTAAATTCACTTTGAAAGAAGTAAGTAAAGCTTCAGAAAAAGTTAAAGCTTTTATTACTTTCCGCAATAAGAAAGCTGCGGACAAACCACTCTTACCCGTATTAAAATTTTATCTGAAAAACATATTTATTCATATATTATTCTAATTATTCGATATACTCAAATACTTGTATAGCGTTACTTTTTAATTCTAATCTACCTAGAGTTATATTTTTTCCTTTAAAGTATTCAGAATTCAATCCGACATTGTTTAAAAAGAGCAAGTAGAAAATAGTACCTTAAAGATCTACAATAATCGCCTTGTGCTCGAACGTCCTTATAGGAAGTGTACTAAACTTAATATTCTGACAATCTTCAACGTCTGTTGTTTAGTTGTGAAGACGGTGCACATTGTTTCGACTAGTACAAGTTAGCGGGAAAAATTATTTTTTCACTTTTTTCAATTGTTTATGTATATTCCAGGCATATTAAGCTGTTCTAAGAAAAAATTCACATCTTTTTTCTTTTTTTATGGGCACGGTTAAAATTTTTCCTCCAAATTAGTCAGCTACGCAGACATATTTAGCCATAACTCGGGAACGCCTTGTCAGATTTTTAAGAATAAACCATTAAAAAATGCGTAATAACATTTTATTAAAGTTGATTGAATATTATTTTATTTTATCCGTTATCATTTCCGAGTTATTCAGAAATTAATGGAGAGGAAAAATTTTTTTCGTGTAAATTTATTTTTTTTTCGATATGAAAGCGCTATAAAACAAGACAACGAAAATAGTTTACATTTTTCTTACAGCTATGTGTGTGGAAAATAAAATAAGGTATAAATCATGTAAATCGGATAATAAATTTGGGTTTTATTCACAATTTAAAGCAGGTAATCATATCGATAAAATTTGTGTATTACAGTCACTCTTGCATACTACGCGCAGCTGCGGTAGGATTGCATCAGCTTAGCAGGTAGATAACGGAACTAAAGGGCAAGGGTATTTTGCATGGTTATTTATTTAATAATTATAATACATTGTCATTCAATTAGCTGCACATTCAAGTTTGTAGAAAAATTCTTGTACATAGAATTTTTTGTATTTGTTATACAATATTTTGTGCAGCTGGACAAAAAATTCAGGTAAGCGAAATGCAGGTAAATGAATGACATTGTATTATAATTTTTAGTTTTAATAACCATACAAAATACCCTTGCATTTTAGTTCCATTACCTACCTGGTACGCAGGCGTTACAAAAAGCAAAATGTAAAATATTGTTCTTAACTAGCTACGTCTACCTACTTATTATGCATGTAATGTACAATCAAGGTTGTTTACAAAGAAATTTCTAAGAAGAAAACAAAAATTATAATGGTAGTACCCACGTTTATTAATTTTCAAAATATTTATTTTCAAATAAAGTCATACAATATCAATTACTTACAATATAAGTAAACTCCATAAGTACATGATGTATAAGCAAAAGAAATATAACTAATATTACATAAATTATATACTAAGACATGAGTTACAAGCAACTGCAATACGGAATAAAATTAAAAAAATAGTTACAATAAAAAATATTAAAACCTAAAAGCTAATCGGCATCAGATGAGTCGTCACCACTGCTTTCCCATTCAGTAGAGTATTCAGAGAGTAAATAGTCCTCCTCATTTAATTCGTGATGATGACTTACTTTTGGTGTTTCGGATGGTAATGAAGGTGGGGTAATCAACTGCAGAATTTCCGATGGCAAAGAAGTAAAGTTTCTTCACAGTAATTCTCTATACGAGTTGATAACAGGATCAGACGTAATTAAGCATTCTCAAAAGGTCTGTATTTGTGGCAATACGTGACCGCTTCCTGGTGTGCCGTTCAAGGAATCTACGGCAGTCTTTATTTCCTGCCTCCTGGGCTTCTTCGGAAAGTTGTCCAATGGGAAGAAAAAAATTCTTTATAACTTTCGCGCTGTGCACAAGAATTTTATGAACAGTAACAGGCATGGAATACCACGAATACAGCTCAATGTATAGTTTTCTACTCTACTATGTAGAACGCTATGTCAGAGAATTCAACAAATGATATAAACAAAACGCGTTGAGCAAAACCTTCGATTCTTTCGGCAATAGATAGCGCAGATATCAGGCTTGTGGGCGGAGGAAAATAAATAGTTCAAAAATGTCAACAAAACGTCCACCGTTAACACTTTCGCAAAAGTTAACTATTACCAGATTACGTGGTATGAATTGGTCGTACTACGTAATTAAGAAGAAATTTAAAGAAGAAAATGTGACAATCTACGACAGAGACATTGCAAGAATGGTAAAAGAGATGAAAGGAGAAGAAAAAGTGGTAAAATTGAAGCAAAAAAAGGGATCTCCAGAAGCTCTGTCGATCATAGAAAAACGTCACCTCAAGAACCAACTGCTCAAGAAGAATCCACCACGACAAATTGATCTGGCCAAGCGAAACTTGGGCTCTAAAAACTTCACAAACCACTGCAGCATAAAATTTCGGCCAGTGGAATCGAAAAGCGTCGCGTCAGATCTCTTAAATTATACAAGCAATTAAGAAGAATTGGAATGAAAAATTTGGTGACAAGTGACAAGGCGATGTTATATGTGAGCGATGCAAATGGCCAAAGACGAATTCAATACGTATCAAGAGAGAAAACAGTCCGAGATTGTGATGGATTCAAGCGCACAAGTTGGCCAAAAGGAGTTATGGTTTGGGTAGCGTTCACCAAGAATCATATCTTCAAACCCATTTTCATCAAGCCCGGTGTTAAAATCAATCGAGAATACTATATCAAGAGTGTTTTAACACCGTTTATAAAAGAAGCGAAGCAATACTTTGGGCAGCAGCGATGGACTTTCCACCAGGACTCAGCGCCCAGCCATCGACATCAAGACACCCTCGATTTCTTGCGCCACCATCGTGTTAACTTCATCACTCCTGAACAATGGATTCCTTACTCTCCTGACGCTTCGCCCTGCGATTATTGGCTATGGAGAACCCTTAAAAACAATTTAAATCGTCGAAATGTGAAGACTGTATTAGGGCTGCGTAAAGTGATCGCTGATGAACTTTCGAAGATTCCGTCGTGTCAAACCTATAACGCCCTCTTACCCATGCCACGACGTGTTCTGGCCATTCGTAACAATCAAGGCAATAATATTGAGAAAAACATTTACTTTTCATCGAAGAATAACAAAATATTACGAGTTGAATTCTCTGACATCGCGTTTTACAAATGAGTGTAGTACAAGCACAAAATTTTGAAAATCACTCTCCGTCTTTTCGTTTTCATTGATAAGTCTTCAAATGATTTTGTGGGTCGCCCTACGGTGAGAGCGGCTGACGATGTTGAAGGACGTATATTCGGCTGGTTGACACACATCTTTATTTCGATTCCGGATCCCTCTAACCAATCTTAATTTTTTTTAGAAACGCTTCTTTTTAACACTTTAAAGAAATCTACTTTTTATTAAATTTTGCTGAAAGGCTTGATATTTTCATTTTCAGTTTTCTTAGAGAATCGTCTGAAATATCAGTATTGAATTTTTTACTCATATAATAAGAAATGCCATTTTTTCGCTCAGTTTTGTCATGTTTTAGCCATTCTTCAAAAAACTCCATTTTCGTCATATTCGTCATCGTCATATTCGTCATATTCGTCATCGTCATCGTCTCGCTCTGAAAAAAATTTAATAATTTTACTTTCGGGCCATTTTGGAGTCTATTATATATATGAATCTTTGCCTGTATGTTATAGGTATTAGATATAGAAAAATCTAGTTGGATACATCTGGATAAAAAAAGTTGCTACTCTTTAAAATTTATATTTAATGCAAAAATTGCTAGATTTATCTATGAATTTCCAAATTGGTATCACTATATAAATATACAAAATAAGTCATAATTAGTACATATCTTCAACAGAATACTCCATCACAAAAAACTTTTCTATAAATTGTAAAATATGTTGTCACAAGCGTGCGTAAAGTGCAACTGATTTGCAAATGAAAATGACCCCTCTTATAAAAGTTACTTTGCCCACTTGATAAGATACCTTAATAAAGTGATAAACATATGAGGTGTTGTTTACAAGTCGTGATCAGTCGCTCGTGGAAATTGTAACATGAATTTTGTCCCGCTAACTTGTACTAGTCGAAACACTGTGCGACGGTTATTGTCTTAGATAATATTTCTATTTAACATTACATTATTTTTTTAACACTTTTCTTTCTATATATATTATATTTGTTTCCTTCTTAGATTCTATTCAATAATAAAATGATAAATAAATAATAATGCTAAGGTCTCACAAGGTATTCTATGATTTACATCAGCAGTAGATATTACATTATATTTCATCTAAATTGTTATGAATAATATTTTTGTAATATTTAACCATCGAGTAAACAAGAGTTCATTTATTTACATACAAATACAATACAAATATCATGTTATTTTAGTAAATAAAACTATATATTTAAAAGTATCTTGAAATATATGTTATAAATACAAACAGTGTCTCTCGATGCAAAACTCATGCATAATCGTAAGAAATAATTGGTGATGTCAACAAATGTCAACGTTCATGAAAACTTAACAAGCTTACGTCGTGTTAACATTGAACAACAATTACTGGAAGTGGCATTAGAAAATAATTATGAAATTATTTGATAACTAACATTAAACCAATTGACATGTTAGATGCTGCTTCTTTTATCAAATTGGATATTTAAAATATTACCAGTAATTCCAAAAAATTAAATAAAATCATACAACTATAAGCCACTTCCAGTAAAAAATGTTTTTCATCATAACAATGGCCTGCAGTAGTCGTGGACACGGTCATACTATGTAATACCAAAACGCAGCTTCTGATATTTGCATACAAATAAGATGCTCGGCTTTAGCAGCGCTATGTTTAATTAGTTTGAGCATTACACAACCTCGCAGATAGCATGCCCTGGTAATTTATGGCAATTATAATATTTTTATTATTTCATATGAATACGGAATACTTGCTAAATAAAAAGGTAAAAGTACTTTTGGGCAGAACAGGAGCTAATATAGTAAATATGATAGGGTAAGATTTCTCCTTGTCATGTACGTTTCACATTCGATATTTGTGTAATATGTTAATACATAAATCATAACTATGACAAATTTATTGATTTAATGATTTTAAAGTACTTATTTTCATTATTGGTTAAGCACTTCTTTTTTGAGAAAATTCGAGAAACACTTTCACTATTGCTAAGTTTAGGAATACTTGTTGCTTATCGTAGGAGCAAATCGTTAAAAATATTCAAATTATCTACAAATAAATCTCTATATCTACATTATAAACAGTGTATAGGAATCAAATATTATCACGAAGTCTTAGGCTGCTGTTAAATGAAATTATTTTGATTAAACTACTTATAACACTGTGCCTTTTATTTTGAACAAAACTGAACCTTACTGTTTTTCTATAAGAACTATAACTGATGTTTGTTCCGTGACAATTATAAAGGGTGAAAAATGACAGATTTTTACATCTGATTTTCAAAAATCTCAAATACAAATCTGTAAAAAAATGTTTTTTTGTGACAATGTTAAACTCAATCTCGTCAATATTTAAACCCTTTTTAATAAGTTTTCCTTAAATCTTTATTCAAAACGAATGTGGAAGGTATATCAATAAAAAAAAATATTAGAAAATTGGAACCGTATTCTTCAGCTGTCCTGTTAATAACTATGGTAATCAGGGATAATTTATACTTATACGAGTACTTTCGTAACGTGCCAATTAGTCAAAACTAACAAATAATATTTTTATTATTAAGATTATTTTAATCAGTTGCTAAGATTGATGACAGTAATAAATGTAACATACGTTATACGCGGTTGGTCGATTTCAAACCAATGTCGTATCCGGTGTGTCGACAACCCCTGATACAGATACCATTATGTCAGATTGGAAGTTAGTTTTTTTGAACATGCAAATTTCGTTTTCAATTTCTCTTAAAAAGTTTTCTTAAAAAATGGCATAAGATACAGCAAAATTGATAATGCAAGAGTTTTCGCCGTATTTTCAATATCTGGATTATTCTTGGATAGTCAGTAAAATGTTGTAGCTATTAGAACTGCTTTGACAAAATTTGTTTGTTATTTTTATTTAAAATGTCTATTTTTCCGGTGGATTTATCAAAAACATTCTTCCACACAAACCCAATCTTTATAAATATAATAATATATAAATACAATTTTTATAAATATATTTATCTTGTTATTAATTATTAATAGGACGGCTTATCGATTAGATTGCGATGGTTCTAGTCGTTCGTACATTGCTCACATTCGTATATTGACCTTTGTGAAACAGTGATCACAATAAAAAAAAGAACCCGGCTTAGTTTGTTGTGCGGTTCTTCTCAGACTGGGGCGCGTTTGGAACCCCCGTAGCCTTATTTTAAGTTGGAGAGGCTCTTTACAGAAAGGCTTATTTTGATACATACGATTTCAAAATAGGCCCTCCTGTCACTTCCATTTGACGTACACAAGTGATCACTGGTATGGATTGAAAGTGAAAAATATATAAATAAATAAATAAATAAATAAAATAAATATAAAGTTATTATGATTGTCTTTCATACATGCAACATTGTGTTACATAGGTGGATAGATATATATATAATTATAGATAGATATAAATCCCAATAAATATATAATTGTAATTTTTTAAATGAAATACAAAATAATATTTTTAAAAATCCAGACATTACTTAATTGCAAATTTTAAAATAAGTTCTGAAATTAAAAACCACTTCAACCACACAAAGTATTGCTATCTTTATTTATAAACAGTTTGCTGACTTATTTAAATACTTGGAAATTGTACTTCCATTGTTAAATCCTTTAACAACATCGCAGTGAAAGTGCTTTTAACAGATTGAATTATCAAGTAGTGTTTCCGCGCTTTGAGATTAAGAATAGTTTCTCGTTTTGTGTTAAAAGTACGATAGAGATATATTTAAGTAAGATAATTTTATTTTCTAATATCACAAAATGAGAGGACCCACAAAAAAAATCTTGTAACAAAATTTTTAATATAACAAATAATAATTGAGACCATACATATTATTTCAATGCTAACAAAATAATTTCTAGAAGAAATCATATGTTTTTGTATGTAAGGAAGTAATAATTGAAAACTCAATATTTTTATACTATTTTTGACAGGATTGTGTGATGAAGTTGGTCTGTGAATAGTGCTTGAAAATCGACATTATTATTAAAATAAAATAAATTAAATGTTTGTTAGGTATACAATACAAGAATCAAAGTAAACGGCGGACGGTGACGGATATAACAAGTTGACATTCAGTTATACGTTTGTCAATTCCATGTATTTTCTGAACCTTATTAAGCAAATCGGAACTCGATACGAGTTGTCCTCTTGCTGAAACCTAACTAATGCTTTCGATTCATGTAACAAATAAAAGAAAAGGAACAATTTTTCTCTTTTCGTGTAGTTATGTTATTTTTATTGTTTTTTCAGTTAATCAATATTTTTAGTAAATACCGGTATTATATACTTGTCAAGCTTCTCAGTTTTTACCTCGTTTTCGTCTTATTTTGAATTTATAGTAAATATTATTATCGATTTATAAAATAAAACGATTGTAATTTTGAATTATAATGATGTATAGAAAATTTCTTAGAAACTAATTCCTGGTAATGATGTGGTAATATTATATAGGCCTGAAGTGTTCAGTTTAAGAAGAAAGTTTACATTTTGATAATAAAATTTTGAAATACTATATTCTTTCCATTTGAACATAAAATGTTTAGATTATGGTATATCACCGAGTACACCGACCCGACCTTACTGGGGAGACCTGTTGCTAGATACCGTTTTATGTAGAGTGAACACTTACTTAGTATCATAATATCCATAATATTAAACTTATCTACATGAATATAGCATGATATGCAAAAATAAAAATCTCTCAATGATTGACTTACAGTTGATAATGTCACCGTAGCATCGTATATACGGGTATATATTATGATTTTAATCCTATGGAAAATATGAATATTAAGTTTTCACAGTACGAAACTGTGTAGCTAGAGAACGTTATGTGTTATTACAATACATAGAACCAAGTGTGTCTTGCCAGGATAATATTCGATATCTTGCGTCTCTCACATTTTTATTTGTCTATTCTATTTAAGTGGATTGCCGAAGAAAAGCGTCGTATTATGTATCAACTTAAAAAAATCGAATAAAATTTAATATTCAGTAATGGACGAAGATATTAAAAAATAATTTAACTGATTTACGGAATCTGAATGAAAATCGAATTTGCATGGAAACCAAATTCAAACTTATATAAATTAGCTGCGACCAATTGGCAATCATTTATGTTGTTAGATGAATGATCGTTTTCATTGGGTTCAATTTTAAGTAAATTCTTATTACAATTTTAGATTTATAACTTTTTCAATGTATTGGAATTTGTAATAAAATATTTTTTTATAAAATTTATAAAATTTGTAAAAAAATATTACTAGTGACACATTTATTTACTTCAGCGATATTTCTGTGTATGTGTATATTTATGATTTTTCTATTGTTTTGGCCCGAATTATAAAAAGGATTCAGAAGTTGATTTCATGACAACATTCCTCATATTAAAGAAAAAAATTTATAAAAAATAAAGTTTTCTTCGTTCTATTTGAAAAAGCTTTAAAACATTTATTTTGTTTTCTTTGTATCGGTACAATTTCTCTTAATACTACTTCTTTTGCTCTTTGATTTTAAAACTTCTATATAACTGCTTGTTACGCATGCAATTTTAAAACCGTTTTTATTTGTTTGAAAGTAATTTAAATATATTTTGAAACAACTATTGTATTTAACATTTGCTTTACCACATAACACCAAAAGACTTTAATTTTAGTATCACGAATCACGAGAAGTTTTTTGAATAAATGTTGGATTTACTAAAAGTATTTGTTATTTGTCAATGATCCATTCCAATCCGAGATCGTTTTAAAATCATACGAGTACATATATAGATATATATATTTTCTGTTGAAAATAACTTCTTTTTATTAAATGATGACAGAAATAATATTTATATATATTTTATATATATATATATATATATATATATATATATATATATATATATATATATATATATATATATATATATATATATATACAGGTTGGGCCAAAAATTTTTGCACTTTTGAAACATGTCTAGAAATAAAAGTACAAATGTTATTTTGTTTATGATTTATTTAACGTAATTATCATTTATTAAAATTTATTTTTTAAAAATGACATCGTGATGACATCGTGAGATGTGCTCCATCTCGTCGTTGGCACTCCTGCAATCGACTACGTAAACTTTGGAAAACTCGTTGACACATGCTGCGAGGAATCGCGGCTATCTCCTCGTGGATGTTTTCTTTTAATTGGGATATGGTCTTCGGTTTATTAAGGTATACTCGACTCTTCAGATATCCCCACAAGAAAAAATCGCAAGGTGTAAGGTCCGGGCTTCTGGGAGGCCATGGGATATTATCGCTGCGAGAAATCAATTTGTTAGGAAACATTTCTTTGACCACCGGTAAAGTCACGTTTGATGTATGGCATGTTGCTCCATCTTGTTGCATCCAAGTCCGGCTATTGTATCCTTCAAATTCATGCAACTGTGGTGTCAAAAACTCTCGCAACATTTTCACGTATTCCACTGAGTTCACAGTTACGTTAATTCCTTGATTATTTTCAAAGAAGTATGGACCGATTATGCCCTTTGCGGATATGGCAGCCCACACTGTAGTTTTTGGTGAATGAAGAGGCTTTTGGTGTTTATAGTGAGGGTTTTCCGTGCTCCAATATCGACAATTATGTTTATTTACGTGACCATTAATGTGAAAATGGGCCTCATCCGTAAACAACACATTCTCAAGGCTAGAGAATCGCTCCAGTATAGTGTCAGCAAATAACTTGCGTTGAATGTAATCGTTTGGTTTCATCTCCTGTACAATTTGAAGCTTATATGGGTGCAGTTTAAGGTCCAAATGCAAGATTCACCGCAGACTAGTTCTTGGTATAGCAAGAGCCGCCGACCGCTTACGCGTAGATGTTTTTTTTTTTTTTTTTTTTTTGTTTGTCTCTGCTGTTAGCCCTACTGGCCATGACAGCGTCACCGGAGTAATGGACGGGTGCAGAGACCCGCCCTTGAAAAGGGGGGCCTGAAGGGCCCCAGGGGAACGCGCGTCCTGAGGGCGCCTCCTGTGAGGCTCGGACCACGGCTCAGGACGCCGTTAGGTGGGAAGCGAGGGTTGGATGTGGGTTAGAATTTGACACTAACGTCCTCCGACGGCAGAACGCCGGAGCAACGTGCTTGGATGGGGGCCTCGTCTTCGCCGGCGAAGACGCTGTGTGTGTGTATGTGTAGTATTTATGTTCGCTTTGCCGCTTTTACGTAGCGTTCCCTAACGTAATCGCGTCGTCCGGGTCGAAAAGTACCGACTTGGGTCTTCTCTTTCTGACTTTAGGAGTCTTACGGGCCGTGTATCCTGTGGCCTTAACCACCAGCGGGTTTGGGTGTCCCACAGCATTGTCAAAGTAGCTTTTGGAGAGCCCCTTGAAATACTGTGCGATCGTCGGTAGATGACGCGTAGATGATTCTGGATCGTCCCTTACAGAAATTTCAACCTCCCGAATGTTCTCTTCGCTTCTTCTTGAACGTGGTCGCCCAGTTTGTTTAATATTTGTTTTCGATCCCGTTTGCTCAAACTTTTTAACCCAAGCTTTAATTAAATTAACATTTGGACACTAACTTACACGTTGTAATCCGTATTCAACTCTAAAGAGGCGTCGTACAGTAACGTAGGAATCGTTGTTTTTGTAAAATTGTTTTGCGCAAAAAGCACGCTGTTGTCCCGTGAAGCGCTTCATCGTGACTAAAATTGCATTAAGCGACGCACAATTCCCCGCCACCCGCGCGCCCCTTGCTGTCACGGTTTTGGAGAAATCAAGTGTTGCTATTTGCAAAAATTTTTGGCCCACCCTGTATATATTAATATTTATATATATATAATATATATATATATATATAAATTTGTATATTTACATTTATATATTTATAAATATATTTTTTTAATGCAACTATGTTAATTTCTAAACATGACAGCTGCGACGTAACGCGTTTCTACATGTTTGATAAAAGATGTTTTCCATAACATAAAACTTGCCATACGCCACAATTTTCTTTACTGTGTTTTGATATTAAACAAAAGGGAATTTTATTGACTAACATTAAGATACATATTTGAAGAATAGTTTTTCCGAAATATAGTGACAGTAATAAATGTCGCAAGGAGACAAATTTGATATCTCTTTGTACTATTAAGACGTTTTCGTTTTTATTAATAAAATATGTTCTTCACTTAAAAATATTTTTTATGTAGCCTTAACCGCAGGAGGTAAATAAATGATCTTTTTCTATTTAACCAACTTGAAAATAGCAGGAGGTTCTCAATTCGATTGTATTTTTTTTCCCGTAAATAAATATGTAAAAACTTTTAATATATTTTACTTAAAAAGTAAACTTAAAAAAGCAGAAGTGCATTAGCGGTATAAACTGTATTTGAGAAATATTGTGTTCATAATCAGACGATCACTCAGTAGTAGACGTTGCAAGATTTCTCAATATTTATGAACTAACTGTAGCTACAGAAGTTACAATTTCATCATTCTTCACTATTGTATATATCAAAGTAGTGAGTGAAAGTGCGGCTTTAATTTATATTTAAAAGATTTAACATTTGGGCATTTATAGAATTTATCATGCAGTGAGTTCCACAGCCGCACTGCTTGCACAGTAAAGAAGCGTGAATAAAACATGCTGTTAGAACGAGGAATGTCAGGCGGTTTTAAAAGGAACGCAACGCTCTGTGATTTGTTATTGACTTTCTAAACCGTTCACTAAGGTAATTCGGTGCAGAGGAATTGGTAGCCACTTTAATTGACGGCGATGATCCATATATAAATCTTATACACAAGTTTAGAAGCCGATCTAGTTTGTCCAGCAGCTCATGTGTAGCATCTGAATAGCATGTGTACGCATAATCGAGAAGTAGAAGCAAGGTTTGAGTTAAAAGTATTTTTTATTTTACAGGTAAGAAAATTCAGCAAAAAAAGAAAAGAATAATGAAAGTGTAAGCTTAGTGATATAATTTACCAAGACAGATTGCAGTCCATCGTTAAACCCAAGTTTTTAACAGTTTCGGTAAAAGGTATAACAGTTGTATCATATACAATTTGCTGGATGGTATTAAAATTTACTTTGTGACGTGGTTGCCTACTTCCAATAAGTATAGCCAAAGTGTTACTTGTGGTTATTTATGTGCTTAATAATAATAATAACCTTTATGTTATCTTCGTCTTACTTACCAACCACCGCTTAGTACTAAAGTTTTCGAACATTACACATCGATATATATAACGAACATGGAAGATCCAGATTCGGAACAAAAATCTGTAAACAACAGATTAAATCGTCTCGTGCAAAAGTGTAATTTATGGCATCTAAAGTTGGGATTATTTACCTAGAAATTGGGATTATTTAACTTTATAAAGATATTCTTAATACCGTAAATTATTGTTATATATTGATATCGAAATGCAGTTACTAAAATTTATTATCCTACAGTAGTATTTCGTTGCCCATGACAAGAAAAACTCAAAATTTTATCGAATGGAAGAAGAAAGTATAAAAAAAGAACAATATATTTTTTTCTTGAGTTTCTTGAGGCGAGGCAGGAGCTTCAAAGTCAAACAATCCTCCTTTTTTCTAAGTTGGTCAAGGACAAGAGAAAATTAAGTTATTTATACATATTAGAAATATTTATTGGACCAAATAGCGATCAATTACATTAATATAATTAAACGAATTGTAACACAATATATTGACATTTAAAATATAGGAGCTCGACTTCATCAATGCGTCAATTTTTTTTATGCGGTGTTGGGGATCGCATACCAACACGCCATGTTTCGAAAGGCGCAAGGTGGAGGACGAAGCTACAAATAGCTACGTGGAATGTAAGAGGAGGAATGGAACAGAAGATGAATGAATTATTAGATGTGATGGATGACAAAGATCTGGATGTCATTTGTGTCTGAGACCAAGCGAAATGACAATGATACGACCGATTTGCCTAGCAACCGGGTCGCTTTCTGGGCTGGGGTTTCAGACGGTCAGCGAGGCTGCCAAGCTGTAGGCGTATTGTTGTCCTCTCGAATGGTTAATGCAATGGTAGAATACAAAGCCACCAACCCGGGGTTTCTTTGGGTTCGCTTTAAGCTGGGGATACCAAGAGTATTCTTGTTAGCCGTGTATGCACCAGTATCCTCAGCTCCAGTGAGCGAGCGAGCGTAAGAAAGAACTATGATTGATTTATTCCTAGTGGATCAGTATATTCGAAGTCAAGTTATGGAAACGCGAGTGTTCAGGGGTGCTGATCTGGGAACGGGCCATTATCTAATCGTTGTTGGAATAAAAGGTCTGTTTGCAGGTTGGTGCAGCCGCACGACGTGTCCAAGCTTGGAGTCAAATTATCGTATAAGAAGCTGGAAGCTTCAAGAACCACCGATCAGAGAGGAATATCAAGAAAGGATTTCCAAGAAGCTTGAAAGCTGTGATTTTGGAAATGAAAGTGTTGAAGTATGCTGGTAGAACCTTAGGAATAGTATGGTGAAAGTAGCGACAGAAGTATGCGGTAAAAGTAAAAGAGGTTTTAGTAAAAAGCGCGATGAATGGTGGGATGATCAAGTGAAAGACGCTGTAGAGTTAAAGAAAACAGCATGGCTGGATTATAAGGCCTCTGGTAAGGATAAAAGTATGAGAGAGATAAGAAAAAGAGAGTACAAGCTGCAAAAGCACAAAACGAAAGCACTTATAAAGATGAAGCGTGAAAATTCTGAGAGAGAAAGAGATGAAAGGTTGACGAACAACTTCCGGGAAAACACGAAGCTTTTCTGCCGAGAAGTTAGTGATTCCCGGGGTTCTTCGATAACCTGTAGGATGAAAGGGGTGCTTTCGAAGAGCGGTGAAATTTTATCCGAGCAAGCACACGTTTTGCAGCGGTGGGTGGAATTCTACAAGGAGACGTATGAATGTGAGGACGCCTCGGCCTTGAGTACCAGCAAAATGCTGACTCCGGATGTAGCCGATGGTGAAATCAGTTTGGAAGAAGTGGAGAGTGCGATTCGAAGTCTGAAATGTGGTAATGCTGCGGGAGCAGATGAAGTTACTGCCGAGATGATCAAACATGGTGGGCCGCGCGTCTTGGACTTGTTCTGGTTTTTGTGCAATTTATGATGGAAATCAGGAGAGGTCCCAGACGATTGTTGAGGTGCAGTCATCGTGCCTTTGTATAAAGGCAAAGGTTCACAGATAGACTGTGCAAGCTATAGGGCTATCAGTTTGATTAGCTTGGGCGGTAAAATGTATGCTAAAATATTAGCGAGAAGAATGCAAGAGAGATCTCAAAGGCTATTGTGGGGGGCCCAAGGAGGTTTTAGACCTGGAAGAGGGTGTATAGATCAGATCTTTTCCCTCCGCATGATTACGGAAAAGTTTTTGGCCCTAAACCAAAAGGTTTTCTGTGCCTTTGTGGATTTGGAAAAGGCGTTTGACAGGGTTGTGAGAAAGAAATTATGGGAGATACTGCCCCGATAAAATGTGAGCGGACCCTTGGTACAGGCTGTAAAATCTCTTTACAGAGATCACTCAGCCTGTGTGCGAGTAGGAGCTGGCATGTCGCCCTGGTTTGGCATACAATCGGGTGTTAAGCAAGGTTGCGCTATGTTAGCTTGGTTATTCATTTTGTATTTGGATAGTTGTTTCCAAGACGTGAAAGACAGTGAAATGGGAGTGAAAGTAGGTGAACTTAAGGTGAATTTCTTGCTATATGCAGATGATGCAGTGCTCATTGCATCATCGGAATGCAATTTGCACACATTGGTTACCACTCTGAAAGATGGGTGTGAAAATAATGGTCTAAACCTGAATACAGATAAGACGAGGGTTCTGATATTTGAAAAAAATGAAGAAAAAACAGAATGTAAGATCAAAGTGAATGGTAAGATAATAGAACAAGTGAAGGAAGTGGTATATTTGGGAAGTATGTTTAGCAGAGACGGAAGATACGAAATGGATGTGAAAAGGCGTATTGCTGCGTAACAGAGTTAACGGTGCTTTGGCTGTATTGTTGAGATGGCGAAACGTCAGCTTAGCTGCACGTTTGGCTGTACACTATGCGATTTTGCTACCGACGCTGTTATACGGCAGTCAAACGTGGGAAACACAGAAGAAGAATGTAAGAAAGATGAATGCTGTAGAGATACGATCTCTTCGCAGAATATGCTTAGTCAGTCTAGTCGATCGAATTCGCAATGAAGAGATCCACAGAATGGCAGGTACTAGCTAAGATATATCATCACGTAAGATCACGGTGAGAATGAAGAAGAACGTGCTCAGGTGGTTTGGGCACGTCGTAAGAATGAGTGATGAAAAAATGGTAAAAAAGATTTATATAGGAAAAGTGAGTGGTAAGAGAGACAAGGAGAGGCCTCGAGGGACCTCAGAAAACACAGTATCTAAGATACTAGAGGAAGGTCAAGTAGAAAGCATGAGGACCCCCGGAGGGCATGTATGAAGAGGTTGATGTCTTTGGCCGAGGCGAAAGAGGTATGCAGGGACAGTAGCGTTTGGCGATCCGTCGTCTCTGCCTACCCCGCAAGGGATATGGCTGAAGATAAATAAATAATAAATAGACTTCATCAATGTATAAGCAATGTATTTTATATAATTACATATATTTTCACAAATATTTACTTAATACAAATAAATTGAACCCAATTTATAAAATTTTCTATTATATAACTATCTATATACTCGTATAACAAAGAACAATGGCAATTTTTTACCTGAACCTTTTATGAAGCGTCTAAAAACAAGACCAAAGCGAAACTTAATTGTATCATTTAGTCGTTTTTTACACGGTCTTAGATTTACGTGGGAAAGCCACGAAAAAAACTTTTATTTAATAAGCTTTTAATTTCGGTTTTTTGTGCATTTCCGGTTTAATACAATTAAAAAATAAAAAACTATTTAAAATGATAAATAGCAATATTAATTTTTCTTTGTTGTTATTACTACATAATAAAGAAACTAAATAATTGCGTTTGTTGTATGTATTTAACTATAAGATTAATCAAATATATTATTACAGGTCAATTTAAATGACTGATAACTGACTAATAGTTTGACTGACTTTGACAGTACTGGAAGCCATTTTAACTAGCTTTGCGTGGTTTATTTACTTTTACGCTGTCATCGCGACTTCTGTGCAACTATTCATTCTCGGACGCCTTAACGGATTTCGATTGTCTTTCTGTTCTGAGTGTTCTTTTATCATGGATAGCAAGCGCAAGCACATATTGTGCGTGAATTGTAATATTTGGGTGAATACTCTTCGCCGATATCGGATTTTAGAACAAAACAAAAGTGTGTACGATGCTCTGCAACTCGATTTATCCATAAATCGTAAGTTCTTAAAAATGCTATTGCCCGTGTTTATCCCTAAATTATATTAAATTAACTCGTTATTTATACTTTTAAACATAATTTGTTATAATGCGTTAACACTTATTACAAATTACTTTCAGATAACTGATGAGGATTATTTTTGCGAAACATGTTAGAAACTTTTAATAGATGCAGTAAATCGGAATCTTCAACAGAATACTGGTAATGAACCACAAGCTGGACCGACACCAAGTCAGCGTGGTCACACCAATGTTTGTATTTTATGCGGATGTTCCCTCATACAAAAGCAAAATGAGAAAATATTAAGAGATAATCCCTCTGAACTACAACGGCAGATGATAGAAATAATTAAATGCAGTAAGGAACCACATCAGGTGTGTACATCTTAGTTTAAGTTCTGTTTTATGCTATTATTTTTATGTATTCTATCCACATTGAACTTTAGGTTTTATTCTTTCAAAATGTTTGTTTGATTTTATTTATGTTAATATCTAATCTTCTTACAATTATTTAGATTGTGAAAGTTACATAAATACATTTATATTATAAGTTTAATTTACCCTGAATAACATTAATCCTAGATATATATATGGTTTATATGCTAAAATCAGAAAGATTTCTTATATTTCTGCCAGATAACAACTTCAGACAATGTATGCTATTCCTGTTGGTTGCGAACCAAAAGAGAGGTCCTATTCCTATATATGAATCGCCTTAATGAATTAAGAGTTGAAGAAGCCATTCGAAATGGGGATGATGATGCCTCGCATACTGAGCCACCTAATGAGCCTACTGTTGTGGAGTATATCTCAATGCCAATGTTGGCATATCTTTGAAGGACAACCAATCTCATGAAGATCCACATGAGCAAGATATTGTCAGGCCATCAGGCATTCGGAATACAGAGAATGGAACTATAGCATTACCAGATTACAGGAGAGCCGCTAATACTTGTAACCATTGCCTCTTTCCTGGCTGCAATAATAATGATATGCAGTGTTTAATATATTATGTAATTAAAATACCATCTTGTTTTATTTTTACTATAAATACCTATATTAATTTTTTTTTCTTTGTTTATAGACTTACATATGTCTGTCCTATATTATCCTTATCTAAATAAATGTATAACTACATTTTTCTAAACAAAATATATTTTTTTTCACCTGTATACTATACTATATGATCGCTATAGAATAGCGGTGGTCTTGTCGATTGGCGCTGCCTATACGATGGTGTTCGCGGGTTCGATAGTAGGCAATTTGCTAGCACGCATTGGACCATCGGCTATTAAGCTGCGATTCTTTTCCTATCTGGTGAAAGAGGCCTATGCCCAGTATTGGAATGTTAGAGTGTGAAGCTTAGTAAATAGAAATAGCTATCTGACATATTTGCAAAGAAGAAAGATCGGTTTTCTTATATTTAGACAAATATTATTCATTGCAAATATATATTCGCGTTAATAAACGCGATAAAATCCGTTCAAGACATATTCTAACCCTTTACTAAACTAATAACTAATATTAAAAACATCATTTAGGAAATCTCTTACGTATTTTTTTATGTTTGTATAGACTATAATTACAATCAGTGACAACTAGTATTGACAGGTAACCTCAAATTATTGTTAAACAAAAACTGAAATATCTTTTTTTTGTGGCTTTCTAAAAAAATATTTGTTTCTGATTAAGCTTATGTAATGTTACCCCTATCGTTTAAATATTTTTTTATATTTAGACGCTTTCAAAAAATGTCAGGTAAAATGATGTATGGAAAGCTGCCATTGTTCTTTGGTTTTTAAAATTACAATATTTTTTTAACAACGCTATGGAATAACAGCTTTCTTCATATTTATATAACTAATGTAGCTATGTCTAAATTAATGTATTTTAAGGTTATAATATCTATATTTAGGTTAACTTAAATGACGATGATATTTAAACTGAAATTCGTCTTTCATTTACGTTGTCAATTATCTTATTTATTTTTTGATGATAACTTTTAATTGACTTACAAAAACTTTGCATTATATTTAATTAAAGGATGATCTTAATTATAATTCTATACAAATAATTAACACAACAAGTCGATATAAATCCATATAATAGAAAATACGCTTCAGCCATAACACATTTTATAACTTTCTTAGGTAAGTTTTAACTTTTAGATCTTAAATTCAAAGTGCCTAGTTTAATTTCAAACTTCTCTAAATCTAAATTTTAATAACACAGGCACACAAAAAAAAAAAAACGTCATGAACCAGAGGGGAGACCCCATTATTCCTAGGTTTTTGGGATCGCTAAAACCGAATATGACAATAAAAACTAATTTTAAATGCCCGTTTTGCCGCTAGCACCCCCTTACTACCTCTTAAGGGGTGAAAATTAAAATTTTTGTAAAAAATCAAGATAGATGTGTCTTTCTACGTTTTTTGGGATGCTGAAACCGAAAATAATAACTAAAAATAAATTCATGACCACTATCACCCCCTACCATCCCTTACAGGGGGTGAAAATTTCATTTTTTTCTATAAAATCAAGACAGATGTGTATTTCTACGTTTTTTGGTATAATGAAACCGAAAATGACAACCAAAAGTGAATTTGATACCTCTTTTACTCAATACTACCCCCTAACTACCCCTAACGGGGGGGGAGGGGGTGGGGGTAGTTTCAATTTTGTATAAAATCAAGATGTATGAAGAAATTTTGACGATTTACAGTAAATGACATGTTTATCAAACTAGTTTGAAGTTACTCTTAGCTCTTATATTAGAAATTCAAATGCTTTATCGATCAGAAGTATCTGATATATATTCATGATTTAATTCTATTCTTAGCGTAACCCAGGAACAACGGCGTGGACGTAGTAGATTTCTGTTCCCTTTTGGAGTGCTGGATTAAAGTGAGTCCCCTTGCCTCTCACTATCCGGGGTGCTGAATTAAAGTGAGTCCCCTTGCCTCTCACTATTCAGCGTCTACCTGTTTCTACGATAATGAACTCTCTTGTTGTCAAAAGTTCTTCTAAGTGGTTGCTTTTTATTGGTTCTTTTCTGTTCTGGCAAATCTCTTTTTAAATTCCAACAGTAGTCTGCTAACATATTGACATCCCATTTACCCTGATAGCGCTGTTCCATTGTCTTAAGATCCTGTCTGATGGAACCTTTCACCTTGCTCCTCACTATAATCTCCTAAATTGGCCGAAAAATAGTAACCTTTCTATCTCGGAGGCATAGAATTAGGTTCAGCATCTTTTAAGCATTTTACAAGACTGCCGGATGGATAACAGTATAAACAGAATTAAATAGAAAGCAAAAAAAAAAACAAAAAATGAAACAACTTGTTAAGAATAGGACAAAAATCATGATTCAGTCTTAGTATCATAATAACAAATATATGCATATAATAAGGTTACCATATACTTTATAATCATTTTTTCTCTCAGCATCTTGAAAAACATAGAAATTCACATATTTTCGGTTCCAGCATCCTAAAAAACGTAGAAATACACATCTATCTTGATTTTATAGAAAAATTGAAATTTTCACCCCCTTTAAGGGGTAGTAAGGGGGTGATAGAGGTCATGAATTTATTTTTAGTTATTATTTTCGGTTCCAGCATCCCAAAAAACGTAGAAATATACATCTATCTTGATTTTATAGAAAAATTGAAATTTTCACCCCCTGTAAGGGGTATCAGGGGGTGATAGTGGTCATAAATTTATTTTTAGTTATCATTTTCGGTTTCAGCATCCCAAGAAACGTAGAAATACACATCTGTCTTGATTTTATAGAAAAAAATGAAATTTTCACCCCCTGTTAGGGATGGTAGGGGGTGATAGTGGTCATGAATTTATTTTTAGTTATCATTTTCGGTTTCAGCATCCCAAAAAACGTAGAAAGACACATCTATCTTGATTTTTTACAAAAATTTCAATTTTCACCCCTGAAGAGGTAGTAAGGGGGTGCTAGCGGGAAAACTGGCATTTAAAATTAGTTTTTATTGTCATATTCGGTTTCAGCGATCCCAAAAACCTAGGAATAATGGGGTCTCCCCTCTGGTTCATGACGTTTTTTTTTTTTTGTGTGCCTGTGTAATCTATGTAAAAACATCAGGAAGGTATAATATAATTATTATCTCAAATAATACAAAACTTATTTTAAAATAAAATATCCAAGCTCAGATTTTCGAAAAAAATCATTTTAATACAAGTCTTAAAAATATATAAATGTACTTTTATAGGTGTTAGATACTTAAACTATCTTTTCGATTGTAACTATCTTAACAAGAATTGATATCATTAAAATAGTTTTAAAATAAAACTACAAACATTTTTTTGAATAATGTCTGTCGTCCCCGATATAATTTCGATTTTCAATCACAGATGTTACTATTCTAAAACAGTTTTAAATATTTGTTCGTATTATCTGAAAATAATTTATAACGTATAAAATATTATACATTAAGGTTAATAGGGTTAGACACAAATTGTTTAAAAATGTAATAAACCTAACCTAAAATTACTTTTTTCTTACATAAAGAAATTAGTCTTGAATATAATTAAATTTTTTCTTATATTACGATCCATATTCACAGCACGTAATTTCTGCTACATTCTTGTATCAAACCTATTTCTGTAGCTTACGTCTGGGGAAATAGGTTTGATGGATACCATCGCTTTGTGTCATAACCACTGATGAGACTTTGAGCAAGAATCTGAAATGCTAAACGTTTGTTTTAAAGTTAACACTGAGTATTAGAAGTTATATATTTTTGAAATTAGATAATATGCATAAAAAATATTAAGATCTTAAGTAAATAAAAAATATTTCGATGATTTTTCTATGATCTACCTGTTTTTCCTTTTACTCACTTACAGGTGTAATGATTTTTATAAAGATTTTAGTATATTAATTTTATGTTAAAAATCTTATCTTTTAACTGGTGAAAATTTAAATAATAATAATAACTCAAAATTATTTTAATAAAATCAAATACCTACATTTAATTAATAAGGATGATTATTTTAATATTTTAAAATGTATTAAATTACATAATAATTGTACCGTCGAGATAGAATTACGACAAAATATGTACAAATTGCATTTTTGTTTTTATTTTATTAGATTGATCAAGGCAGTTTGGCAACGTTTCGAACACATTCACATTTTTTGTGTTTGTTTACGTTTGTAAATAAAAATGTTCGTGGGTTTTTTCCTCGCAAAATTCATATCAGGAGTTTTGTGTCAGTGGATTCGCTTTCGTCACGCGGTATTTACTTCGTTGAGAAGTTTTTGTTTTGATATCAATACTTTTGTAAAAGGATTGGAAACAAAATGCTGTGCGATTATTTTTCATGCAAATATATACTCATTTATATGGAATAGTTGCCTCTGACAAAATGAGAGTGTTTTGGCTCAGAGGATGAGCGTTGTAATGACAAAGACGAGACCTTGGGTTCGATTCCCACAGGTGCCCGATTTTTTTTTTCAATTGCTTTTTTCAGTTTCCATTTATTTTTTTAACTCATTGCTTCAAAACAGATTTTCTTCAGCATTCGGATTTTATTCTGTAAATTTTGTTTTATTTTCACAGTCGGCAATGCGTTAGTGAGTTTATTCACTGTGCAACTAGTAAAGTTATCATGAAAATTTTGCCGACTTCAGAAACAAAACAAAATGTACAGAAAAAAAAATTAAAATGCTGAATTTTGAAACCAATATCCATTAAACAATTCAAAAATAAAAAAAAATAGCGGGAATTTTCATCAAATAACATCATTTATGGTGCTCATTAGTTGGTGTTTGTTAGAAATACACATGAGTGGGAATTAGTATCTTATGGAATATATTTTTTTTCGATGTCACCGTGTTGTGAGTACGATTCTGGCTTTAAAAGTAATTTTTTGGTCATTTTTGGTCATTTTCATGATTTTTTTAACTTCTCACGGCCATATCTCAAAAAAACGAGTTTTCCCAGATATGTGCTATATACAAAATTTTAGCTCTAATTTGGGGCTACAAATGGAAAAATTTTGGAAAAAATTATTGGCGCCGTTTTTTGGTTTTTGACCAAAAATTTCACACCAACAAATGCTTTTGCCATCAAAATGGATATCATTCAAAAGATAAGCTTGAAACCTTTCCAACTATGCCCAATTTGTCAATGTACGTCAACTGGTTTGGCCACAGTGCCTCTACGAAAAATGGCCATTTTCGGCCTTTCGAGGGTCGGCCACGGCCAACATAGCGGCCAAATCGAAAAGTCGTTGAACAAAAAAGTGTTAGTTTTTGATGTACTTCAATCCCTGAAAGTTTGAACAAAATCGGTTGAAACTACGAACATACACACAAACAGACAAAGTACTTTCAAGAAATCTTCGATGGAGGCGCCAGTCAAAATGTCATATCTCATCAACCGGTGGTCGGATTTTGGCGTTTTTGGACTTGTTGGAAAGGTCTCGACGAGAACCTTCAGGAAAACCGTTTCTTTTTTCAAACTTTTCAAGGTGGCAATAAATGATTTTATACTGGTGCGGAGCCAAAAACTAAATTTTTGTCTCATTTTTCAAACGGCCGTAGAGGTGGAGGCGGTGGGTATATTGCTAAGTGTAAATGCATTTTCTAGGTCTATGGGCCAAGGGCTTTCTAAAAATACTACACTCATACCAGAAGGTCACCTGTATAAAAAGTTCGATATTGCGCGTATATATACCTGAATTAGACTTTCAGCACTATGGGTGCTTTCGTCACTCGGAGCTAGCTGACGCCCGCTTTGATTGTGGATTTTTTATCAAATTTATTATGATAAGCATTAAATCATATTTATTTTGTGTTGTTATTTATTTTTTTATTCTTGGAATAAGCGACGAATTCTTGGTGTTGCGTATTTTATTAATATACGTATGCATTAATAATAATATTAGATATACAACTTTGCTCCCGCCGTTTTCCAAAAGATGGCGATAGTAGCCAGTAATAGGTCAAATAAATAATTCACAGTTGATTTCCATCAGTTTTGACATCTATAAATATAACCTTCCATCGATATTAGTTAATTTTTGTTTGCGTCATATAGTTACACTTAATTAAATATGTCAACTTATAAACCGAATTCACGTCATTTGCGGGAGATTTTACTTTTTCATTTTAACATGAAAAAATCGGCGGCTGAGGCTCATCGAGTTATTTCAAGTACTTATGGTGATGATACTATTAGTGAAAGAACGTGTTGCGAGTAGTTCCAGCGCTTTAAAAGTGGTGATTTTGTTGTTGAAGATCGGCATAGCGGTGGCAGAGAAAAAACTTTTGAAGATGATGAACTGGAGGCTTTACTTAGTGAAGACTCGTGCCAAACTCAAGAACAGCTAGCAAAATCGTTGGGAGTAACTAAGCAAGCAGTATCAAAACGCCTGGAACAGCTGGGAATGATCCAAAAACAAGGATATTGGGTACCGTATCAGTTGAAACCAAAAGATGTTGAGCGACGTTTATTTGCTTGTGAACAGCTGCTTGAAAGACAAAAACGAAAAGGATTTCTTCATCGTATTGTTACTTGGGACGAAAAATGGGTGCACTACGACAACCCTAAGCGACGCACATCATGGGGATTGCCCGGCCACACTCCTACGGCGACACCTCGACAGAATATTCACGGATCCAACGTCATGTTGTGTATTTGGTGGGATCAGCTTGGCGTAATTTATTATGAGCTGCTAAAACCTTCTGAAAAAATGACTGGTGCACTTTATCGAACGCAATTAATGCGTTTGAGTCGGGCATTAAAAGCAAAACGGCCGCAATACGCTGATAGACACGAAAAAGTAATTTTGCAACACGACAATGCTCGACCTCACGTGGCGAAAGTAGTCAAGACGTGCCTCGAAACACTGAAATGGGAAATTCTACCTCACTCGCCATACTCTCCAGATGTTGCTCCATCTGATTACCATTTATTTAGGTCCATTGCACACGGCCTGGCGGGCCAGTGCTTCGATTCTTTTGAAAAATCGAAAGAATGGATCGATTCTTGGATCTTATCAAAGGATGAAGAATTTTTCCGACGCGGGATTCGTTTGTTGCCTCAAAGATGGGCCAAAGTAGTGGAAAGTGACGGACAATACTTTGAAACATAAATAAGATACCATTTTTTTCTATATAATTTTTAAAATTAAAAAAAAACGGCGGGAGCAAAGTTGTAGACCTAATAATAAGAATAATAAGAATTTTATTCAAGAAGCACACACAAATTAATTAAGATTAACAATAAATAACTTAAATAATTAGGTATACGTATGCAACTGAAAAGGAAATGAACTCAGCTTAGAGCTGCTTTTCAGTTCAAGCCTTGTGCCAATGCTGCCACATCATGCAGACAAAAATTGCAACTAGACAAAATAAACAAAGGAATTCACAAAAAAAATACAATGGATTGTTATCAATCTGATTATGGTGTAAAGTTATCGAGTTGTTAGTGTTAGTTACTTAGGGTGAACACATAAGCTGTCGTTGTACAGAATAAGGTATAAAAATTCCTATAATTGAGTTACTTTTTTAAAAAGAAATAGTACAAATGAGTAGAAAATTTTTAATATAAAATTGAAAACGAAAAAAATAATAATAGTAATTAAAATGTAAGCACAGAAAGCGACAATACATTAAACAAACTTTAAGGTAGTGCAGTCCAATTATGTTGTTGTTTTTGAACATTCAGTAACCAGTCTTTACATAACAATCTAAATCTTGTAAACTTTGACATTCTTATAGGAGGAGGAATGTCATTCCAACATTTTGAAGCTGCAAAACGAAAACTACCCCTGAAGTGAGAGAGCTTTGGTCTAGGTACGATAAGATTAATAATCCGCGATGTACGATATGAAACATTTTCATTTCTGTTCTTCTGCCAGTCGAGCTTGGAAATTAAATAACGAGGGCCGATATTTATGTGTAACTTGTAAATTAGAGAACTGAACTTGTATTTTCGGCGGTTTTTCATGTTTAAAATATTATATGAATTTAAAAAGGGTATTATATAGGAGCGAGGGGGCACGTTGTAACAAAATCTGATACAAGAATTTCGCACCCTTTGAATTTTTTTTTCTAATTCTTTGCTTAAACAGGGGCCATATAAAATGTCACAATAATCAAGATGTGAAAAAACTAATGAATCAGCGAGTTTTTGTCTGATTGCAGGATTTAAATGTGATCTAAATTTATACAGCATTTTAAGCACTGATGATGATGATTTGCCAATCTTTTAATCGATGTGTTCATTAAAACGCAACGTATTATCAAGTATTAAACCTAAATTACGAACTTTAAATGATTCTGTAATTATAGTATTACCGATGGAAACTTCAGGCGCTCTAAGTTGGACTGCCTTAATTTGTGTTTTAGTTCCCAAAACAATGTATGTGCATTTTAATGGGTTCAAAGATATATTATTATTTTTAGACCAATTATTGATTAGCTCTAGATCTTGATTTAAATTATTTATACAATTTTTCGATTCAAGTGTTGATTTGGTATGAAATTTTAATAAAATTTGGGTATCATCAGCGTACATTTGCAGAAAAGTAGACTTTATACATTTTACCAGATCAGCCGTATATATAGAGTAAAGCAGTGGCTCTAAGATGGATGATTGGATCCTTGTACAACTCCATTGCTTACATCAAGCGGGCAAGATCTCAGTGTCTCACCTTTATTATTTATGTATTCTACAATTTGTTGCCGATTGTGGAAGTAGCTCTCAAACCAAGTGCATACTAATTCATCACAACCATAGTAAATCAGTTTTGTAATCAGTAATTTATGATTAAGGCAATCAAATGCACGGCTATAATCTAATAAAACAAGAATTGTAGGAACATTTTCATTTGAAGCTGCTAGAATCTCATCTACGATATGTAAAAGTGCTGTGGTAGTGCTATGTCGTTTCCGAAAACCAGATTGCTGAGTGGGTAAAATATTATTATTTTCAAAATAACTTGTTAGTTGAGAATTTGCAATTTTCTCAACAACTTTGGATAAAATTGGTAACATGTCTATTGGGCTTAAATCTTTTATAGTATTAACACTAGCTTTTTTGGGTAAGGGTTTAATTACTGCTATTTTCCACTAATCAGGAAAGTGTCCTTTTAGAATGCATGTGTTAACTATGTGGGTCATGGCTGGTAAGGAATAAGGCAACGTCAATTTTATCATCTTTATTGATATGCCATCTAACCCTTGTGAATTAGATTTAATTGAGTAAATTACTTTTAGTAATTCGCCAGATGATATTACTGAAAATGAAAAATGGACACTTCTATTGACTTTTAGAGTATTGTTCCAAACAGGCATTACTGATATGGTTGCAAACGGGAACTGATTTCAGAAACTCTTGGTTAATAATGTCTGGATCACGTAAATGATGTGGAAAATCAATAAACCTATGATTACCCAGAATTTAGTTAAACTCACTCCACATCTTTATGGGGTTATTTATATTATTATTAATATTTTGGGTAAAATAATATTCCCTTTCATTTCGAGAGACAGATAGCACTGAATTCCGTAGTGATCGGTAGGAGCTCACATTGTCATCACTTTTAGTTTTCTTCGTAATATCACATGCCCTATCTCTATCTGCCATAACAGCCTTCACAGAATCCGTAATCCAGGGAGTGGGAGAAGTTCTAAAAATTTTTTTCCGCACTGGCACAAAGTGATCAGATAGACCAAGCAAAAGATCATTAATCAATATCACACCTTTTAAACTATTTGTTGTTGAGTTGTCTTTTAGCCTAGGCCAGATGTAATGCATCCTAATATCATAAACTAGTCGGTAAACGTCTTGTTTCTATGCCCATTGTACCTATTAATCGACCAGCAATGTAGTCCACCTGTCAGTATATTGTCTGATAAGGTCTCTTGACTAAATGGACTTTAATCATAATTTCGCCATAGATGTATTATTATAAAAGTATATAATTCATAAATTACAAATTGTTTTTTCTTCAGAAAGCAGACTTTAAATACACTATTTACTATCTGATTTTTTAAAATAATAACAAGTCTTAATTCTAAAGAAACCATCAAAAGTTTTATAATTTTAAAGAAATCTTGACAAGCAATTTTAAATTCATTTCAACCTAGTAAGTATAGCTTCAGAAAAAGTTACAGCTTTTATTACTTTCCGCAACAGGAAAGCTGCGGACAAACCACTCTTACCTGTATAATACAGGTACCTCTTAACTGAAAAACATATTTATACTTATTTATTATTCTATTTATTCGATATACACAAATACTTGTATAGCGTTACTGTTTAATTGTAATCTAACTAAAGTTATAATTTTTAAAATATTCAGAATCCGAAATTTAACACATGTCGTATTCTATTATTGTTTAAAAAGAGAAAATATAAAATAGTACCAAATTCTTAATGTCCTTAAAGATCTACAATAATCGCTTCGTGCTCGAACGTCCTTATAGTAAGTGTACTACACTTAATGTTCCGACAATCTTCAGCGTCTGTTGTTTAGTTGTAAAGATGGTGATTGTCTTACATGATATTTCCTTTTAATATTACATTATTTTCTGAACGCTTTTCTATTATATTTGTTTCATTCTTAGATTCTATTTATTTAAAAAAACGTATTGTATGATTTACATCAGCAGCAGATATTCAATATATTTCATCCATATTACTATGAATATTATTTTAAGATTGTGGAATAATATATTTGTTATGTAATATTTACCGAGTAAACAAGATTCGACTTATTTATATACAAATATCATTTTATTTACTAAAGTAAATTATGTAAATTTAAAAGTATCTTGAAATATAATAAATAAGTACTTATTAATATAAATGGTTAAGTATTGAAGCCCTTCTGGTTTGAATAAATCCAAGACACAATTTCACTATTGCTAAGTGGTAGTTTAGGAATACTAGTTGCTTATTTTAGGACCAAAACGTTGAAAATATGTAAATTAGCTAGAGATAAATCTCTGTACCTATAGGAATATAGAAGGTATTTCAATTGAAGAAATATAATAGAAAATTGAAACCGTATTCTTCAGCTGTCCTGTTAATAACTATGATAATCAGGGATAATTTATAGTTATTCGTGAGATGCCAATTAGTCAAAGGTAACAAAGAATACTTTTATTGTTAAGATAAATTTTATAAGTTCCTAAGACGGATGATACTAATAAATGTAATATACATTATACACGGTTGGTCGATTTCAAACCATTGTCGTATCCGGTGTGTCGACAACCCCTGATACAGATACCATTATGTCAGATTGGAAGCTATTTCGTACACGCTTTCCAAATGGATTTTTAGTTATATTTACCATTATAAGTGAATGGATATTTTTTTCAGATGTGTGTTTATATTGCAATTTTTAACAAAGGTTTCAAAACTATTGAATAATATTTTTAAAAGTATCACAATTTATTCCAATTTAGTCAGAGTTCCGTAAGTATCATTTGACTCAACTACACATGTTCTTTTGAACATGCAAAATTCCGTCTTTAATTTTTCTTAAAAAGTTTTATCTACAAGTTTTCTTAAAAATAGCATAATGTACAGCAGAATTGATTTTGCAAGAGTTTTCGTTGTATTTTCAATATCTTTATTATTCTTGGATGATCAGTAAAATGTTGTAGACAGTTAGAACTGATTTGACAAAAGTTTGTTATTTTTATTTAAGACGTCTATGTCACTTTTCTGTTTTTCCGGTGGATTTATCAAAAATATTCTTCCACACAAACCCACTCTTTATAATTATAAACATGATATTATGATTGTCTTTCATACGTGCAACATTGTGCTATATAGATAGATAGATATACATAAATATATTTTATAAATAGATATGAATCACAATAAATATATAATCAATTTTTTTAAATAAATTATAAGAAACATTTAAAGAACATTTTAAACGATGTACAGACATTAATTAATTGCAAATTTGAAAAAAGATCAAAGATCTGAAAAATAAAAACCACATCACAAAGTATTCTTATCTGTATTTACAAAACAGTTTGCTGATTTATTTTAATACTTGGAAATTGTACTTCCATTGTTAAATCCTTTAACAATATCA
This sequence comes from Melinaea menophilus ssp. n. AW-2005, assembly GCA_918358695.1. Taxonomy (NCBI): domain Eukaryota; kingdom Metazoa; phylum Arthropoda; class Insecta; order Lepidoptera; family Nymphalidae; genus Melinaea; species Melinaea menophilus. The sequence goes on from OU911049.1 coordinate 2,889,468, forward strand.
CAGTGAAAGTGCTTTTAACAGATTGAATCATCAAGTACTGTTTCCGTGCTTCGGGATTAAGAATAGTTTTTCATTTTGTTTATTTTCTAATGACATTACAAAATGAAAGAACTGACAAAGTAATATTCTTGTAACAATAATTTTTAATATAACAAATAATAATTGAGCTATACATATTACTTTAATTCTATCAAAATAATTTTTGGAAGAAATCATATGTTTTAGAGAGAATTGTGTTAGATGAAGATAATATAAGTGAGCTGTGAATAGTGCTTGTAAGATTGAAAATGATTGCATGTTTATTGAAATGGAGTAAAGAAAATATAACAAATTTACAATAGAAGAATCAAATTACACGGGTAAACAAATAAAATATTTATAAAATCCCGTAAAGTCAACCCGAGTTAATCCAATTGCGACGGATATAACAAGTTCACATTCAATTAATCGTCTGTCAATTCCAAGTATGTTCTGAACCTTATTAAGCAAATCGGAACTCGATACAAGTTATCCTCTTGCTGAAACCTAACGGATACTTTCGATACATTTGACAAATAAAAGAAGAGGAACACCTGTTCTCTTTTCACGTAGTTATGTTTTTTTATTGTTTTTTTCAGTTAATCAATATTTTTAATAAATACCGGTATTATATGCTTGTCAAGCTTCTTAGTTATTACCTCGTCTTTGTCTTATTTTGAATTTTATAGTAAATATTATTATCGATTTATAAAATAAAACGATTGTAGTTTTGAATTATAATGATGTATAGAAAACTTCTTAGAAAATAATTCCCGGTAATAATATGGTAATATTTTTCAGACATGAAATGTTCAGTTTTATTTAAATCATTACTAAGAAGACATTGTTAAGACGAAAGTTTAACTTTAAAATAATAAAATTTTTTGATACTGAAATTTGTAGATTTCATTCACTTCATTCTTACCATTTCAACATAAAATGGGTAGATTATAGGAGATCACCGGGTACAACGACCCGACCTTACTAGGGAGACCTGTTGCTAGATACCGTTTTATGTAGAGTGAACACTTACTTAGTATCATAATATCCATAATATTATCTACACGAACATAGCATGATATGCAAACATAAAAATCTCTCAATGTTAGACTTCCTGTTGATATGGTGACCGTGAAATCATATAAACGAGGGTACATTACGATTGGCATCCCATGGCAAATATGAGTTTTATTGTTTTTTGTGTGTTGGTTGAGTGTTTTACTCATACTTTTGTAAAAATAGTATGTGTTTATATAGTTATTAATTTTTAAGTTTTCACACTACGAAAGTTCGTGTAGCTAGAGAACGTTATATGTTATTACATTATATAGAGACATGTGTGTCTTCCCAGGATAATATTCGATATCTTGCGTCTCTCACATTTTTATTTGTATATTCTATTTAAGTGGATTGCCGAATAAAAGAGTTATATTTTGTATCAACTTTAAAAAAAAATAGAATAAAATTTAATATTCCATAATGAACGAAGATATAAAAAAATAATGTAACTGAGTTTCGGAATCTGAATGAAAAACGAATTTGCATGAAAACCAAATACAAACATATATAAATAAGCTGCGACCAATTGGCTATCATTTATAACCTGCATAATTTATGTTGTTAGATGAATGATTGTTTTCATTGGGTTCTATTTTCAGTACATTCCAATTACATGTTTAGATTTATAACTTTCTTAATATATCCGAATTTACAATAACAAATATTTTTTTGTATAAAATTGAATATTTATAAAATTGGTAAAAAAGATACTACTAGTGACACATTTATTTACTTTAGCAATCATATATCATTTATTCATATTCATGGTACTATTAATTTGACGTGGCTTTTGGAACTTGCTTCTTTTATGTTCATGAGGTTAAACCGATTAATAACATGCGGATGTTGTGTCGTGTGTCGCCGTCACATTTTCAGTTCATCTACGTGAATGGGAGATACTAAAAAAATATTTACACATAATTAAAATATATTTCAATTTTGCGGGATAAACAAATTTTTAATATATATTTAACTGATAATACATTTGTAACAAATCAATTTGCCGTCTAATAACAGCTACCGCACCATTGTTCAATTATTCCCTAAAGGTTGGCAATTCACTTAAAACGATCAGGTTTCTTGGTCGAATAACACCGCTTCGGGGCACCAAGATTTATTTTCACCGAGATGTGCTATAGATTCCACACGGCTGTCGTCATTAAATGTAATGTTGATTGGATTTTTTAACATTTAGGTATATTAAAAATTTATTTTAGAAAATAAATTTTATCTCTGTCGATTTCTTTTTATATATTTGAAGGCGTTATGTGATTCTTGCATTGTTTTTGGCCTGAATTATAAAAATTTTAAAATTGATTTCATGACATTCCTCATATTAAAGAAAAAAAATATTGAAAATAAATGTTGCTTCGTTCTATTTGAAGAAGCTTAAAAATATTATTTAATTTACTTTATAGTGGTACTTCAATATAACTTCTTTTACTCTTTTGTTCTAAAACTTCTATATAACTGCTTCTTGCGCATCCAATATTAAAACCATTTCCATTTGTTTGAAAGTAATTTAAATGTATTTTGAAGTAACTATTGTACTTCACCATTGTTGTAACATGTAAACTCAAAAGACTCTAATTTTAGTATTATTATGTGTCACGTGGAAGTTTTCGAAGAAATGTTTGAATTTACTTAAATTATTTGTTATTTGTCGACGATCGATTGCAAACCGAGATCGTTTTAAAAATCATACATATATAAGTATATATATTTAGAATTTTCTGTTGTAAACAGTTTATTTTTATAAATGATGACAGAAACAATATGATATGATTTTTTTCAAATGCAACAATGTTAATTTTTTAACATGATTAGCTACGCACATAACGCGTTTCTGCATATTTGATAAAAGACGTTTTTCATAACATAAAACTTACCATACGCCACAATTTTCTTTATTGTGTTTTGGTGTTAAGCAAAAGTGAATTTTATTCACTAACATTAAGATTCATATTTGAAGAATAGTTTTTCCGCAATATAGTGACAGTAATAAATGTCGCAAGGAGACAAATTTGATATCTCTTTGTACTATTAAGACGTTTTCGTTTTTATTAATAAAAAATGTTCCTCACTCAAAAACATTTCTTTATGTACCCTTAACTGCGGGAGGTAAATAAATAATCTTCTTTTATTTAACTAACTTCAAAAAAAGAACGTTCGCAATTCCATTCGGAAGTATTTTTATTTATTTTTTCATAAAAAAAATATGCAAAAACTTTTATCATACTTAAAATATTACTTCAAAAAAACCAGAAGTGCATTAGACGTAAAATGTATTTGAGTAATACTTTATCCATAATCAGACTATCACTCAGCAATAGACGTTGCAAGATTTCTCAATATTTATGAACTAACTGTAGCTACAGAAGTTACAATTTCATAATTACTCTTTATTGTACATATCCAAAATTATATAAGTATAATTTTTTTTCTATAATTTTACTGTACATTAAATAAGAAATTTATTAATTTTATGCTTACCTACTTACCTACACAAATATATATATATATATATATATATATATTTGTGTACTTACTTGATATATATATATATCAAGTAAGTAAGTGAAAGTGCTGCTATAATTTATATTTAAAAGATTTAACATTCGGGTATTTATAGAATTCGTAGGGTAGTTCCATAGCTGCACTGCTTGCACAGTAAAGGAATATGAATAAAATGTAAAAAATGTCAAGCGGTTTCAAAGGCACATGAATGCAATAGTCTGTGATTTGTTATTGACATTCTAAACCGTTCATTAAGGTAATTCTGTGCAGATTAATTGGTAGCCACTTTAATTCACGTTGGTAATCTAATATGTGATTGTATTTACGCAATCCATATGTAAGTCATATACACAAGTTTTGAAGCCGATCTAGTGTGTCAAGTAGCTCATGTGTAGCATCTGAATAACATATGTAACATAAAATAATCGAGGATAGGAAGTAACAAGGTTTGCGTTAAAAGTATTTTTTATTTCACAGAAAGAAAATTCAGCTGACGTCTAAGAGAGTGAAAAGATAAAGGAAAGTGCTTACTTATGCCACTTACCAAGACAGATTGCAGTTCATTGTTAAACCCAAGTTTACAACAGTGTCGGTAAAAGGTATAACAGTTGTATCATATACAATTTTCTAGATGGTATTAGAATTAACTTTGTGACGTAGTTGCCTACTTCCAATAAGTATAGGATCGTTACGAACCACAGAATCGTTAATCCAAGTAACCCTCAGGACTGTTACTTGGATTAACGATCCTGTAGTTTTTTGTGTGCTTAATAATAATAACCTTTACGTTATATTCGTCTCGCTTACAAACCACCGGTAACTACTGAAGTTTCCAAACATCCAGATTCGGAACAAAAATCTGTAAATCACAGAATCAATCGTCTAGTGCAAAAGTGTAATTTATGACGTCTGACCTAGAAGTTGGCATTATTTACCTATAAATTGGGATTATTTACCGAATCAAAAAGTTTTACAGAGATATTCTTAATACCGTAAAGTATTCCATAATCAATATATATCACAATCTAGTTAATTAATTATTTTTAATCTACAGGAGTATTTCGTTGCTCATGATACAAATCCACAAATCGAGATCAATAATGTTAATAATAAACAAAGATAAAATGACATTTAAAATTTTAAAACATAAAATGACATAAGAATTGTATTTCGTCTGAATAACTATATTTTCATAAATAATTAGTAGAAACAAATAAGTTGAATCCAATTTATAAAATTGTCTATTATGTAACTATCTATATATAACAAATTTAGTTTTTAAAGTTGGCTGAAAGTTAAACAATAGGATAATATTTTTTTTAACAAAATTATGGAATAACATTTATCTTCATGTCTGTATAACTAATGAAGCTATGTAAAAATTAATGTCTTTTAAGATTATAATATATATATTTAGATTAACTTAAATGAAGATGAAATTTAAACTGAAATTCGTATTTCATTTACGTTGTCAATTATCTTATTTATTTTTTGATGATAACTTTTAATTATTTTTGAGTTTCAATTAAAAGTTGAATGAATAATCAATTAACAGATGAACCTAATTATAATTCTATACATATAGTTACTAAAAGAAGTCGATATAAATTCATATAATTAGAAAATACGCTTCAGTTATAACACATTTTATAACTTTCTTAGGTAAGTTTTAACTTTCAGATCTTAAATTCAAAGTGTCTAGTTTTATTTCAAACTTCCCTTAATAAAATTTTAATAATTTATAAAAAAAATCAGGAAGTTGAAATATAATTATCATGTAAATTGTACAAAACTTTATTTTACAATGAAAAATTCAAGCACAGATTCTGAAAATCATTTTAATACAAGATGTAGACCAGTCTGACCAATATATAAAGGGTACTTTTATGGGTGTTAGATATTTTTAAGGGTCCGTTAAACCGTTTTATATAATGTGCCGCGTGCCGCTATGTGTTGAGTTACGAAAGATACTCATACCATTATGTCATTGTATAGGAATATTTTCCATTCATGCTTAAATAAGAAAGTATTAGTTATCCTCATTTATTACATAAAATAACTTCATGTTTAAAAATAAATACATTAATTTTATTTCTATGTATTAACTTATTTATGTAATGTTTGTTTTTGTTATATTTGTCAATATTTGAAATGATTATACAGTACGTTTCACTGTTATGATTTAAATAAAGTTTATTTTAATAAGTTGTATCAATATCATTTGATATCACTACATAATGCTAGTGGGTATTCAACTTATCACCAAGAAACCTTCGAACATTTTTTTCTTGACCTTTTTCTTATCTATAAGGGTACAAAATTAAGTATAGTATTAGGGAAAGAAACATTTTAATATGAACACAAGCATAAGGCCAATTAAGATTAAGTACATATTTTGTTGTAATTCTCTCTCGACGGTAACAATTATTATGTAATATAATATATTTTGCTTCCATAATTATATTAAAATAATGATCCTTATTAATTTAATATAGGTTTTGATGGAATTTCGTCATTTACTGATAATGAGAGAAAAGTCTGATATGTTCGGTATTGAAGGTGCTCATAACGCTGTGGGATTCGCATCTTCGCTTACAAAGAAAATTTCAGTTGTTCATGAAATCAGGAAATGCTCAGAAGAAGACTGTATGACCAAATAAGTAACGAGGTCATTGAAAAAAATTCGTAGAATCCCCCAATTTAGTGTCAAATTACTGTCACGAAAAAAACACGTATTGGAGAATTTACAGGTTTCGTAAGTGCAATCGGTATGTTGAAATAAATTTGTGTTATATTATAGTATATGAAAAACTAAGAAGATGCTAAATGGATGGAAATAATATTTTTTCCTCTTTCCTCTCAGGAGACATTTTGTTCATTGAAGTTATAAGTAGTCAGAATCCGAAGATGATGAGCAAAGCCATATCACTGAAAAACATTCCAAAAAGGGTTTTGAGTCCGACAGGCGATGGAACAGTACTAAGATTTTTGGGAGCGGTTGCGTACACAGGCCCGTCAAAGATCACAGCAAGTCGACAGCATCAAATTTCCCATTACACAGCTGTTTGTCTGAGGAACGATTGGTGGTACGAGTACGATAACAAGTTTCAGCAAGAAGAATCGTTCCGATGGTGCAAAAATTGTACCTGAACTTTTAATTTATTCGCCAATAAAGTAGCACGATTGTACCCAAACTTTAAATAATGTTTTTGTCAGAATTATAAAATACATTATTAAAGGATTATACTTGCCTTTTATTACCTGGCTTGATCTTTTTTGGGGCGACTGTACCGTACTTGAAAAAAGTCGGACGCGTTTCAACAAATGAAACTATTATAATTGTTTACAAGAAAGGAATAACTAATTTTTCAACACAGTAATTAATTAGTAAAAAATAAATGTGCAATTTTTATTCGGTACTTTTCAGTGGATCAGCCAACTTGATATCGAGATAGCTGAACCGTTGTAATTATTTAAAAAAAAGAGCAAAACATTTTTTATCACGGTAATTAGTTAGCAATTAAATAGCACTAAATTATGCTATGTTTTGTTTTTGGTTCTTATCGCGAATTTTCAGTGGTTCAGCAAGCTTGATTTCAAGGTAGCTGAACCGATGTAATTGTTTAAAAAAAAGGGGCAAATTTTTTTCATCACGGTAATTAATTAGCAATTAAATAGCACTAAACTATGCTACTATTTTTTTTCGTTCTGCTAATGTGGGTTCGCCAGCTTGGAGCCATTGTCTTTGATGCAGCGTTGTGATATTGTATTTCGATTGGGGGTGTCTTATTATATATTAATGTTATTATATGCATTAATTTATTTTTATGTTGTTAATCTATTTGATTATTCCAATAGGAATTCCAGAATTTTAGAAATAGGTAACGGAATTTTAGATCATATTTTGGTCGAAATCGTTCCGAAGCGAACTTCAATTTAACATTCACAAACAATATAGAACTATATCAACAGGCTAGGCCTAGGTCAGATGTAATGCATCCAAACATCATCAATATGTGCAGTCGGTGAGCATCTCGTGTCTATGAGCATTGTTCCTATCAATCGATCAGCAGTATGCTGCACCTGTCAGTATATTGTCTGATCAGGTCTCTTGACTAAATGGACTTAAATCCTGATTTTGCCATGTAAGTTTTATTATAAAAGAATAGAAAACTATATAGTATATATATGAATTACAAATTCCCCATCCTACGTAATAAGTAAGGTAATAAATACAATGTCCCAATGCTTAAGAAATCTTGACAGTCAATTTTAAATTCATTTCATCGAAGTTAATTTAGCTTCGGAAAACCTGCGGACAAATCATTATCATCATAATGTATTTTAAAATTATATATGAAAAACATATTTAAAAATATATTATTTCAATTCAATATACAAAAATATTGATATCACATTAGTATTTAATTCTTATCCAACTAAAGTTATAATTCTCAATACTTCAAATTACTGAGAAACCAATATTATGTTTAAATAGAGTAAGTTCAGAATAAGTAATACCTAGTTGTTAGCGCTCTAAAATAAGCAAAATAATGGCCTCGTGCTCGAACGTCCGTATAGTATGTGTACTGTACACTTAATGTTCTTTAAAGTCTGTTGTTCATTTCTTTTATTCATTTATTTATTCGTTTCTACGAATAATAAGACACTGCTTATTTCAAAATGAAATCTCTCTCTCTCTAAACCTGTGAACCTGTGTGACATGTGAGCTGTATTTAGTTGTAAAGATGTCTGTTATTGTCTTAGACGTAATTTTCTCTTAGTATTTAATTTCGCTTCTAAAATTTTTCTATTATATTCTTTTGTCTTTGATTATATTTGTTGGTTTTTGATTACATTAATTAAGAACTATACATTTTTTTCTGATTATGAATAATGCTTAGAACTGGGAGCCATGAACCTACATGTCCCAAAAAGAATTCTATGACTTAAATTAGCAGCAGATATTAGGTTTTATGCAAATTGTCATGTATACTAACTTAAAGGTTATAGAATAAAATATTTCTTATGTAATATTTTAAAAGCGAGTATATAAGATTAGATTTAACTATTTTCAAAAATAATTCTATTTAAAAATAAAGTATGAAATTAAAAGTGAGATGAAATATATTTTATAAATTCAAACAGTATTTCTCTATACAGAACTCTTGCATAATCGTAAGTAGTAATATTACCTACAAATGTTACGTTCATGAAAACTAATTAAGCTTATAGTGTATTAACTATGAACAACAATTACTAGAAGTGGCAATAAAAAATAATTATGAAGTTATTTGATAACGCGCAATAAACAAATTGAAATGTTATGTGCTGTTTCTTCTACCCAATTGAAATGTTTATAATTTACTCAGTGATTCCAAAACCAATATACCATCATTTAACTGTAAGTCACGTCTAGAGAATAATATTAAATAATATTTTCCATCCTCATAACAATAAGTTGCAGTAGTCATAGACATGGTAATACTGTGTAATATTGAAACGCAGCTCCTCATAGTTGCATGCAAATAAGATGCTCGGCTTTAGCGGCGCTACATTTAATTAGTTTGACCGTCACACGACCTCGTAGATAGCGAGACCTCAGCTAATTTATAGCAACAATAATATGGTTTCATATGCATACAAAATGTCCCCTAAATTAAAAGATTTAAGTTTAATACTTTTAAGCAGTACAGAAACAAATATAGTAAACATCATAGAGTAAGCTTTCTCCGTGTACATTTTGTTTTCTATATGTATTTAATATTTATTTATTTATTTATTTATTTATATCTTTTCCACTTTGAATCATTATCAGTGATCACTTGTGTACGTCAAAATGGAAGTGTCAGGAGGGCCTATTTCGATACCAGATTTATCGTAATAAGCCCTTCTGTAAAAGCACTGTCCAACTTAATGTTAAAGCTATGAGGGTTCCAAACGCGTCCTGGTCTGAGAAGAACCACACAACAAACTCAGCCGGATATATATTTTTTTATATTGTGATCACTGTTTCACAAATGTCAATCTTAAAAGCTATTTTGGAACAACTAGAACCGTCGCAATATAATGAAAAAAATAATAATAATGATAATAATAACAAAAAATAAAATTAGGCCTGCTACACAACCAGTCACCGCAAGCAGCACCCGTTCACGAGCATAACGCAAGAGCCAGCCATCACCCTCTTCGCACATATTTGAGGGAGGAGCGCAACCCGACTCCCGACGCTACCGCAAGTAATGACTTCTAAGGAATCGGTGTGATGCAACAAGTCGATAAAACGAAATTAATCTACAACAAAAAACAAATTGCGGAGATTACTAGTTATTCGCAATATAATACAATTCATTCCCAGGCCATACCGTCGTTAATGTAATCCTGTACACTATAGTAGGATTTTTTTATCAAATTTATTTTTATATATAATTTAAATTTATTTAATGATAAACTTAAGGCTTCATTTGGGAGCTTATTATAAAAACGTATACAATTAACCTTAAAGGATTTACCTATTTTATGGAGCCTAGTGTTGGGCATAGCGAGTTTATTTTTATTTCTCGTATTAATTTTATGAAAATCACAATTTTTTTTGAATTTAGAAATATTTTTATGAACGTAAATTAAATTTTCATAAATATATTGATTATAAACAGTCATTATTTTAAATTCTTTAAATTTGTTTCTTAAGGATTCTCTAGGTCTCATATTATATATTGCTCGAACAGCCCTCTTCTGTAGTGTGAATATGGTATCGATGTCGGCTGCATTACCCCATAAGAGTATACCGTATGACATTATACTATGAAAGTAACTAAAGTAAACTAATCGAGCAGTTTCCATATTTGTTAATCGACGTATTTTTTTAACCGCGTATATAGCAGAACTAAGTCTACTTGATAAATCAAATATATGAGGACCCCATTGCAATTTTTCATCTAAGGTAATGCCCAAGAAAGTAGTAGATTTGACCAAGTCCAATTCCTCATTGTTTAATTGTACATTGGTTTTAACATTTTTAACATTTGGTAAAGTAAATTTAACACATTTCGTCTTTTTTTTATTGAGCAACAAATTATTGGCGTTAAACCATTGTACAACATCTGAGAGAGCGTTATTTACATCGTCAATAACAGATTGCCTTCTGCTAACTTTAAAAGTAAGAGAAGTATCATCAGCAAACAACACTATCCCATGTTTTTCCCTCACTAGGTGAGGTAAGTCATTTATGTAAATGAGGAACAAGAAAGGCCCTAAGATAGAGCCCTGAGGCACACCTATTTTTACCAAAGAACCGGGGGAACGTATTCCATTTACGTCTACTTTTTGAATTCTATCATTAAGATATGAACTGATCAAATCTAGGGACTTATTCTTAACTCCATAATGTTCTAATTTTTGTATAAGGATTTCGTGTTGAACGCAGTCAAACGCCTTAGATAGATCACAGAAAATGCCAAGTGCATCCTGGGATCCTTCCCAGGCTTCAAATATATTGAGTAATAGCTCGACCCCAGCATCTGTTGTAGAGCGACCGGCAGTGAAACCAAACTGGTTTTTGTGCAAGAGATTGTTTTTACTGAAAAAATCAACAAGTTGATTAAGAATTATTTTTTCAAAAATCTTGCTGAATGTGGGTAAGACTGAAATTGGTCTATAATTACTAGGATCTAATGAACTGCCAGATTTAAATAATGGAGTTATTTTACTTTGTTTCATTAGATCAGGAAATATACCACATTCTAAACAATTATTAAATATCAATGCTAAGTCTGGCGCTACAATGTCAATTATGGACTTGAGTACGTCAACAGATATTCCCCAAAGATCACTTCTTGATTACTTCTTGAGCATTCACTTTTTTAAAATTAAAAATGCTAACACATCGATCTACATTATCTCTAAGTAATCCTATAGCTGCAGCGGGAGAAGAATTTAAAGATAACGTTGTAGTCATTGGAATATTAGTAAAAAAGGTTTCAAAAGCTGTAGCAACCTCGAGGTCAGACGTAACATATTTATTATCTATATTTAATTTAAAGCCGATCCTCTGGGATTTAGCTCTTCCAGTTTCCTCATTAATTATTTTCCAAGTTGTTTTTATTTTATTATTGCTATTTCCTATTTTTTTATTGATATGTTGAGATTTAGCTATTTTACATTGTTTTTTAAAAGATTTGGAAAATAATTTTACCTCATCCCTAAACTCATTACTAGTATTATACATCAATTCACTATACATATTGTATAATTTCTCTCTATTTTTGTGTAACTCAGCAGATGCCCACTCACTAAATACTAATTTATCATTAACAACCACTGTTTTTGTGGTAAATACAAAGTTAAATAATTTAATGAAAGTATTGAAAAACTCATTATACATAACATTTGGATTTGATTTTTTCATAGCAGGGCAAATAGTGTATCAAATCATTTTTAATTTGACTAATACGTTCTACAGTCACTGGTATAAAACTTACTTTCTGTTTTGATTTTTCTATCTTGTTACAACTGAATTTAATAAATTGGCCATAGTGGTCAGAATCTAATGTATTGAATAAACATTTAAAATTTGGAATAACACTTGTAAAAATATTATCAATACAAGTGGCACTAGTGCTTGTGATTCTAGTAGGCTCCATAAACATGTGTAAAAGATTATAAGATTTGAATAAATTTAAAAATTTTATACTTGTTGAATTTTTTTCAAGAATATTAATATTGAAGTCTCCACAAATGATAAGCTTTTTACTAGAATGTGATAGTTTAAACAATACCTCATCAATAATCTTTTCAAATTGTTCAAAACTAGATGACGGTGGCCTATATACGTTTACAATTATTAATTCCTCTAATTCAACTGATGCTAGTTCAGCTGTTCGCTCAACAGAATGGCTCACTATGTCCTTACGTTCTTTGAATTTTAATTGTTTATTTAAAAGAATTAAAGAGCCACCATGTATGGAATTAACTCTGTTGAACGAACTACCAACCTGGTGGTTATTAAAATTAAACATTATTTCATCATTTTTAAGCCAGTGTTCAGTTACACAAAAAATATTAATATTAAAATTATTCAAAAATAACTCTATTTCTACTTCTTTATTTCTCATACACTGGATATTCTGATGCACCAGGCTGATATAATTTACATCATTATTTTTATTACTCATATTGACAATATTATCTTTTCTATAAAAATTATTGTGATTGGACATTTCATTTATTCGGCTAGAGAATATCTCTTCTGTCTTAGAATCTAGTTTAAACTAATGTTGTTTGGGATAACATCCAAACTTGTCTTACTTACATCTATATATTGCTCAATAAAAGCAGTTTGTTTAGCCAAATTATTAGCTGTCATTGTAAAAAAATATGATAGCGATACAGCTACCTGTCTTTTAATAGATGAAGATAGATAATATCTATCATGAATCAGTTTACAATATTTACTAACAGTATTGTTAGTGTCAATAATATGAAATTTTTTATTATATAAACATAAGTTATATAATAATAAATTAATCTTATATCTAATTTCATTTTCAGTCTGTGGCAAGTTTTTATTATAGGGTAATGTAAACCACACTATTTTATTTACATTTAGTTTACTTAAAATTTCAAAACATTGTTTAAATTCTAATTGGTTTAAATTACCCCTGTTTCCTACAAAAATTATTAAATTTGTTAAATTATTAAAAAGTTTATTGGATTTATTAATTTGAGAAGTAATATTTATCAAATTAGAGTCAGGTAAACAGCTGTTAAACACCCTTTGTCCATTAAAACAAGAATTAAAAATGTAATTACACAAAGACAAATGAATTTTATATATAAAATTTGATTAAAGCATCGTATTTCACAAGTATCTTACGACACCGTGTCCTTTTTTAACAAAAGTAAACCTATTAAATTTAACATAAGAACTATATCTCATGTTTGTTCCGTGATGATTATGAATGACGCAAAACGACATATTTATTACTACTGATTTACATGACTCTGGTAAGAGGTTTTTTTTTTATAATTAGACCAAAATCTGACCTTGTCAATGTTTACGATCTGTAATAAATATGAGCTTTCCTTAGACCATTTCTCCAAAGGAATATGGAACGTGTATCTATAGTAGAAATATAATAGAAAATGAGAACCGTTTTCCACAGCTGCCTCGTTAACAACTATGGTAATTAGAGGAAGTTTATACTTTCGTAACGTGCAAGTCAGTCAAAAGTTAACAAAGAATACTTTTATCGTTACGATAATTTCTAACAGTTCCTAAGATTTATGGTAGTAATAAATGTAATATATGTATATTTCCGCTTACATGGTTAGTCCATCTCCCTGACCTGTGTCACATCCGGTGTGACGATAATCCCTAGATTCCAATATGTCAGTCATTCATAAGTCATTTGTTTGTAGTAGTGTGTAAGATAAGTGTTTATATCTTAATTCTCTACCAACAAATTATATTATTATTAAGATGAAGTAATGAAAATGTTTCAAATATACAATATAATAATTAAAACATACAAATAAAGGTAAAAAATATTTAATAACCCTACAAAGTCGTTGCGTGGAATGTAATAAGTTCGCTATCAGTTAAATGTCTCTCAATACCGTGTATTTCCTGAACCTTATAAGGTATATCGGAACTCAATACATTCTGTCCTATTGCTGAAACCTGAGGGATGCTTTCGATTAATTTATTAAATACAAGGAGGGGAAACAACTTTTTTTTGAGTAAATATGATGTAATTATACTATTATGTGGCTATTTATGTTGTTTTTTTTATAATAATATAATACTGATATTATGTACGCTTTGTGAGTGTGGGTATGTACTCGTAAATTGAGCATGCTACTAACAAATGAGTACATGAGATGGTGAGTGCTCAGTCGGGTTTGTAACTTTCTCTATCCCTGTGTCCCTGTCATTTTATCATATAACTTCAACACAGGGTTGTACAGACATGTCGGAATTTTGTGAAAATGCATTTATTATTTGTATTTGTGTAAAAGATATTGTATTATTATTGCAAATAAGGTTTGAATTTCATTATTTGCATTATTAAAATAATATAAAATAAGAATTTAAATAAAAATATTTAATTTTAAATTAATTATTAAAAAAACATAAGGTACATACAATTCGTTCCTGACCAGGGTCCTCCGACAGCACAATTTTAAAATAAATATTGTCGGTCTATAATACAAAACGATTATAATTTAAAAATGTCATTGGTATTTTACATTCAATTTTATCATTAACTGTTAATGATAAAGTAATATCTTATACACATCAAACATTCAGTTACATTTAAATCAATATGCTAATTTCTAGTAATGATATAGTTAAATTTTACATTTATTAAATATTTAATTTAATTTAATTTACTTTAATTCAATATTTACAAGATATTATTAAGTAGAAAGTTTAACATTTGTTAAAGAAATTTGGAGATACTGTATTCATACAATTTAAGCGTACAAGGTGTAGATTATAAGAGATCACCGAGTACCACGACCTGACCTTAGTAAAAAAACCTGTTGCTAGATACCGTTTTATATAATGTGAACATTTACTCCATATTATATTACCAGTAATATTACAATTATTTACTTTAAAATGGTATGGTATGCAAAAATTAAAATCTCTCTATGTTTGAGTACCAATTAATATAGCGGCCATAGTACCATCTATACATACCCAGGTAGAAATTGAAAATGGGTAATCATGTGGCCCTCCGAGGGCATTTCTCGGAGGGCGTTCATGTGGATGTAACGCGCCGTCTCACGTGGCTCACGGAGGGTTGCCACATGAGTTTTCCAACCTGAACCCTACGTGTCCCCGATATGTGATTCTAACGAGATTTTGATACGAGAGCCATACGGGGCATTTCTTACTTGGCCCTTACATGTAGATTCTATAGATTCTAGTAAGGCTCACACATGGTCTACTTTTTTATTGACGAAAAAAAATAAATTGATAACAATAAAAATTAATTGATAACAAGAAGTTATGGTTAAGATATTTATTATCAGAAACTCAACGTTGCACGGAAGGTTTTGTCATCGACTGCTTTGTAAACGGCAGCAGCGTGATGAGGCCTAAGCCTCTCTTTATCATTTTCTTGACATATTTTGACATTATTTTACCATATATGAGTGCTTATACGCTTCAACATATCTGATGGCGGGGAATTAGACCAGCTCCCTGCGGCTCCCTGCCTTCACCGGCTCACTTAGTAGCTACGGACCCTCCGACGTAATGTACCCAGTATCTCTATATATACTTATCGTTCTAAAAAACTTCGATAGCGTGATTCAGAACCTCTTGTATACAAGAGGCAAGCCGTGTTGGATATGCCTAACGTGCGCCACGTTGCCATTTGGCGGTATTAAATAGTGGCGAAAGTGATTAGTTTTGCCGGTCGAATCTCCGCCATGAACCTCAATAGGGTTTAAGGGGGCATTTCTAGGAAGTTTGCCTTCCCAAATTCAGGGGAGAATCAGACCTGGTTTTCATCGGGCAATTCCAATGAGTTTTTCCCAGCCTATTTCCAATGTGAGCCTTACCATTCGTATGGGCTGCCGAGTGAAATTTCTACCTGGGTACATATATAATTTTAATGCCATAAAAAATATTAATGTTGTATTGTATTGTATTTTCTTTAAATGGTTGTAAATATTGTTTTATTGAGCTGAGCGTAAGCAAAGCTCTTAACCGTTTGGGTGACCTTTCTTTGTGTTTAGTTGTCTCCAGAATGCTACGAATTAGTTAGCTAAAATTTTTTTTCATTAATTTGAGCCAAACGCAGATGTTATAGCGAAAACAGATTTAAAAAAATGTTTAGCCATTCAAAAGTTATCAAGAAAAGAAGAAAGGAGAGGGGCTCAGCTCAACACCCGCCGCGCACGGTTAGCGGATCCTAGTAATGCATATTTTTCTAAAAATAGTATGTGTTTTATCGCTATAATTAATTAGTTTTCACAGTACGAAACTTTGTTCAGCTAGGTAGCTAGCTAATATAAAACCATGGTTTGATCTGTATATACCAAAACATTTGTATTGTCCTGTAATATCTATCTCTCTTATTTTTATGTATCTCATTGTATTGACGTGGATTACCGAATATAACGTTTGTCTGTATTGCTGTCTCATAACTAGAAACAGTATAATAATACTATATCCATTTCATTCTTTTAATTTTTAATGTGATGTTTGTGCTTATGTGAAGTTTATTATCTTTCATAACCTTCCAGCCATTATTTATATTATTATATACTTATTTGCGCCTAGGTTCTTTTGTGGTTATGAGCTATCCCAAATAGATAATCCTCAGTGTAGTCAATGACTATTTTTCCTAATTGAATCTTGTTTTTAATTTCATTTGTCATCAATTTGTTTTATCAGGTTTAAGTGTTAATCCAACCTTCCGGCTTTCATTATGTAACTCTTTTATTCTTCTATTTAAGTCTTCCGATATTTTGAGAAACAACAAAATGTCGTCAGCGAATCTCAGATGCGTCAAAGCTGCACCGTTTACGTTGATCTCGAGATGGTTCCAATTGAGTTTTCTAAATACTGACTCTAGTCATGCTGAAAATAATATTTATTAAATTATGAACCTTTATTTTATAAAGTAATTAGTCTTATATCTAATTTCATAATTGCTCTGTATCTGTATATTGACATATACTACTACTATACTACTAATATCTTAATAGTCCGGACTAATATAGTAATTTGTGGTAAACAAAGAAAATTACAAATCTATAAAAATTATAAATTATTACTAATTATTCAAGATTGGACTAAGAGATTTAAAAAAATGACTGGTAAAAAAACTGAGGTACGATATATGAATGAAAAGCGAATTTTCATGGAAACCAAATCCATAAAATTTTACATTTATTATGCATGTCATATTAACCGTAAAGTTCAAATTCAGATTCATTAAAAAATACAAAACATCTACAATAAATAACAAAAAAAAAATTGTGATGTAGTGTGTCATTTGGGTACGTTACAAAACGTAAATCCGTAGAGAAGAGTCCGGACAAGTTCTTTTTATAGGTTCCCGTGTCCAATTTGTGAAGTTCTTTGTTTTGTTTTAGTCAGTGGAACTGAAAGACGAAATTTCTGTTGAAATGTACCACCATTTACTATTCAATGTTCATTTTAAGTTTCTGATAAAGTAGTTTACATTTTTAAAATTTAATTATATAATCTTGGTGAGCCGATTCAATGAATAATAACGTGATGTGTCGTTATTTATTTTATAATGCGTTTCTGTATGGGTGTTTTTCATAACATAAAACGTATGGCACCATAAATCTTTCTTTTCTTCATTGTTTATATTGGTATTAAACAAAAGTGAATTTTATTATCTAACAGTAAGAGTCATATTTGAAAAATAGTTTGGTTGCCGCAATATAGTGACAATAAATGTCGCAAGGAGACAAATTTGATATCTCTTTGTACCATTAAGATGTTTCCCTTTTATTAATAAAATATGTTCTTCATAATCTAAAAACATTTCTTAATGTACATCTAACCTTAATTGAGGAAGGTAAATAAATAATTTTCTTTTATTTATAAACCGACACAAAGGAGGACGGTCTTAATTCGGTTGTAGTTTTATTTCTTTGTTCATAAACATTTTATGTTAAAACTTCATTTATTTGAACCTTAAAGAAGCAGAAGTACAATAGCTGTGTGAAAAATGTTTTGCCCATAATTAAACGATCACACAGTAATAGACGCTACTTAAATACGAGTAGGTTTCTTTAGATAACTTAAATAACTGTAGGTAGACGGTAGAAGTTCAAGTGACATAATTACTCTTTATGTTTCTCGTATAATTTTGGACCTTTTTTCTGCATGTGAATTCTCCTCTGTACAAATGTTCGTTCCTCTCCTTATATCCTAGTCTTCTGCCTCCCACCCTATTTATCAAGGGCAGAATAAAAATCGATTTTTCATATTTGCACATGTCCATGAGTGACAGCACTATTTACTAACATTATTGGAGGCGAAATATAAGTCCTTTTTAACAACATTGGTGTCATAGTTTTTCTGAAAGACACTCGAGTTTTTATTACATTACATGACAAAAGAAATGTTGATACTACAAATGCCGTCAAAAACAATTTTATTAACTAGCACGAACATTGCGTACAATCGAAGATATTAGGTATATTTTATGGTGAGATTGAATGTTTTAGCCCTTGATAATATATCGAAAATATTAGAATTAAGTGTAATTTAAATAAAATAAATGTAATTACATTTATTGAAAAATAATAAGACAATTGTTAAAGATAAGATTTTTTTCATTACCATTTAAGAAGTGAAAGTTTAAGAACCACGGAACCTACTTGTCTAAAAGACGAAAATAATATCCATAGGATTGTTAAGAAGACAATAAGTTGTCATATTTAAAATGTATATTGTCGCAAATGATCTCCGTCATTAAATAATAGTCATCGTATCATAGTTCAGTTACTTCCCAGAGGTTAGTTATTCACTTCAAATAAGTAAGTTTCTTGAACTAATTTATACCCCCACAAGGCCGCAAAGATGTCTTTACGTCAAACTAACTAGTATATTTTCGGGTGGTTAAATTGCTTTCATCTATTATTCAAATTATGTTTATTCTATATATATATTATATTTTCAATACATATTTTTAATAGATTTGCAATGGACTTGTTTTGATTTTCGATAAATATTTTTTATTAATATCTTTATCTAATATAGTACTAGAAGTCAAGACTTTATTTTTAATTGCCACTTAGCCCTGTATAAATCGTTTTATGATATTGTTTGAAATTTTACTACTTTTACTTTCGATAGGTCATAGTCAGCAGATGAGGACTATCACATATATATCACTCAAATTCAAAATATTTTTATTCAAGTAGGCGTATTCATTTATACGCTCTTTTCAATCATTATTATGGTATTATTGTTCCAAACAAGATCCATCAAAGGGCTCTGACCGCGATGGAATTCATCCCCTTTTATTGAAACGATGCAGTAAAATAAATATTTTTCCTTTGATTTGCTTTTTAAAAAATCATTACAAAGCGTTTTTAAAAATTAATATTGAATTGTGTAACTCTTATAAAATTAATTCTTAGTGATATTTTGATCATTCGTACATTTCTCTTAAATATTATTTATCCAAAAAATTATTTACTTATACAACCTTAAGAAATTGATATTAAATATATGTATAATAATTTGTAATATTTTTTTCTAAGCTTTCTTAAACATTTTATGAAATAGCATTACAGAAACCATACAAAAGGTAAGGACTTTCCTTTCAAATTCAATCCCATTCAATAGTATTCTTATTTTAGTCCTGTTTTAATTTTACTAATTGACACTTATCGTCAAATACCACCTCAAGTGCGGCTATAAACTTTTAAAGTACAAATTCAGTAAGTAAGAAATGTTATTTAACATTTTCTTTCACGTATAAAAAATTATATCTATTAGAGTTGTTTGTTTATCATAACTACAATTAATTTGTTTGAGGTTTTTTTGTACTACAGAATAATATACTTAGTGATTTCAATGATAACTACACTTAGAAGATGTCATAATACCACATAAATGAATTTCTTTATTTAAACAAATGTAACTGAAAAATTTTATGTGATAAGTTTAAATTTATTTTGATAGATATATTAACTATAAATTTATTAAAGATTAACGTTGTATCTACGTCGTTTGAGAATGATGGATGATACCAGAATTCTTTCACTCTATTTATGAGAAATAATTTTAAAATTTATTTTCAGCTTGAATTATAGCATATTGCGCCATAATTCAATTTTAATATAAATAAATAAATATAATACATAATTCTAGGTCTACATGAGTGAAACACATCTAAAGAACATTAAACTATCTAGGAATCGTTGTAAAACGTTGGAAAATTCTTCTTTTAACCTCTGAGCTTTACATACGAATATCAAACACTGATGACTGTTAGTTATAAAATGACTTTCTAGTTATAAATAACTAAAAAATACAATCGTTTTTCGGCTTAATAAATATAGTAGTAAAGTTGAGCATTTGTTTCTATACCTAGAATCAGTCAATAAATTCTATACGTGTCTCGGTAATTTTGACCAATAACTCCATTAAAATTTAACACTACAGATCTTTGATCGACACGATGCTTTATACACCTCAGCAAAACAAACATATTGTATGAATATAATTTTAACTGTTTTTTCACAAATAATCACGAACATACCAAAATTTTAGAACAATCATTTTATACAACCATTATGTCTAAGTTATTTTAATTTTTTCCAAAAACCAACAAGAAATTCACGATAGCATCGATAATATACACTTAGGAGTCATTAATCACTTGTTTGACGATCCAATATAAACAAATTTTCATAAATTATATAAAATATGAAATAACCGCAGATTCTTTAGAAATGGATAATTCTTGTATAAATGTTTACTTTATTATTAATTTTTTTTGTTCCATCTTAACTTTTTAGGATTAGCCTAAAGGAAGCGATAGATGAAAAAATTAAACGCGTAAGTAATTAGGTAGCTTGCAAACAATAATTAATTATAAGAGTATAATATAAAAATGTTAGTTAACTAATTTGCTAAAACTTTTGTTCTTCTAAATTTTAAAATTACGCAAAAAAACAATATTTATTTGATTTAATAAATTTATTGTGTGAATAAAATTGTATGCAAAATGAAAATAAGATTAAAAACAGTAGGAGAAGAAAAAAGTTGTGATAAACCTTAAACATTTTTTTAACTATGTTAAAGATTTCTGTACATTGCACTGTTAATTTGCAAATAAAATAGTCGAGCAAACTATCTACGAGAGCATGTAATGCTCTTAGTAAATAAACGTAGCGCCGGTAAAGCCGAGAGTCTTATTTGCATGTTTTGTATTACATATATTTAATTTTATATTATACAAATTGAACTTTCATGATATAATATTTTGTAATGTGACTAATGTAATGTTTATATAAATAACTATTTAATTTTAATAAAATATTTTTACTACAATGTATTTCGTAGTCATAATAATGAAAGTGAGTTTAAGCGTTTTATTACTGTTTAAATTAGATTTAAGAATTTAAACTAAACATATTATATTAAAGTAGTGAAAGTTATTGTTTTCATTTATTGGCAGAAGCCCTCTTCATGATATTGAATTAATATGTATTTATACCTAAATATCTAAAACACAAATGTGTGACTTATGATTTATACAAAATCCTTTAGGAATTTAGTCTGAGTAACTATTTTGTAAGTATTAAACTTCTTGTGATGTTTAAAGGTATGATTATGGAAAAATACCGTAAACGGCCGCTGGCGTCTTTGTAGCTGTTAAATTAATGTAAATACGGCTACGTCTGATAAGCTAAGTATTTCTACATTGATACTGTTATTAATATTATAATTTTGTGTTTATTTAAATTTATTGTGTAATTAGTAATTGTATATTCTTTTGATATGATTATATTGTACACTTATTATATACGTGATTTGGTATTGATTTCTTTTCTTTTAAATAAGTCCCAACTAATGTCTTTTTGTTTTTATTTACTAACAAGTGTTGAATACTTGATATGGAGTATTAAATAATCTAACACAAGCAAATGTAAGGAGCTTCTTTAAAGTATTAGCAATATGACGATTATTTATTATAGATTATTGCTATGAGGATGTAAAATATTGTTTGCTAGAGTTGTCTTATATATATTGTGTTATTTAAAATACTGAGCATTTTTTATGTACCTAGATTGTTGTAGGACGCAACAACTCAATTTTAAAATAAATTTCCCATGCCGCTAGTATATGTTGTTCATAGTTAACCCGTTGCGGTCACGTGGGGTCCAATGGACCCCAGGCCAACTTCATGGCCATTTTATGCTAGGAAAAACGTTTCAAAATTCCGCTTGTTGCGCCATCTATTGCAGTTTCAACTTCATACATTAAGTTTCAATACTTTTGGACGGTCTGCGCGGCATCAGTTTACCTGGAAACTTCGATTTGTGCGGACGTGTTTTTACGTGGGGTCTAGAAGACCCCATCTGACTGTATAGTGGCCAAAATTGAAAAAAAAAGTTTTAAAAACATTTCTTTTGTGTCAAAGTTCGTTCAATAACGTGAGTATTAATGTTCGAAGTGATTTTTTTTTTTTTGCCAGTAAATAATGTTTATAATTTACAAATAGATGGCTTACAATCTTCGATCGCATACACTCGCCAGAACTCTCATTGAAGAAAATGAAAATAATGAGATTTTTTCGGACGAAGGATCGGAAACCGAAGATAATATATCAGAAGATGAGGAATATTCGGATACTGAGAATGATTCCGATGATAGTTCTTACGCCGATATCGAAATGGAGCAGGACTGGGAAAACTCGTCCCTAGAACAGCGACTGTTGAATTCTTCTGCTCGAGGTCGTCCGAGGAGAAAGCTAAGAGGGAAAAATGGCTTTGTTTGGGACACACAAATGCCCGACCGTCGCTCAGGTATGTAACCCAGGTATACGCAGGTGTTCAGCTCACTGACGAGCGAGCAATGCTCATTCGCATACGGTACACTCAAAGACTAATCGCTGGCCCATGCGAGTTTTCCAAGGAATGCTAAACCAAGCTGCAGTGAATGCACGTATTTTGCTTAAATGTAAATACGTAAATGAAGGCAACAATATTAAAATAACTTCAAAAGCATGCTTGGATGAAATTTGCATGTCTCTTGCGAAACCATTCTTGGAGCGTCGATACCGAGAAGAATCGCTCCGCAGGAGTTTGCTTGTGGGCATCGCAACAATTTTAGGCATAAATGTTGAGCCAGCTGTCGAAAAAAGGGTTGAATTGCCGCGAAAAAAAAGGTGCGAACTTTGCCAGCGACAGAAAGATAGGAAAACGAAAATACAATGCCCTTCCTGCGAACGACCTGTGTGCGACGAACATAGAATAAATTTGTGCGTCGATTGTGGAAGCCGCGACTGAAAAATTATATTTATTCTTGAATTTTTTCATCTTTTATGTTAAATTATATGTAATATACGATTTATCGAATAAAAATACGATTTTTCAATTTTATTTGTCCATGTAAATGTACCACTTGCATTTTCAGATATCGACCAAAAGTCTTGACTTCAAACTTCAAAATAAATACACTTTTTTCAAAGTCCATACAAGCTCTATTTTTTTCTCAAAAATATAATATCTCGAGAGTAAAATGGCGCCGGATTTTTTATAATATGCCAAAAATTGAATTTTTCACGAATTTTTTTGTAAAAAGTCAGATTTCGTGAGTTTTTTTTTCTTATCATGTTTTGACAATTTTAAAATTCAAAATCTGATGCAACAACAAAAAGATTATTTAAAAAACATGCTAAATTAAAGTTTCGCTCAAGAATTAAGTTGATATATAAAAAAGAACGCAGATCAGTTCGTTTTTCATAACTGGGGTCCGCTGGACCCCGAATGACTTATATGATATTCTTTGAACGTGTGACTGCAACGGGTTAACAGGCCGTAAGCTTATTTAGTTTTTATGTGTATTTTCATATTGGTTGGTGATATACTTTTAACGATTATGCATGAGTTCTGAACAAAGATGTAATGTTTGCATTTATAAAATATATTTTAATTTAAATATAAATTTAAAAAAAAACATATTTTAAACTAGAATATAAATTAACATAAGAAAAACATTATTTACTCAAACCAAAGTGAACTTATAACCTGATAAAAAAATTATAGAACCGAAAAAAATTGGGACTTAAGAAGCTGCTTTTTCCACCAAATTAGATTCAAATATCCTAGTCATTCCAAAAATAATGTACTATCATATAACTATAAGCCACTTCTAGAAAATAATATTTTCCGTCCTTCTAATAATAGCCAGCTGTAGTCGGGGACATGGTCACATACTATGTAAAACCGAAATGCAGGTCTTAATATTTGCATACAAATAAGATATTCGACCTTACCAGCGCTACATTTAATTAGTTTGAGCATTACACAACCGCGCAGATAGCGTGGTCTGCTAATATATAGCAGTAATAATATGATTTCATATGCATACAGAATATGACCTGAATAAAAGGTAAATGTTAAATACTTTTTAGCAGTACAGAAACAAATATACTTAATATGACAAGGTAAGTCTTTCTGCTTCTTGTGCATGACATACATTCTATATCTATCTAATACATAATATATTGTGTAACAATATATAACTTCAAAACTATAGTAGTGTATAAATATGTACAACGTAGTTTTAAAAACTGTATATATTAGTGGTTAAGTACTGAAACCCTTCTTTTTGGGAAAATTTTAGAAACAGCTTCGCTATGATAAAGTGTTAATTTAGGAATGCTAGTTGTTTATATTAGGAGCAAAACATTAAATACATTTAAAATATCTAAAGACAAATCTTTGTACATACAGAAATACGCTATAAACAGTTTATACGAATCAAATATTATCACAAAATTATGGGCTGCAGTTAAATTAAATTATTTCTTTACACGTTTTGACATAAGCATCCTATTTCACAAGTACTATGGTATTCACAAGCACTTTGGTTAAAAATAAATCGCATGGCAATCGCAATTCTTTTAAACAAAAGTATAAGTATTAAAAAATAGGTAATCTAAGATCAATAGTAGTGTGAAAGATTGATAATAAACACTGTTATTTTATTTAGTTATGAAAGTGTAACAAATTGTACATTTGAATGATAACAACGAATGGTCCCATTAAAGGTATAAAATATTTATAAAATCCCACAAAGTCAACCCGGGTTAATCCTGTAGCGTTGGGTATAACAAGTTGACATTCAGTTAAATGTATGCCAATACCATGTATTTCCTGAACCTTATAAAGCATATCGGAACTCGATACGAGTTGTCCTCTTGCTGAAAACTGATGAATGCTTTTGAAACATTTATCAAATAAAAGGAGAGGAAATAATTTCATGTAGAGTGAATATTTACTATGTTTCATAATAACTATAACCTTATACTTTTTTACATAAACATGGTATGATATGATATAACTAACCTAACCTAAACTATAAAACCGTATTCGAGTATATATCATGGTTTTAATCCATATTTGTGGTATATTGTATTTTATTGCGAGTCTTGTTTGTATGTTTTCTAATATATCTTCACGAAAAATAATATTGTTTTGGTATCATTATTAATTAGTTAATTAGTTAGTTTTCACTTAAAGATTAGTGTTCCATAAGGATCTATTCTTGGTCCTGGTATTAATAATTTGCCGTTTTTCGTACAAGACCTATGTGGCATTGTACTTTTTGCTGATGACACCGCTCTTATTTTTACAATTGAGCGTGATAGGAATAATTATCACAAAGTAAACTGTACTCTGTCACATGTTTTTCATTGGTTCGATATTAAAAAATAACTTTTAAATTCTAAGAGAACTAAATGCACGAATACTTCCTATTATAAAAAGTTAAAATTGATAACCTTAGATAAAAAGCCCCAGAGGTACCCCTATATCTCAATATACGCAGGCAAACAGATTAGCCGTCTTTGCAATTAGAATAATTAGAAAATTAACTGACCTTTGACTCAATTTGTTTATTTTATTATTTTATTTTAGGACTTTGCTGTAGAAATTAATTCTATTTTTATTTTACACAGAAAAGCTGTGCGGTTTGTGTTTTTAAAGAAATTGGTATTCTTTCCTCTCAATACATATTTAACAACATCTATTTAAACGCCAAAATTTAAATACTTATATCAAAAACAGTAACATACAATAAATACAAGACTCAATAAATACAAACTAGTAACGCCTAAATTTCGTCTTTAAAAAATTTACAAATCCTTTGTGGTTTTACGCATATGTCACAAAATACCAAAAATACTTTAGACCTTATAAGTAAACCTTACTGTAGGATTCAAGAATATTTAGTTGAAAAATGTGTGACTTAGATGGTTGACTCATTTGAAGTGTAGATATTATGTAAACTTCAAACATTGTTACATTTTTTTTCAAAATAATGTAACTGAGATCCATTGTCTAAACGGAAGGTGAATTTACATTGAAAACATATCCAAAAATCAATTAACTGCGACCAATATATGCAGATTATAAATAATGGCAATCATCATGATGACAATAATGGCAATTTATGTTGTTAGATGAATGATTGTTTTCATTGAGTTAAATTGTCACTAAATTCAAATTATGTTTTTATATCTTTATTACTTACAATAAATTGGAATTTTCTACACAATTTATAATAAACAAAGTCTTTTTTATAAAATTACATAACAGAATCATTTATTTACTTATGGTCTTGATTTATGTTGTCTTCTTTAGAACGGGAGATACTTAAAAAATAGTAACATCATAAAATAATATGTTATATTAAAGGCATAAAAAATTCACTAATTAATAATTAATAATACGTTATAATATTCGTTTATGAATATAGGTACTTTGTCTTGTGTTTTTTGTCAGAAATTTACTTACATTACAATTTACGTCGAAGATGTAACCTTTGAAACTTGTTTTTTCATATCCATGAGTTTACCCCTGAGCGCAAAAGACCACTCGGTTATTGGGTTGAAACTAGGAATCATCGGATAAACTCTCTTTTCATCTTTACAATCTATATACGTTTTAGAACGGAAGATGCTAATGAAATACAAACAGATTCATAAATTAAAGTTTCGTAATATTCATTTGTATAGCTATTTTACACTTTTGTCAGAAATAAATATACCTTCTAATAATAGCTATCGCACCATTGCTAAATTATTCCCTAAAGGTCGGCAATTCACTTAAAACGAGCAGGTTTCTTGGTCGAATAATACCGACTCGGGACCACTAAGATTTATTTGCACCTAACCGTAATATAGATTCCACAAGGCTATCGTTACACAAATATAAAATCCAAGCAATATTAAATATTTTATTAACTTTAGGTATATTATACATACCACTTAATAACTAATTTTATTTTATTTCCATTGTAAGTATCTATCATTATCTTCCTGCCCGTATCCCGCTTTTGGGGTCGCCACAGTATGTTTTTTCCTTCCAAACTCTCCTGTTACTTGTCATCTTTGTATAAATTCTTCTCCATATTATCTTTGACGCAATCCATCCATCTTTTCTTCGGCAGTCCTCTAATTGTCCATCCCTCTGCTACCACACCCAGCACTCTTTTGGTCACATGCCTTTCTTCTCTCATAACGTGCCCATACCATGACAGGCAGATTTCTGACAGACCTGTGATTTTTTTTCTGTCACTAGCGCTACTCCCGAGCTTCCCCTAATATACTTATTTCTTATTCTATCCGTTCTTGTCACCTCACATATCCATCTTAACATTTACATCTCCGTTATATGCAAACTATTTTCATCCATCACCTTTATCGCCTAGCACTCAGATCAATACATAACGACAGGTCTAATGATGTTTCTATAGATTCTCTCCTTTAGTTTAAAGGGAATTCGGGCATCACATGTTGCCTCGGTAATTTCTCGCCATTTTATATATGTATTATAATTATTACAATACTATATTTTTGGTATTAATTTTTTTAAGACCTGAATCAGAAAAAGCAGAATTACAAAAAAAGAGTTGATTTCATAACAAAATTCCTCATATTAAAGAGAAAAATAAATAAATTAGTTTCTTTATATTTTAAGAATTTTAAAATAATCATTTAACTTACTTTCTAGTTGTTCCTTAATAACATTAATTTGCTTGTCGGTTCTTAAACATAGATAACTGCATCTTTTACTAGTCAGTGATCGATTGCAATCTGAAATCATTTTGCATATTTTATTGATAACAATATTCAATTGAAAATAGCATTTTTTTTCCTAAAATGTGACAGAAATAATTTTATTTTCTATTTTTAAACCGACACGACAACCCATAAAACAACCAATAAAAAGAAGAAAGTAAAATTGGGACATAGTATCATTTAGGTACATTCCAAAAAGTGGTAAATCTGTAGAGAAGAGTCCGGATAACTTCTTTTTTCTGTTCTCGTGTCCAATTTATGAAGTTTTTTGTTTTGTTTTAGTCAATGGAACTGACAGTTCCTTAAAGTTTTTAAATTCTTTATCGAAATATTAAATGTACCTTTATTTACTATTCAGTATTTATTTCAAGGTTCTAATAAATTGTTGTTCAAATATATAGTTTACATCTTTAAAATTTTATTAAATAATCACATTGGACTGATATAACAAATGATTCTAATTAACAATAAAACAACAACAAATACAAAAGCAAACGATGAAATGTTTATTAAAGTTTAAAAATATATAAAAAAATGTAAAACTTTCTCTGTAATCAGACGATCATCCACTAGTAAAGCTAAAAGATTTCGCAATGTTTTTGAACTGAAAATAATTTACCTAAATAAACAATTAACTCTCTTAAATAGGTTT
The DNA here is from genome assembly GCA_918358695.1 of Melinaea menophilus ssp. n. AW-2005. Taxonomy (NCBI): domain Eukaryota; kingdom Metazoa; phylum Arthropoda; class Insecta; order Lepidoptera; family Nymphalidae; genus Melinaea; species Melinaea menophilus. The sequence goes on from OU911049.1 coordinate 2,918,541, forward strand.
CTTTAGACAACTTAACTAATTGTAAGTATGAAAGTTACAATTACATAATTACTGTGTATCTTTTTCTTAAATAATTTTGGAACTTTTTTCTCTGGATTAAGGAATAATTTTAATTGTAGTTAATTATTGTAAATTATTAATTATCTTTTGTATCCATTCCAAAGCCTGTTCCTATCATTGTTTTCATAGTCAATTTCATACCTCCCCATTCCTTAAGCACAGAAAACATTTGCAAATTTCAATATTTATCCATGGAAGACAGTAGGTACTATTACTTTTCACGGCAAAATATTTGTGTTTTCTTTTACATTTACGAAAGGCACATGAGTTTTTTATGCGATTACATGGCAACAGAATTGTTGAAATAATAAAAATTTAATTAATTTGAACCAGCTCAGTGTACAGCCGTGGATACGGACATACTACGTAACACTGTAATGCGGTGCGTGAGCATCTCATTTAAATACTAATAATATGCTCGGCTTTACAGACACTATATTTAATTATATAACTGTTAGGTACGTCTTATCGTGAAAATTAGTATTTTCATACTTGATAATATGGGGAATATTATAATTAAGTGTAATATAGATAAAATAAATTGCAGTTATGGTAAAATAAAATTATAATTAAATAGGAATTGATTTTCCACATTATCATTTAAGAAGTAATAAGGAGGGAGCCTAAACTTGAAAATATTGTGCAAAGGATAACTAAGAACACAAAAAGTTGTCATTTTAAAATATTTGGTCTGAAAACTGATTTCCATGACTAAATTCTTATAGTTAATTCCTAACAACAATTAACCGCCTAGAAATAGCTACAGCATCATAAATTGTTTACTAGATGTTGTTATATTGACGTCAAATAAACAAGTTTCTTGAACGAATTATACCCCGTTAGGACCGCAAAGATTCATTTAATTTAAGCTAAATATTTATTAAAGTCGGTTGTCAAGTTAAATATTTATTAAATTTTATTACGTCAATATATTATTTCATTTATTTTTATTTTTATTATCATCATCATCTTCCTGCCCTTATCCCATTTTGGGGTCGGCACAGTATGTTTTTTTCTTCCATACTCTCCTGTTACTCATCATCTCTGTGCACACTCCCTTCTTCTCCATGTCGTCTTTCACGCAATCCATCCATCTTTTCTTCGGCCGTCCTCTACCTGTCCATCCCTCCACTACCATACCTAGCACTCTTTTGGTCACGTGCCTTTCATCCCTCCTCATAACATGCCCATACCATGACAGACGGCTACCTCTAATTTTTTCTGTCACTGGTGCTACTCCTAAGCTTCCCCTAATATACTCATTTCTTATTCTATCCCTTCTTGTCACCCCACACATCCATCTTAACATTCGCATCTCCGTTACATGCAAACGCTTTTCATCCATCACCTTCATCGCCCAGCACTCAGATCCATACATAACGACAGGTCTAATGATGTTTTTATAAATTCCCCCCTTTAGTTTAAGGGGAATTCGGGCATCACATGTCGTCCCAGTGACTTGTCTCCATTTCATCCATCCCGTGTTGATTCTATGCTTTACGTCACGGTCAATATTGCCATCGCTTTGAATCAGAGAACCAAGATAGCGAAACTCCGAGCAGACTGGTAACGGTACTCCGTCGAACAAAATAGGAACAAAACCGGAGACACCGCCGAAATCGCAGAACATGTGCTCTGTTTTGGCTCTGCTCACTTTCAAGCCGACATTCTTCAGCATTTGTTGCTATTTTACCAGTCTACTCTGCATCTCAATTCCATCCTCAAGACAAGAACAATATCATCAGCAAATAGCATGCACCAGGGTGCCTCTTCCTGTATGTCCAATCAAAACAAAAACTTCTCAACGAAGTAAATACCGAGTGACGAAAGCGAATCCACTGACAAAACTCCTGATATGAATTTTGCGACGAAAAAAACCACGAAAATTTTTATTCACAAACGTAAACAAACACAAAAAATGTGTTCGGAACGTTGCCAACTTGCCTTGATCAATCTAATAAAATAAAATCAAAAATGCAATTTGTGCAACGTTTCGAGCACATTCACATTTTTTGTTTGTATTTTTTTTGTTTGTTTTTCAAGGTGGAAATAAGTGATTTTATACTGGTGCGGAGCCAAAAACTAAATTTTAGTCTCATTTTTCAAACGGCCGTAGAGGTGAGGTGGTAGGTATATTGCTAAGTGTAAATGCATTTTCTGGGTCTATGGGCCAAGGGCTTTCTAAAAATACCACACTCATACCAGAAGGTCTCCTGTATAAAAAAATCGATATTGCGCGTATATATACAGAGTTAGACTTTCAGCACTATAGGTGCTTTCGTCACTCTGAGCTAGCTAACGCCCGCTTTGATGTCAGAGCATCCATTATCAACAAAAGGAGGTAGGGACTTGAGCCGACCCTTGATGCAAACCTACTGCCACATTGAACTTGTCGGTGTTTTCAGCGGCCGACCGGACTTGTGTCACACGAACCAACTCCACATACTTCCCAGGTATACCCTTCTCTTTCAAAGCCCACCATATCACATTACGGGGAACCCGGTCGTATGCCTTCTCGAGATCAACGAACACTATGTGCAGGTTCTTATGGGCTCGTCTGTATTTCTCACTCAACTGACGAAAAGCGAATACAGCATCCGTCGTACCCCGACCAGGCATAAAACCGAACTGGTTCTCCGAAACATCACTCTCCCACACTTTCATAGTATGTGACATGAGCTTTATACCCCGATAACTGTTGCAGTCTTGTATGTCACCTTTATTTTTATAAATGGGCACTAGGTCACTATTGCACCATTCATCAGAGATCATTTCTTCATGCAACAACTTATTGAAAAATAAAGCCAGCCACTTATACCCATATTCATTTAAAACCTTCCATACTTCCACTGGTATCGCATCCGGCCCTACAGTTTTTCCATTCTTCATACCTTTCACTTCATCATCGGTCACTTCTTTCACTAATCCTTTATTTACCGGCTGGTTTTTCTAAGCTCCACTCCAATCATTTTCTTCACATCATTAATGTTTCAAAATATACCTTCCATCTTTTTTTATATCCTCATCTCTCATCAACACCCTTCCAGTATCATCTTTTATGCATTTTACATGTATGACATCTCTAGCATTCTTATCCCTACGCTTTGTTATGCGGTAGAGTTCCTTTTGACCTGCAGGAAACTCTAGCGACCTATATAACTCCTCTTGCGCTTCAGCTCTAGCAATGGCTACAGGTACTTTCGCTCTCTTCTTACATCTTTTATATAACATTTTCATCTCCTCTTTCATACTTTCATTATCATCCGGTACTTCCTGCCATTGCTTAAACGTAACTTTCTTCTCTTTCAGAATCTTTTGCACATCTCCATTCCACCACCACGTTTCCTTATTTATCACACCTTTTCCTTTCGTTTCACCTAATACATCCTTTGCCACAGTTTTTATGCATCCCGCTATTTCGTTCCAACTATCGTTCAAGGATTTTCCTTCTATACTACTCATATTTATAATTTTATCTGTCACTCTTTTTTTAAATTTACTCGCACATTCTTCCTTCTCTAACAAATACCATTTTATTTTAGGTGGGGGTCGTTTCTTGTACATATTTGTACGCACTACATGTTAAATTTCCATGATAGGCTCCTCTATGCTGTGAGACTACACTTTCGCCCGGCAGTACCTTGCAGTTTTTGACGCAATTGATTTTATTTCTTATTATTAAGAAATAATCAATCTGCGTCTTATGGCGACCACTTTTGTATGTAATTTATTATATTTCCAAAAATAATTTGAGAACATTTGCAGTTAACTTCTCCTAATTTTAGATTTTTATAAAGAGGCAATATGTTTAACTTATATAGGTTCGAGATCTCAAGATTTACTTTAGGTGTTGTCCCCTTGCACCTTAAACATCTATCACTTAAAACCAAAATTTTAGTACTATAATTATAAAAGACCTATGAGAATGAATTCAAGATCTATTAACTTTTTTATTAATTTATTACTATGGTAGGAAAATAAAAAAATGTCTCAAATAAAAAAATCTCAATAGAACACCAGAATAGAACTTCTTTTTAAAATTATACATAAACGTCAGGTTTCTACAGCATCAGATTTTTATCATGAAGCATTCTCATTTAACAATATATTTTTGCAGAATTAACAAAAAATTTTAGTTCTTAGTTTTCCTAACATTAGAATGTAAGTAATAATATTACAAAGACGTCTGACCTGTTGTTGACAATTACTAGTGAATATAGTTTTGATATAAATTATTTTATATATTAATATGAATACTTTTTAGATGACAAAACGTAGAATGTATCTACCACTGTACTATATAAAACAAATTGCTACCTTAGTAGCATTTAATCTGAAAAATTTCGTTACTTCGTAAGGGATATCAAAATAGTATAGTTGTATAGTTGTATATAAAAATAGCTAAATTTTAAACTGCATAATAAGGCAAAGCCTAAGTCTTATAATACAGTCAAAAACAATATCAAAATACTTAAAACTTAAATTTTGTGATTGGGCTACCGTAGAAATATTCAGAAGTTAGAGACAATGGAATCATAATCTGCTGTCCTTTAAAGTTAGGAATTTCTCTAAAATATTTAAGAACGTAACGCTAAGTCGATTTATATTATACTAATATTATAAAGAGGAAACATTTGTGTTTTTGGTATGTATGTTTGTAATCTTTTCACACAAAAACTACCGGACCGATTTCAAAAATTCTTTTACCATTAAAAAACTGCATCTTCACATTTGAAAAAAATGGAATCCCTAATAGAAATGCAATAATGTGACCCAAGATGTGCTAAATTTGATTATAAAAAATCTATCATGCCGTGCTGTGCGAAAAATATTGATGATAAAACAAAAAAATGTTCTTCAGTATTATAGAACGTATTCATCTCTACAGGAAAGTCCGCAATACCATGTATCCAATTACTGTAATTATGCCACTATAACAACTTTTTATACTTTAAAGTTGATAAAAGTGCCGACTATAGTCAAACCATACCATTCTTATCTTTTTCTTCAAAAATATTTCGCACTGGCAGTATCTTTTTGTCGTGTAAAGTAGTACTCAGAGTCCTTATAATATATCCGGATACCGTCCTATAAATAAACACGACTGTCCGATATGGAGCCATAAAAGGGACGATGTTATTTTTTATATCTTTCCTATTTTATAAATATATAATAATATCGGCGTTTGGAAGTTGTTTATTGTATTTATTTAGGATGAAATTAGGGAGAATAAATGGTTTTTGTTAATCGTTAAGTATAGATATCAAAATAATAGGAAACGAAACAAATTACAATGAAATTGGGTAACCCTGTTGTAAAATAAATTCGTTGTGTTATTTTATGTGTAATTGTGATATTTGTTATAAATGGAAAAAGATTTCAAAGAGTATTGCTTAAAGGTCTGTATACAATTACTTTCAAATAATCTAGAGACTTGCGTGAGTGACTTGCTTGAGAAACACGTGTGAGTGACAAAAAAATTTAAGAAGATTTCTTCGTACATTTCTCTTAAATAAAATCATATTTCAAGAAACTATTCACCTATACAACCCGAAGAAAACTAATTTCGTCATTTATTTATATAAATCCATAATTGTTTTATTTAAAATAACTTATTTAAAATAATAAAATTAAAATTGCGATACAAAAGTCTCACAAAAAGATAGCATTTATTTTTCAAATTAAATTCCTGGTATTACTTATTTACGAGTAGTTCTATTTTGAAATCAAAGAAAAAAGAAAGACAACTATCACATTTCAAAGGCTATATAATATTATATAATTATAATATTTTAAAGGGGACAATTAGTGAAATATCAATTTGTAAAATTAAACTCATTGTTTATTCGTATCTGACTAACGCCTGTTAAATAATAACTAATAGCTCGCTAAATAAAAAACAAACTCGATATCGAGTGTTTTTAAAATCTTTTTTTTTTCGTCAGACTAGTAAGTAATTTGTACAAATCTTGAGACGTAATAAGAAAAAAAGCATATTTTAGTAAATTTCTTCAAATAATTTCTCTTACTTATAATTTTTTTTATTGTCACCATCGATATTATCATCGTCAAAGACCACCGTAGCACCACAGCTAAAAAGTTTTACAGTACTTAGCACAAGTGCTTCATATATACAAAAAAATATTTAAATTATATTAGAAATAATTGATTTACAATAAGTACAATAATTTTCTAGGCCTTTTTGTACTGTAGAATACAATTCGCAGTAATATCGCCAATGATAATTACACTTACAGGTGATGTCATAATGCCACGTTATTGCGTAGCTTTATTTAAATTCAACTTAACAGGCTTGAGAGCAAATTTCTTTTCTTCTCCCGGTAGAAAATACAACTATACAATTCTGAAAATACAACAAGTATCGGCATAGTCTTTGTATTGTCAGTATAAACCTGAAAAATTATATATAATAAGTATTAATTTATTTTGATAGATATATTAGCTATAAATTTATTAAAGATTAACGTTGTATCTACGTCGTTTGAGAATGATGGATGATACCAGAATTCTTTCACTCTATTTATGAGAAAGCATTTTTAAATTTATTTTCATCTTGAATTATAGCGCAATAAATTTTATAGGATAAATATAATATATAGTTTAAGATTTATACATGTGATACACATCTAAACAATATTACACTATCAAGGAATCTTTGCAAAATATTGGAAAATTCTTTTTCTAACTTCTAACTTCACATATTGTAGTTTCAAATAAATAGAGTTTAAACGTATAATATTTTATAATGAAAAACCAATATCGATAACTATGACTAATACTTATAAAATGACTATAGTTATCTATAATTTCATTATTGTGCTACATTCGTTGTTTGAAAAATGCAATCATGTAACATATATAAGATACGTTCCTGGACTTCATCAATACAGGTGTAGTGGTAAAGTTTGAGTTATATTTGATTGATTGAGCATAGCTGTATGTGTCTTATTAATTTTAAATTATAATATCATTTAAAATTTAAAGCCACAGGTTTTGGATACTAGTCTTTTATAATCATTATTTGAAAAAAGCGTTTATATAAGCATTATAATAAAGTCTTTTTAACTTACTTAAAAAAAAACATGAAATAGCATCAATAATATACAGTTAAGAGTCATTAATCAAGTCAATTCACTATTGGTTGATGATCCTCTTGAATATAAACAAATTTTCATAAACTAAATAGATACTTCGTGTTTATATATTTACTTATTACTTATATTTTTATACTATAATTATTTTGCTACGTTTTATTGCCGTTTTAGAGTTTAACCTAGAAAAAGTGAGAGATAAAAAGATCTGAGTTTAGTTTAAGTTGCTTGAAAACAGTAAGTTTAAGAGTCGATATAAAAAACTTTAATTAGAAAACGCTATTCTTTTTACAATTTTACCACCATGCAAATACGTACAATATTTATCTGTCTGTCTAAATAATAAAAACGTATATTTTAAATTTGATAATCTATTAAAACATAAAAAACAATAATAATCAAAATATCTCAGATGAGTTTTCATGTGTGTTTTTTATTTGTTGGTGATATTAATTCCTACGATTATGCATGAGTTCTAAATAAAAATAGCTCTTTTTATTCGTAAGATGTTTCATACAATTTATAAATACAAAAATACATTTATTTCAAACTCCATAGAATATAAATTAACATAAGAAACAGATTATGCATTCGTGGCGAGCACCCGAAGTAATTTTAAAACGTCATACATAAATAATAAATATGAATAAAAAAATGTTTACTTAAGTTTAAACGAAACTACTGTTTTGAATTTTTTATTATGAATTATATTTGATTTGTCTAAAACAAGGCTATTTTGAAAACTGTCAGTGAATTGAAAAATGATACGAACATCAAAAATCTTTATTTATATCTTATTAAAATATTCCTCTATGCAGTTATGCATTCGGCTCAACCTGTTTTATAACCATTTAAAAAACATCTCTTGCGAAAGAAATCTGGGCTGTACGAATGTCGATGTACGAGGCGGACAAACTATGCAATACTACGCACTTGTAACTGTTCTGCGATCTGCGATTTCTGTTCTTCTGGTGCACTGCGACAAAAAAAAAATATAATTTTTTTATTAACACTCCGACGGCGCACAAATTTTATGGCCAACTCATCTTCTTCAAATATTCTTTGTAGTGTCAAGGATGTTTACAAAGAAGTTTTGTAATAAAAATAAATTGTAAATTCAGAATTAATTCGGGAAAATATGCTTCGCTAACAGTTTTCTTAGTTGACCAACTGATAGGTTATTGTTTCAATAATCAGAATATAATCATCTTTTTTTTAACAAGATTAATATAAGAATGAAACAATAAAATACTCAGATTGCAATACACAATAGTAATATCGACAATATCTGCTATCTTTACAACTAAATAGTTGCTACAGATTGTCGGAACATTAAGTGTGTAGCACTTACAATATGGAACTAGAGAATGGTTGTATTTGTTTGACTAGGTAAGAATTACTAGGTACTTTTTGTTTTTATGATTTTTAAAGTTGTTAGCTTGGGATTTGAAGCAAAAAATATATACGCTAGAATGGAAAGGTGACTTTGAGCTAAAGTCCTATTATAGATTAACTATAGCCTCTGCTATATGAGGGCGTTCCCTCTGATGATGATTGCTTGCTGTGCGTCTTTCTCAAACTGGTCACGTTTTATTAGGACTGATGCATATATCGTTTTCTAGGTTGAAATTTATTTTTATGCCAAATTCCATTCAAATTTAAGTATAAATATCGATTATTTTCTATTTACAATATTAGTAGAATAGGAGGAGTATTGTATAGTTTTATTTTATAATGCAGTTTTACTATTATTTTTTTCTTAAAATTATGTTTTCAATTTTAAATTCGTAGTAACGGTTTGCCTATATTTTATACTATATTTTACGTGCACGAATTTAGAGCGACTGATTTGTTTTAAAATTACAAATGTTTATTATTAAGTATTATTACTTTAATATTATAATGTACGTGTAAGGACCTTATATTAAGATGGTAAACTTATTTTATCATACACGTTACACGTTATATTTTGAAATCAATTTGAGAAAACAGCTCAAAGTAATATCACAGCAGATACTTATATATTATAAATTTCGTATTTACATTGGAAATTGTGCGAATATTCAAGATATTTGTGACTAAGATCACACAGAGTTGTCACACACACAATTGTTTCGGTTAAAACTAAATTCATGATCTAGCCTAAACGTTAGGATCACTTACCATTTTAGAGCAACAGGCTGAACAAATCGAAAAGCTTTATAAATTGTTTCTAATGGCGTTATATGTTTCATAAATTACCTTACTGACATACATTATAATTATAACAGTATAATTTCTTTCATCACGACACCATAAATATAACCTTGTGTGTCAAAATTTTATAAAACGTATGAAAAAAAGCGCAACGCTCAGTGAGAAAAAATAAACAGCAAAATGTTTTCTTCGTTGTTACTTGAGGAGATACTGAAGCGAGAAAACTAACGAATATTTTTTTTTCTCGTTTGTTATGAAAAAAGTAAGTTAGTATTTTTGCTATTTATTTATCGACTTTTCAAAGTTTTTAATCTTTTCAACTTTTAGGCAGTCCTCTAAAGCGTGTTATTTGTTGAGTATTAATAAAATCACTACCTGAGTAACTACCTACCTACCTACCTACTAACTAATGGCAAAAGATATTACATATTCTCATTCTTCATAACCATGTCCTATTCCAAAATAATACATTCCCTATTTCTTCCTACTTACTTTCTACTACTACTATTACTTCTACTTTCACAATGTGAAAAATGGGATCAATAGTTTTTTAAGTGGTAGTGAGAAACAACAGGTAATTAATTGTTTACTTATTTTCGTCTTTACTTACTTATTTCCCTACTTATTAAAATTTTGATCTATAAAGCTGTAAATAAAATATTTAGGTTTGTTAGAAAATTAAATAAACAGAACATAAATAACATTATTTATAAATAAGTATGACGTGAAAAAGATTGTAAACAAAGGGGAATAGAGTTCATCATAGACATCAAAATTGAAATTTCTTTCAAAAATTGATTTCAAAAGAGTTGCATTATGTTAATCTTCACCAGATCATAACTTTAGACTGTTTTCTGCTTTACGTCTTAATGATCTCTTATCTCTTTTAATAACGTCTTAGATAACAATACGGTTCTAATATTTTTGACTTATATACGACAAGTTGTTGCTACCGAAGTCTCGTGTTTGCGCCCTGAAACTCGCCCCCTTGATATCTTTATTTAAAAGTAAACTAGCACTATATCACATTATACCAAAAATATTTTTGCAGTTTTTTTGTTTGTAATTGTAATTGTAATACGACTACAAATATCGATAAGCGTTTATAAAACTATATTAATAGGTTTAGTCTTTAAATCTAAAATCAAAAGATAAACAAAATATGTACATGAATAGCATCTACACATTTTTATTATTTTTTGATTTATTATTTTTATGATTTTTAAACTCTTATTTATTTAAATTTCACAACCTATTTAAACTATCGACGCACGACTTATATTATATTACATAATACAATAATAGACAAGAGAGCATCAGATCTTATTTGTTTCTTTGTGGAAAGAAGTATGAGACAATAGCAGCAGTAAAGGACATTTTATTTATCTCTATCTATCGATTAAAATTAGCAAAAATATATGAAAAAAATGCATTAAGATATAAATTACTAAAAAATATATATTAATTTTATATTAATAATTTAATTAAAAGCATACTTACAATAAAATTATCATGTTAGATTATACAAAAGTTATTTGCAATGAAAAATACAAGGTCAGTCTCTGGAAGTAAAAAAAAAACATTTTCTATACAAGATGAAAACAAGCCTCACAAATATAAAAGACTACTTTTATGGGTTCTAGCTATTTTTAAGGGTCCGAGAAACCGTTTTATATAAAGCGCCGCGTCCGATGTGACGTGTAACGAAAGATACCATTATGTCACTTTGTAAAGAGATTTTCTATTCAACCATAAATGAAAAATGTATTGATTATTCTGCCTTATTATAAAAATAATATTTTTGTTCAAGTTCAAATTTGGTATTCATTTCAAAGAATATATATTTTATTTTTTATTTTATGTTTGTTTGTGTTATACTTTTTAAATAGGTAAAATGTATTTCTTTCTTTTTAAATTATGTTTATTATAATAAGTTGTATTGCTATCACTCGATTTTACTATTTATGGCTCTAAGTATTAAATTAAATTTTTCTTGATCTTTTTCTATTCTCTTAGTCTTAGTCTTAGTACAAAACTAAAAAAACAAACTCAAACAAACATATTTTTTTTTGTAATTCTATCACGACAGCAATAATTGTTATTTAATTAATGCATTTTGCTTATAAAACGAATTTTGTTATTTTATGTCATATATTATTAAATTTAGTTATTTTATGTCATATAAATGATTTTGAAATCGTATTATTAATTAACCTTTCACCATTTTTGGATAAATCATGGACTCGTTAGCTTTGTAGTCTCAGCGTCGCTTCAAAGCACAAACAAAGAAAAAAATTGTTGCATTTAACAATATAATATACGTTTCTTGTATATTATATTGTTTCGATGCCGCGCTGTGATATTTACTTATTTTAGTTGATTTAAAACTGATAAGGTCATTACCGAGCACAACAAAAATAAAAATAATTAAATCAATTTATACATCCACACAACCTCTAGGAAACCTAACGTTCTGTGGCAACAATCGCCGGTTAAACATTATACTCAACACAAGCAATTAAGAACATTATGAATTTAGAAAGTGTATTCCACGTATTTAATCATTAAATGTTTAACAGCTAGATCAGAACCACATTATTTTTTTCATTTTTGGTTATAAAGTGAAGATGCTAGTTTGGAAATATGTTCAACAATATATTATTCTAATTTAATATTGATATAACGTTAAAATTTTATTCTAATCCAATTAAAGTGACCAATTCTATTTCAAAGTATTCAGAATCCGACATTATGTTTAAAAAGAGCAAGTACAAAATAGTACGCAATTGTTAGTGCTCTAAAAGATCTACAATAATCGTCTCGTGCTCGAACGTCCTTATAGTAAGTGTACTTCACTTAATGTTCCAACAATCTTTAGCGTCTGTTGTTTAGTTGTAAAGACGGCGGTTGTTCTCTTAGATGATATTTCCTTTTAAAATTTCACTACCCTTTGAACATTTTCCTATTACATATTTGTTTTCTTGTTAGATTATATTGAAAAAAAAAATCTGATTGTGAATAATGCTTAGAACTAGAGGATATGAGCCTACATGTCTAAAAAGAAATCTTTGACATAAATCAGCAGCAAATATAATACACTAGGTTTTATCCAAATTATTTTGTATACTATAATAGAATAAATGAAATATTTCTTATGTAATATTTTAACAGCGAGTAAACAAGATATGACTTATCTGTATAAAAATATTATCTTAGTTTTTTAAAACGAAGTATGTAAAGTTAAAAGTAAAACAAAATATAGTTCATGAATTCAAAATGTATTTCTGGATGCAGAACTCATGCATAATCGTAAGAAATAATACACCAACAAATGTTAACGTTCGTGAAAACTAAACGAGCTTATGGGGTGTTTACTATGAACGACAATTCCTAGAAGTGGCATTGGTATTTTATTGTAAAATTATTTGTAAGACGCACTACACAAATTGACTTGTTAGATGCTGATTCTTCACACAATTAGATATTTTTAAAAATTTCAGTGATTCCAAAAATAACATACAACCAAATAACTAAAAGTCACTTCTAGTAAATAATATTTTCCATCCTCATAACAATAGTCGTGGACACGGTCATGCTATGTAATTCCGAAATGCAGTTTCTCATATTTGCATGCAAATAAGATGCTCGGCTCCATCGGCTTGCTACATTTAATTAGTATGTGCTTTACACGACCCCGCAGATAACATGGTCTGCTACTTTATAGCAATAATAATATGCTTTTATATGCATACGGAACATTCCCTGAATAAAATGATAAAAGTTTAATATTTTGGACAGTCCAGAATATGATAGGGCAAGACTTGTCCTTCTCCTTTACGTATTACATTCCAATATGTTATTAGCCAAACATAACTGTCCTTACATACGAAATTGGTGATTTGGTGTACTGGCCACTTTAATCACAAATTTCTCCTCCAAAAATTGAGAGAGAGCTCTCTCTCAATTTTTGGTTAAGAATTCCAAATTCAAATTTATACAGACATCTATTTACACATGTATAAAATTTGTTTTGTTAACCATCATTCATGTGTTTTTCTTCTGTTTTTTCTGTTTGTGTCACTCTGTTTACAAAATGGAAAACTTGAAATATCACGTTATTAACGAGTACGAATTCTACCGTGGCACAAGCAAACCGGCAAACTCGCATCGACTGTTACGTTACGTTACTTAACCGGTACAATAATGACGGGTTTTTAAGTGGAACCTGTGATTAAAAGTGGTTTCTCTACGATAAATGGAAGTGCTTATCGCAATGGATGGACCCTGGCAATCCAGCCAAACCCTGCCTCAAGCGAATATTGACCTAAAAAAAGTTACTGTTAGCGTTTGGTGGACTAGTGCCGGTGTCGTACATTAGAGTTTTCTTAAATAAGGCCCGACTATTACGGCAGACATTTATTGTCAGCAATTGCAGACCATGATGAAAAAGTAGCAGCTAAACAACAGAGGATGGTCAATCGCTCTACTCCACTGCTATACCTTGCACAAAAGATGACTACCAAATTAGAAGAGCTTCAATTAGAATTTCTAAGACATCGAACGTCGTCTCCGGACCTTGCTGTAACAGATTATATATTTTTTTTAGTTTTGAATAATTTCTTGAAAGGGAAAAAATTCAATTCCGATGGGGTAGTCGAAAGCGCCTTCAAAGATTTTATTGATTCCCGTCCGAATGGTTTTTTAGTGAAAGGATGAATGAGCTACCTATGAAATGGCAAAGGTGCATTTATATAGTTTATACTTTGATTAATTAATATGTTATATTAAATAATATTCGACCTTTGTTCATCCCATACCAAACGCTAATTTCATATGTAAGGAAACAAGATTATGTCTGTTATAGTACTTATTTATGTTACTGTTTAAGAACAAAAGGCCTTGTGGTTTGTCGTAATTCTAGTATTTTTATCATTGGAGCAAAATGTTAGAAATATTTAAATTATCTCAACATAAATTTATGTTCCTACGTTATAAGCCGTTTATATGAATTAAATAATAAGTAAACTTTATTATTTTAACGTAATAATTATATGTTATGCAAATATGGAACAAATTCCATGATGGTTCTAAAGAACGCAAGACGACAAATTTGTTATTTCTGATTTTAATTAGTGGCAAGGCAGTTTTTTTTTTACACTTAGACATGACCTCGTGAATGTTTACTATATTTTATAAATAAGAACTTTTTGCAAAATAATTATTCAAAAGGAATACAGAAGATGATTGAAGAAACCTAATAGAAAAAAGAAAATGTTTTTCTCAGCTGTGTCTTTAGGTATTATAATATTTAGGGGTAAATTCTACTTTCGTAACGTGCAAATCAGTCTCAATCTGACAAAGAATACTTTTAACGTTACAAATAAAAATTTTTTATCAGTGCATAAGATCGATGATACTAATAAATATAATATATATTTCCACTTTCAAGGGTCCACAGGTCCGTCATATATCATTATACACAGTTGGTCGGTCTCGCAGCCCTGCGTCGTATCCGGTGACGACAACGCCTAGATATGTCTGTATAATTTTAAGCTATCAATTTTCACGTAAATACCTTCCAAATGGATTTTACGGATTTTAATATATTCAGTGAATGAATATTTTTTTCAGATATATTATTTGTATTCCAAATTTTTATACCAGTTTCCAAACTATTGAAAAATAATGTTCAAGTTATCTTAAAAAACGTTATAACATACAGTAGAATTGAAAAGCAAGAGTATTGTCAGTATTTTCAATCTTAATTATTATTTTTCTGACGAACTGTAGAATGGTGTAGGCAACAGAGTTGGAAAAAAGTTCTTTTCTTCTTTTCTTCTTTTGCAGTGATTTTTTTTATATTCTTTCATCTAAACGTTTCCCTAATAATTATAAACATGATATCGCTTATCGTATTTCATACATATAACATTGTTTTATATAGATAGATAGTATGAACTATAAAAAATATGTAATTAGAGTTCTTACAAAGAAATATTTAAAAAAAACATTTTTATAATCATGACATTCATTAACTGTAGTAAGGTCTCAAAAAATAAAAATGTCATACAAAACCTGTATTGATAATAATAAACGCGATATGACGATTGTTTTTTATACATATATAATTGTATTATATGATAAAAATATATGATAAGGAATTTTGCAGTAATATACTAAAAACCATTTTTATAATCAAGACATTAATCAATTGTAACTACAAAGTAAATAATAAGGTTTGAAAAATTAAACAACGTCGCTATGTTTTTTTATCTTTATATACAAAACAACTTACTTGCTGACTTATTTTAATAGTTCATATGTGTACTTCCGTTTTTAAGCCTTTAACAACATCGCAATGAAAGCGCTTTTAACAGATTGAATCATCAAGTAGTGTTTCCGCGCTTCGGCATTAAGAATAGTTTCTCATTTTGTGCAAAGAATACAATAGACATATTTAATTAACATCATTATAAAATGCAAGGACTGATAAAGCCATATTC
The DNA here is from genome assembly GCA_918358695.1 of Melinaea menophilus ssp. n. AW-2005. NCBI lineage: Eukaryota > Metazoa > Arthropoda > Insecta > Lepidoptera > Nymphalidae > Melinaea > Melinaea menophilus. The sequence continues at coordinate 2,934,412 of OU911049.1, forward strand.
TTGTAACAAAATTGTTTAGTTAGTTAGTTTTAGTAACAAATAATAATTGAGACAGCACTTATTTCTTTAATGCTATTAAATAATTACTAGAAGAAATTATAAAATACCTTTTTGTGTTTTGTTTGTGTGTGGGTAAAGGATTAATATTTTTGTAAGTAACTCAAGATTTTTAAACTGTTTTTGTTTAAATTATGTATGATCAAGATATGTAATTTCTCAATAGAGTATATAAGATTGAAATTCGAAATTGTTATTAAAATGGAGTAAATATAAAACAAAATATTGATATAATATAAAATGAAAATCCCACAAAGTAAACCCGAGTTAATCCAATTGCGTCGGGTATAACAAGTTGACATTCTGTTCAACTTTTGCCAATACCGTCTATTTCCTGAACGTTATAAAACAAATCGGAACTCCGATATGAACTGTCCTATGTCTTAAAACTGACGAATGCTTTTGATACATTTAAAGTAGGGAGAACGTGTGAATGTGGTGTACTTATAATTATAATTGGGTTATTTTTATTGTTTTTCTTAACTAATTAATATTTTCATTAATACTCATATTAAAGAAATTAATTGAAAAAAGTCTCAGTTTTCTTCTCGTCTCATTCTTGTTTTGAATTTATCTGTCTTAAATACAATTATAGTTCTTAAATGTCATAGTTATTATGCATAAAACAGTACTAAAAAACGAATACCTAGTTATAATATAGTTCTATTTTACTAATTAAGTATTCAATTTCATTTAATTCAATATGTACAAGACATTGTCACGAAGATAGTTACATTTTTCGATGACTTATGGGCTTCCCGAGAGTTTATGCAAATGGATCACCACCTTTTTCACTGGGTGGAGCATACAAGACCTTCTTGAAGTTTTATGCTCGGATCTCAAACTCGTGAATGATGATGTATTCCAAGGATGCGTGGTATCCCCAAACCTATGTTTACTGCACATCAATGATATGTAGGATATTTACAACTTTCATTTTTGTACTGATAACAGCACTGGGTATGCGGTATATTCCGGCCGCTTAGGGCTCTCTCGAGAAAACGTCGACAAGTGCTGAAAGAAACTACTGTGTCTTCTATAGTAAGCTTACCTCTCCGTGTATCACTAAACTGGGCTTTGACATTTCGAGCAATTGCCAAGTTGGCCTCAGTGAAATTGGGAGTGATCAATAGCGCCAGGCAGTATTTTAGGCTTGGCCAAAGACCGCAGTCTATGAGGGTTAGGTCCGGGCACACATGAAGTACTATTTGCATCTCTAATATGGATCACCTCAATATCAGCTCCTGCCGTTTCACCGCGTATATCAGAGAGCCTTTCGGATTGTCAGGGACCCGGTGCTCTGCAAACAGCTGGACTCTCTGGCTTTGCGGAGAGACGTGATTTTTCTGCGCGTCTTGTACCGCATTTACAATGGCAGGCCTATCCGAAGAGATATGCCTGCCGCTGAATGAATCACCGCACAGCACGTTATCGCTTTCAAAAAAGGCGAATACTCCCACTTCAAAGGCCGGCTATGGTGAATCCTCGGATGTTGCAGGAGTACATGGGCGGCTGTGATCACCTGTATATAATCTGCGATCCGCACCCTCGTTTGTCCTCCTTTAATATTAAAAAGACAATTTTTTTTACTATTACAGCATAAAAGGTGATTATGAAAGAACACCGAATACGACGACCTTACCTTAGTAAAAAATTCTATTGCTAAATATTATTTTATGTAGAGTGAATATTTATTCAATTCTATTTAACGCATTATACAAGGTGGGCCAAAAATTTTTGCAAATAGCAACACTTGTATTTTCCAAAACCGTGAGAGCAAGGGGCGCGCGGGTGGCGGGGAATTGTGCGTCGTTTGATCCAATTTTAGTCACGATGGAGCGCTTCACGGGACAACAGCGTGCGTTTTGCGTAAAACAATTTTACAAAAACAACGATTCCTACGTTACTGTACGACGTCTCTTTAGAGTTGAATAAGGATTACAACGTGTAAGTGAGTGTTAATTTAATTGTTAGTTTAATTAAAGCTTGGGTTAAAAAGTTTGAGCAAACGGGATCGACAACGAATATTAAACAACCTGGGCGACCACGTTCAAGAAGAAGCGAAGAGAACATTCGGGAGGTTGAAATTTCTGTAAGGGACGATCCAGAATCACCTACGCGTAAGCGGTCGGCGGCTCTTGCTATACCAAGAACTAGTCTGCGGCGAATCTTGCATTTGGACCTTAAACTGCACCCATAGAAGCTTCAAATTGTACAGAAGATGAAACCAAACGATTACATTCAACGCAAGTTATTTGCTGACACTATACTGGAGCGATTCTCTAGCCTTGAGAATGTATTGTTTACGGACGAGGCCCATTTTCACATTAATGGTCACGTAAATAAACATAATTGTCGATATTGGAGCACGGAAAACCCTCACTATAAACACCAAAAGCCTCTTCATTCACCAAAAACGACAGTGTGGGCTGCCATATCCGCAAAGGGCATGATCGGTCCATACTTCTTTGAAAATAATCAAGGAAATAACGTAACTGTAAACTCAGTGGAATACGTGAAAATGTTACGAGAGTTTTTGACACCACAATTGCATGAATTTGAAGGATACAATAGCCGGACTTGGATGCAACAAGATGGAGCAACATACCATACATCAAACGTGACTTTACCGGTGGTCAAAGAAATGTTTCCTAACAAATTGATTTCTCGCAGAGGTGATATCCCATGGCCTCCCAGAAGCCCGGACCTTACACCTTGCGATTTTTTCTTGTGAGGATATCTGAAGAGTCGAGTATACCTTAATAAACCGACGACCATATCCCAATTAAAAGAAAGCATCCACGAGGAGATAGCCGCGATTCCTCGTAGCATGTGTCAACGAGTTTTACAAAGTTTACGTAGTCGATTGCAGGAGTGCCAACGACGAGACGGAACACATCTCGACGATGTCATTTTTAAAAAATAAATTTTAATAAATGATAATTACGTTAAATAAATCATAAACAAAATAACATTTGTACTTTTATTTCTAGACATGTTTCAAAAGTGCAAAAATTTTTGGCCCACCCTGTAATATCCATAATATTATGTATATTTATATGAACATAGTAAGGTATGCAAAAATTAAAATATATCAATATAAGATTACCAATTGATACCTAAGCCATAATACCATATATATATCATAATTTTAATCGTATAAAAATATTAGTGTTGTATTATTTTTCGTAAAAAAGGGATATATTTTTTTTGTTAAGGTTTCACAGTATGAAACTTTGCTTAGTTAGAAATCATTGTGTCATTACATAATATTAAACCATGTATCTTTCCAGAAATATTCTCAAGGCTTGATTTGTGTTTACCAAACCTTTTGGGAATGTCTAGTATCTCTCTGATTTTCTTGTGTCTCTTTCTATTTACGTGGATTAGCGAAAACAACATTTATCTGTGTTGACTCTTATTAGACTTGTTATTAGTCTTGTCTATCTATTTTTATACTTGCTTTGTGTCTGTGTATATCATTTTAAGTCAGGAATAGTTTAATATATAACAAAGAAATTTGTTGTATTTTTAAATTCATAGACGTTTTATTTTCATAATCTTTCATATTCATAGGCAACATTTTTGAGATACAATTGAACATTCAATAATGGACGAAGATATTTAAAAATGTAATTGAGATACAGTATACGAATGAAAAGTGAATTTAGCATGAAAACCAAATTCAAACATATATTAGCTGCGACCTATTGGCAATCATTTATAACCGGCATAATTTATGTTGTTAGATGAATTATTTTTTCATTATGTTCAGTAAATTCAAATTTTGTTTCTATATGTTTAATACTTTAAATATTATAATAAAAAAAATATGTTTTTATAAAACTGAATGATTATAAACTTGAAAATCGTGATACCACGTGCGAGGAATTTATCTAATTAATACTAATCGATCAGATATAAGTTACTTATAATTATGGTATTACTAAGTTGATGTTATAAAGTTTAACCGACGGCGACGCAGCCTGTAAAACTTGATTTTTCATGTTTATGTGGTTATGCCCGAGCGTGAAAGGCAACTCGGTTATTCAGTTCAAACTGATAAACATCAGCAGGGACATGTCACCGTCTAGTGCACCAGTGCGTCCACGCTTTAGAATGGAAGATGTGAAAAAATCCTTGCGTTTTAATATTATACTTTGTTTTGACGGCATAATCAAATTTATAAATTGAAATATTGTAATATTCGTTGGTTTTTTTATATAATTTTATCAGAAATAAATTTACCGTCTAATAATAGCCACCGCACTATTGTTCAATTATTCCCTAAGGGTCGGCAATTCACTTAAAATGAGCAGGCTTCTTGGTCGAATAATACCGCCTCGGGGCCACCAAGATTTATTTGCACCGAACTATACTGTAAGATTGTCGTTACATTTATTATAGCTTGAAATTTTTTAATGTTTGGTATACTATACATTGATATGTATATTTATAGATTGAAAAACAGACATTTTATTTACTTCCGTGTCTAGTGATAGAAAAATGTAACAAACTAAATTTTGATTCGTACTATTTGAAAAAACCTTACAAAAAAAAATTACTTACGCTACTTTTATACCAGTTATTTTGCTATTTGGTTCTAAAATTTCTAGATTATTAGTATTAACTTCAACATTTAATTTATTTCCATATCACATTGTTTGAAACTAATTATTTAAATATATTTTGAAATTAGTATGATGCTTTGTACTATGTAACCACATCACACCAAAATACTTTAATTTTAGAATTAAATTATCAATTTAATTCTAAAATTATTTAAAGATATCTTAGAATTAGTTTAAATTATTTGTTAGTTGTTAAGAATCGATAGCAATCCAAAATTATTTTATATATCTCATTTATAACAAAATTTAGTTTTAGTCCATGTAACTGACAGGCGAAGCTTCTGTCGAAATATTAAATGTACCCTTATTTACTGTTCATTATTAAGTAGTAAGGTTCTAATAAATTGGTTTACATATTGAACATTTCATTACTTGGTGAGATGATACAAAAATGATTGTAAGTAACAATAAACCAACAGTAATATATATGGAGCAGATTAAGATAATTAAGCCATAATGAGAAACTCAATTGATACCTAATATACTCTAATATATATATATTCTATATTATATAATCTCCATTATATATATATATATAAATCCAAAATTTAGTTATTTAGGTCTATTTTGCTTTTGCTTAAACACTAATTTAGTATAAAATGTGTTTCTGCTTATTTATTAAAATACCTATTTATAAAATAGAACTTATGACACCATATGCCATAATTTTTCACGTCGTTTTTTTTGATATCTAATAAAAGGGAATTTTATTTTTAAATCACTAAGAGTCATATTCGAAAAGTAGTTTTGTTGCCGCGTTATAGTGACATAGTAATAAATGTCGCAAGGAGACAAATTTTATATCTCTTTGTACCATTAAGACGTTTTCGTTTTATTAATAAAATATGTTTTTCACTTTAAATTCATTTCTTAATGTACCACTAGTCTTAAGTGAGGGTGATAAATAAATGATGGGCTTTTATTTATTAACCATCTTTAAAAAAAAGAGGAGATTTTCAATTCGGCTGTAGTTTTATTTCTTTATTCGGTTACGTAGAAATTACATTTCTGTGAAAATTGAAATACTTAGTCACACATTCAAATTTTAATGTATATGTATAAATGTTTGTCTGTGATTAGGTTGATTAATTAATTATCTATTGACAGGTAAAGCAAAAGACATTAATATTCTTTAATAGTCTGTGATATTTCGTATTATTTTAGAAATAAGATGTTTCCAGCTTGAGGATGCTTTGGATTCCATTAAATATCATACTATTTTATTATATAGGCTTTGTGTGCAATCTTATATTACAAATTATATAAATTGATAGCATACTGTTGTATATTATGTAAAATTAGCTGACATTCGTTTCAGATGTTTAGATGCTGTCTACGTCATATTGATTTATTTATATTTTATGAAATTGTTGTCAATTAATAATGATTGTGTTTCCAAAGAAATTCAGATCTTTAGTTCAAAATTACAAAATTAATTATTTCTTTTTCTAATAATTAACAATATACCCACATTTAATTTGACGTTCTGATTGGTGTAGTAACACTGTTCTTTTGTTGGTTGCTTAGAATTCAATGTCATGAGCTTTCTAGTTCTTTTTTGTCGGAAGCACTTCCGATATTTCTTATTCTATTAGCCTGTTAGTGTGGTAATAATTAGTGTTCTTAATAAAGCTATTAAGATGTTGATTCTTTTTATTATATATGTGTATTATTGCAGGGTTGTTTAAATATTATGTATGAACCACCATTATTATTTTCTGGCATTTGCCGGACAGTTTTAAAGTTCAATTGAGTGTTCTCTAGTTTTCATAACTTTAAATATTAAAGTGGACATTTAATTTAAAGCGACCCATTGGTTAAACATACTCTAAATCGGAAAGGTTACAATTAATAAAAAAAAACAATCAGGGCGCAAGCTATACCAATTTTACCGAGGACCAACTTAAAAAGCTACACTAGACCAGACTACACAATCTTTCAATACAGTTTATATTTGGATTACGCAAAATGTTTTCACATTCTTTCAAAGCTTAAGTGGTTACCAATAAGTTTTCGCCCGTAACATTTATATACTCACATTTGTGTACTGTGTGTTAGTTAACCCTATTTAATCCTCACCCTATTTAAATAATAAATTCCAATTCTAAAGTAATTCATAACAAATCTTTAAGATCCCTTTAAAACTTAACTTTATACATCCCAGTTCACAAAACCAAATTCTTTAGGCAATTCAACTTTGCAACAGTTTGCCGTTGCACATGGGGAAATCGCCATCACTTGTTTCATTTAAAACAAAATTACAGTCGCATTATCTCACTTTAAGCTGTATTAAATAATAAATATTTACGTATGTGTTTGTGTTATATTAGAAGATGATATTCATATGGTCTAAAATTTTTGTCTACACTTTTATGTATACTTATATTCTTATTTGTTTGAAAATAAAATCGACTTTAACTATACCATATTTAATTGTGAAAGTATTAGGTACTTCTTCCTAATTATATTAATTTTCATTACATGTCACAATTAAGTCTAATAAAATAAGTACAATTGCATTTATAGTAATACTAACTTATTCCCACCCGCTTCGCTGGCCATACTATTAATTTGGATTTGAACCTGGGTGCTCCTTTGTCATATTATGCGTTGTCATCGTAACTGTTGCTATTATAACAGTTGCGTTAAGTGTACTCGTATAGCTCCTACAGGTTTAAAACTTGGCGAAATGCAAAAAGTCCAAAAGTGAAATAGGAATTCCGTAATATCCGACCTTATTGGAGGTTTAAATCACAAAAGAAGTAACTTTGCATAATCTTTTTGTTAATCGCACAGATAGTGTTGAAGATTTCGTGATGAGTCAGTGAGTGGTAAATCGCTTATATTTATAGACAATAACTTTGACAATATATAGATATGGATAATAAATTGAATTAAAAATTATTGTTTACATTATCATTTAAGAAGTAATAAGGACGGAGTCTATATGTTTAAAACATGAAAATACTGCAAAGGATAATTAAGAGCACAAAAAGTTATTATTTGAAAGATATTTTGTCTGAAAAGTGAAACATTTTTATATTTTATCCCTAAAAACAATTAACCTCCTAGAAATAGCTACCGCATCATAAATCAGTTATTTCCTAGAGATCAGTTATTGACTTCAAATAAGCAAGCTTCTTGAACGAATTATACCGCCCTAGGGCCTCAAGGATTTATTTACGTCGCAATAACTAGTGTATTTTAGAGTCGTGAAATGAAATATTTATTAAATTTTATTCCTTTAATATATTATTTCAATTATTTTTAATTTTATTTATATTTCTAAAAATATTTGGGGAAGTTTGCAGTTAATCTTTCCAAAAACAATATAACAATAAACATATTTCGTCCTTAAAAAAATCCATCTTATATAGTACGTAGTCCGAGATGTCAAGATTTTTTATTTTTAAATACCACTTGGGGCTGGATAAATCGTTTTATAAAATTATTTGAAGATTTACTAGAGGTTTTCGTCCTCATCCGTCCTAAACATCTATCACTTAAAATCATTTTTAGAGTACTATAATTATGAAAATTCTTAAGAATCAATTTTTTTAGATTAGTATACATCAGTTTCAGTCATTTACATAGTCAAGAACTATATCGTTATTTGGAATAATAAATTTGTAACATTACTTATAATTATAAAATCCACCACATTTGGTCATTAAATAGGTTTAAATTTATCGAACAACCAAAGTTATTATCATAGTTATAAATTATTATCAGCGATTTGTCGCCAACAATCCCTGTTGAATATGTATTTTATTCAAACATTGTGGTTAAGATTTAAAATATAATTCCCTTTTGGAAATGTTAAATTTGAATATATATTAAAAGTAATTGATAAATTTAGTACACTTCGGATAATAATTATATAATGTTTTATTGAATAATGTGGCTATACTATATATAACTTATTATGAGGAAATAATCATATACACAAATAATAATTCTTGAAACCTAAAAAAACCTAGAGAACGTTCATTTACAGTATATTTAAATAGAAAACTTACATTTGTCTGTTAGTCTTAGGATCACAGGGAACTAGACGCGGACTCAAGGTCCATTAATTATTCAGCTCCGGTAACTAATGTCTATAAAACACATTTTCTTTGAATTGACTTAAATTATTTGGAAACATTTTTTTTTATCATTTACAGATTATTTTGTAATTTTTGTAATATTATTAGTGATAATAGTATCATAATATTTTTAAACTTAATTTATAGCAAAGAATAAGGCATACTATAGTAGTAAAGTAACAGTTGGTTATTATGCAGCCAACAAACTTATTCGTTATAAGTGAAATACCGACCTTTAGGGAATAATTGAATAATGTTACGGTGCTTATTATTGGACAGTAAATTTATGCCGGACAATGCTTTTCTTCCGATCGTTTTATTTTCTGAAGCACCTTCATTAATTCTGTTTTTTATTCGAATTGTAACAACGTCGTTCATTGAAACAAATCTTTTAGAATGAATGTTTTAGAAAGAGGGTACAAATTATACAAATATTATAAGGGATTGGTCAGATTTATAACTAGTAACACCATATCATAATAACTACAGACATGAATAGAGAGAAATATCTAATTACCATTTCGGAGTGGCTAATGTCTACAAAAAACAAACGAATAGCAAAATTACAAAAACCAACATTAACATAAAACTATAAATTTAGAGCTAAATAATATTTAAAGCTCTTATTTTAGTCTGTTCAAAAAAATCTCGTGCGTGAAGTATCTTTTTGTTGTGCTTAGTAAAATTCAGAGCCCTTATAATATACCACTCGTCCGTTCTATAAATAAACGAGCTTGTCCGATATGGACCCATGAAGGGGACGTCCTGTTATTTTTTATGTCTTTCCTATTCAATAAATATATATCTCAGCGTTCGGAGGTTCTTTATTATAGGTACTTAGGATTAAATTAGGGTCAAAAAATGGTTTTTTTAAAATGTAGAAGTTGTATAAAAATAAAAAAATATATATAATAAGAAAAAAACAAATTAAAAATAAATTGTATAACCCTGTTATAAAGTAAATTTGTTGTGGTTTTTTTTCCATTATTGTGAACTACTGGAAATTTGATATAAACAGAAAAATATGTCAAAGAGTGTTGTTTAAAAGTATGTTTACAATTACTTTTAAGTAATTAATAATAATCTAGAGATTTACTTCATTAGTATGCATATTTCGAAATTATCAGAAAAAATACACATGATAGTGACAAAAAACTTTAAGAAGCTTTCTTCTTACTTTTCTCTGAAAATAGCATTATTTATCTAAAACCTGTTTTCCTATACAACCTTAAGAAAACTAATATTTCGACAAATATTTATAACAATTTGTAATTATTTTTTATAAGATAATATTTTTTTATAAAAAAACATTTTTTAAACAAAAATACAAGTCGTATAAAAAGTTAAGATTAACTTTTCAACTTTAATTCATGGCATTACTTGTTTTATTTTTCGTTCAGTTTTAATTTCCGTTGGTAGATATTAGCTAAAGTTTTTTAAAGATTTACGTTTGTTCTACGTCATATGAGAATGATGGATGATAAATTAAAGAAGTCTGTATCTGCGTTTATGAGATAGAATTTTCAAATATTTTTATATTGAATTATGGGGCATTAAATTTTATCGGTTAAATATAATATAGTTCAAAATTTAAGATGATCGATACACATATAAAGAACATGATACGGCAAGAAATCTTTACGAAACGTTGGAGGATTCACTCTCTTTCTACTTTAGAGCTTTTAGATATAGTTTCAATTAAAGAGAATTTAAGCATATAACTATATATTATATACTATATATATATCTTCTGACAACTCACATTGTCAGTTATAAAACGAGTTTTAAGTTATTCATCACTTCAATATTGAATATGTTTCGCAATTTTGTTAATATAATAATTCAGTTTGACCTACTTTTGTCTAACAGAGCATTTGACTGATTCTATACCTAGATTTAGTTCTTTGTATTTTATGTTGAACTACGAGTATAACTCCATTAAAATATAACGCCACGTCTCAAATCTTGGATCGATGTTTATACATCTCGAAAAAATAAATATATTACGTGAATATAATTTCAATTGCTATTTTGCAAATAAATACGAACATACCAAAGTTTTATAATCATCATTTTAAAAAAACTTTAATATAAGCATTAAATTTAAGTATTTTTTTTTGCCAAAATAAATTTAAAAAATAAGCTAATTTAGATTAAAGTAAAACAAAGAATCAAAATTTAAAAAAAAATACTGTAAACTTACAACACTTAATTAATTACATAAAAAACTTGGGTTCATAAAATTTTAGCACTACCCAAAAATAAACAATAATGATTTCTAGTTCTTTTCGTAACTTCATAAATTTATTATTGTGTAAAATGTATCTCTTACAAAATGAAAATACGTTGTCAAAAGACTCATAGAAACGACACCTTTATATGAATATAACTAAAATTGCACGGCTATTATTAAATAAAACTAAAGTGTGACAATATATTAATTGTACATTTATAAAAATTTAAGCTGATTCAGAAATCAAATCTTATAAACTTTTTAATCCATGCAATCACCATAAGCCATGTTTTAAGTATATATTTTTAATGTCTTAAACTGGGTTTAATTGTCTCCAACTATTTATTATTTTTAAAAGAATGTACCTAATTGATTAATTTTACAGGAAAAAAAATATTTAATTGAGATGTATACGGTTATGATACAATATTTTAATATTATTTGACCAAACTAACGATAAATTAAAAAGAAAATGGATTTAGAGTTTTCTAAAATATGAAATACATCCTTATAAATTAGTTCAACTGTTAAAAAAAATCTGAACAAACACACTTATCGTATTTTTAAACTATGTTCTATAAATCTGCACATGACACTGTTTGTTTCATATAAAACTATATTATTATTGACATAAATTAGTAGCGAACGCTATCTGCGAGTGCTTGGTAATGCTCACACTAATTAAAAGTAGCCGGTAAAGCCGGGCATCTTATTTGCATGCAAATATGAGGAGCTGCATTTCGGTAATACACAGTATTACCACGTCCACGACTACTACAGACGATTGTTATGTGGAAGTAAAATATTATTTACTGGAGGTGTCTTATACTCAAATATAGAGTTATTTGAAATACTGAGTATTTTTTCATATACCTAGATTGTTATAGAAAGCAATATTTTATATTTTAGGTATTTAGTACGTGTTGTCAAATAATTTTACTTTCCACTTTAATAAATTTAATAAATTTTCACTTCACAACTTTAATAAATTTCCACTACCACTTCTAGTAATCGCTGTTCATAGTTAGCACGTAGTAAGCTCATTTAATTTTCATTTGTTTTTATAGTTGTTGGTGATATTCCTTCTTACGATTATGCATGAGCCCTGAAGAGAGAAATGTATTTGTAAAACATACTTTATGTAAGTTTTAAAAACAAAAACATTTATTTTAAACTAGAACATAAATTTACATAAGAAAAAGATAATTCTCGTTGCGAGAGTACCCAAGTATATTCAAAACGTGATAAAAATATTAGAATATAAGAAATGTTGCTTTTATGATTTATACTTAGGCTTAAATGAAACTACCGTTATCAGTTTTTACTACATATATATCCTATTTTTTTTAATACTCTTAGCTGACTACCTGATGGACTACAATTTAAATAACTAGAATACAATAAAACTTTATTTTAGAAAAGAAAAGTATAAAATAAAAAAATTAAATGTCCAACTATAATATCGGCCAAGTTAACATCTTTACAACTGAACTATTGGTACAGATTGTCGAAACATTAAGTGTAGTACTTACATAATGGATACTACAAAATGAGACTCATTGTGAATGTTTTAGTGGGTAAGAATTATTAGGTACTTTTTGTTCATGTAGTTTATAAAGTTATTAGCTTGGGATTTGAAACATTATAGTCACACTAAAGTGGAAGGGTGACTTTGAGTAAAACCCATAATATATATTAACATAATAAAAGACAATACAAGCGTCCTCTGATGACGACTGGTTGCTGTGCGTCTTATCCAAACCTGTTTTTCTTGGGGTTTGATGCCTATATCGTTTTCCATCGATGTAAATCTTTATTCAAAATTCCATTCGAATGTGTACATAATTTTTTAGTATAAACATCGAAACACAAATTTGTATTTTACGACATTAATAAGATAGTAGGAGATATATACATACGTTCCTATGTAGTTTTATTTTGTAATGCAGTTTTACTTTTCAATTGTACTTAAAATGGTGTCCTTCAATGTGAAATTAGTAATAATACTTGCCCATAGCTTAACATCTACACAATATAATTAAAAAACTCAAGGACTTTGGTAGCGTACTATATTTTGCTTGAACAAATTTGAAGCAGCTGTTAAGGTTTTTAGAAATTACAAATGTTATATTTACATTTTTTATACTTATATTAGAATTTACGTTTAAGGCTCAGAATTATATTAAAACTTATTTATCCAAAATAATTTTCTAAAACAACCAATACAATATCACAGCGCTGCATCAAGGACAATACAATACTCGTATAAAACAAACGTCTACCAAGTACAAGCGTAAATAAAAATTGCAACTAGATATTTCTTTGTTCCTTCCTTGAGGCGAGGCTGATGCTACAAAGCTAACGAGTCCCAGATGTTTTGTATATTTGTTCGTCGAAAGAGTCTGACACTGAAATGATAATAAAATTTAGAAACTATTTTAAAAAACGGTTACTGTTTTGGTTGTATTTAGTTATCATATCTGAACTGATTTATATAATATATATGTATTATAAATATAATATTCTCTTTTAAAAATTGATAAAAAGCGGCGAAAAATACAATCATTAAGTGATAGGTACTTGTATAACATTTAGGTAAAAGTGTGTTTAAGCCACAATTATAAAGTAGACTTAAAAGCAGTGAGGATCACAAAATACATAAAATTTCAGTTTTGAAGTTATACGATAAGCTAGTTTCTCCCAATTATCTCAGTTAATAAAATAATCAATAATAATTCAGGAATTAATGCAAAAGATTAAATTAATATAAAATTTATACAACATAATAAGAAGATTTGAATATATGCATATATATATAACTTATTAGTAAATTTTAGATTAAAAACGATTTGGCAGATTTCAGTTAGTAGCAAGTAATATTAAGCTAAGAACTTAAGAACAAAAAGGTCTGTTTTATCCCTTTTTAATAAATTTATAACCCTTTGATAATTTATAAAACTCTATTATATTATAGTATTTATCTTTGAACTGAGTATTTGTTCTTTAGGGTTAGGGTTGTATAGAACTGACTTAATTAAACATTAGGAATTTGGAATAATAAAAAAATGAATAGTATAGTAATATTTAATAAGGCTAACCCACCATTATTTTGTTCGGAGCAAATAAATCTTGGTGGCCCTGGGGCTGTATTATTTGACCAAGAAACCTGCTAGTTTTAAGTGAATTGCCGACCTTTGGGGAATAATTGAACAATGGTGCGGTGGCTGTTATTAGGCATTAGATTTATTTCGGATAGTATTTATGTCTTTATATTATTGAGAAAACGTGTTTTTGTTAATTCTATTGAACTGTATGATTTAGTTGTGTCATATTAAAGAAGATGCTTCAGAATAACATTAATAAGAGTTTTGCATTACAAAAAACCTAAATATATGAAAAAGAATGTAAAAATTTAGTTCAAGACAAAAATAAAAATAATTAAAAATAGCAATGGTAAAACTTTTTAGAAATCAAAAATATGTTGTTATTTATAAATGTTATTTTAATAGCCTTTACCTGTAACACATATATCTCTACATATCTTAATGACTTTGCACAAAAAGTGTTAATGCGATATACTTCATAATATTCGCATGTAGTTTGTACATATTCATACAAAACTGAACATTTCCAAAATCATCCAGAATATCTTTAATAATTAAGTAAGTACATTTTTTTTTCATTTCCGGTGCTATAAAAGATAATACGTATTGTCACTCTCAGTAAATAATGTGAATAGTGCGAATAAATACAAGTTTCACGAATTTGGATAACCAATATCGGGGTAACTAAACACGGTGAATATAAAAAACAGAAAATCACCGAAGAATACTTCCCATTAAAATCTCAACGTACGTGTTTGCCAGTCATTATTGTAAGTTGTATACAAAATAGTTGATAACACAAGAAGAGAGCTCATTATTGGAGAACATCGGTTGGGTGAAAGTTAACAAGGGGAATAATTTATCAATTGCTACTTTTATCTTGTATCGCCTACTTTTTCTAGTAATGGGAGTATCTTCTACCAAGAACCTATCATTTAGAAGCCCCTTTTTGATACGATAGGGACCGTGACATTTTGATTAAAATTTTTTGATTGCCCCTTTATTCCAGTTGAGTTCTTAATAATTTTAAAGAGATCCTTCTTTAATTTTTATAACTGTATTTTGCCTTATCTACCTGTACCTGTATAATTTGATTAGCGTCAAGTCTAAGTTACTTCATATGGTTTTTGGTTAAGCTTGAAGTCCCATTGGGAAAAATTTCGTTCAGTATTCTCTGAGAAGGGTTCGTAGCGTTATGGCGAAAAAAGAGTTCTGTAGGAGTTTTTTTGGTAGTGGCGTTAATATTGGTAGGTATGTGTCGGGTTATTTGGTGTTAGTTAAGCTGATGTGCTATCAGCTGTCCTGGTCAAAGGTCATTAATTGTGACTAGTTGCAGAAAATATGGAAAACGTTAAAACGTTTAAAACACCGTGACGTCATCGAGTTTATAGTGAAAGAAGACAATGGGCCAAATGACATCAATGAGCCTATGATCGCAGTATACGGGGACTCTTCACCTTCCTGTTTCATAATAAAATATTGAACTAAATAGTTCAAATTGTGACGTGAGTCCATTAAAAATTACCCACGTAGTGAAAGGCCTGTGGAAGCAATCACACCTGAAATCATGGCCAAGCTGGAAAATTTTGTGCTTCAAGACCGTCGTGTAGAAGCTTCTCAATTAGCTACTGAATGCGGCATTTCAGAATCATCAGTTTTGAGAATTCTAGACGAACGTTTGTTCATGGACAAGGGCAGTGCAAGATGAGTCCCCAGAATGCTGCCGGCGACCCCCAGAAGGAAAACCGTAATCTGATTTCAAAAGAAAATTTGGACCTATTTGAAGAAGAGAGTGAAACTTTTCTGTCTAAGATAGTAACGGGTGTTGAGACGTGATTTCACTATTGAGACCCGGAGACAAAACAAGAATCAATGCAATGGAAACAATGATTCCCGCTGTCGAAGGAATCTCTCACTCAACCGTCTGCCCGGAAGATTATGACGACAATTTTCTGGAATATGGAAGGTGTGCTATTAATTGATTACCTTACGCACAAGGAGGCAATCACAGGGAAGTATTACGCTGAGATTTTGAAAAGCTTGAAGATAGTGATACTTGAGAAGCGGCGCGGGAAGTTCAGTTACAAGTCACACAGTCACAGTGCACAAGTCTGCCATTGCATCAGCTGCTGTGCGTGAGTTGGAGTTACAGGAATTGAAACACCCTCCTATAGCCCAGACCTGGCTTCCAGTGACTTCTACCTGTTACGATTTTTGAAAAAATACCTACGGGAACGTCATTTTTCCGATGATGAAGAAGTCAAGTGCGCTCTTTCGGTATTTTTCACAGAGCAAGATCTAATGTTTTTTCTCAAAATATCAAAGGACTCCTATCAAAGTGGAATATATTTATTAAGTTAGGAGGTTAGTACATTGAAAAACAATAATAATCTTTTCTTTCATAGGTAGGATTACTTTTTGATCTCCCCTAGTAACTGTTGTTTTAACTACATAATGTTTCAACATCATTCTTATATAAAATATGATTCGAATCGTTACCTTAATTCGAATTGTGTAACAATTGTAACTTTTGTAGTAATAGTTTTTGCGTCCGAAACTTTTATAAGAATTTCCAATTATTTTGAACAGTGCGAAGCATACATTATTATATTAATATTTTTGATGATATGGTCGATATGTATCGAACTCTAGTAAATAACGAAACTAATGTTATTATCTAAGTCAATAAATTCTTATCGGAAAAACAAATATACTGCAGATGTTTGGAATCATAACAAGGTATACTCAATACAAGAAAAATAAAACTTTTAAAAGGTACTTTGAAATTCAGGTTATCTTTTCTCTTCTTAAGTTTTAAATAAACAAAATGTAGTGCGCCTTTGTAAAATTGTTCTGAACATGGTAACAGTTCCCAATAACATACATTATTCCTAAACTTATAAAAATCATAGTGTTCTGCCAGCCCAGTATTACGAAAAATCAGCAATATTATGCTCCGATTAAAGCAGTTATTATTTTGGTGTATAATTTTGATGTAAAGTAAATAACTAATACAAAAAATTATATTAGTATATAATGTGAATGCTCAAATTTTATAAAAATAAAACATACATTCTCTCTTTTAAAAAATTACTAATACCTGACAGCTTTTATTACTAACACCTACTAGGCTATTTTATACACTGCTATTTTGGAGCAATAAAGCCACTTCATTTAAAACAACATTCAGAAACCTGAGTTCTCGGAATGCCGCCAATATTGATATTTTCTACGTTTGCTTAGTTTCCCTTATCCTTATATAGTTTAAATTGAGTTTCGTCAAATTCATCTACTAATTTTTGTTACACGCTTAATCAATCAAACGAATAAGCAGGCTTCTTCTTGAAATTATCAGCTTTACAAAATATCAGAGATTTCTCATAAATTTCCGTTTAAATGTTTATTGATGATGATAATATTTAAACATTGTTTCTAAGACTTGAAATATAACCCCAATGGCAATTTAAACTTGAAGACCTAAGTCTATTGAATAGAAATAATAATAATTATTTCTTTCATTCCAATAGCTTTTCAAACAGTATGAGCGTAATTATGAGTTTTGTGTATAAATATATTAATTTGTAAAATACGAGGTCTCTCTTTATAATTTTCTCTCAGCCTCAAAGATTTATTTTGGGTAGACCTCGAAGAATTCGGTCTGCCCATTCATTTGTCCCCTACTTTCGAATTTTGGAAAAATTTCTTCACAGGAGGTCTTCTTATGACCCCCTGAGTCCGAAATGACCATTGGTCAAAAAGTTTATATATATATATATATATATATATATGCGTGCGTGCGTCCAGATTCGACTTTTGTCAGCACGATAGCGGCCGCAGTTTCGCTCGGATCGCTTTCAAACTTTGCACAAAAATCAACCATCTAAAAATGAAGGTCAAGTTCGTTAACCAGAAAAATCCGGCCACGGGGGGCGCTAGGGCCTCACTTTTTCTGATTTCAGTTTTTCGACCATAACTTTGTCCCTATACAAAGGAGATCAATCGCGTTCATATTATATGATGTCTTTAATGAATACCTATAACTAATGTAGATAAACCGAAAACCTAACTTCAATAACTTAGGGGTGGGGGTAAAAAAACCGAAAATTTTCGGAAAAAAATTCATAACTTTTTTCTGGTAAACATTCTTGCATCACAATTATTTTTAGTACAAAGGTTATTTTATACTCTAAATTTATGTACCAAAAGTTTTTTCGTAAACCGTACCGTTTCTGAGAAAAAAAATAAAAACGACTTTTAGCTTGTAAATTTTAGGTAGGTAAAACCACGGCAACTTTTTTCTGGTAAACATTCCCTCCTTGCAAATATTTTTAATAGAAAGGTTATTTTTTACTCTAAATTTAAGTACCAAAAGTATTTCCAAAAAAGATACCTTTTCCGAGAAAAAAAATTAAAACCGCTTTTTGCTTGAAAATTTTTGATGTAAGCAACGGCATCATATATTATTCTTAAGTAGTGAGTTATATTTTAAACGAGTTACACACGAGGTCTACCCACGCGTGTCCCCCTGCGGGCACGGATTTTTTTCGGATAGTGTTATAATAAAATAAGAATTAATAGATTAATTGGATAATCCAAAAAGTAGTCATGCTCTTTTGAAACCATCGCTGTATTTTAAAGTTTTAAAATGAAAGTTGAAATAATAACTTCTGCAAAATGTAAAATCCTGTAGGACTAACAGTATTGTGATTGCTTTACAAGCTATTTTTGTGAAAATTAATCTTGTCAGAACGTGGCCAACAAACCTATTTGCTTTCAGTGAGTTGCCGATCTTTAGGGATTAATTAAAGAATGTTGCTGAGTCATGTATTGGATAGTATATTTATGCTAAACAATATTAAATTCTGATTTATTTATCGCAAAGAATATTTTAGAGAAACAGCTTATGTTACAATGACAATTTTTTTTTCAATACAATTTGACCTGTCACACTCAACACACGTATTGTCAATTGCAATATAATTGTTTATTTATTTTCTTCAACTACCGTCATTTCAAAAGTAAAGTGAATTGAGTGAGCGTAAGGATTTTGAAGAAATTAATATTAATGTTGTAATTAATAAAGATATGGAGGAAGATGAATAAATGCATAATTTAAGCATATAGTCAATTAAAAGTTCAATTAGGTCTCCAATTCTAAGGGCTGAGAAGGAGAAACGAGATATTTCAAGACCAGAAATGGAGAATTATCGATTTATTAAAATCGAGAGCAGTTCGAAACGTTCTGCTCCTAGTTATTTAAACACAGAGAACACAAATGAGATTTCTATGACATCGAAAGAAAAAATACCCAAACAAATTTAAATATACCTAATATATACCTGTACCTGTATATTTTCGATATTTTCTAGAGCATCTTTAGTAGCAGGGGACTTTAATGGATATCACAATAATTGGTCTAATATCAGTGATAATCCTGAAGCTCACATTTTTGAATCATATATAGAAAATAAACTTATATCACTTAGTGAATAACATTTTACAAGACTCCTTACCGGACGATACATTTGTGTCCACAGATATAATCATATACTTTAATTAGATAGTATTAAACGAGAATTTAGATAGTGATTAATTGGTTATTAAATGTTTTAAATATACAAAGACAACGAATATATAAAAACGTTTATATAAAAACGAAATTTTAAGTTAGAAGATTGGAAAGGTTACCGATTTTTTATTTGTCACCAAAAAAAAATACAAATAATGTACAGGAAAAATAGAATTTATTTGTTTTATTTATTTATAGAAAACGTAAATGAAATGGGCGATGAATTTTTACCTAAATTTTGTACCAATCATAATCAAAATTTTACACCAAAAAGGTGTTGGAACCCAATCATAGCTAAATTTGTAGCACAAGTGTTTGAAAATAAATTGTTAGAAGTGCAGCATAAAATTAGACAGGCCAATTGTAATAATTAGCTTCACTTTTATAGCTTAATTTATGAGAACGCGAATGAACATAAGGAATAGAAAAGAATGCAGTGGAAGAAAGGGATACGCATAAGCTCAAATTATGCCTCAGATAAACAATATAAACACCTACTCTGTGATCTAACCCCTGATTTGGTAACGCTTCGAAAATCCCTATTATTGTCGAACAATGGTATCTTAAAAAATAACTTTAATATGCACGAATTAAATAACTGTATTAAAATAACTAGGGGCGCCAACGCTGCGCTCGCAACATCTCGGGTGCCGTTTGCATATTGAGCGAAGCGAGCCCAGTGTAATGCTGGATTATTTGCCGGGAATCTTAACCAATTTCGTCTAATATTATACCAATGTAAAAGATAAATCCAAATATCTCGTCGATCCAGGTGCGTTAGCTAGCAAGATTATATTTAAATCTTAGCTCCAAACTTCGTGAATATTTTGAGATATAGATCGACCGGAAGTAATGGCTAATTCCGAGAGAAATAGGCCTCAAAAAGTCAGGAACAGGGTGACAGTACAGATATCATTTTTTTACGATTATTCCTCACAACATGACATTTCAAATTTTTTTTTTTAAAACCGTCGCCTTATGTTTTTTGATTGCAAATTTTCATAATTTTCCGTCAAGTAGTTTTCGAGCCTATTCGTGACAAAAAATGTGAAAAAGTCTCCAGCAGAACGCTCCGCTCGTTGCGCTCGCTTCACTCAACCAATACTTCCATCAGATCAGATGTACATATTTTTATGATTTGTAATCATCCAAATACTCGTACTAACAAAAATATTATACTTAACATTTACAACAACATTTTTAAAGACCGGCAACATCCCTATACAAAGCCGTAAGATTAAAGTCGTGCCAATTCCTGAAATAGGAAATTCCACTAAACGTCGACCTATTTCACTTATGTCGTGTTTCTGTAAGATTTTTTATTTATTAGTTGCTAAACTAATGAAATGGTATGTAAAGAAAATAAAAACCACAAAGTACAACCGGATTTAGAAAAGGGTTATCAAAACTTAATAGTTTAATTAAATTAATTACAGAAATCCAGATTCGATTTTTTAAAAATATAGCAGCATTAGCTCTAGTTTTTCTCAAGAAAAACATTTTTTGAGAAAATAGATTATTATAATAATATTTAGTAGAGAACCTGGTTAAAATACTTGACAATCTGAGCTTCAAGATTTCATGTTGTAAAACCAATTATTGTTTATTTTGTAGTAGTCTACAACAGTAAATAATTATTGAATAAATTTTTGCTGAAGATGTGATTATAAATGTTATACGCGCCGTTTATGATTATTTACTACTACTTATATGCTTCAGTTTGAAATTATTATTTTGCAACTAACCATTGTAAATTTATAAAAACAATTTCAATTAAGAAAATGAAGTTCTGTAGATCTAGCTAAGTTATATTGATTTGTTATCTAAAATGTGTATATAATTTGACTAGAAGTACAGAATTGTTTGTTTGTTTAAAAAAATTATGAATTTATAATTTCGATTACATTAATAACTTATTGCAAAAGGTCTTATCTAAAAATTCTAAAATTCTCACTAAATGCTTCGCATAATACGAGTACATATCTAGTTATATAATAAAGACTACTTTCAAGAATGAAGTTATCTTGTCTATTCATTATCTTTTCTATAAAGTTAATCCTTGTAGATTTTAGCTCATCTAGTGCACTAGGCAATAACTTTGATACTATTCATTCAATTTTTTTTATTAAAATAATTAAATTTTCTTTCATACTGATAAAAAATACAGGTTTTGATAGACACAATAAAGCCCGTAAGTGTGTCGTACACAATAAGAGACTAAGCTTCTTAGCATTCCATGGATTCCGTGCGAGTGTCGGGGCCCATCGCGTTGCAAGAAGAGGAGCGCAAATATTGCCTGGGACTTGCGACCCAGGTGTACGTTTAAGGGGTCCCTTTACTATGCGCATACACGCTTACCTTCACTGTTTACGCTCCTCTCCCTACCTAACCAAATATCGTAAGAACCTACTAAAGCCACCTTTGAAATACGTTCCAGAAATGAACTGATGATCGTTCTAGAAAGGCCGAGATCCTTAAATAAATTGTAGAGAGATTTAGCTGTTACACCTCTCGCTCCTACTTCTACTGCGTACAAATTAGCTATAAATTTATTCCTGATAAGTTCGTTATATAGTTCGTAATACTTTTTAAGCTTAAAATTGGGTATATTTGTTTCCCAGGGTACAGTAAGCTCCACAAATATAACGCGCCTTAGTTGTTTTGAGTTCAGGAATAAGTCCGGCCTAGATGACGAAACACAAACATCCCCGGGGATTTTGTATTGCCTTTCATACGTGTCCATCATGAGAGTCCAATCAGGAGACACGTCCAAGATGGAATAAGATTTTAGTTTTGATTTTGTTAACGAACCTGCCTTTACGAACTCTGCTGATATTTTGGTGGTTCTTATACCCTTCTGCGCTCTTGCTACAGAAATACTAACCGCTTCTCGTACGACTTTCGTAAGTGTTTCGCGGTTCCTACTGCTTCCCCATAGATGTTGCAAGATTTTTCGGTGGCTTTGCCCCATTTTACTAAGTTACTTTGATCTGGGAGAGTCATTTGGAATGCATTAAGATAAAATTTTAATAATGCTGGGGACCAATAATGAAGCAGGGTGCGCCATCTCAAAGCTAGTGGAATACAAAAATCTCTTATGGTCACACATTCATTTTGTAATTCTAGGCTCATCGCGTGCAACCGGTAATTATCATTTTCATCTTGCCGAATAAAGGATTTTATTATTTCTAAGTCTTGTTATTTTCTACTTGATCCTAGCCCTGCTTTATTTGTTTGAGCACTTATCATAAATTGTTTGTAGAATTGAAGTCGTGACTCTAGCTCTGCGGCAATTTTATCTTTTGGTAGAGACGTTATAGTATCATCATCGATTTTGAGATGATGTCTTTTGGTCACTCTTAGGTGTTTATAGAGTTCCGACGGTTTCTTTAATTTTAACCCAAAATTGTGTCGGTCTCTAAATAAGACTGAAGAGTTCGCCGGATGCGCTAACCCGAGCCATGACTTCAATGTCCTTATGACGCTTGCATCTAGCTTCCATCTAGCTTCAACAAAAGGGTCTTATTGATATCGTAAACGAGTAAAGGCCAATTTAGACGTGATGTTAAATAATTATCGTATATCCAAGCCTTTTTGATGTTACTTATTGGTTGATTGTCTACCTTTTTTAGTTTATCCAAAGAGCTATCGACTATTGTATCTAACGATGGAGTGCACCCTTGGTAATCGATTTTTTTACCTAAGAATTTGAACGGAGCTGCGTCGGTAATCGTAGTAACGCACTTACCGCCTATTATAAGACCCGGATCGTAAGAGGTATATCTAATGTTCCGCCTACAGAGACATAGACTGTAGCATTTATTTGATTGTGTCCTCAATCCATCCGATCCTAAATAATCAAATCCTAGATAATTACTAATTATTCCAACCGCTAAACTATATCCGATTTCAAAATATTACGACCGATAAAATAAATTTAAAATATTACGACCGCACTGACTGACGTAACGCAAAAAGCCCTGACTACCGTCGACACACGCTTAAATATCATTCCTCCTTCCACTATTCTCATATCTCTCTACACGGCTATTCCTGGCATGAGGCCGTCCTCGGACTCGCTCATCAACTTTTAAAATCCGTGTCCAAAATTGGAAGGGAACTCTCTTCGTTTACACTAGAGGCGATCAGTTCCGAGTGTCTTTGTATTACAGAATGGCCTCGTTGCGGCTCAATTTCTTCCACCGGCTGCCCAACATCGGGGGGCAGATCGACATCAGAAGTAAATACTCTTCTTCAGTATCTGTTTCTGTAACAAGAAAATAGAACACCAGATCTCCCTTCGCATTGCGATACGACGATGGTATCCTCAACAGAACCTACGTAAAATATATGCAAAATATCTAAATATATGAACCAAACACCAGGGCGTGACTTATCATAAAATCTCCTCCTCACGACTTTACAGAGACCTACGAAGACTTACGTGAGACAAGTATTTGCGTGTGTTCATTGGTTCACATATATATGTGTTATAATTTGATATATTTCATATAATTTGATTTAAGGCATATGCCTTAAATCAAATTATCTCAACACAGTAAGAACAATACTGGCCAAACAAACTTAGTACAAGCTAAACCATAACAATCGTTTAATATCCAGCTGCAGGACAACTGACCATCGAAGTCATGTTTCCGAGCACACTAGGATAGCATGTCCGATACTCTCAATAACAATCACGTATCCTAAACCAAGAGATTAATGTATCCGATGCACCCCAAGATAAACAATTATTCTAGGCTCAGAGTCCCCTCTGGGATGACCTGTCTATACTTCAAGACAAACGGTTATTCCAGATCCAGTTTCCCCATAGGATAACCACTGTCCGATGCACTACAAGACAAATGATTGTCCCCGGCCCAAGGACCCAGAGCCCAAGGCAGCGTGTCCGATGCACTCCGAGACAAACGCTCACCTTGGACTAAGTGATCCAGCCCTCGAAATAGCGTGTCCGATGCACTGCTAGTCAAACGCTCTATATCAAGTAATTAAATTCCTCCCTGCATTAGCCCTGAGACTATGCTGAATTCTTGTAATAAAATGATAACAACAAATTAAATAAAATATACTGAGTGTCCAATTCATTTAATAATAAATTAAGCGAAAACTCACCATCGAAAAAAGCAGAACACACCTAAGGAGTCCATTCTCCCCGCCACGGAATGATATATTCTGCAGCAGTTTGGGTCGTCTTGCCATATGAGCTGCAGCTTATAGCGACCATAAGGAAGTATCTTCATCACTCGATACGGTCCTCGCATACACGAATTTAGCTTACCGGTTGACTGCGCTTGTTTGCGTACAAAGACTAAAGAGTGTAGTCCAAAGACGTGAGCGGGTTTACGTCTCTGGTTAACGTAGGCATCCTGAGGAGCTTGATTGGCGCGAAGATGTTCAGACGCCCTCTGACGGCTCATCTCACAAAGGGCTTCCCGATTACCACTGGAGTCTTCAACAGTAATATCCCTTATCAAACTGCGTATAAGCGGTGTGGCAGCTTCGATATCTACAAGAAGGTTCAAGGCAGAGTATTGTGTCGTCTTGTGTTTCATTATATTTAAAGTCAGCTGTAACTAACACATAACCGCTGGCCATCTTTACTGCTGATGGTTGCATTCAGTAAGGACCATGTTGAGCACGGTATGACAATACCGCTCCACTTGTCCGTTGCACCGGTGTCTTGGGTGTTATAAAATGAGTGTAGGATCCTATGTTCTTAACCCAATTAAGAAAATCAACGCTTTGGAACATCCGTCCCCGATCAGCGACTATCAAATTTGGAGTTCAAAAGAGAAAGATCATGTTCGTGAAGTGTCCTTTCAGCTCTTAAGTGCCTTGTCGGTACATGAGATACAATAAACAAAATTTCGCAAACGCGTCTAATAATAAGCACATGACGGTAACAATTAGTTTCTGGCAAAGGTCCAAAGTATCTATATAGACAGTCTCAAAAGGTGCGTCTGGTTTTTCCCAAGAATGAATTGGCTGTAAAGGAGCCCGAGCTACTTTTTTATGAGAGAGGCAAACTAAACAATGGGAAATATATTTTTGTACAAATATTCTCAACCCAGGAAACCAAAGGTGTTTTGTGATTAAATCTACAGTATTATTAACCCTGTTATGATCATATTCATCATGAAAAATGCGCATAAGGCTAAGCCTATATGTCCTTTTGGAATAAAACAACAAAATTTTAGGATGCTGACAAGTAGGTGTGTGATTAACATAAAGGATACCGTTTTTGACCATATAACGACTAGGATCCAACTGCCCATCCGTTAATTTTTGTTTTAGAAACTGCGTCTCCTCATCAGCAGCCTGAGCAAGTTGTGCCCAATTTAAAGGCTTTTGGGTGGTACATGCATTACCGGGTTCTTTTTAAGCAAAATTAAACCGTGATCGATGGTTTTACTTATAATTAAGTTATCATCTATGTATACAAGAATGTCCCCAGAATTTATGAGCGCGCAAAGGGTCTTAGAGATGATACGCTGATAGATAACTGGTGCATTGGCCAAACCGTAAGGCATTTTGCGATATTAATAATGTCCCTCCGGTGTGACAAATGCTGTAAGCGGAATTGATTCAAGATCTAAAGGAATCTAATGAAATCCAGTCGCCATATCTAGGGATGTAAATTATTTATTTTCACCCAAACGATCTAAACAATCATCTATACGAGGCAACGGAAATCTGTCTTTGATCGTAATCTCGTTTAGCTTTCGATAATCTACGCACATCTTATCTGTCCCGTCTTTCTTTTAAACTAACAGGATTAGACTCGCGTAGTCAGACTCAGACTTCTCTATTATCCGTTTGTCAAGTAAGTCTTTTACTATTTCGCGAACACGAAGCGTTTCAGCGTTTGGATTTACGTACTAGCGTACTGGATTTGAGTTTAATGGACATATACCCCATGTTTACAGTTGATATTGCAAATCCGGTAATGAGGTACCGAGAGAATTTAGTATTTATCCCTAGTAATTTGTTTAAATCATTATTTACCAATGGTGTATTAATTGGTATCGAACTTTCTGATTGAACATTCATCACCGCGACTGAGCTGAGGCTTGCTCTCCTTGTAAGTTACTGACAATCCATAGTACGTACGTAACTAACACCCTCCCTGTTTAAAACGTTTGTACCGATGATTACCGACACATTCATGTACTGGGAGGAGACCACGAACAAATCTACCTTAAGAGTCAAACCAGCAAACGATCAATAGGTAGTGTAACGCAAAAAGTGCTTTCTATTTATTGACTACCTAGCCCTTTCAAAACCCGAAATGTCGGTGTATGGAACAATTTAAATTGTTTTAACAAAGATGATGGAATAAAAGAAATAGTGGAACCGCTATCAATCAAAACATCGACTGATACATTCTGAATTACGACTGCTATAATGGCCTGGCTGAACAGATTCGTTGCAAAAATTTACACTGTTCTTCTACTGAGACTACTATCTACTGAGACACCCGGCGGTAGATAGTTTGCAGCTGAACTACGGGTCAGCTGCTAAGATCAGGGTACTACGGGACCCCGGTACCTAAGCCCTCCGGCAGCGACGCGTGCGCTTGCACGTGTAAACTGCCGGGTTACCGGTTTTGGTGTTGGATTCATAGTGGTAATGTGGTTAGCTGTAGAGGTTCGGCGCTGTTCGTCTGGGTTCCCACAGTTGTCGGGGGCTCGTCGGATCTCGTGCGCAGCGAGAGGTAATTGATCAGCTTAAGGCGAAGAGCTGCTGCGGTCTTTTACTTCGGGGCTTGGAACGGTCCATAAGCAGAGATCCCTTCGGGGGTCGATGCAGTTCGGGTAGCCTCCTGCTTAGAGGTTAGATGGATGTGCTAGCATCTATCCGGTCACCCGACTGTACTGTAGGGTAGGCTTGCAGCCTGACTGCCTGTCGGGAAGTGAGCGTGCCTTACAGCTTCGGCACCAGCTGGAAACTGGTAGTTAGCCTCTCTTACGTTCTCAGCAAGTTATTGCAAGTGTGAGAAATCACACGGGAAGTGAGCGTGCCTTACAGCTCAGGAACCTTTCATGGAGAAAAGGTAGCTGGGTGGTCGCGATTGGACTTGTCTATGACCGAGCCTTGCGAGCTTACTAGTCTTATAGTACCGTTGTCGGACGACTTCGGAGGTCAGATCTGCCGTACCAAGGATCCATGTGACCGGGGTAAACCTGGACCACATGTATAGCGGCTCAACCTTTATAACCGGAGGGTTGGTGGGGTTGAGATGCTATAAACATAATCATTAGGGCGGAAGGAGGCGAGGGCGACTATGTCCTTGTTTGAAGCTTCCGCACGCTGCTTAATAAAACAACTTTCAGCTCTGTGTCCCGGTCTCCGCCAGTATGTACATGGTAACCCCCTCACTATTAAATGAACTTTCCGACGATTGTCCAACTCTGGGTCTCTTGCTACATGAAGCTTGTCTATGTCCTAACTGGCCGCAGGAGAAGCATCTAACATCACTGAGGTTGCGGTTGCGTTTACACGAATACTCTATACTACGCCTACTTTTAACGTTTCGCAAATCAGAGCGTGGGGATGACTGTTTGAAAACGTTGTTCATGCTAGGTTTAACGTAGACTGAAAAGAATTCAACTTAATTATTCGCTAATAACTTGGCATTCGTTGCTGAGGCTCTAATATCCGGATCGGTAATACCACGAATTATTATAGCCGAAATAAACTCATCACTATACGTAAGCGAAGAAACGACCGGCGTACATGTTCTGTGTACGTTGGATAGTTATCGGAGTTTTTAGTCATAACTTCGAACAATATGCCTGCAAAATCGGACACTTTAGGGCAGAGAGGTGTAAACTCTTTCTTAAAATTGGTCCAATTACGATCGCTGGAGACCCATTCATTGAGCCATGATTGCGCATCCCCTAGCAGACAGTTTCCTATATGCGAAAGACATTCAAAATCATCCCAATTATTTAAAACTTTTACGCGATCTACTTCTAAACACCAATCATCAATATTATATAGGTTTGGATCAAAGTTCGAAATATAATAATGCTGAGACGATTTGCCAACCGCATAAATCGAAGTATGGCACTAAGAATGTGATCCGTAATATTAGCCTGTACCGAATCTGAGGGTATATCCGCATCCTTTACTTTGCTACTCGCGGACTGTATCGGCGATGTTATCGATTGTGGTCGTGGATTAGGATGATGATCTCAATCGCGAGTTATTTCACTTCTAGCCACAAGCGGAGGTGAAATGGAACGACATATTAACGGTAGATGACGTACGCTAAGAGATACATACAGATACATTCAGAAACACGAGACCTATTACGCCCGATACACCCGATAGTGTTCACAATTGTCGCGATATTTGCCTTCTAGCAGGTGTCAAATGTACATCTTCGCGGGAGTGCACTAACACACGGTCTGACGATGGAGCCGGCAAGAATAAAGCCCTTGTTTTAGTTTCTTTCGTTTCGAAATCCGATTCCTAATCCGAGACATCATTGCCTTCATTTCAAGTCTCAACATGTTGTTCTCGTGGAGAGATTGTTCGCGGGACCTACTACCCTGACCATCGCGGTAATCACGGCAAGAATCACGATCACTGCGACTATGTTTACGCTCACGTTCCGACATATTAATCGATCTAAGTCACTCAATCAAATATCCATAACAACAACACAGAACGATATTTAAAGTAATTTATTCAAAAATAACTCAGAAATCGCAATAACTAAGTATTTAGAAAAAAATATTAAAGTGTAAGTAGGCTAAAAAAAAACTATTTATAAACTCGGTCAAGCCAAGATGGGCCCAAAAAGTAAGAATCCCCCTTCTGATCTTGGAAACTAGATCAGAAGGGACTTTTTTAAAAATAATATTACACACGTCAACAATCAATTTAATGATAATAATTAACACAAAGAAAACTAATAATTCTACACTTTGAATTAACAAATCCTAGATAATTACTAATTATTCCAACCGCTAAACTATATCCGATTTAAAAATATTACTACTGACAAACGCACCGCACTGACACAAAATATTACGAGACGAAAAAATATTACGACCGCACAATGTTCCGCACTGACTGACGTAGCGCAAAAAGCCCTGACTGCCGTCGACACATGCTTAAATATCGTTCCTCCCTCCACTATTCTCATATCCCTCTACAATACATATATTAATTTTTGAAGCTATACATTTTAATATTAATTTTTTATAAAGAAAAAATCCAGATTTATAGACAAAATTAAAATTTACTACATAACATAAGGATTATTTCTACGAATTTCTATAACTGTTACCTAAATCATAACATATAGAAACAGTAGTATTGCAAAATTTAAAAAGTACTTATCGGCTAAGGTGTACATTTTAGTTGATAACTACTAATTTATCTATACAAAAAACATTTTAAAATATGCAAAATATATTAAAGATACTTTATAATACTAGTTCTAAGATTATGTTGATGTTGTTGTATTCACAACTGTTTGATAAATTTTTCAAAATTATTAATAATGAATTCAAATCGACATTCTCCTCTAAAAGTTGCACTTTGAGAAATCACCTTTCTTTTAATGAGTGGGCGACCCCAGGAATTCATAAGAGTACACATAAACTGTTTGAACTCTACAATGAGAGGGAGCTCGATCGCAGTGACTCGTTTGCTCAACATATTAGAAATTATTCTAAATTATTTAATAAAGTTTATACACAAGCCAGGTCATTACATATTAGAAACTTAATTAGTAATTCTTTAAATAAAATTAAAATGACCTGGAATATTATAAAGTGCGAAGCTGGTAAAAGCAAAGCTCGCAACTCCAAATTTTCTCTTCAAATGGATAATCAAGTAATAAAATCAGATAAGGAAGTTGCCTCTGCTTTTGAAAATTATTTAAAAAAAATTCCAGCTTCTACCACTTCTTCTTTAATTTCTTCTCCTGTAGTCGCTGAGTCATTACTACAAAAAAATGTAAAAAAATGTAACATTCCTTTTAAATTTAAGAAAATTGAATCCAATGATATAATTAAATGTTTTAGGACCTTAAATATTAACAATACTCCTGACTTATGGGGAATATCTGTAAAGGTGATTGGCTCAATAGTGGACCTCGTTGCGCCTTACTTAGCGACCATTTTTAATGACTGTATTTCACGTGGAGTATTTCCTGACCTAATGAAACATAGCAAAGTAATACCACTCTTAAAATCAGGCAATAATTCAGATCCGTCTAATTACAGACCAATATCAGTATTGCCTTCGTTTAGTAAAATATTTGAAAAAATCATGCCTAATCAGCTGATAGACCATTTTAATAAATATAAATTGCTTCACCATAAACAGTTCGGTTTTACTAGAGGTCGCTCTACTACGGACGCCGGCGTCTTTCTTATAAAACATATATATGAGGCCTGGGATCAGTCACAGGATGCTCTTGGAGTATTCTGTGATTTATCTAAGGCTTTCGATTGTGTTCAGCATGAAACATTGGTCAGGAAATTGTACCACTATGGCATTAAGAACATTGATCTCAAACTCTTGATTTCTTACTTGTCTAATAGAATTCAGAGGGTAGAGGTGAATGGAAAAAGATCGGCTGGGGCTCCGATTGATATGGGGGTCCCTCAAGGTTAAATTTTAGGTCCATTTCTCTTCCTTGTTTATATAAATGACCTGCCTACTTTTGTAGACAAACATAATGAGATAGTATTGTTTGCTGATGACACTTCTTTAATATTTAAAGTAAAACGGTATCAGGTAATGTATGACGATGTAAACGAGGCTCTCTCTAGAATAGTGCATTGGTTTAGTGTTAACAACCTGTTGCTTAATAGTAAGAAGACTAAACTTCTTAGATTTTCTACTACTAATATTAAACAGGTGCAAACTAATGTACTTTTAAATGAGGAAGCGATGGAAGTGGTGGAATCCACCAATAGGAATCACTGTTGATGCTAAGTTACAATGGGGCCCTCATATAGCTGGATTAGCTAGTAAACTTAGCTCTGCCGCGTACGCTGTTAAAAAAATTAGATCCCTAACTGACGAGACTACTGCTAAGTTAGTGTATTATAGTTATTTTCATAGCATAATGTCTTATGGTATCCTACTGTGGTGTAGTGCTACTGACATAAATACCATTTTCGTTATACAAAAAAGAGCTGTCCGTGCAATTTACAATCTGGGCCCTAGAGATTCTTTAAGAAATAAGTTTAAGCAAATTAATGTACTTACGGTCGCCAGTCAGTATATTTTTGAAAATCTTAAATATGTACATAAAAATACTGACAATTCACGGACACAAACGAGGAGCTTAGTCAGAGTGTGTTCCGGTCAAAACGTAACATTTCAAAACCATATTTGCCTGAGTGAACGATCAACATTGGTATCAAAAGAAACAGATATCCAAAATCACAATGCAACCATTAAAAATTTTCTGACATTGCGTAGAGATGTGGTCTCTTTGTGTGTATTCTACGTGCATGCTTATATGGCTGCCGCTGAATTTCATCACCGCACAACATGTTATAGCCTGTATTATATTATATATTATATTGCCTATATATAACATTCATGATATAATATTTTGTAATGTGGCTAATGCAATAATAATGTATGTACCTTAAGGATTTTCACATTATATAAAGATGTTAATTTTTTTTATAATTGATGTTACATGCTTTTCAGTAACATGTAATTTTATGTGAACTTAACCACAAAGTTTTGGTGGTTTCAATAAACGTGGATATTATATCATAACTTTTTTCGAGACAATATTTAAACATTGTTTGTTTTTCACAATATAGTTTTCAATTAATAATTTATAACTGAGTAGGAGATCTACGTATCATATTTCATACAATGTTATAAATTATAACTAAAAAGCTCAGAAAATATATATTTAAACTTTATTTAAGCAAAATATTCGCATAACAAATAAATAAAACACCAATAATACAATATCACAGCGCTGCATCAAAGACAATACAATATAAAAGAAACGTCAACCAAGTACAAGCGTAAATAAAAATTGCAAATGAATGTTTCTTTGTTCCTTCCTTGAGGCGAGGTTGATGCTACAAAGCTAACGAGTCACAAATGTATTTTTTTGTTAGGAAGCACGTTGGCATTGAAATTATAATAAGATATAAATAAATGTTATTAAAAAGGGGTTACTGTGAATCTGTGTTATTTATTTTTAGTATCATCTCATAGTTGTTTAACATTCTAAGGATGAAAGCATGTGTATGATATTATTTCGAACATAAGGAACATTTTACCATTAGTAGATCTGACATTTTAACAACAATTTTTTAAAGATATAATTAGTAACTCAAGTTAAATTAAGTGATTCTTAGAAAAACTGTATTAGTTTTTTCTAAGGGGATATTTTGTCTCAATTATCTCTTAAATAATATCATTTAAAACTTTAATCTTTTGTAATCTATAACTAAAATATGATAACTTATTAGTCAATTCCAGATAAGAAAAAATTAAGAAAATTAGCTGCTTTCACTCAAGTGACCAGTAAAATTAAAATAAGAGCTTAAGAGAAAAATTGGAATCGAATGATATCTTGCTATTTTGGCCATTTAAGACTTTAACAATATCTTTAATACGTTAGGCATTTAGAGTTATCTAATATAGCCATAGCTTTAGATGCAGTAGTATTTAGTGCAAATAAGTCTTGGTGGCCCCAAAGCAGTATTATTTGTACAAGAAACCTGCTTGTTTTAAATGAATTGCAGACCTTTAGGGAATAATTGAATAATGATGTGGTAACTATTACTGGCCATTTGGGAACAATTTTTGATTAATATTATTAAATTGTAAGTTCTACATAATATTAGAATTCATTCTCATTTGATAATCTTACCATATCAGTCTGTATTTTGTAGCCGACTATATGTCTGTTGCAACATTTATAAGTATATATATATTTTAATAATAAGTATAATATTTTTAATTGTTACCCTCTTTATTCTCATTTACCTTAAAAAGACTAGTTATAACAGTATTTTTTACGATTATTTTCTGGGATAGTATAATATTTAATTTCAAGTTAAATTTTTTCGATCTATTCCTACATATTCGTTGAATTCTGCTGCTTGACTGATCTACAAATGCACAGTATAAACTGATTCTTCTGATAATCATTCTAATCTACTCGTGGCAACGCTTGCTGATTATAGCATTTTCTGTCTGTCTGTGCATTAGTCGCATATTAAGCGATAAAATCCTACACTCAGATAGGTTATTACATTAAGTTCCTGAGCTTTTATTAACTTAACAAGTAACAAAACTTAATAGATACGTAAAAATGTATCAGAGTAGATAAATAATAAAAAGTTCCTCTCCGAATATACGGAGTCAGTTTAGCTGACCAAATCCGCAATGAAGAACACCATGGAATGGCAGGTACAAGCGAAGAAGGCAGAATGGTAGGTACTACTGTCACAGTTAGAATGAAGAAGAACGTGTTCAGGTGGTTTGGGCACGTCGAACGAATGAGTGATGAAAGAATGGTAAAAAAGATTTATAAAGGAAAAGTGAGCGGTAAGAGAGACAGGGAGAAGCCTCGAGTGACCTTCGAAAACACCGTAACTATGATATTGGAGGAAGGTCACGTACCAAGCATGGGGACCCCCCGGAAGGCATATATGAAGAGGTTAATGTCTGTGGCCGAGGCGAAGTAGCGTTTGGCGCTCCGTCGTCTCTGGCTACCCCGCATTGGATATGGCGTAAGATAAATAAATAATAATAAATTATTGTTATATATAAAGACAATGTAGCCGATAACACAAAATTTTAATGAATCCTTATTATCTAAACGGGACAATATATTGTTTTCTTTTCTTTTGTATTTTTCAAATCATATTATAAAAAAATATTAAACAATTACTTCGATAAAATAAGAAAATAGAAGAAAAATATATACTACTTAACATTCATTCACACAGGATAATGGCAACGCAAATTATGATAAATGCTGAATCTTTTGCGGATTTGAGAGAAATAAGCTGTGTCGCTGTAGCTTTTTCTATTGTTATGTGATAAAGCGATTCTTCTTTTATCCTACCGTTAGGATTACTACATCGATTTTTTTTAATCACAATATTCGTAAACATCATACTTCGATTGATTAATGAATTAAAATTAGGGAAATTTAATAAGATTGTCTTAATACTTTTAATGAATTAATTGAACAATAATATGCTAGTTTTAGGTGACTAAGCGAGGACTATAGAAGGCTGCGAGCATAATAAACGTATCCGCTCATTTCACTCAATCCATTTACAATCCAAAACTAGTGTCAAAATAGTCTTAATTTCTCGTATCCTTTTAAATATTAAGAAATACTTTTAAATAGGAG
This sequence comes from Melinaea menophilus ssp. n. AW-2005, assembly GCA_918358695.1. NCBI lineage: Eukaryota > Metazoa > Arthropoda > Insecta > Lepidoptera > Nymphalidae > Melinaea > Melinaea menophilus. The sequence continues at coordinate 2,969,491 of OU911049.1, forward strand.
GAGTAGTCCTCCGCTTTTCACTATTCACTAATAAGTTTTCAGAAAACTTTATCTTTTGGAAGACAAGATGTTACATTATTCTCTCTTTGTTTATAAAACACTATTATTATTACTATAACATACTGGAGTATACGTTACAAGTGTAATGCTCATATTAACTAAATGTAGCAGAGGTAAAGCCGAGTATCTTATTTGACTATCAAAATTAGCGCTACATTTCTGTACGGTATAACCATGTTTGCGATTAAATATGTTGCCGATAGTTGTCTTTAAGGCAAGTATCATATTAATGAGATGCAAATATTGGAGTAATAACGGTCGTCACATTCACATAATAAGTTGGAATTTCATTTCCTTATAGAACTAGACGTACAATGAGACGAAAATTGTAACTTAAATTGTGTAATAATATTATATTGATTCCAAAACTATGTTTTGGTCTAAGAATTTCAAATTTCTCTAGTTCTGGACACTTTAAAATTTACTCTTTAATATTAATATTTTTAATGTTACATTCGATCAGATATATTACGAAGTCTAGTAAATAACCTAACCAATATTATCTAATACAATAAATTCTTATCTGTACAAACAACTATACTCCAGATGCTAGGATTCAGAACAACATATAAACTACACTTAATACTGAAGAAATAAAACTTTTATCTATAAGATACATGTTTCGTTCTTTTATGTGTGTTTTAAAGGAATTTAAATTACAAACAACCTATTGAATCGAAAGAGTCTATGGTAACTTTTACAATATAAGCATTTATCAAATAATATACAATTAAATATAAATACCTCGTTCGACAGGGTCGATCGTGTTAGGTAGATTCCGGTCGGTCGGATCGACAAAGAAAAACTAGCCAGCAGTATTCTACTGGTCATTACGAGTCTTATGACGGGTCACTCTGCATATATTGGGTGAGCGGGGAACCACCCCCCCCCTCTATTTCCTAAACGGGGGTCGCATCAAAAAACTTTTCGGACAAAAAAGTTTCCTCTTTTAATTTGTTAATTTTCTAAGATTTTTCCGACGGCAAAATTTTGCCTTCTTCTGTGACTTTTTTCGGTTTTCAACTTTCAACCCCCCCAGCCCTCCAACCCCCGGACCGATTTCCCCCGTTCAAGAACTTAATTTTGTCCTTAAGAATGTGTATACCAAGTTTGAAAATCCTCTGTCAATATTTGCGACCTGTAGCGTGTCCCAAAGGATTGCACTTTCACCCCCTCTTCCATTAATAGAAATCGTAGTGATCCTCTTCTATCTCCTTATATTACAGCTCCTTGTCCTCCTATGTTTAAACTCCAGCAACGGTTATTTTTATGAATAAAATTAAAAAAATGTAAAAACTAAAGTATATTACAGATAATGTAGTATTATCATACAAGTTGAAAATACTACAAAATCAATAAAAGTAAAACATAAATAAATTTAATAAAATCTATTATGATTAACTTACTAAAGCCAGTTAAGATACACACACATACTTATTTATTGCTAATTTTGAAAATCTACTTCATTTATATTCTGTTAGTTCTCGGAATGCCGCTAATATAATTATATTAATTATGCAATAAACGTCAGCCATGTCGCTTAAGGCGTTCTCTCGGCGATGGTTCGGACTTTCTTTGTTATACGTTTTTATATATTATTTTTAATTATGACTAACTATTGATTGCGACTTTTTGTTTTGTGCTATTATGGCGCAAAACCAAATTTTGTGAAAATGAGTAAAAGGTATGAGTTACACTAAGCTTCGTCAAATTTTGTCTAGTCTAATAAATATTTACGTAGAAACGTCCAGTCTTACAAATAGAAAAACAGATGTACCAGTAAATTTCTTTATCTATCAATATATATATATATATATATATATTCATGCATTTATTATATAGTTCTAACGGCTTTGCGTACAAGTATTTATTTTTATGATATATGGGTATTATCTATCTTTATAGTTTCTTAACATCAAAGAGATTTATCCATAAATTAATTAAAAGAAATATATAATAATACCCACAATAAGGACTTTATGGTGAGTCCATAAGTCTCTAGTCCAGAGTCCATGAGTCTCGGAGGTAAATTTGTCACCTTGCTACATTTATTACTCTTGTGTGCAAGAAATAAACTATTACACTTGATTAAGTAATTTCACCTATCTTTCATATGAAATTAATAACTAAGAATGACGGCAAAGTTTACTTACACTTTTTTATAATGCAGACCATTATTTAGAGCAAGTATTTTTCCATTTTAGTAATTGTGATCTATGATTAATAAAAAAATCTATTAAGCTTCAACTTGCAGTGGGCTTTACCCGTTTTCGTACATAAATATACGAAAACGAGTGAATTCTGTATACTATAGTGTATTTATCTTGATAAATGATTATTATTTATTAATTTGAGTAAGTACGTTCTAAAAAAAAAGTTGTTATGTTGATTTGAGAAGCTGATATTATAGCCTATAAAATTGTAGCAGTTTTGAGACTTGCCACATATTTAAAGTTTCCTTCTCCATTACTAAAATACAATATTCAATAAGGACTCACTTAAATAATCTTTTTTAAGTGAGTCCTTATTGAATGTGAGTCCTTATAGACATCTGTCTATAATAAATTTCTTTTGATTTACGATTTATCCTAACATCTTTATCTACTTACCTTGCATTATGATTCAAATAATGGATAATATTTAATACCATTATAAACTTTATTGTAACATGAGCTAGGCGCATGTTATGTATTTTTAACTTTTTATTAAATTTAATTAGTATATTCGTTAAAATCATTATAATTGATATAAATACTGTTTTCATTATGAACTTAAGTCTCAATTTTCAACATTTTGGGGTAAAATAATAGTTTTAAATTTAGTATTACAGAATACTAGAAATAAATATAGTTATGATACTTTAAACAACAAACACAAGAAAATGATTCTGAGTACATTTTAAAATACAAAGTTTTAAGTTTTAATTGATGTAAGTATAGTCTTTAACATCAACATAACAATATTGTTTTTATGCCGGATATTATAATGCTTCAAAGTTATAGACACTGCGGAAAGTTACATTCAAGTTTATAAAAACTTGTAAATCACTCAACAAGTTATGTTAAATAAAGTTTACTTTTTACTTCTACTTTTCGCTAGAAATTCTGCACGTGTACACTTTATCAATGAGTGTCAGCATTCCGACCACATGTCGGATTAAGAGCTTGAGATTTCCTATTTTAAAATTCGATTTATTGAAAACTCGTGCCGGTGAGAAATTGTACTTTCTTCAAAATCATTCAAATATATTGAGAAAAGACTAAATTATGTTTAGAAATAAAAACTTTTAATGAGTAAACAGTCGAAGAACTTCAAAAGTTTTTCAATAAAATATCTTTATATTTATATCATTAATATAGATTGTCTAACACCAAGTACACTTTAGTTTATTTCCCAGTACATTTATCTTCTTTACAAACTTTATTCACTTATCTCCGAAGTACGTTATGTCGTAAGAGTAGCTAAAGGCTTAGCCGTTTAAGAGACAAAAAAAAAGTAGATTCTTTCATATAGTGTTTAGTCTCCATAACAATACTTTACCAATAATATTATAATTTAATTTAATTTCAAACAACAACTCCTTGTTCTACATTATGTTAAATATACGATATAAGCCATGAGATATTGAATAAATAAAATTTTATTAAAAATATTCCCCTCAAACTAGATATTCACAAGTAAATTTTAATTTCCTTTGTAATATAGTTTTATATGACATTAGTAAAATAAGTCTTGTTATTGCTACAATGCTATTAAATATAATAAAACTTAAAAAATTTAAAAGGAAGTGCAATATAATCAAATATTTCTCCAGGTGATATATTTTTTACATTTTAGGACGGTTTCTTTTACTTAATTGTCGTAATGGATCAAAATAATATTATTTTGTTTGTGAGATTAGGAGGTAACAACGACGGTTTACCTCGTAATCTGTCTTTATTCGTATCTCTGAATATCTGTAAAATAGATAACATTATTGGAAGTAAGTACTTGAATAAGTATAAGTATATCTATACTCGATATGATTATCATAAAATATTAAGTTTAATATTGGTATCGTATATAAACACATAATTTTATTACAGTTTGGTTTTTGCATCAATTCTTTATCTATACCAATTTTTTTATTCAATAGTGGATTGAAATTTTTTTTACAAATCAAATTCAGCTATACTTTATTTTTTTTTAATTTATTAGCCATTAACAAAAGTAGCGCTAATTTAACTTTGGTTTAAACAGCAAGTAATGTTAACTTTTGTCTTTATAATATTTTGGAACAAAATATTTTTATGTAATATTTTTTATTATATCCTTGTAAGTCAATAGATTCGTATCAAGCTTTTCATTCACAACTATGATAAAAATGTATCATTAGATAAACAACTAGGGGCGCCAACAAACCCTCAACTTCGACTCGCTGCGCTCGCGAAATCTCAGGTGCCGTTTGCATATTGAGCGAAGCGAGCCCAGTGTGATGACTCATCGTTTCCTATTGACTTCAATGGAATATTAGTTTTTTGACAGGAAAAAAAAATTTTTTTTTTTTGAGGACATTTTACTAAATTTTTTATTTTAAAACCATCTCCTTATTTGTTTTTTTTTATTGCAAAGTTTCATAATTTTCCGTCAAGTAGTTTTTGAGCCAATTCGTGACAAAGAATGCAAAAAGTCTCCAGTAAAACGCTCCGCTCACTTCGTTAATTATTAAAATTGTCTTTAATAACACATTATTAAAATTGTCTTTGAAAATTATTAAAATTGTCTTTAATAACACATTCTATAAAAAATTCAAAAATATCCAAATTAAAAATGTTTTTATTCATGGTCACGCACTTCTGAATCGTCAATTATTACATTAAAAAAGGTCAGTATGGTCAGTTCGTGAGTAAGCTACCACCGGCTTGGAATGCGGCTATGCTGAGAAGAGCCTTTTTTTAAATGAAATTTAACAATCTTAGATCAACCCTGCAAATGAGTAAACTTAAGTTTCCCACATTTTGATCCTCTAACAGCTCTTGAATGTTATAATAAAATTAATTTAATAATACACTTTTGATTTTAGATTTAAAACTAAGAAAAGTAATGTCTAAGATATCTTGTTAAATACACAAAGGATAACTATTCATAAACAAAAAGCAAGAGCCCTTCTCGATGATTCAATCTGTTAAAAGCATTTTCACTTATTTCCTTGAAAACTTGCAAACAATAGCGAAAACTTATTTACTATTTTTAGGAGTCAATGATCGGAATGACAGTAACTGCCCATGAATAAGAAACGAAAAACTATTTCCAAACACTAAAATTATATAATGTGACGGAAATTTTATGTTAAATTTCCATTACATTATATAATTGAATGAATGAATCATTTACGAACAATTTAGATTTAATAAATGTTGATAACTTAACTAAAATCATATTGACATACTCGTAATATTAAGACAAATAATTTTACTGAAATTTGATAATGATGAGTAAATATGACATAAATTCAACAAATGATTTAATAACATATCTTTTTCTCACTTATGTTATTTCATTATGAAGTCCAGTCGTTAGGAGGATGTCATTAAGAGCACAAAGCCGCTCTCTTACCGGATATAGTGAGAACTCTGTTCTTTATTTACACAAAAGGATAGTTTCTTTTTGTGATATTGCTGTGTCATCTACATTTTTGTATTACAAATGTTCTTTTTCTATAGCGTTAATAATGGAAATCATCTTTTATTTTGATATATATACGAAAATCCTAATAATTATTAGTGGATTTTCAAAACAATAATCCGTATAACTATAATTTTTTAAATATAGGTTTAGATGTCATTATTAATTTTAGTACCAGAAAAAGTGAAATGTATGAAATGTTTAAATTGGAGTTAACTGAAAGTAGTTAAATAACGGAATCTTTTTAATAGTATTTTAAAAAGTAATTTTTTCGTAAATAAAACACTAAATTGAGTTCTTTCTAAATCATACTTCTTCTTTAAATAGTAAAAAACAAAATATAAGGATACTTTCAAGAAAATAAAGTAACTTTATTTTCAATCAAAGTTTATAAATCGTTTGACAGCTTTCAGAACTTTAAAAACAATTGAGAGAAATTTTCATTAAAAGCCATTAGTGACCGCAAAGCAACAGGAAAAAGAACTATTACTTTTATTACCGTTTAACTATTGAGTAGAAATAAAATTGTTTTAATTTTATTGATCATCAGAGTGGAGGTTCAATTAAATGTTGATTTCTTTTATATTAAGACTTAAAAGACATTAAAGAATGTTTTTAATGTAAAGTTTTTATAATGAAATGGAAATCACTTCTGAATTTTATATGAATATTTAAAATATAATATGTATTTATTAAACCATAATTGAAATATAATGTAAGTAGCATTCAATAATTGGAGAAAATTTACGGAAATTTAGAAAATAGGAAAATGTTCCAGGAACTCGTTATATATAGTTTGTTTAAAATTGGCCAAAATATATAATATGAAGTAAGTGAGTGTCATCCACGAGGAAGACTGAGTTTGCTTGGAAACTAACCCAGTAATCGCGGGTTTGATAATTCATTCTACAATCCTTTTTTTTCTTTTTATATGCTACTGTATTATAATCGCTAGAATATTACTGAACTTTTTAAAATCGTTGTGAATGCACAAAGAACTTGATAAATAAATATAAAAAATATAATAAACATACTTCTCTTTTATTACAACCTGTTATTCTCTAAAGACAATTATACATGACACAAAAGTACATTCAAGCTATTGTTACAATAATACAAGTATGATTTAAGAATTAAAGAAACGCCTGAGCTGAAACACATTACTTATTTAAATGAGTATATCATTTTTATACAAAAATCTGCTCGTAACGTGGGAGGGATGTTCCCGTCTCTACGGTTAAACTGAGAGTCCCAATATATATAGCCTTATAAATAAGCGTGCTTCGTCCGATATGGACCCATAAAAGGGATGACGTTATGCCCTGTTATTTTTTATGTCTTTCCTATTCTATAAATATGTATCTCGGCCTTTGAAGGTTCTTTATTATAGGTGCTTAGGATTAAAAAGCGGTAAACAAATGGGTGCTTTAGAGCCTTTTCGAGCGTTTCACGTCATGAAGAGTTAATCTTACATGAAAATAAGTATATATGGATGTGGGTGATGTAGTTTCAATGTATATAAATAGTTATTAATATATTTATATCTTTTTCACCTAGAATCATTATCAGTAATCACATCTGTAGGTAAAATGGAAGTGGTAGATGGACCTATATTGATATTCAGTATTATAAGCTGCTAATAAAACGATGGTATAATTGCAAAATATATATATAAAAAAAATATGAAATTGGAATTCCTAACCCGCACTTATCCATAATCGATAGTGATTAATAATGATTGATAAATATAATTTTTTTTTTATTTTATTAATAATAATGTTTTATGCCTTTTTTACAAGTCGTGGGTGGTAATTTCATTAAAATCTAAAACTATAATTTTGTACTGTTATAATTATTTTGTGGTTTAAAAATATTTATATATACGTACATTGAAAAATTCCAAAACCAATACTTGTATCTCATAGTTACATGTATCAAAAAATAGAACCCTCCGCATAATAAAAGCGTCTCTTGTTTGTGAAACAAAATTGAGTTCCGCTAAATAAATGAATAGCCAAAAGAAAATGACATGCATTGTGTCTGGGCGCTAAACCCCCGAAACGTATGGGTACACCCTCGATACATATCAATGCATATTCATGGGGACGCGACAATCAAAAGCCTTTTTCCATTGTTTCCTACGCATCCATTACAATGGATACACACGGAATTGTAAAATTGACAATAATGTCGCTTTTTTTACTATCTTTGTCTTTTATCAGAAGTCTTGCCTGAGCAGTACTGTACTAAAAGTTTTTAAGCTGAGAAAAACATGTTGAACTAAAATATCGACCTATATATACCATCGATATCGGTGAAGTTGTTTATGAGATGATTTATAAGGATATAGACAAATAAATTTTCTACAATAAAATGAGTAAGGAAGAAATTTATAGCAAAATTTTCGATAAAACGGGAAGAGACGCAACCCACATATTTATATAGATTAATAAGTTTAAGAAGTTATTACATAATTCAAAGTCATCGTAAATGTAAAATATTATTTTAGAAATATATGTTTTTTTGCTCCCATTTCCATTTACTCTAATAAATTAAAATAATTAACGACAAATGTATATCCGATATACATTCTATACATCTAACAATTCAATATAAATACAATATGTTTATGAATTTGTCATATCCGTGTGTATTATAAAACGTGGCCTACAAAATACAAGACAAATTGCGCTATTTGTTCGCGATTGCGCGATACGTGGCTCGAAATGAACAATGGCTTGTGGAAAAACGAAACCATATATAAATTATAATGGGGTAATTGTCACTACAATGCCGATATGAACAAGTTTATATATTAAAATCAATTCAAACTTCGGTAGGTAAATGACATATAATTCAATATTAATTTAGCAATATTTACAAATAAATAATTAAGTATGATATATAATTAGGCGTCCCCTAGTGTAAACAGATTTATATTTAGTTTACATACATATATAAAGTTTAAACATAGTATTTGAGGAATAGAAAGTGAAGGAAGATAATTTAGATATCCGGATCTCTTATTCTATGTAACGTATCTGTAATAGTTGCTTTACGTTTAACTAATAAGAACAAATGGCAATCATGTTACTGCAGCTAGATCTAACATTTAAAAATATACATAATAAGTTACAAGAGGAGTACATTATATTATACGTACTATATGTTCACAAATATTGTAATATACAATATATACAGTTCATCTCGAGCCGTTCATCCGAATCTAATTATGATGATGACGTTGCTATCGCTCACGTGAATTTAATGTGCCATTATAATTCCACATACCAGTCATTCGACTTTGATTATTACTTTAAGTCATAAAAGAAAGATGACTTTTGGAAAAAAAATCCCTTTGTTAAATTGTCTAACACCCTCAAATAATCATAAAGTTTAACACACTTTCGTTAACGTTTACTAAAGTCTGTGTATAAATAAATGCTTTTCAAATAGATAAAATGAGATATTCATCAACAGATAGACAAACCTGCTGACAAAACTTTTGAAAGTTTTTCTATGAGAAATAAATTATTTATTCTGTGTTTATTTTATCTGTTTAATTTTAATATCAAATCTATATAATATGAATAATTTCAAATAATTTCAATTATTTATCTCAATTATTTTGTAAAACATCTAAGTATTTATGGACTTTTTCTTTAAATAATATCTTTAACAACTGAATGCAAGACGATAAAACGGTTATGCAATCCTGTAACTTAAACCGTCTCTCTATAACTTCTAGACCATAATAGCTGTCAATATACGACACCGGTCATAACTCACTGGCGAGGATTCCTGGTTTACCACATTATATGCCAAGGTGATTTAAATTACCATAAGTTGAGTATGTTTTCTGTGTATAAGAATTTATATATAGGAATTTATTATATGTATATATTATTAAAATGTTATGTAATATATTATTACTCTGCTTAAATAACATTAAGTCAGAAGGATTAAAGTAAAATATTACATTTTTTTTTGCAACATCCTTTTTATTTTTTGAAGTATATATATATTTTTTTATTATTTAATAACAAAACTTACATATTTTATATTATTTAATTCTTATACCTGACAACCCTATAAAGGCAAAACGTATTTATTGACATGACAAAAGAGCAAACAATACCTCTTTTATAGGATCATAACAGACAGAATTACTACAAATTATACCATATAGAGTGAAATGGTACCTATTATAAAGGGTATCTTGCTTTACAATAGACTTGAATGTTCAGTCACGTTGAATAATTACAAATTCTAGCAATGTATCATATATATATTTTAAATAACATTTCACATAAAATAATTAAATTTATCAAGCCTGTTTTAAATTTTTGATTATTTTGAATATAATTTTGTGTCTGTCTATTTATTACACGCTCGATAGTATTAAAAGGATAAATATTAGCTATAACAGTAGTATTAGTCTTTAAGAGCGATTTTTATTAAATAAATTATTTGTAAGTTACGAACGCAACATAAAAATTTTGAAATAGTATTTTAAATATAAATGTAATATTTAAACTAATAAATTATTAAACATTTTTTAAATTTAACTTATTAGATTACAAGACCAATATAAATGTGAAAAACAAATGATAAATAAAGTTATCTTAAAATGTTTTCTATGATAAAGTAACGCATCTCTTAGAAAGATCACTGAGAGGTATTATTCTTTTTCTTTATATATGTGTATAGTATAATAAAACAGTATTATAAATTTAAACAGCAGAAAATGCATTACGACATCTTCTCTGATCGCTATGTATAAAATAATTTATTTGACAACGTTTTCTGTTTGAATTTCTAAGAGTTGAGTCAGGGCCAAGATATTTGAATCAAAATACCTTCTTGTTTTTGGTGACAAACTGTTAAAAATGAATTGCCATGCCTGGTTTGATTTATATGTTATATTAAAATGAAAAAAAAAGTTTATACACGTTTAAATTTTTTACTTATTATTATAATTATACTAATCTATACTAATCATATACAATTATACTAATCTAATAAAATATATAATAAAAAATACTAAGATTTATTAAAAATTTAATATTGTTGATAAATGTTAAAAAATAAAATATTTCTTGTATTTATTGATGGTTACAATATAATAGAATTGTGTTATGTATTTACTTAAAACTAAGAATTCCTGATGTTTTTAATCGGTTAATAATAATTAATAATTAATGTTGTATATCGGTGTATTTCTACATGTATCTTTTTAAGGTTATATACCATTTTGTTTCCAGAAATTTCGGCTGACGTTTACTAGCTATGATCACAGGATGGTTGATGTTAACTCATCTTCATCTTCGTGAGGCGAGAGTCTCGGCAATCAAGTCTAGTCTTGAAAGACATTGGTGGAATAGAGGATATTTTGACATAAAACACTAACGAAGTCTAAACATCGACTTATAAATCTGTCAGTTCTTAACAACTGTAATATGTTCCTGATTTTTTTCTGTGATGGTTTTTTTTATCTGTACGAAGTAAAAATTTGTAGAGCTATAGTTCATCTTACACCACTTCGAGGTGGTGTCTAGTGTCTAGCACTAGATGCTTGAAGTCTGGTTCCATTTCGTCCATAGGAATTCGCAAGTTCTAGCTCTACCTTGGCGAACGAAGTATATAGATCCGTAATGGAGTATTTCTGTAATACAGATCCAACTTTTCCGTAACTTCTTTTAACTAGAGCAAAAATGCCGTCGCTCTGCAGATCCCCGTATGCGTAAGATCTTTGGGCATCAAAAGTTTACTTTCTATCCGTTTCACTTTAGTATCTCCTAATTATGTGCCAGGTTATACACCAAGTGTCACACAGTCACACACACGGTCACACAGGGTCGTATGTTCTGTTAGTGAGCAATGTAAAATTTTCTTATCATTATTTTAAAAACATATGTTATATCTTAAAAATAAAAATATTAATTAATGTTGCAAGAGTCCGCAGGCGCTGATAAAATATGAAAACAGATTTCATACTTTATTTAAATTACTAGGAGTCTGTTAAACTAATTCAAAATGAATAACTAATACAAGAAAACCAATTTAAGTTAAAATACAGTATTATTATTTTGCGCCCTGGGCTATTCCACCTAAAACTTTTTGTTCTATACGAAACAATTTGTAACTTAAAATATCTTAAAGAATGTATATATAATTAGGAGTACTCTTTTGCGAATTCCGGGCATTAATATACCGTATAACTATTCCAATACTGTATTATACTGAAGCTATATTTATATACGTAGTTACTAACATCTGCAGAGGCAATTTACTCTATAACCTCTTAGCATTAAAAACTACCTAATTAACTCCCTCAGCGGTAATATCTACTTTGTATTGTTTATATTATACGATGTTCAAAATGTAATTTTCTGTTTTTACTTTTACTTTACCTTATGATCCCTTTGGCGATTGTTATATCGAACACCTGGGTACAGAGGCCGCCAGGTCATGCGACAATTACTAGGGCTGGATGATGGTTATCTTGTCTGTTCAATTTAACGACTGTCGTGAGCATTTTTACACGGGAATAAGCATTTGACTATAATACTAAAGCTCTTTGTTATAAAACTAGTTGCAAAATTTTTTTTTAAAGCGCCAGTACATTTAAAATTTTAATGGATACAATTCCGTAAATCTAGCATCATCCATTATTGTTATAAATATTTAATATAATACGTAAATATAAAACAATTAACGTAAGCATTTTATTGGTAATAAAATAAAAAAAAATCTATAAGAAACAATAACCAACTACAGATTCATACAATTATATTCTTTATTTGGAAGAACTGTTACTATGTTTGAATCAAATGAAAAAATGTTTTTTTATAATTATAATACAGAGATTTAATTAATAATAATTTATCAATGCGACAATTTTATTTAATAAAATCAACAAATAAAACCGAAAAGCGAAGACAAATAGTGTTGCTTCAAGTTACTTTGTTTCTTTAGTTCATTGACTTATTGAAATAGTGTAAAATACTCATATTTTAAAACTCCAAGGGCCTCACAATGAAGGTGTTTTTAAGAGATTGAATCTTCAAATAGTGTTCTCGCTTTTCTAGTTTACAAATAGCTCATTATTTTGTGCAAGAAATACGCAAAAAATAGATCTTAGATAAATTATAATTAATGTTAATCTATTAAATGTTGTAATAATTATTTTACATTGACAGTAGGCAAAAAAATAGTGTAAGTTATTCTCATTTTAAAGATTATGTATATATTTACATTTAGGACATTTTCCCTAGTTGTGTTAATTTTAATTATTTTCAATTAATATAATTTTTATTTATGTCAAAGAAATCTATTTTATTATTACCTGAAAATAAGACGAAATAACATATTTAGTCTTATTAACATAAACTATTCTAAATAAATTTGGTTATAATATTAGAAAGACTATGAAGAGTAATATTTATAAAAGCTATATCTAAAGTTTTATGGAACTAATTTCTCGAGGCTTTTGCAGTATAAAAATAAATATAATCTTTGGTCAGACTTTTGTCAATATGATGTTTTTGATAGTATTCAGTACTGTTTTATATCAATGTAAACAATATCATCACTATTCTTACAACATTATTTAAAACGATATGACAATACACAGTTCATATATTTAAATATATACTGCGGCATAACAATAAAAATAACATATAATCTTTTGTTTAAGTATTTGAATGAAAGATTAAATTGTGTAACTATTTCAATGGAAATTATCACGTAAAATAAAAAGATATATAAAATATAAGCTATCAAATTTATTCAATTCATTTATTTTTTTAGTCTAAAAAGCTTTTTTTTGTACCTCCAAATTACAGTAAAAGGGGACCTGCATTGATCGGTGTGAATGCCAATAGAATAAAGTGCTTTGCTCCAAGTGACGAAGTGTGCCAAGAATCACTATTATATTATATAAGGCAAACATTTGCAACCAGATTTTAATATTATTCGTATTTGTATATTCGTTCTTTTGTATGAATGTAATAATTCCTTACGACTAAAAATACATCTTTGTTAGTAGTAAGTCTTAGAAGGTAATAAGATAAGCTAATAAAGTATTAAATATAAAAAATAGAAGCGGAAAGTATAATGAGGCATAACAACGCCAACAGGAAAAAGGTAATTTTAACATGAGCAAGTCTTTTTAACAATTTATATATATTTATATATTTAAATTATACGTATACATAAATATGTTACTATTAAGTCACTAAAGAAAAAAAAAACAAAATATATACTGTCTTTTAAATTTATTTCTACTCTCTTACTTAGTTTAAATTCATTCATCTTATACTGAAAAACAGTATCATTACAGATTAATATTTTTGTTAAACTTTGTGTAAATAATAGTATAATGACGTTGTAAATTATTTTAATTTTTTTCAATGAATTTAAACTTGTAATGAATGTTGTTGGAATAGGATACAAAATTTAAAAACCAAGCTTTGAAATCTGAACGCTAAGCAAACTCGAATGGAATAATATTTTTAGCCTAACTTTGAAGTGACAAATCGCCAATAATTAATAACATGCATAATTTAAATTATTTGATTAATGCATGCTTTCATTAAGTTCAGGCTTTAATTTATCGGACAAATGGTCAAATTTCGTAGTTATTTCCTCGATTATTAACAATTAATATAAAAAAATATTAGGTAAAGGTAATAATGGTATTTTTACAATTTTGCTTGTGATTATAAGTTTCTTAGTTAAGTGAGGAATCAAAATAGATTTTATATACTTATTATAGACTTTTTATATAATATATTTTTTAAAACTTTTTAAAGTACTGAACCAATTTAAATGATTTTTCGTGCACATAAGTGTGTTCCTTGATAGTTTAGATTCAGAGCAGATTCCATTCATAGAAATTACCTATTCTGCTGAAATGTGTATGTGAGAGACAGTTATAAAGAAGCACCAACACAGAAAATATGAAAAGTAATAATAATAATTATTAAATAATTAAATAATTATTATTATAATAATAATTAAATTAATTAATTTAATATGATTTAACATGTCTGATCAAACTATTTTTTTCTAAATAAATGTAAAAAAGTATTTAGTTGTCAAGATACGTTCATAAATCACAGAGAGATGAATAACATGTGAACGGAATCGTTTTATATATGAAACTTTTATTTATTTAATTAGAATTATAATCAATTAATTTTATCTTCGACACCCGTAAAGCTTTTATATATCTAGCTTATATCAAAGGCTGCATTTGACACGGAAAGTGCCTTGAATTAAGTGAATAAAATCACTTGAAGTGAAGTGCACTTTTATGCTTGCTTTGAAGAAGACAAAATTGTATTAGTTATGTGAATTGAAATATCACTTTTCATTTAAAAGTGAATAATTTAAAATCAGAATCAAAAATCGAAAGAACACAAAACAGACAGACATATTTCCTTTTATATAAGAACTAATGATACATGTTTTTGAAACAGCGCCAACGAAATCGGGCAGAGTTAGTACTAAATAAATTTACATTTAATCTATCCACATTATAAGATTGCTATGGGTCGCAATCTATATGTATAAGCTATTAATAGAAATAGAAGATAAAAATCAATATTTTTTGTTTGTCAGTTTATTTGTATGTTAATATGCGGCTTGTACCTTAATGTTTTTACGGAAAAATAATACTCGTTATCTCTGTAATACTTATAATTATATTATATTACTAAGAATAGAAACTATTTTTGCAAAAATTTGTTATATATTGAAGTAAATATAAAACGAAGAAAATTTTATCGATAATTTAGTTTTTTCTGTTATAAATACATGGTATCCCGAGAGGAGACAAAGCAAATTGTGGTTTCTTTGTGTAAACATAGGGGACGTCGCATCGGTCCTATACAAATTACCGATCTTTTCTTATAAAATGTCTCTAGAACTTTTGTTCTCTAAATACGGACATCTATCAAAATAGCCGTAATTGTACGAGAATAAAAAGCCGATTTGGAAAACTGCCCTAGTCTCAAGAATGTTTTAAGCAAGGGTTAATAAATTCTAGAAATGAAAATTACATATATTTTTAATTCAATACAAGATTTCAATACAACACAACGTCTTCAGAACAAAAAAAAATCGTTGTAGAATTATATTAACTTTAATAAACGGAATTTAATTATAGTTATAGGATTATAAAATTTATTTAATATATTTTGGTCATCCAGAACTTTTTTTTAATAAATATCATATCTTGCCAATACTTAATATCCGTATATTTTAAAGTGGTAAGCGGTTTCTTTACCGACTAATTAAAAAGGCCGGGTTAGGCAAATTGCGAACATTACAGTTTCATCGGAGTATAATAACGCCTTGTTTAAAAGCCTTCACACTGATCAATTATATTTCATTTTGTGTATTCCGTGCAAGCGTATTTTTTTCCTAATTACCTTTACTTCTTTATTATAATAAAATTTTCGTTTAAGATAATCGAAAAAAAACTTTTGATGAAAGTAAAAATAAAAATTGAATTTAATGAATATTGTATAAAAAGTTTGTGTTTGAACAATTATTTTTAGAATTCTCTGTAAATTATATATAATCTCCTTACATCTATACAAATATAAGTTTACGAGCGAAGAAAGAATATTTCGCAGCATTTATCAATCAAATGCCATAACCAGGTATCGTTCGTAAAGTTGTGAATTTATTACGCGTTTCCGTTAACACACGACATTGGTTGATTATTTATTATACGCATACATGCCTATGACGATTAAGAAAATAGAAATTATGTTTGGGTACTGACTACCAGACTTTTTTATGGTCTAATGCACAACTTAAATACTATTTTCAAGAGACACTTGAACCACTTCAAGCTTATAACATAGGCAACATATATCTTGCAGCCGTTTATAAAATTTTAAGTTTTAATACTTAGAGTTTTGGGTTGTATGGTTTACGATTTTTTCTGACGGGCATATGATTACAATGCAAAAGGTGTTACTCATGACGTGGGCGGACTTGTGTCATTTCTCAAAATCACGTTAAAAATATATACGCGTCACGCGCATATACTAGCACGTGATTTATTTTAATCCTAGGTTATTTTTTTACTGCAATGAATAGTTTATTTATGGGTGAAATTTGTATGGTGTCAAATACACTATGTATCTTGAATAATTTCTTTGCTAGACTTTATTGTGTATTATATAATTAGCTTTTACCCATGACTCCGTCCGCGTAAACTACAAAAGGACGTAAAATATTCGACATACAGATCAAAACTGTGTATTGAACTCGGGAAGAAATGAAAACATTAGTGACATATTTTCAATATAAAAAAATAACTATACTTTTCTAATCCGAGTAATAATAATCGTATTGTGATTGTATATGTATAAACTGTGACCAGAAAAAAAAATAGTAAAATAAAACATTATATTATAATGAGTAGCTTTTAAATCAAGATGAGAAGAAAATGACTTTCTCTTAAAATAATAAAATATATGCCGCTTATTTGTAATATAATAAGCAATAGGCATATTTATAAAAGCAACATTTAAGGGAAAAATGTAGGTAGTTACTTAAATAAGGGTTTACAAATAAATAATTAATCTTAGATCTTTAAGGATATGTCGCATAATTTAAGATAATAAAAGCTTAACTTTAAATATATTTTATACTTTTATTTAACATTTAATTACAGTAATTTAAAATCGTTTACAAAGTTTTCCACGTCATTGTTAAACAAAAGTCTGTAAATTCTACCCATAAACAAAATAAAGTTGCCAGAAGTGAATGAGAACACCAAAACTCGAAGTTAAGTTAGACTAAGTGAGTTTTCAGTAACTGAGAACTGTGATTGAATTAATTTATAAGATAGAAGCGGGTATACAATTTTGTATTTTTATTTTAATTATTTTTAATTCTCAAAGAAATAGCACTAATATTATGGAATATTTCGTAACTGCTTATTATATATGTCATAAAAGTACGTTTAGCTTGAAATAATATCTTGATTATATTTTTAACTTGTTTACAAAAAATTTAAATATGTTAGACCATATTGTTAGCAATAATGAAGATTATCATGTAGTTATACCGCCTTATCTCTATATATAAATAAAAGAGAAGTATCTATTTGTAATTCCAAATTACCAGCTTTTCACTAAATGCATATGAAAATATATATAAAAAAACAAATATAACTTTTTTTCTGTCGGTGTGTCTGTTTGTCTGTGAAGCTCTGAAATGGCTGGACTGATTTTAGTAGGACCTTTACTGGCATAGTTGATATTATAAGGAGTAACTTAGTCTACTTTTATTTAGCCGTGGGTACAGCTAGTTAAATAAAAAAAAAATATATCTTCAGTCTTTGCCTTGTCACTTTAGACAAGTTTTACGCCCTGTGGAATCTGTTTTCGTTAAACTTAAATTAGATAGCTTAACCCGTCTGTGATTCTTTGATCAATCTGAAATTGCTATTCAATGTTTTATCAGGAACATGCAATTACAATTTAAACCTCTAATTTATATAGTTTTAATTATGAGACATAGCAAGTTATCTCTCAACGACAGTATCTTTTCATTGTGTAGGCATCATCAGCATTGAAATTGGAAATTACAGGTTTTTTTTAATTATTATTATTTATTTATTTATCTTCACGTCATATCCCTTGCGGGGTAGCCAGAGACGATGGAGCGCCAAACGGAGGTCACTCGAGGCCTCTTAATATATTAAAACATTTTTATTATATTAAATATTTCTATACTTATAAGCGTACATAATAGCTAATAATTATTTAAACAACTGAAGAATATAAATATATTTTATTTAAGGAAATTAAATAATAATCATTTTACTTAATATTTGGGTAAAATGTAGTACGTATTTTTTTGTACGTATATTTAATAAGGTAATGCTTTAAACAATTCAAACCAAAAGGTCGATGTATATGCATATTTATGTATATGTATATTTATAAGAGCCCTCTCTTTCTCTTAAATATATCAAATATTTTAGGTATTACTAGAATATTCTGGATTTAAAACTTATTTTGATTACAGAATTATAATAATAATATTTCAAATTCAATAGATTATCACAGATAAAATGAATAGAACCAATATCTGATATTCAATAAACGCACAGAACAAAGTAACATCAAATTTGAATTCTAAAATTCAAATAGACCATTTGAGTTGATCGTCAAATGGTTACTTACATTGTGTCCTTGATTTATACATAACAGTTCAACAAATACTGCCAATTTAGGATCTGGTATGTTTTTGAAAATATTTTATATTGTTGCTAGCGATTTCTTCTATTGCTCATAGTTGTGTTGTGCACCACTGCTTGCTTAACCCTTATAAAATTATAATCAAATATTATATTGAATCTATACGTAATCCCACAAACACCTTCAAGATCACGTCTGCGGATGACGAGTTATTAATGAGAATAAATGTTTTCTATGTACAGAAATACATATATAGCGTTATGTTATGATGTAAATTTGGTCTTAAGGATTATTGTTAATGCTGATATTTTATACTTTATAATATACTTGCTGATACTTCAATATATATATAAATATATAAAAGAATTTGTATTTATTTGACAAAAATAAAAAAAAAAACTTACTTTACTTAAAACCTTACTATGAATATTCGTTTCTTTTCTTCTTTTTTCTTTTTTATTTTGAAGTGATATGTCCTTTTGTCCTTGTCCTTCTGTTGCGTTGTTTTTATAAAATATATGGTGACAATGACACTATGGATTCGACGTAAAGGTCGTGATTTATCTTTGTGTGTTTTTATGGTCAGCATGGTGAATAAACTGCGAATGAATACAAAACTTATTTTACCTTTACTATTTGTATTTTGAAACTTATATACATTATTATACTCCATTAGCTAGTACAGTTAATAATGATAAATTCGATAAAATACACAATAATAATTTTCTAGTTGAGATGCTCTTTTTATCGTTCATACTTCTTGTAATAAAAAATACATTAACAATAATGTCCCTAGATATAATTTAATTTTTATATATTATTAAAACCATTATGAATAATTTAAGCTTAACAACTCCGAAGCCCTTTCAATGAATCGATTTTCTAACAATTTTCTTATAGTATTTAACTGAATAAAAATGACAATTACTCTCTGGAGAAATAAAGAACTTATTTTTAATATAATCGTTACATTGATGAAATTCAACGACTAAATTCTATAATAAGTTATTTCTTTTAAAATTATTCATTTTAAAAAACATACAAATATACTTCTAGTACTACAAGGATTAACAAAATAAAATATAACAAAACTTTATGAGAAATAAATTTAAAGATAAAAATATACGTCTATCCAATTATTTCTATAATGGTGCCAGCAGCAGTCCCAGTCTCATTGGACGAATGACAAATATATATAGTATCAAAAAACTTAAAATTACAACCACATCAATCATTATATCTAATAAATAATTCATCATGTCGGGTTCAAAATATTACGTATAATAATTACCCAATGTTCTTTACTAAAAATTAAACAAAACTAATAGCTATTACAAATTAAATACGTATATGAAGGCTTCGTAGTGACAACAACGTGACCTTATATTAGAGTGGCCATAACAATAATTTATAGGCAATTTGTTGGCGAAACAGTCTTGCTTAGTCTTTTGTGTTTAGCTAATGTATTTTTTAAGAGACGTTGTTTCGCTAATTCACATAAATGTCTTCACAATTTATTTTATATTACATTTTAAGCTTATGTTATTCTCATGTAATTGGGACAAAGACTGTGTAAATACCATTATATTTTGTATGTACTGATTTGATTTATTAGTTATACTAGGTACAATATAAATTAAAAAAAAAAAATTTGAAATTTTATATTTCTATCATCGTATCAATTTTTTTCCCTCAAATGCAAAGTAAATGAAAATATAAACAACAATACTTTTGTGACTCTAGGAAGGGTTTTGTAATTATGTAAATAACATAAAATATATAATTTATTTTTATTTATTGTATAAAAATTCTAGAATATATATTATTAGTATATATTGACATATTTATGGCTTTACATATATCAATATAGATAGATTATTCATTTACTATAGCAAAAGATAAAAAAATAGGTATAAACTTTATAAATTTTGTTAGAAAGTATACTCCTTTCATTAGTATTTTACCCTTTACCATTCTTATATCTTTTAGTTTTTATAAAGTATCTAAGTAAATGGAAAACTGTTCAAATATTTGACTTCTTAGACCCAGTGGTTCCGAGACACATTTGTTCCGTCATATATTTTATGCTTTAATTGGACATTGGAAAACATCTACATATTTTTGTTCTCCCTTCCTTATATTATAAAATAAAATAAAAAGTATAAAGCATTTAATTTTGAATAAGCTGTAGTGTGGAAGGCGTGACAAACATTAATTGTATTTCGGAGAACTTTATTTAAAATTATTTTACATTTCACTTAATAATTCAATTTAAATTTTCAATCAAGCTTAAAAAGAAATCGGAAATTGGGTGATGAATTTTTAGACCTACGATTTCTTTCAAAGAATTTCTTATTACAATGCAAAGAGTGTCTTCAGGGCGGACTTGAACCATTTCTCAACATCACACTAAAAATATATAGGAATGTACATAACATGTTCTCGGTATACCACGACTATATACTAGCATGTATTCTGCGTGTTTTTACTTCACTGAATAGTTTATTTATGAACATAATTTTGTATGGTGTCCAACCCAAATTGGATGTTAGACAATTGTGTAGGAAGATTGGGTTCTAAATATTACTTTAAACAATCATTGTCACTTTAATAATACCATTAATAGTTGTGTTACTTGAAATTTTGCAGAAATACAAATTTGGAAAAGAAAGAATACCAGTAACTTACTAGTTACTGGTATTCTTTATACTGGTATTCTTACCACTTACTAGTGGTAACTGTCAGACCGACTTCACGTTAAGAAACCATGATATATTTATTTATTTATTGACTTTTGGTATAATAGCGAGGAGTGTTACAATTTTAAGGAGTGTATGTAAGTATTTGTGATTTATCTGCCGAGATGGTATTACCTGTGAATGGAAATAAAAGTGATCTCTTCCAACATTATTAGTTTTTTTTGATCAAGTGATAGAATATTAGGCAAGAAATATCAAGCTTGGTAAAATATAGCTTTTGGTCTCAGAATATATTTGTGTAAATGTGGAGATAGTGTCAAACATGCAGTGTTGATCAATAGCAATTGTAAAAAACTGCTAGGAATACAATTTTATAACTCCTGATAATATAAGTTAAAATATGGTATAAAACAATCTATTTTTGTTTATTTATAATATAATATATCTTCGAATCTATCATTACGCTTCTGTCTTTATCCTCTTTCACTTGCAATAGGCTGACAGGATCGAGCGCCAAGAGACACCATCCTAATATATTTCGAGCGCTTCCTGTACAGATACTAATTTCGTTACACAAACCCTTCTTATATTAAAAGTGTATTATTATTTTTAACTTTTCTCACGTAATATATGTACATATTTTAATTTCCATAACATTCTTATGAACACTAAAGCTTTGAATAGCTTTTAAATAAAACATTTCAAGAATATATAAGATAATAAATATCAAAACAGTGTTCAAGAAATCAAATTATAAATCGCCCCTTGTAAATCAGGAAAAGAAGGTATCGAAAAGAAAAATTGCATTGTTTTATTAAATTTCAAGTTTACTGCGTAGTTTATTGGAACATATATTTTGGATTTTATGTTACTGTATGCCGTAATAAAAGGAATAATATACGGTTGAATAGAATCGCCGGATTTACGTTTTTCAATAAAATTTTGGTTGCCATGTCACGACATGCTTTGTGGTATTACTTCAGAGATTATTTTTTAACAAGCTATACGTAAATCGAATTTGTCAATTGTAAAATTGTTTCATTATTTTAGATCAAGAATAAAATAAAGTGTTTTTGTATAATATCATTTTTATATTGTACTCATCTATACTTATAATAAATCTGTAGAGAGGTCAATTCTGTACATGAAATATATTTACAAAATAAGTAGCAGGGGGTGATTAGTGTTCGATACTGATGCCAAAAATGCAGTTAAAAAAATTTTTGTCTGTCTGTCTGTCTGTCTGTTTGTATGTTATTTATAGAAAAAAAAACTACTCGACGGATTTTAACGAAACTTAGTACAATTATTCTTTATACTCCTGGGCAGGTAATAGTATACTTTTCATCACACTACAATGAATAGGAGCAGAGCAGTGAAAGGAAATGTTGAGAAAATGGGAGAAGTTGCTTGATTTTTTAAGCTTCCGTCGCGTGTGCAGCCTTAATGGTTAGAGCTACATAGAAACTATGTATAACGGAAATATTCTACATAAAAATACACGAAAAATATTCCAAGACAGCATATATCTACCTTTTATAGTTAACTCACAATAACACGCATAACTCTCGATAGCTTAGCAGTTCGGAGATTTCTTATTATATTTGTTTACTTTTACGTTTATAAAACCAATAATGCTCACCATCATTCCTAATTAAAAAAAAAATAAACATTAGCACCAATTCAATAAAAAAAGAATCATTGAAATCGGTATAGAAACACCAAACTTATACTTACTTACATGAAATACGCCAACAAGACATCGCGCGTGAATAGTGAATCAAGCTATAAGGATTATTTTTGCGTAACGGTTGCCGCGCTCGACGGGGCTCGCGGCGGCAGAGTATAAAAGGGGCGGGAGGCGAGCGCAAGCGTCATTCAATATTTGGCTGTTGATGCGTTCAGAGTGTTGAACTTTATTGACAGACAATAATTGTTATTTTATAAACCGTGCTTATCAGCGCGACTTTTTGTCTTTAAATAGTTTATTTTAATTTCTTTTGTTGTTATTTTCTAAATTAGTTTTAGTTTTGTTTAAATTCTTAACTATTAATAGTTCCTATTTTATTTCTTTTTAAGTAGATTTAGATTCGATTTTTAGATTAGATAATAGATAGATAGATTAGATTATTGTTAGATTTTTAGTTACTGATAGGTTAGTTTTGGGCATTTTATGTTTAGTTTTTTTTGTATTGAGTAGATAAAAGCGTAGGTAGGTACTTTTATTAATTATAGTATTCATAGGTATTTTTTATTTATTTTTAAGTGAAGTAGGTATAGGTAGATATTGCCTACTATCTACCTATACTGCACACGTGTTTTAGCTTTATTTTCATTTCTTTTTTTTTTGTACCTAAGTTGTAGGTAGGTAGGTACATATTTCTTAGTTTAATTCTATTAGAATATTAGGTATTTAAGTTTAAATAGGCACTTAGATTTATATTTTTTTATTATATAGCAGCTGTACTTAGAACATCTAAGGTTTTTTTTGTATTAGCATAGGTACTTTGATTAATTACAGTAGTTGTAGGTATTTCTTATTATTCATTTTTAAGTGAAGTAGGTAAGTGTAGATAGTATTGCACACGCATTAAGTATAGCTTTATTTTCATTTTTTATTCTTTTGTAATTTGTAGGTACCTACGTACATATTTATAATTCGATTAGAATATTATTTTAGTTTTAATAGGCACTTAGATTTATATTCTATTTATTATATACTTAGCTATAGTTAGGACCTCTGACGTAAGTTTTTTGTTGGGTAACTAAATAGAATTTAAGTTACCGTCGATTAAAAATAAAATAAACGATGCCACCTAAAAAACGACCATCTTTATCTCGAACTTCGAGTCAAGCTAGGAGAATGAGAATGACGCGTTCTCAAGAATCGGAAGAGGAAAGAGCACATCGGTTAAACTCTATGAGAGTTAGTGCCTCAACATCTCGAGCTAATGAAAGCTCTCCAGAAAGAGAGATGCGATTAGCAGCTGAAAGAGCGAGACGAGCTACAACACGGGCTTCTCAAAGCTCTTCTCAACGAGAGCTAAGGCGTTCCATTGACCGGGAACAACATGCGTTATCCCGAGAAGCTGAAACTGCTTTACAACGAGAATTGCGACTCACAGCTGACCGCGAACGGCATACATTATCTCGCGAGTCTGAAACCTTCACTGAGAGGGAATTACGGCTTACAGCTGACCGCGAACGTCATATTTTATCTCGCGAGTCCGAAACCTTCACTGAGAGGGAATTACGGCTTACAGCTGACCACGAACGTCATATTTTATCTCGCGAGTCCGAAACCTTCACTGAGAGGGAATTACGGCTTACAGCTGATCGCGAACGTCATATTTTGTCTCGAGAATCTGAAACTTTTACTCAATATCAAGACCGTTTGACAAATGATAGGGCGCACCATAACATGATTCGATCTCTTGAAGATGAACATGAGCATGAACAACGACTAGAGTCGGGACGCGATTATTACAATTCTTTGAGACAAGAACAATTGATTACTTTATCTAATGAAAGATTAAGAATTGAAAATATTCGGTCGCTTGAAACAGAAGAACAGCGAGAGGCCCGTCTTACTGCAGATAGATTTCGACATGGTCTTAATGACTTAGATATACACGTGGTAGATCAATCTACAGATTCGGTGGCGTGGTCCGATAAATATAAAAGTGGGTTTGCTTATAACCTCACAATTGATTACAGATCATCTTCTGAAATAGGCGATATGAACGTAGTATGTTCCTTTTGTAATGCTTCGAAGTGGAGGAAGGAGTCTGCTGGTTTCTGTTGTTCTGGAGGTAAAATAAATTTGCCTTCGTTCGAAGACCCACCGGAACCTTTAAAATCACTACTTTTAGGGGAACATTTGCAATCCAAACAGTTTTTAGATAATATTCGCACTTATAATAGTGCATTCCAAATGACATCCTTTGGTGCTAAACAAATCTCAGAAGGCCCTTTCATGCCTACTTTTAAGGTACAAGGTCAGGTTTACCATTTGATAGGGTCCCTTTTGCCTGAAGAACAACCTAAATTTCTTCAAATATATTTTGTATCCGATTACAACGAACAGTCGAATATAAGAAATCAATATTTTCCGAATTTAAATACTGAACTCATTTCACAACTTCAGAACATGTTACATCAGGTTAATTCGTACGTATGCAGTTTTAAATCGGCATTAGAAGCCCTTTCTCAAGATGGTAATAACAATTATAAAATTGTTATAAATGCCGATAAGCGTCCAACTCAGGAACACCCTGGGCGTCATAACGTTCCATCCACGAATGAAGTTGCTGTAGTACTGGTCGACCAGGAATGTGATAGGCGTGATATCGTTATACGTTCCAGAGACAATCGTTTGCAACGTATTTTCGAAACCCACAGGGCTTACGACAGTTTGCAATATCCTATGATATACTGTCGAGGGGAAGATGGTTATAATTTCGCTGTATACCAAACCGATCCGCGCACAGGCGCACCTAATTATAATAAAAAGGTGTCATGCCTTCAATTTTATTGTTACCACCTGCAAGTGAGACGGAATAGATTGGTATACTTTCAACGTTTTCGTGGCTTATTTAATCAGTTTATTGTTGACATGTACGCAAAAATTGAAACCGAAAGATTAGTTTATATACGATCTAATCAAAGGCAGCTGCGCGCTGAAGAATACGTGCACCTTCGCGATGCCATGCAGCAAGATAACGATACTGTGAATATGGGTCGTTTAGTTATTTTACCCTCTTCTTTTACTGGTGGTCCACGCTACATGCATGAACGTACTCAAGACGCTTTTTGTTACGTAAGAAAATATGGACGTCCCGACTTATTTGTTACTGTAACTACCAATCCCAAGTGGGATGAAATCACTCGGGAGCTTCTTGAGGGTCAGGCACCGCATGACCGCCATGATATTATTGCAAGAGTGTTTCATTTAAAATTAAAATCAATGATAGATCTTCTTACCAAAGATAACATTTTTGGAGAAGTATTGTGTTATATGTATAGTGTTGAGTGGCAAAAACGCGGCTTACCTCACGCACATATCTTGCTTTGGTTAAAAGATAAGGTTCGACCTAATGATGTAGACAGATTAATCAGTGCTGAAATTCCAGATCCGACTGAAGATCCCCTGTTATACGACATTGTTAAAACTCATATGATACATGGTCCATGTGGTGCATTTAACGCAAATGCTCCTTGCATGCAAGACGGTCGTTGCACTAAAAGGTATCCAAAAGCATTAGTGGATGAAACTGTAACAGGACATGATGGATACCCATTATATCGTCGCCGTTCAAGAGACAATGGTGGTTTTACTGTTGAAAAGCGAATGTCTGGACAACAGGTTACTTTAGATAATAGGTGGGTCGTTCCGTATTCGCCTGTATTGTCCAGAGCATTTCAATCTCACATAAATGTAGAAATGTGTAATAGTGTAGAGTCAATTAAATATATTTGTAAGTACATTAACAAGGGCAGTGACCAAGCTACGTTTGCGTTAAGAAATGAACATGATGAAGTTACTAGATTTCAGTCAGGCAGATATATCAGCTCTTCAGAAGCTGTGTGGCGGATCTTAAGTTTTAATATTCACGAAACATATCCACCTGTGACCCATCTGGATGTTCATCTGGAAGGCGGTCAACGTATATATTTTAACGCCGAAAATGTTACAGAACGATTAGAGAACCCTAGACAAACAACTTTATTGGCATTCTTTCGACTTTGCCAAACTGATAATTTCGCAAAGTCTCTTTTGTATGAAGAAGTTCCATCGTATTATACCTACGATAAACAAAGAGGTGTCTTTAACCGTAGACGCCGAGGCAGGCCTGTAGATGGCGAGACAGGTATTTTCAAAGAACATGTTCTTGGTAGAGTGTATACTGTTCATCCTAACAACGCAGAGTGTTTTTATTTGAGATTATTATTACATACAGTGCGAGGACCAACATCATTTATAGATTTGAGAAAAGTAGACGATGTTGTTTATCCAACTTATCATGCAGCTTGCCAAGCGCGTCATTTGCTTGAAAATGATCAACATTGGGATGACGCTTTAGCAGAATCCTGTGTTAGTGATAATCCACGACGGTTACGCCATTTATTTGTAACATTACTCACATTTTGTAATTTATCTGATCCTGTCCAATTATGGGAAAAATATAAAGAAAAATTTGCAGAAGACTTTCTTCGGAATTTATCTCACAATAATGAAGGCGCAACTAATGATAATTTTCGAGATCTGGCTATAAATCAGTGCTTATTAGCTCTTCAGGAAGACTTAACAGCAGTAGGCGGTAAATCACTTTGTGAATATGGTTTGCCAACGCCAACCTCAGTCGGAGAGGTTAACAATAGGGAATATTCCGCAGAGATTGGTTACAACCCAATGGAACTGCTGGTAACATTAGAAAACGGTGTCCCAATGATGACTGCAGAACAACGCTTAGTCTATGATCGCGTGTGCGAGAGTGTGCAGAATAATTTAGGAACAATATGGTTTTTAGATGCACCTGGAGGAACTGGGAAAACTTTTTTGACTAAATTAATATTAGCTTATGTTCGAAATCAGCGTAAAATCGCTCTTGCCGTGGCTTCATCAGGTATAGCTGCAACATTGCTACCAGGAGGTAAGACTGCTCACACTATGTTTAAAATACCAATTAATTTAGATCGCACGGAAAGTCCAACCTGTAGTATTTCAAGAAATAGCGACAAAGCTAAGGTATTGCGTGAGTGAAATTTAATCGTATGGGATGAATGTACGATGGCCCATCGAAAAGGAGTAGAAGCAGTAGACAGAACTCTAAGGGACATAAGACAAAATGATCGACCAATGGGCGGTATTACGGTTTTATTTTGTGGTGATTTCCGACAAACCTTACCGGTAATACCACGGGGAACCCGAGCTGATGAGATTAGGGCTTGCCTGAAAAGCTCTTATTTGTGGCGTGATATACAATCGGTGCATTTGACTATAAATATGCGAGTGAGAACTGGAGACAACGCAGATAATCGTGAATTTTCTGATACATTATTGAAGATTGGTGAAGGTACCTATCCACAACTACACCAAGGAAAACTTATTCTGACACCTGAGTTATGTTGTATAGTGCAATCCCAACAACATCTTATATCTTCGGTTTACGGTGACATAACAATTATATTAAATAGGGACAATTCTTGGCTTTGCGAAAGGTCCATTTTGACTCCTCGCAATGACCAGGCATCTGAAATTAATAATAAAATACTGTCTAATATACAGGGAGAAAGCAAAGTTTATAGTTCAATAAATAGAATGGTTGATGAACAAGAAGCCACTAATTACCCGATAGAATTTTTAAATTCTTTAAGTATGCCTGGACTACCTTCTCATATAATTTGTTTAAAAATTGGCATACCGATAATTCTGCTCCGAAATTTAAGACCACCTCAACTTTGCAATGGAACTCGGCTAAAAGTAACCCAGTTGCAACAAAATGTAATCGAGGCTCAAATTTTAACAGGTTGCGGTGCAGGAGAAACTGTCTTTATTCCCAGAATTCCCATAATACCAAATAATTTTCCATTCCAATTTAAAAGAACGCAATTCCCAGTATCGGTGTGCTATGCCATGACTATCAATAAAGCTCAAGGGCAGACTTTTCGTGTTGCTGGAGTAGATCTCGGTGTTAGCTGTTTCTCGCATGGTCAATTATACGTCGCTCTTTCCCGGGTTAGCAATTCTAGGAATCTTTACGTTCACGTGCCGGACGGGTCGACTCTTAACATAGTCTACCCAGAAGCTTTGCGCTGAAACATTTTAATTTGATCTAAAAATATTAGCAATATATTATCTTAATAAAAAACAAGGAGTTACACGCTGACCGAGTCGTGGGTATAGCGTGGGTATATTATAATATTCTGCGGTTACTTATATTTTTCAACAGTTTTGTGGATTGGCATATTATATTACTATTGCCCTTCTAAAATACGAAAGTGAATCTGCCTGTTACGTCAAAACTATGAGGGAGGACATCTGCTAATTTTTTTTCGAAAAACGACGGAAACGCGGACGAAGTCGCGGGCAAAAGCTAGTATATAATATAATAAAATATGTAGGTACGAAGTTTAAATTTAATGTTTTATAAATATTAAAGCGAAACGAAAATAAAATTTCAAAACTATTACTTTATAATTAAGAACACTTTAAAAAATTCTGGAGTGACTTGTGTAAAACTTTTTTATTTACCTTTTTTATACATAGGTCGAAACTCAAAATTTGTTATGTTGTTATTTAGTATATAGCATTTTAGAAATACCATACGACGTAATGTTCCCTAACTTATAATTCAATATGAAAATAAATGTATAATTAATTAAAACAAGTAATGTATATATATATATATATATATATATATATATATATATAAGCAGACCTTCGATAGCCAATCAGCACATGGAACAGATAAACAACGATTCTAAATTCAAAATTTTAATATACCATTCAGTTGCTCGTAAACGGGAAGTCATTGTGGAACATGCTATAGATTTATGTATCAGCATATCAACTAAATCTAAATGAATATGTCTGCTTTATGCGGTGGTATTTCATCTCTATATATGAAAATGATCTATTGGTTTGTATACGCCTCAAAAGCTCAAAAGATTACTTCACCATTTTTTGATAAAATTTTGACACGATATGTCACAACCTTTTGCAGATACGGTTTTTATCTATTGTAATAGATTCAATGCACATTTTCCTCTTACATGTGTCGTTGAAATGAAGAGTTTAAAAATAAAACGTATTTGCAATGCAGAACAACAATTTTGAAATTCTAACATTTGAACAGTTTTATGACAACTACTCGTATTTCTCACCCGTGCAATCAAAATGTGTCACTGCGAAGCGTAGTAAGGTACAGATAGTTTATAATAAAATATTTATAACTTCACATTAATTGAAATTGTTACGGTACCAAAGATTATAAGATTCAGAAAATTAATAACTTTTTTTAAAAAACATACTAGATATAATGATTAAAAAAACTTAAACAGTAACCTTGGAAATATTTCATAGGAGCCACTAAATTTATAGTAATATATCAGAAAAAAGTTATCAATTTTAGGGCGACCACAAAAAAAAAATTAAATTAAATGATATTATGATTTTTTGTCAGATATTAAAATGTATTTGGCCCCTTATAAAAACAAAACAAAACTCAGGAGAAAAACAAATTTCAGGATGCATATATTGTTCTTAAGAAAAACTTTGTATATCGTTCAAATGATAAAACGATAGATTGATAAGTCAAACATCACATTTTCATAATTATAGTAATAAGAAATTAATGATTTCACGTAACAAATATTTTAAACTACAATCACAAAAAAATGTATATAATCTGCGAATAACAAAAATAATTTTATTGTTTATGCTAAAATATTAGCGAGAAGAATTCAAGAAAGATCTGAAAGGCTGTTTTGGGAGGCCCAAGGAGGTTTTAGACCTGGAAGAGGGTGCACAGATCAGATCTTTTCGCTCTGCACGATTACGGAAAAGTTTTTGGCCCTAAACTAAAAGGTTTTCTGTGCTCTTGTGGATTTGGAACAAGTGTTTGACAGGGTTGTGAGAAAGAAATTATGGGAGATACAATGTGAGCGGACCCTTGCTACAGGCTGTAAAGTCTCTTTAAAGAGATCACTCAGCGTGTGTGCGAGTAGGAGCTGGCATGTCGCCCTGGTTTGACATCCAATCGGGTGTTAAACAAGGTCGCGCTATGTCAGCTTGGTTCTTCGATTTGTATTTGGATAGTTGTCTTCAAGATCTGAAAGACAGTGGCATGTGAGTGAAAGTAGGTGACCTTAAAGTCAATTGCTTACTATATGAAGATGATGCAGTCCTCATTTTATCATCAGAATGCGATTTGCAGGCATTGGTCACTGCTCTCAAAGATGGGTGTGAAAATAATGGTCTAAACCTGAATGCAAATAAGACGAAGGTTCTGATATCGGAAAGAAATTAAGAAATAACAAAGTGTAAGATCAACGTAAATAATCAACATAAGATAATAGAACAAGTGAAGGAAGTGGTATATTTGGGAAGTATGTTTAGCAGAGACGGAAAATATGAAATGGATGTGGAAAGGCGTATCGCTGCCAGTAACAGAGTTAACGATGCTTTGGCTGCATTGTTGAGACGGCGTATCGTCAGCATAACTGCACGTTTGGCTGTACATAATGCAGCCAAACGTAACACAGGTAACGCAGAAGAAGAATTTAAGAAAGATGAATGCTGTGGAGAAGCGATGTCTTCGAAGAATATGCGGAGTCAGTTTGGCTGACCGAATTTGCAATGAAGAGATCCACAGAGTGGCAGGTACTAGCGAAGATGTCACGGTGAGAATGACAACGAACGTGCTCAAGTAGTTTGGGCACATCGAACGGACGAGTTATGAAAGAATGGTGAAAGAGATTTGTGAAGGAAAAATAAGCGGTAAGAGAGACAGGGGGAGGTCTCAAGAGACCTTCGAAAACATGATCTATGATACTTGACGAAGGTCTTGTAAAAAGCATGAAGACCCCCCGTTGGACATGTATGAAGAGGTTGATGTCTGTGGCCGAGGCAAAAGAGGTATGCAGGGAACGTAGCGTTTGGCGCTCCGTCGACTCTGGCTATCCTGCAAGGAAATGACGTGAAGTTAAAATAAAATAAATAAATAAATAAAAATAATTGCCATGCCAACCGAATACAAGCAGAACTTTAATAGAATTGCGTGACTTCAGAACGATACTTTATATTTTAAAATATAGGCGCCATTATAAATATGAATCCTTTATTGTAGTTTTCAAAGTTTTTATATGTTTAAAGTTGAAAGCATCTATTTCTCAATAACATAAATCATACATATTAATAACAGCTGAAAACTATGGAAAAGTTACCAAAGCATATATCATACACGGAACATAAAATAAACTAAAATTTTAAGTTTTAGTTGAGTCAAATTATTATAACTAATAATCGGCTCTTTTGCAACTAGGAAAAAGGTAGTACAGTGTATATGCACAGAATAGTATAAGTGTACAGTAGACTTGGATATATTAAGAGCCCGTGAAATAGTAGACGAATAATACATTACCTAAAGAATAGTTGATTATTTAATTATATTCTCGATATTTTTATATTATGTTACATTATATGCAACAAAAGCTAATAGTAAATATTTTTTTTTATTTTATTGATGTAATAACAACGTTAGCAGAGGGTACAAACAATTGGACTATTCTCAATCAATGCTTTTATTATATGAAGACAATATACTTATATACTACTAAAATGTATGTGATCTTATATTGAGTAGTTAACAATCAATCGTAAATTTTGTAGCACTAATAAAAGATCATGAAATTTATTTCCACACAAAAAATATATAGTGAAAAGCTTTTAAATATTAATTATTAAAAACTCTTAGGATATCTATGAGACAATATAAAAACAAGAGATAACGTATGAACAATAAAGAAATAACGACACAATGACAAATCGTAAAATATTTGAACCATAAAAATTAATATATATCGCTTATCAAAGCTCACATTCGGATTCAATTTTATGACCAAGCAAGTGAGATTTAATGGTTCATTACACAAATACAGCTATGAGAATAAAATCGGTGCCACACGTCCGTATACGTCCGTATGGTAACCATAAAAATCACACAAAAATTTATTACGGCCATTATGTTGCACTCCGGGTACTTCCACTATGTTGTGGATAGTACTATGTTGTGAAAATATATTAAAAGAGTTTACTCTTAAAAAAAAATAGAAAATAATACTTTCATAAGACATATGATCTTCAATTATACATTTATATGAAACTTTTATCTCTATATACTCTTATAAAAATGTTCTATTGGTTTCAGTACGCCGCGAAAACTTAAAAATTACTGCAGCCATTCAGCTCAAATTTTAACACGATATACGATCATCCATTTCATAGATGGTTATAACAACTCTTATTTTATTTTATCGTATTTGTGTCTTGTTTTTTAATAATTCAATGCACGTTTCCATTTCACGAGGCGTTCAGATGAAGAGTTTGGAAATGTATTTGCAATGCTGGACAAGAATTTGAAATTTGAACATTTTGAATAATCATTTAATCTATTTCCTTTTATTTTTCTGTTTTCGAAACAGACGCACTAGCTTGCTAGCTAACGTAAATTAATTCTCACTGATGCAACCAGAATGTGCCAGGTAGGGTAAAGCTAGCAAGTTAATAATTTATAACTTGCTAATGAAAATAAAATTCAAACAAATTATTTTAAAGCGAATGATTTGTTAATTAAATATATAAGTTTAAATAAAACTCGGTTGGTTGTAAGTTTAATTTGTCAAAGGAAATAATATCGCACGAAAATTAAAACGATTTTGGTCAAATATTTTTTTTTGTTAAGTATCAGGAATGGTGTAGGGCAAAAAACTTTATTATTATTATTTTTTTTAGCGTCTGGAGCTCATCATGAGTACATACCGCATTCCAGGGGAGGAAGGCGGTGGTTATGTGAGACTCCTACTCACTAAATCAGACGGTTACCTTCACCGTCAAAATGGAACACCGCGGGAACACTTCCCAATACAACCCCGACAGACACCACGTAGAGGGCACCCCGCAACGAGAGGCCCATAGTTGAAAGGCTTGTTAGATCGCGGGGGAGGGGTCCCCTCCCCTCAATCCAAGCCCACCTTCAAAAGAGGGCCAAAGCCCTCTTCTAGCCAGGCCCGGTCCGGAACCCAAACATCCGGAGGAGTGTGGGTTCAACCCCAAAACGCCTGAGAACCTCATCCAGGCCCAGCGGCCCCGGCGGTGATCTTCCCGAAGAAAGACCACCGTTCAGGCCCCACATGAGCGCATAGTCTAGCACGACCCAGCGGGTTGGCAGAGGTGAACTACCAACGCACTGCTGCCGCGCGAGACAACCGCTCATAGAGGGGGACCGACCTCGAATCCGACAGGCCTCCACCGCCGAACAAGGTGGTCAACCGAGTCCAGCAAGAAATAGACATTAGTCGGAAACCCACCAAGACTAACGATCACCAAACAAGACCGTGTCGTCACGCTTCACGAAGGTTAATCCGGGCACCGACTGTTGCTTGGAGATGCTCCTTCCCGAACCGCTCCTTAGGGAGCGACTCGACAGGAAGAACCTCAAACCCTTTTCTGTACCCAAATTTCCGCAACCACGAGGCCACCCCAAGGTCAACTCTGCAATCAGAGAAGTACCCCGAATGACCGCGCGGCTGTCCTCCAAAAAACAGACCGCCGCGTACAATCCCCCCGCCAGCCATGAGCCAGACTCGGGCACCTCATGGCTGACCGCGCTTCACATTAGCAGATGGATAACGCGATCCCGAAAGACCGAATTAACCGTCCCCCAAGGAGCACCGGCCCAAACCGCTTCCAATCCCAGAAAGATAGAGTGGTTGGCAAAAGAGCAGATGGATCACTTATTGGTAAGTGGTACGGTCGTACATAGACTGCCACATAAATGAAAATCTATAAACTCATTACTACCTAACAGGGATTTCAAGAATGGAGGAAACCAAAACGAGATAAGTGTTTTGGTATCCCGATCTATCACTTTACACTAAAAATAACTATAATAGTTGATTTAAAATGTTATTTGTATGAGGGTGAACTGATTCGTATAAGAGTTGCAGTTCATCTTTAGTCCTTTGATTAAGAGTTATAAAATAATTTAAACTTTTAAAATGTATTTTTTGTAATCAAAGGAAGAAACACAACACAAGAAAAAAACTTATGATACAAGTATATTTAAATTTCATAAAATGTTGTTAGTCAACAAAGCTCTTTAAAAAATTACTAAATTAGAATTTAAATTATATTTTATCATTGTCGAAATAAAAACATATAGTAATAAATAAGAGGGAATCTCTAATGTAGACTTCATAAATGAGTGTTTATTAAATTATATTAAAAGTTACACTGAATTCTCTTTCTTGAGTATTTTATGAACATTATAGATCTCGTTTATCCGGAGAATTAAAGGAGTAAATTATTACTAATTAACTGTCACAGTTTCCGAAATTTGAATATTTTCCCTGATATCTGTACTTGATGATGCGTAAACTTGTGAACTTCAGCAAGGAGTCTGTGGTACAAGTCATAGGATTTACAGTATTTTTGTTAACACGAATAATAATAGAACATATTACAAAATGCTAATTGTTATTAATGTTATATATAAATAAGCACCTTTATTAAATATTATGGTGTTATGTGATATCGTCTCTGCGTACATAAGTAGTACTAAACAATAATTTGTTGAATACGTTTATTAAAAATAAGATCGGTTTTTGTATTTTAAAATCCTGCATTTTCCTTTAGTGCTAATATATGTTTTTATATGCTTGGATTTTTTATTTAGTATAAGAAATAATAGAACCTTATACTTACTTATAGATAAAATTATAGATGCCCTTTCTGAAATAAAAAAACGTGTGTGGTCCCGATATGCACCAAAAAAAAAAGATTTTAAATGTATATAATCGTAATAAATTGATTTTATCGAAATCGTACGAGATTTGTTATATTGTGAACAGATATGAAACTAACTAATTGAAACTTTAACATTTAAGTACCAAGTTTTATTAGACTTTTTAAAATTTTTATTAGTAGAAGCATCAAATTTGAAATAAAATTCAATTACTACTGAAATTTAAATTCACGGAATATATTTGTTATGAAATTGGTATAAAAAAAAAGATCACATTAACAATAACCTTATAATATTTGAAACTAAAATATTATAAAGTTATAAGATAACTAAATAAATGAACATTTATTTAGTTAACTACTAAATTCTCACTCATCGAACTAACTGCAATAATAATAACAACTTTTTTACTCCGACCTTTCATTGTTAGTGTAGTTTTTAAGTAATAAGGACTAGTTTTAATCTTTAGAGTGTAGCCTGAGTAAGGGCCGTCTCAACCGGGGTAACACTCTTACTTTTCACAGAATATCCGAAAATTCGAGATCTTTCACATTATTTCTCCATTTATCACAGAAGCATTAAAATAACAATATTTTCGCATTCCCTTATAACTTGCAAGTGTTAACTAACTTTAGAATTTGAATTACTTTCATTACAAGTAAGGGAACGATTCAGCTACACAGTGAACTCTCGTTGATTTGATTTCGTTAAGGAAATAATTTAATTTCGTAATGGACTTTTTACATGAATAATTTCCTAATGTAAAGGCAGGGGAAATAAAAGTCCCAAAAACGTGACTGATGAAGTCAATTTTATTTTTTATTTTATTATAATTTAACAATTATTGATACTTTAAATTAAACAAATATTAAAAATTCAGAGTACATAAAATACACCAATTATAGAACCAGATAGGCATTACATAATTCAATATACGTACAAGACACAATATTTGTTCTCATTAATCACTCGTCGCCCACAGACGTGATATTGAAGACGTTTGCAGGATTACGTACAGACGAACACAATATATTTAATTACGTATTTTACTTGTGGTGCTACTTAACAAATAGAGTATCATTAATTAAATTTTAATTAAAAAAATTAAATTGATATGTGTGTACACTACTTTTATTAAATTTGAAAAAAATGTTGCAAATTCATATAGCTTTTTTTGAATAATTGTAACCAAACTATTATGCGACATTATAATCCGAATATAAAGGTATTATTTCAACCAACTTGAATAATACGTTAAACTTTATATTTGAATTAAACAATTGCAATATCTTCTTAATTCAAGATGTCAAGATTATAAAAAATATGTATATATAATTTTAACACTCATATTGGGTATTTGAATTTTGAACTTATGTTTCTATTTTATATTTCTCTCAATGTTTTTTTATACAATCCGGACTATCTATCATAAAAAAATCAACATGAAAAAAACACCTGATTAATGTTCATAATGTAATTCCTATTTTTTGGTCTTCCGTCTAAATCGTCTTATTTATTATCACATTATTTTTAATGAAAAGGTTTATTTTAATTAATAAATAACTTCAGCTTATCTTTTCATTCAATGTGAAATAAGTCATTTTCGTTACATAAAACTTAATGAATCACATAACATAAGGATGGTGAAGAATATAATTTTTGTAACATTAATTTGATAACTAATATTTATTGAATCTGAATTAATAAAATTTAGTCAAAAAAGTATAAACC
Organism: Melinaea menophilus ssp. n. AW-2005; assembly: GCA_918358695.1. Classification (NCBI taxonomy): domain Eukaryota; kingdom Metazoa; phylum Arthropoda; class Insecta; order Lepidoptera; family Nymphalidae; genus Melinaea; species Melinaea menophilus. Next base: position 3,007,402 of record OU911049.1, read on the forward strand.
GGGTATGTCGGATAAAAATAAAGGTAGGTAGCGGTAGGTTCACAAAATGAAAAGAAAAACAAATTGCTTCGGCCACTATGTGTTCACATAAAATGTCTCTTTTTGATGTATATTGTATAATAGATAGTATAAGAATATTAATCAAATCTTTCGTCAATAAAAATGGCTACTAAGAGTCACATAAAGCACAATTTTGTCAGATAAAATGGTAAAACATGAAAGTGGTCTCCTAAAAAAATTGTATATTCCGAATTTGCATACAAACGATAGCTTGTACACGATTTCTGGCTTTAGATTTTCATAATAACTTTGATAATTTTACTACACTATTTCGCTTTTTTCCCGTTATGTAGTCCGAATTATGCAACATATTTTTGTAAGTAAAAAATTTAGATGTGTATTTAGTTTGTTATCCAAAAGGGTATAATGGCTACACTTAATGCCAGAAACCATTCTCAGCCAAGTAATCCAGTAAAAAAGGAATAGGAAGCAATCTGAGTTGTAAATAAATTTATAATAGATAGAAAAAACAACTTTGTGAAAAAAAACGGTTAAAATGTTATGTTTAAGGCATTTTAATTTTGTAAGGTAATGTAATGATATTTAAAGATAATTCAAAATCATAACTGCTAGATAACTTAGCACTTATAAAAAACATTGTGACAGAATGGTTAAGAGTAGTGCACTGTTTATTATTATTATATTCTTTGTTAATTTGTTTTAAAATATTATTGTTATTTGTAAATTAAATAAATTGAAGCAACATAATAAGATCATTTTTGCATAAAACACAGGTGTATACCTGACTTAGGGAGAGAGATTTCCATAATTTTCTTATTTTAAGTTTTTTTGTGACACTTAGAAAGACGAAACTATACGAGTATAGATTAGAAACTATATAGTATACATAGTTTTTTATGATTATTTTTTTGTGTCAAAATGAAATATTATGACGATTGCATATTATAATTAATTAAAGGTAGTTAATCCACCATAAATAAAAGATTCCACATTGAGTCCACACAATTCCCTCTCAAAATATAGACATGAAGTATTATATGGTATACATGAATGGTCTTTGTTCTATTAATAAAGCTTTTGTACGTTTCATTTGTTGCGGAAAATAAGTCTCTTGTTTGAAGAAAATATAGAATGTATTGAAAAAGTTACCAAAATGATATGTTGAATTAAATGTTATTTGAGGTTGCTTTAGATTATAATGACTATTATTTTGTTATTTTCTATTTTTCTTGTAATATTACAGATCATACACGTACATAATATCACAAGGTTATTTGTCTGGAAAACTTCGGTACCTCAAATAAGAGTGGCCATAATAGTAATTTATAGGCAATTTACTGAAGAAATACAGCCTGCTTTAATCTTTTCTGTTTTGCTAATGAAACAATTTTTAGGATAATGTTTGTGATAATTTAATATGAGTCATTTACTATTAATTTGTGCCATTTAGGATAAGGGTTTTATTATGATTTTTTTAAATTTTAAATATTACGGAGTTTAAGGACCTTGATAGACATTACTGACTATCTATCTAAAAAAGAAGTAAATAAATATATATAACAAATTCAAAATAATTTATATAAAATATACTCTATAAAATGTAACAAACTTTTCGTTAATAATTTATTTCTAATCTTATTGTCAGCTTTTTTCTGAACCCCGTGACAAGCGTTATTAAAATGTACTGTCCACACTATGAAACAATATAGTTTTATTGCGATATATTAAATGTATTAACCATTACTAGTTTTTGTTTATTTATTTTAAACTATTTACTAAAAAGTCACCATTTTACCAAGCAATTAACAAAATCGACGTTCGATAATCAATCAACGCTTTTAACATAGCATTTGTAAATTCTAATTCTAAATTAAAAACCAATGGAAGTTACTTGTAAAATGACTATATTGAACGCCAAAAAGATGAATACAGATTCATATGAAAGTTTTTGTTTCAACTTACATGTTATGTTTGTATAGATTAAGAAATTATGTAGCCTTGGTCCATTTGAAATAACTTTTAGAATTATTGAACAATTTTTCAAATAGGTAGAGTGGTTATTGAGATTCCTCAGCATATAAATAAACTTATAAATTACTAATCGCTATAAAAGGCAAAAGGTACGTACCTTAATGACTATATAAAATATATATTAAATTATTATATTATTTCCATTGCCTACCAAAAGATTGTATGTTTATAGAATGTATGTTAAATGCTGACAATACTCGTATAATGTATATGTTTTTTCTTCATCGAAATTAGATGAACAGAATTTACTTTACTTTAATCTTATTACTTGAAAATGTATCCCTTAATGAAAATAAATCAGATTGTAAATTTTGATCAAGTTAACAAGAGATAAGGAAATAGCGAATAGGCTTATATTGTTATATAATATTATTTATTTAAAAAACATAAAATAATTTTATATGAACTGATCATTTTCCTATTTATTTAAACATCAAAATAATGAATAATAATATTTTCTCAGACAGAAGCTTGAAGACTGAGCATTGTTATTTTTTAAAAATACTAACCTCCTTTGCAATGTATCAATTAAGCGGAGCGTTCTACTGGAGACTTTTTCACATTCTTTGTCATGAATAGGCTCGAAAACAACTTAACGGAGAATTAACACTTTTTGCAATGAAAAAGACATGCATTAGGTGATGGTTTTAATTTTTTTTTAAATGTCATGTTGAGGAATAACCGTCATGAAACTGATATCCCATTGAAGTCAATGGGAAACGATGAGTCATTACACTGGGCTCGCTTCGCTCAATATGCAAACGACACCCGAGATTTCGTGATCGCAGCGAGTCGAAATTGAGGGTCTGTTGGCGCCTTTAGTGTATTTAAAATACCAAAATTAGAAATAAAATAACGTTTATATCCTGTGCCTTGTAATACTTACGGGTCGCTAAAGTTCACAAATTTATCCGTCATTAAGTACAGATATCAACGAAAATATATAACTTTGGTAACAGGGACAATAAATCAGTTCAAATTTATCAGCTTCAAATTTACGCATAGTTTAACATACATCACGATAAAAAGGTACAAGTAAAACCTTTTAGTATTTTGTTAAAATATCCTTAATTTCCTTTTTCTTTTGATTTTATAACATGTCTGTTGTATCTTTTGATATTTTAACATCAAACTGGTTAAGAGACCATATGAAAAGTTCTCTGAAAGAAAAGCCTTTATTATTGGCTCCGTTTAATAAAACACTAATGAGGTAAATTAAATTCATATTTTTGAATAATTGCTACGCGTTAATTTTGTGATACATAACAACAGTTTATGGTATTTTTGTATTTATCTGTATATCACTTGGTTTATTTGATTGCATTATCACGTAATTATAACTTTATAGACATTGATGTAGTTATAGTTAAAAATGCATGATCAATATTTTCACATTAAAAACCTAATATATGTCATATTAGGTTTTTAATATTAATATTGATTATTTTCAATAAATCGAATTCCGAGTTTTTTATGAAATTTGGGGGTTTTAATTTTTAAGTCTCTACATAGAAATTTATTTAATGTTATAGGAGGGCAAACCAGCAAGCGGGTCACAGGTGCTACGTGATCACCGTCGCCCATGGTACGCCTTATGTGAAGGTAACCATATCGTATTATATTGCCGGTCAACTGGCGATCCTCGAGGTCCATTCTACACGTACATCCTGTAGGTGGTAGAGCCTAGCTGTAGTTATTTAACTGCCAATGCCAATGCCGATTGGCTAGGGTCACGTGCCACCGACTACGCGGGGAGATCTGTGTTTGACTTTGCTCTGGCAAATGGTCTGTCCCAACTGGTAAAGACGCACACTCGTCTACCAGTCGTGGACAACCATATGCCCTTTTGTTGGATCTTTTGCTGACTACACAGCCCGGAAAGTACCAGGTCACTGTCGAGGCTCACTTAGGGTCCTCTGATCACTGCTTGGTACGGAGTTTAGTGCCCATTGAACGTCCAGCTCACACAAGACTTGCGGCTCGACGCGTTTGGCACTACCAGTCAGCGGATTAGGATAGAATGCGGTTTCCTTCCAATGGTCCTAGTGACTGCGCTGCGGCTGTAGCTGATGTGATACTTCAGGGCATGGAACTATTTGTACCAAGCTCTGTGGTACCACTTGTTGGCAGAACGCGGCCTTGGTTTGATGCGCCTGTCAGGGCTACAGCAGCTGGCAAACGGCAGGCGTATCAAGCTTGGGCCAATGCGTTAGTCACTAAGGATCCGAACTCTAGAGTTCTGAAAAGGAAATATAATCGTGCCACCAGATTCATCAAACGGAAAATTGCTAGAGCAAAGTTCAAACATGTCGTCAAAATTGGGGATCAGCTGGCAAGCACACTTGCGCGGGATTCTGGCCGCTTTCCAAAGCCAATCTGGGAAACTTTTGTCAGCCATCCCTACCACCATTGCTGGGAAGGACTCTTTGGCCCACACGGCAAAAGAGAAAGCCGATCTCTTGGGCACTCTTTTTGCCTCAAACTCGACTTTGGACGACCAGGGGAAGGCACCGCCTATCATCCCGCGGTGTCAGAGCTCAATGCCGGCAATAGTTTTTCGGCAGAAAACTATTAGGCAGTCTCTATTTTCCTTGGACGTTCATAAGTCGAGTGGTCCGGATGGTATTTCTCCGTTGGTGCTACGAACGTGTGCCCCTGAGTTGACTCCAGTGCTAACGCGTCTATTTCAGTACTCCTACCTTAAACGCGTAGTCCCGGTCTCATGGAAGCGTGCCCTTGTCCATCCGATCCCTAAAAAAGGTGATATCTCGGTCCCAGCTAACTACAGACCTATCGCCATTATCTCTTTGCTCTCCAAAGTAATGGAGAGCATTATCAATAAACAGCTCCTAACCTACCTCGAGGATCACCAGTTGGTCAATGACCGGCAATATGGCTTTCGCCATGGTCGATCGGCTGGTGATCTTCTGTTATATCTTACGCACCGTTGGGCAGCTGTTATTGAAAGCAAGGATGAGGGTCTGGCAGTTAGTCTGGATATGGCGAAAGCCTTCGATCGTGTATGGCACAAGGGGCTTCTTTCTAAGCTACCTTCCTGTGGGCTTCCCGAGAGTTTATGCAAGTGGATCACCAGCTTCCTCACTGGGCGGAGCATACAGTTTGTTCTCGACGGCTTTGGCTCGGACCCCAAGGCCGTGAATGCTGGTGTACCCCAAGGCTGCGTGCTATCCCCAACTCTGTTCCTCCTGCACATCAATAATATGTTGAATATCTCCAACATACATTGTTAATCGGATGGCAGCACTGGGGATGCGGTATATTCCGGCCGTGCAGGTCTCTCTCGCGTAAATGTTGACGAGTGCCGAAAGAAACTTATGTCTTCTATAGAAACTTCCTTGGGGATGGTCTCTGAGTGGGGTAAACTGAACCACGTTTAATTCAATCCTCTTAAGACACAAGTTTGCGCGTTTAACACTAAGAAAACCCCATTTGTCGTATCACCGCTCTTCGAGAGCACTCCCCTCATTGCCTCGCCAAGTATCAGAATACTGGGTCTCGACATTTCGAGCGAATACCAGTTTCGTGGTCATCTGGAGAGCAAGGCCAAGTTGGTAATATCAAACCTGGCCAAAGACTTTCGCTCTACAAAGCGCAGGTCCGGCCACACATGGAGTACTGTTCTCAGCTCTGGTCCGGATCATCCCAATATCAGCATCTACCATTTGACCACGTACAACGGAGAGACGTTCGCATTGTCGGGAACCCAGTGGTTTGCGAATGGCTGGACTCTTTGGCATTGCGTAGAGATGTTGCACCTCTGTTCGTCTTCTCCGCATATACCACGGGGAGTGTTCCGATGAGCTATTCGATTAGATGCCTACCGCCGAATTTCATCACAGCACAGTGCGCCATCGACTCCTTTACCACCTGGATACGTGGCGATCCTTCACTGTGCGGTTTTCAAGGACTTTTTTGCTCGCTTGTGGTACGAACTCCCTTCGGCGGTATATCTAGATCGGTACGACATGGGTACCTTGAAGAAAGGCGTTTACTCCTATCTTCTGAGTGATTCTCCGGTTTCGGCTTGATGCATCGCTTTCATGTTTGAGGGGAGGGGGGAGGATATTTGGGCTTCCGAATTCTCTCACTCACCGACGGAAAATAACCAAATGAATTTGGTTACTACACGTCGATCTTCTGTGAGAGTGGTCCTATTCCGGTCAAACCAGCCCAATACCAGGTGCAGTCAAATAACTAGAGGAAGGCTCTATGGAATTTTCTCTTTTTCTTATTGTACTAATGTGGTATGAATAATATAAAAATAAATGTAGAAATAGCAAATATCAGACAGGCTTAAGAGCTATTCTAAAAAAACATAATCAAAAATGCACATTTCAAAATTTCATTTTTATTTTTGCCAAAAAGTAATGAAATGTTCAACGAAATAACGTGCAAATATTAAGAATTTTCACATAAAATACTCAAATCTAAAACAAAACATCCACTCCGTAATCAAGCTCTGAACTTTTTTAGTGAAACACCCTCTTAGGATTTTTTGCTTTAAAATGTAATTTATTATTCTCTGAAAACATTTAAATGAATGAACTTGAGACTTGAGGCTTCATTTTCTATACTAAAATCTTTTGTTATTTTAGTATATTCTAATATCTATGACGCTTAAAGTTTGTTCTATCATTTTAATGTAAAAATTCTACTCTCTGGAACTATTATTCCGATCGAAGTATTCGAATTTGATATCCCATTCATTGAGAAATGCCCTTCGAAAAAACGCAACAACTTTCAGGAGTAAAACAATTATTGTAATAAATTCGATGGATAATTTAAACTCCGAACGCCTTCATAATCATAAAATATATTAAGTATTTGGTTCGTGAAGATAGTTTATAGTCACGATAAGACTATAAACTAAAACCGTAGTTGTCTAAAAATTGTTACATAAATTTGATATAAATGATGATATTTACAAAAAGTGGACTTTAGAAAAAAACGCAACACCAGTTATCGACAGGTTCCTGTGTTCGAATTCTTAATGATTAATTATTTATGTTTAAAAGACTTTTATAAGAAAGTAAGACTATTATAAGATATATCGTATTCACATAAATAGAATAACGTTTATATGAATAATTTAACATGTCCTTAAAATTTTACCCTGTCATTAAGTAATTTGTATTGGTAAGTATAACAAAAAGTTTATTGTGTAAATACGTATGCGTATCTACACAATAACCTTCCTACTCTTGACATTAAATGTATTGACAAAATTAAGCTTAATAATAATGTTTTTCTTAGATTTAGATCGTGGTTCCTAAAATTTTACTAACAAGTTATATTTTAACTATCTCTAAATTTGGTAAACTATAATTTAAATAACGATATATGGATTATCTTTTCTCTCATAATATTTAAGCATAACATATTAATCATTACGTGTGAAGGTATTAAATGCAGATACAATATAATATTAAGCTGGCTAATAGTGGCTCTAATATTACAATAGCACAGTAATGTTATCTATAAATATTGAGGGATTATTTTAGACGTCTTTATGAGCTCGTGGATCATCAAAATCTTTTTTTTTTTTATTTCAATTGTCGTATATGTATAAAAGTACATTACATGTAGTTACTACATTTATGATGATACATCTACTGTATTTATTTGTATGATGTATTTTGATAAGATATTGTATTTTAATGAAACAGAAGCTTTTAAGATTGACGTCATCTTCACAAACTATTATTTGTTATATCTAGATTACTTAGCACCAATGGAGAAATGCCATCCGGCCCACTCGACTTATGAACGTCCAAGGAAAATAGAGACTGCTTAATAGTTTTCTGCCGAAAAACTATTTCCAGCATTGTCCGGCGGTGTCTTCCCCTGGTCGTCCAAAGTCGAGTTAGAGGCGAAAAGAGTGCTCAAGATATCGGCTTTCTCTTATGCCGTGTGGGCCAGAGAGTCATTCCCCATGTGCAACGGCGGTAGGGACGGCTGGCTATAGTTGCCCAGAGTGGCCTTTGAAAGCGGCCAGAATTTGCGCGTGCCAGGCGGGTACTTTGCCAGCTGATCCCCAATTTTGACGACATGTTTGAACTTTGCTCTAGCGATTTGCCGTTTGAAGAATCTGGAGGCCCGATTATATTTCCTCTTAAGAACTCTAGAGTTCGGATCCTCAGTGACTAACGCATTTGCCCAAGCTTGATAAGCCTGCCGTTTGCCAGCTGCTGCAGCCCTGACAGACGCATCAAACCAAGGCCGCGATCTGCCACCAACTGGTACCACAGAGCTTTGTACAAATAGTTCCATGCCCTGTAGTATCACATCAGCTACAGCCGCAGTGCAGTCACTAGGATCATCAGAAGAGAAACAAATCGGCCCCCATGGGTAGGATGCAAAAAAGGACCGCATTTCATCCCAATCCGCTGTCTTGTAGTGCCAAATACGTCGAGTCGCAGGTGTTGTGCGAGCCGACCATTAAATGGGCACTACACTCCATACCAGACATTGATCAGAGGACCCTAACGGAGCCTCGACAGTGACCTGGTACTTTCCGGGATGTGTAGTCAGCAGAAGATCCAACAAAGAGGGCATATGGTTGTCCACGTCCGGTAGACGAGTGTGCGTCTTGACCAATTGGGACAGACCATTTGCTAGAGCAAAGTCAAACATTGATCTCCCCGCTCAGTCGGTGGCACGTGATTCTAGGCAATCGGCATGGTGCGCATTGAAGTCTCCGAGGACTACGACTTCGGCGGAGGGAGTCTGTGAAAGCAGATCGTCAATCTTCGCCTGAACATGGCCCAAGAGTTGATCCGTTTCTGCATTACCACTATGGGACCTGTAGAGGCATGCGTAGACTCTGACATGGTAGTCCATGTCCACGCGTAGCCAGAGTATAGACAGGTCCCGACCTTCAAAAACCTGAAGGCGACGGTAGCAGATATCCTCCCTAACGAACACAGATACCCCGGCGTGTGGTATAAAATGGTGTTCTAGTTTATACTCGGGGTATGACAGGTACGCTGTGTCGCTAGGTTGAGATATCTGCGTCTCCGTCAGAAACAACAAGGCCGGCTGCGCCGCCTCTAGATGATAATGGACGGCGTTCAAGTTGGAATGAAGTCCCCGGATGTTGCAAAAGTCCACATTTAGAGTGGGTAGGGGTGCCGCTGCGTTGACTCGTCGTTTGCCCTCAAAAAACACAAAAGGCGATACTTTGCCCGCCCCAGATACGACGGGCAGCCCGAGCAAAATCCGAGAATCATTTCCCCGATTTTGCTCGGGGAGGGGGTCCCCGGCTTCATCAAAGCCGGTACCCTCCTGGGATATTTTTCATCTAGGCATCGCTTTCAGGTTTGGCGAGGGAGGGGGGGGGGGGGGGTTGGGCTTCCGGATTCTCTCACTCACCGACGGAACATAACCAAATGAATTTGGTTACTACACGTCGGTCTTCTGTGAGAGGCTGGTCCTTCTCCGGTCGAGCCAGCGCAATACGAGCTGCAGTCAGATAACTACATCTAGGCTCTACCACCTACAAAATCTATCTACGGTTAATCTTGATTTCAAAATCTATTTAAATAATTAAATTTTCTCCCTACTTTACCAACCACTACCACACCACACCAACCACAGAATAGTGACTTGTATAAATTATTTTGTATACACTATGCAGTAATACTAAGATGAAAGTATATATAACTTATAAAGGCCATTATAACTCCAAGTTTATACGACTTCGTGACTAGACGGTGACCGCCTTCAGCATACATGGTTCTATTGTTCTAGTTAACTTACTAATGGTATAATAAAAGCTGTTTTACGATTTACACGTTATGGAAAGTACGTCACGCAATTTTAGATAAAAATAAACATGTCACTCACATCTACACGCAACTTTCACAGTTAAATATAAAACAGAACAGTTGATTTAATAAATACAAGCTGCCTTTTCAACTTTGTTTCAAGTAATTTACCGTTACCCATTAGGAAGGTCTGTGAAATTTTTATTCTAAAAAGAAACAACTTTCCTCGAGCCTTTACAAATACACAATACAATTAAACGTCTGGAAAACCATGGTACTAAAATAAGAATGGCCATTATAAAAATATTGCTCCAGAATTACAGCCCTCTTTAGTGTTTTTTTTAATGATATTATTATTTTTTAAGGGCCGCTGGGATGTTGTAATTGTTTTGAGGTAATTTAAATTTGTTTCCTTATTATATTTGTTTACTAATCATTTCTTGTAGAAAATCCATATAAGATATACTAATATGAAAACCTTTATTGATTTGGGCAAAAATAAAAACATATTGAAATAGAAAATGTCAGCTTAGTAAATTTTTCATAACATTAACAAGTAATTTTTTTTTTAATATATTAGTTTTTGAAATAGGTATAGGAATTTGTTGGAACTATTTGAAAAAAATTTAACAATTCATTTCCCTCGTATCTTTGGAAAGAAAACCTTGTATATGTAATACGTCATAATAATTGTTATTTTCGTTATTTGTCTTTACGAGAGTTCCTTAAGAGCGAAAGCTACTTTTTATTATTTTTTTATTTTAATGTTTACCTTCCATTTTCTTATATTATCGCTGGTATTTGTGTTTAATATGCATTTATTACTTAGTGTATGTTTAATATTTTTAATAGATTAATGTTATTGTTAAACTTAAAATACCATAGGACTAGCTTGTTTTACAAAACAAAATAAATATATGAAGACAATAAAAAAGTGAATATCAGACATTGTTGTCATTTTCTGCTGAAATGAGTTGAGCTGCATAATTCTAATGGTGTTTGTAAGTCGGTCCACGAACTATTAAAGTTTTCTAACTAGTTATAGTTACAGTTATGTGAATGTTAACATTTTGGTTTGGTTAAGTGAATCCCAAATTTTCTAAATAATATGCCTTCTATTAAAAAGTAAAGAAGTTCGAAAAGTGATTTTAAAGAATTTTGTTAAGTCCCGTTATCGTGTTGAAGGTTTTGCAATAAAAATGGGTTATATAACGTAATCGGAGATTTTTGTCCCGAAGTTGAACTCCAAGAGGCGATCTATATGATTACTTTATAAATGATTTTCTACTAAACGCAAATTGAGTCACGACGCTTCAATACCTGATCTAAAGAATTTGCTAAAGCTATTTGTAACCTCGGACTACAATTAATACAGAAGTCTAATATCAATAATTAGCCCTTTCCCGCCACTCTGTTTGGGTTGACACGAAAAAGCGTTCGTAAGAACCAATTTTTATTAATTAGTCTATGAATTTTTGTAATCCCTGTGGAAAAAAATAATCTTTTGACACATGAAAGTATTTTTTTAAAGTGTTCCTGTAGTTTTAAAATTTATGTTTTTTTTATTTCTTGATTAATAAAATTGAATTGTTATTATAGTATTAATAGAATCTTCGAATTAAAGAAATGTTTTATTTAATCTTTGTTCATAAGCTTATGATAAGAATCGTAAAATGCTAATGCTTCAAATATACTTACAAAAAAATAATAATTGGGAAAAAACCTGTTATATTTATATTATTTCAAAATAAGAAGTCCTGTCCTTATTTACTACAGATTAAAATATGAATATCCTTATAGCATAAGATTTATTATTTATCAGACACAATTCCTTGGAAAATATCGGAGCATAGTTTATCGGTTAAACTAATCCTGAAAGGACTGAATATATCAATAAGGGTTTTACGGTACCATAGAATATTTATGAGGTTTCAAACCAATGCAGACATTAATGTGAATATATAAACATTTTTCTTATTTGATCAAATAAGAAATAAAAATCAAAACTATGTTTTTGATTTACTTATATAATAAAACAATAGGTCTTAGAAAAACATATAAAAGAGCCTATTGATATTAAAGGGAATCAAATTCTTTTATTTTAATAGCCCAATTTTTTTTTTTCAATTTTTATAATAAATTATTTTCGATCGACTGATAAAAAATCGTAAATAGTCAAAGGATTTGATTATGCAAATGACAGTATTATGAAAGCACACCTTACTAATCATATTGAAAATAGCATATATATCTGGCAGCTATATATATTTGTTTCTTTCTGTGGCTTTATACGATAATACGATGATGATGTCTTTATTTTTAATCTGTTAATCTGTCATATATCATTTATTTAGTCATGCACCCAGAAATATTGAGTTAATTCCCCAGAGTTAATTCACAAATTAACATTATTTTCTTACCAGAAAAAAAAATAGAGTACTAAGCAAATCAAAGAACTCGGAAAAGCGAATAGAAATATGTAGAAAGATACCAATAAATTTATAGGTCGATGAAAATAAACTGTAACATATCAAATACAATTGTTATTGTTGTTGACAGGTGAGTCAAACTTAATTACGTGTTTACTTAGAAATATAACACTAAATTATAATTAAATGACCCATATTTTTTTCCAATGAAATCTGTTTTGTTTGTTAACTTTCTGTGGATTTATTTATACATAATTCATCTGTTTTTGGGTCCATTTTGATCGTTCTAACGACCAGAAAAACTATATATTGAATATTTCATTTCAAATTTAAATATTGTTGACATTTTTGTGGTCTGGACATAGATTTGGGCACTCTTAAAATATTTATCGCCGGACACTGATCCATATGTAGTAAATAAAATATTAAACACATTGTATATTTTTTGTAAATATTATTAAACCTGCACGCTCGAAGACTTCCAAAGTACTTGACATGTTTTAGAGAAACATTGAAAAATACGGAAAGTGTTTGACAAATTAGTTGTAGGGTGCAATAAGTAGTTTAAGGGGTATTTAAATATTCAATCTTTAGCTAAATTCTAATTAGATATTTGTAATTCTTCTTTTAATTTATCATACCTTATAGTATTCCAAGACTTATTTCGTTTAATTTTACCCACGAGGCTGGTGTTCTGTTCAGTCAATAATAAAAGATTATAATTTTGTTATTAGTATGTAGTCCCTCATTGTATGTAACATTAAACTAACTAAAGTTCTCATATAGTATGTATGAGTCTTTGTATATCTTATTTCACTGTAGACCTTCACGCGTGGTAAGGTGTGGAGCTTAATCTACCACGCTGCTATACTGCAGGTCTGTGACTTCCATTATAACCTAAAAATACCTCTCACAGTATTTTTCTTATCCGACCAGATAAAAATACAATCTGTTATATCAGGAATCACACTGGGACCTAATAATGAACGTAAATAATACCAAACTATCGAACACGCTAGAAGTTTATAAAGCTTACTACTTAGCTACACAAATTGTAAATAAAAATCATGTCATTTATGTAATTCTAATATTATTATATAAGACTTAAGATTTTTGCTTTAGGTTATTGCTGTCTCGATATTTTTTTCCTTTAAAACTAAAAGTGAAAATTCCTCATCATTTATAGTCGATTGAATGTGGTTTTTATACAATTGAATTCTATTGATTCAACACATTAATATTATCTGAGAAAACAACATTTTAATTTCTGACTTGTTTTTAAAGTTTAAAATAAATGTTTCAGTTAATCTACATGAATAATCTCATGTAAAATAATAATAAAAAAATTAGTTGATTTATTGACGTTTGCTTTCCTTATTTATAAAGATGCTAAAAATATTATAAAATGTGGACACAAATTATACTAATACAATTTATTTTAGATTCTGACTTCATATTTTTAAATAAAAATAGTTTTAAGCGTATTTCTAAATATAATCTTTTTTATTTGTTTTATATATCTTATAGAACTTAGAAGCGATCATAACTAGTTATAACCTTATATGTGCTAAGATAATGGATAGCGCCCCAGAGATGACCGCTAATGAGCAAACTTGTGATAAACTGCCCAACTTGTAACACCTGGATTACAAAAATACGACCTTTGTTTTGATCTTTCTTATTATATTGGTTCACAAAAATATTAAATATTGCTAAATATTAGTCGCTTTTGTATTTAATACTAAGTAATACTTTTCGCTAATTAATTTTTATATATAGTAATTCAATACGAGTTACATGAAATATTATGTGTTCCAAAAAATCACTTTGCTTCAAATACTACAAAAAAAACACAAGTTTTTTTAAAATAAAATTATATTATTATTTCCGAAATGGCTGTAGAAGTATAATGTGAATACTCCTAAAATAAATTTAATTTATTAAATTAACGTAAAGCAGATTTAAGTGGAGACAAATCAACGTTTCATTAACAGTAGAAGACATTTGTAATCAAAAGCTTCACTAAGAAAAATGTATTATCAAGAAAAAACTTAACAAAGATAGGTAAAGTATTTACAACCGTGCTCTCGCTGAGAAAAATAACAATACATAAGTACGTTTGAACGCTTTGATATATAAAAATAATAGTAAATTAAAAAGATAAAAATTAAAAATATGTTTTTAATAATTGATTAATTACATAACACTGCTTTGTGAATAGTTTCTTAACATAGAGGCGCTGTTTGAAGTTTGATAAATATGCAATTAATATTTTGTTAAATTAACAAATGCGTTACTAAAAAAAAGTCTGGGTACAGAATTCTTTAAATGATAATTTGTTAATTGGGTAAAATATACAACGAATTAAAGAAAAATTAAGAGATTTGAAATTGTTAATAAACATTTAATTAAATTTACTCACAAGTATGAGTCTCGTAGAATATTTCACCTTTTAAATAAACATTTGGTCCTTCATATTAATGAACTAAATTTATATATTAACGTTGTAAAATATACATTATAATATTTAATGAATTAATAAGTCATGACGCTTAACTAACTTTAGAAACGGAATTTTATTAATTTTAATTTATACTAGTCATTAATATCGTGTTGTCTTGAGAGAGAGAAAATAATAAATAAGCTAGATTGACTTCACTATTAAAATATTGAAGGGATATAGTTTCTTAAGTGTATAATATTAAAAAAATACGTTTTTTTTTCATTAAACAGCTGCTTGGTATGTCTTGAAGCGTCTTTTTTCTGTATGCATGTTGGTCATTTTATGATAATTTTAAAAGTTTAAATAAATATGTATTGAAAAATAAAAATAGGAAATGATATTTGTATACTGTATAGTTTTTCAACGATGTACAAATCATATTTAACTCAAATAATTAACAAACTCAATACCTGAACCACACAATATCTGAGAGGCAAAGTGTCTTTATAACTGAGAAGAAGTGGCGTTGACTGCGGTTAGCTTTGTGTAACAACGGAATAACAATAAGTTTATATTACCTTTTATCACGACCTTATATTTATGAAATGTAAATGATTTCTTTTTACCTTGCCGGTCCGATGTTGATTAGGTTCAACCCTATTGCATCTAGTAGGAGTAGACTTGGTACCAGAAGGCGAGAGTACGATCGCCATTTCCTTTTTTAAATATAGTGCCTTGGGAAGGGTAATCCCTCTTAACTAATACATGGGAGTCGCGCTATAGCCTCAAGATGAGTGCATTAGCAATCCATTCTTTTCAATACAATCGATGAAAATATCTATATTAGGAATAAATAATATGGATAGCGTTAAAAATAGCAGATAGGCTGCTTTACCTGGCTCCTAACCTACCCACCATCATTTTGTTTCTGTAAAGTAGTTTTTTAGCGAAAAAAAAGTATGTGAGCTAATAATTTTTCTATGGTTATGGGTGAAGCTGAAGTGTTTGAAAAAAGGTCGATAGGACGATAGAAAAGGAATGAAGGTTCAATTATAAAACTCCAAAAGGAAACGAAATTGCTAAAACAGAAAAGATTTACCAAACATAATAGCACCCTTCTCCGAGCCCCAGGACATCGAAAATAGAATATAATTTAAAAATATAAAATTACTGCTTGAATTAAGGTAATTAAAAATACTATAGATTTTATATTCAGTTAATTAGTATTTAGCGCTTATTGCGGCAATAAAGCTAATTTAGGAAAGTGTAATTCTGTTCCACGGGAATTTATAATGAATAGTACTTTATTAATCTTAGGTGTAAAAAGTTTTGACATTTAAATTTGGTAACATTTCAGACATTTCCATTTACTATTTGAAAATAATTGAGATCCACTGAATCTCACAGTTACATTATATCCGTTGAAGTTAACAATAAAAAGAGCACTAGATTCAATACCATTCAATTCGATGTACTCTTTCTTTGTGTGGTATTTTATATTAATATTTGTATATTTTATCTGAATATAAGCTTACAAGGACTTTTTAAGTGAGTTAATTTTTTTAAGTTAAAAAGTTGATTCCTGTAAAAGTTTTATAAGTTAACTTTATGTTCAACTAATATAAATAAATCATGATAAGTTTTCGAAAAAAATAAAACAAATTTTAAATTAAGAAAATTTTGCTTTGAAAGATAATGTTGCTTGATGCTATCTTATTGTCTTACATAAGTTGGAGAATACTGAAAGTAACATTTGAAATACATTAGGAATATTAAGAGTAAAGTTTCATTAAGTTGAATGAATATTATGTCTTATACAAGAACAAAGGACTTTATTATTAAGGACGACATTTTAGAGGTGTGATAGTTTCCGAGCTCATTCATCCTTAGAATAAAAACTTAATACCAGTATTTTATTTTTAATAAAAAACTTTATTTCATGATAAAAAATAAGATATAATCATTATAATTATGTGTAAATATACTGCAACAAATAGATTATTAGATTATTACGGGTATGTTAAAATTCATCACAACAGATAAAGATTCCTTCCAAATTTCTTCCAAAGATGTAGAGAGTAGATCAGACCTGCCCGTGTTGAAAAATATGTCAAACTTTGTTTATTTAAAATTTTACTGTAGAATATTTACATACTAATATAAATAAAAACCATACCAAAGTTAAGTTTATCTATATAAAGATTTTGCC
Organism: Melinaea menophilus ssp. n. AW-2005; assembly: GCA_918358695.1. Lineage (NCBI taxonomy): Eukaryota > Metazoa > Arthropoda > Insecta > Lepidoptera > Nymphalidae > Melinaea > Melinaea menophilus. Next base: position 3,024,322 of record OU911049.1, read on the forward strand.
ACATAACTATTTTATTACATGTAAGCATATTTCATAGCAAAATTGTGGATGATTGAGTTGGATGAATTGGTGTTCCTTTCATGTCTACTCAAGACAAATTTAATTCTAAAATTTTTACCAATATGTTAATATTTTTATAACTTTTATATTATAGATTTTCATTGCCCATGTGATATGAAGCCACCTTTTAATATGAAGTTGTTTTGAATTGGCATAATCTCTTAATTCGTCTTATAATTTATAAGGCCATAATAAATAGGTTGTAACTTGTATTATATTAGTCAAGTAATGAAATTTTAAAAAATATAGCTTTAAAGTGTTTCATCATTTGCGATGAGTGAATTTTGTAATAAAGTTAGTGACATTAATAAGTCCCTGTGACGTCACAACGTTAATAATACGGCTGTTCTTAACCCCTCCATATTTAGGCATTCTAATGACTTATAATCTCAATTTGTATTAATTCTTAATTCCTGACTGATTTGTGTTCGAAATTTAACTATAAAAATTTTATCAAAAAATTACATTTTGGATAAGTATTACAAATTACAAAATAATTATCATCCAACAGTGTTACAAATATGGTTAACACATAAAATGTCAATGTAAAAAAAATTAAATAAATACTATTTTATATTTTATAAATGGTTGATTAATTTATTGTATTGTATACATTGTATTGAATTTTCAACTTCCAAGCCCTTTATTTCATCCTACTACTTCAAATCTCTGAAGAACTAGTTGATACAAAATAAAAACAAAAATCCTTTTCTATAATGAGTTATTTCTTTTAGTTTTATGATTAATAGTATTATTATGTTCAATAAACATGAAATATTGTTTTTTTAAATATTATTTTCATTAATTTTATCTGTTATGAAATTTTATGATGTTAAAAAAAAATTATGTATCATTATTATTGTTTAGTTATTATCTTACTAATTAGTTACTAGATAGTAAACTATATCCATTTCATATAGAGTTTAAAAAAATAATAATATTACCTCAATTTGGAATTTGATAACGTTGGGATAAATTAATAGCAGATTATTTATTTATTTTGTTTACCAAATAACCAGTGTTAGAAAATTGGTATAACGTGTACGGTTGTAGTGTGTTATCGCTAATTCTTTCTTTATATTGCCTTATCTCTGAAAATTATAACTGTATTAGATTAGAATACATTCACCTCGAAAATGTTTTTAAAAAGTAAAACATTTATAACTGCAACGCATTATATTTGATGTTACTGTATATATGAATTTGGATGAATATATATTAAATATGTTTATTTCTAAATTATCATATCTTCTATACTTATAATAAATCTGTAGAGAGGTCAATTCTGTACATGAAATATATTTACAAAATAAGTAGCAGGGGGTGATTAGTGTTCGATACTGATGCCAAAAATGCAGTTAAAAAAATTTTTGTCTGTCTGTCTGTCTGTCTGTCTGTTTGTATGTTATTTATAGAAAAAAAAACTACTCGACGGATTTTAACGAAACTTAGTACAATTATTCTTTATACTCCTGGGCAGGTAATAGTATACTTTTCATCACACTACAATGAATAGGAGCAGAGCAGTGAAAGGAAATGTTGAGAAAATGGGAGAAGTTGCTTGATTTTTTAAGCTTCCGTCGCGTGTGCAGCCTTAATGGTTAGAGCTACATAGAAACTATGTATAACGGAAATATTCTACATAAAAATACACGAAAAATATTCCAAGACAGCATATATCTACCTTTTATAGTTAACTCACAATAACACGCATAACTCTCGATAGCTTAGCAGTTCGGAGATTTCTTATTATATTTGTTTACTTTTACGTTTATAAAACCAATAATGCTCACCATCATTCCTAATTAAAAAAAAAATAAACATTAGCACCAATTCAATAAAAAAAGAATCATTGAAATCGGTATAGAAACACCAAACTTATACTTACTTACATGAAATACGCCAACAAGACATCGCGCGTGAATAGTGAATCAAGCTATAAGGATTATTTTTGCGTAACGGTTGCCGCGCTCGACGGGGCTCGCGGCGGCAGAGTATAAAAGGGGCGGGAGGCGAGCGCAAGCGTCATTCAATATTTGGCTGTTGATGCGTTCAGAGTGTCGAACTTTATTGACAGACAATAATTGTTATTTTATAAACCGTGCTTATCAGCGCGACTTTTTGTCTTTAAATAGTTTATTTTAATTTCTTTTGTTGTTATTTTCTAAATTAGTTTTAGTTTTGTTTAAATTCTTAACTATTAATAGTTCCTATTTTATTTCTTTTTAAGTAGATTTAGATTCGATTTTTAGATTAGATAATAGATAGATAGATTAGATTATTGTTAGATTTTTAGTTACTGATAGGTTAGTTTTGGGCATTTTATGTTTAGTTTTTTTTGTATTGAGTAGATAAAAGCGTAGGTAGGTACTTTTATTAATTATAGTATTCATAGGTATTTTTTATTTATTTTTAAGTGAAGTAGGTATAGGTAGATATTGCCTACTATCTACCTATACTGCACACGTGTTTTAGCTTTATTTTCATTTCTTTTTTTTTTGTACCTAAGTTGTAGGTAGGTAGGTACATATTTCTTAGTTTAATTCTATTAGAATATTAGGTATTTAAGTTTAAATAGGCACTTAGATTTATATTTTTTTATTATATAGCAGCTGTACTTAGAACATCTAAGGTTTTTTTTGTATTAGCATAGGTACTTTGATTAATTACAGTAGTTGTAGGTATTTCTTATTATTCATTTTTAAGTGAAGTAGGTAAGTGTAGATAGTATTGCACACGCATTAAGTATAGCTTTATTTTAATTTTTTATTCTTTTGTAATTTGTAGGTACCTACGTACATATTTATAATTCGATTAGAATATTATTTTAGTTTTAATAGGCACTTAGATTTATATTCTATTTATTATATACTTAGCTATAGTTAGGACCTCTGACGTAAGTTTTTTGTTGGGTAACTAAATAGAATTTAAGTTACCGTCGATTAAAAATAAAATAAACGATGCCACCTAAAAAACGACCATCTTTATCTCGAACTTCGAGTCAAGCTAGGAGAATGAGAATGACGCGTTCTCAAGAATCGGAAGAGGAAAGAGCACATCGGTTAAACTCTATGAGAGTTAGTGCCTCAACATCTCGAGCTAATGAAAGCTCTCCAGAAAGAGAGATGCGATTAGCAGCTGAAAGAGCGAGACGAGCTACAACACGGGCTTCTCAAAGCTCTTCTCAACGAGAGCTAAGGCGTTCCATTGACCGGGAACAACATGCGTTATCCCGAGAAGCTGAAACTGCTTTACAACGAGAATTGCGACTCACAGCTGACCGCGAACGGCATACATTATCTCGCGAGTCTGAAACCTTCACTGAGAGGGAATTACGGCTTACAGCTGACCGCGAACGTCATATTTTATCTCGCGAGTCCGAAACCTTCACTGAGAGGGAATTACGGCTTACAGCTGACCACGAACGTCATATTTTATCTCGCGAGTCCGAAACCTTCACTGAGAGGGAATTACGGCTTACAGCTGATCGCGAACGTCATATTTTGTCTCGAGAATCTGAAACTTTTACTCAATATCAAGACCGTTTGACAAATGATAGGGCGCACCATAACATGATTCGATCTCTTGAAGATGAACATGAGCATGAACAACGACTAGAGTCGGGACGCGATTATTACAATTCTTTGAGACAAGAACAATTGATTACTTTATCTAATGAAAGATTAAGAATTGAAAATATTCGGTCGCTTGAAACAGAAGAACAGCGAGAGGCCCGTCTTACTGCAGATAGATTTCGACATGGTCTTAATGACTTAGATATACACGTGGTAGATCAATCTACAAATTCGGTGGCGTGGTCCGATAAATATAAAAGTGGGTTTGCTTATAACCTCACAATTGATTACAGATCATCTTCTGAAATAGGCGATATGAACGTAGTATGTTCCTTTTGTAATGCTTCGAAGTGGAGGAAGGAGTCTGCTGGTTTCTGTTGTTCTGGAGGTAAAATAAATTTGCCTTCGTTCGAAGACCCACCGGAACCTTTAAAATCACTACTTTTAGGGGAACATTTGCAATCCAAACAGTTTTTAGATAATATTCGCACTTATAATAGTGCATTCCAAATGACATCCTTTGGTGCTAAACAAATCTCAGAAGGCCCTTTCATGCCTACTTTTAAGGTACAAGGTCAGGTTTACCATTTGATAGGGTCCCTTTTGCCTGAAGAACAACCTAAATTTCTTCAAATATATTTTGTATCCGATTACAACGAACAGTCGAATATAAGAAATCAATATTTTCCGAATTTAAATACTGAACTCATTTCACAACTTCAGAACATGTTACATCAGGTTAATTCGTACGTATGCAGTTTTAAATCGGCATTAGAAGCCCTTTCTCAAGATGGTAATAACAATTATAAAATTGTTATAAATGCCGATAAGCGTCCAACTCAGGAACACCCTGGGCGTCATAACGTTCCATCCACGAATGAAGTTGCTGTAGTACTGGTCGACCAGGAATGTGATAGGCGTGATATCGTTATACGTTCCAGAGACAATCGTTTGCAACGTATTTTCGAAACCCACAGGGCTTACGATAGTTTGCAATATCCTATGATATACTGTCAAGGGGAAGATGGTTATAATTTCGCTGTATACCAAACCGATCCGCGCACAGGCGCACCTAATTATAATAAAAAGGTGTCATGCCTTCAATTTTATTGTTACCACCTGCAAGTGAGACGGAATAGATTGGTATACTTTCAACGTTTTCGTGGCTTATTTAATCAGTTTATTGTTGACATGTACGCAAAAATTGAAACCGAAAGATTAGTTTATATACGATCTAATCAAAGGCAGCTGCGCGCTGAAGAATACGTGCACCTTCGCGATGCCATGCAGCAAGATAACGATACTGTGAATATGGGTCGTTTAGTTATTTTACCCTCTTCTTTTACTGGTGGTCCACGCTACATGCATGAACGTACTCAAGACGCTTTTTGTTACGTAAGAAAATATGGACGTCCCGACTTATTTGTTACTGTAACTACCAATCCCAAGTGGGATGAAATCACTCGGGAGCTTCTTGAGGGTCAGGCACCGCATGACCGTCATGATATTATTGCAAGAGTGTTTCATTTAAAATTAAAATCAATGATAGATCTTCTTACCAAAGATAACATTTTTGGAGAAGTATTGTGTTATATGTATAGTGTTGAGTGGCAAAAACGCGGCTTACCTCACGCACATATCTTGCTTTGGTTAAAAGATAAGGTTCGACCTAATGATGTAGACAGATTAATCAGTGCTGAAATTCCAGATCCGACTGCAGATCCCCTGTTATACGACATTGTTAAAACTCATATGATACATGGTCCATGTGGTGCATTTAACGCAAATGCTCCTTGCATGCAAGACGGTCGTTGCACTAAAAGGTATCCAAAAGCATTAGTGGATGAAACTGTAACAGGACATGATGGATACCCATTATATCGTCGCCGTTCAAGAGACAATGGTGGTTTTACTGTTGAAAAGCGAATGTCTGGACAACAGGTTACTTTAGATAATAGGTGGGTCGTTCCGTATTCGCCTGTATTGTCCAGAGCATTTCAAGCTCACATAAATGTAGAAATGTGTAATAGTGTAGAGTCAATTAAATATATTTGTAAGTACATTAACAAGGGCAGTGACCAAGCTACGTTTGCGTTAAGAAATGAACATGATGAAGTTACTAGATTTCAGTCAGGCAGATATATCAGCTCTTCAGAAGCTGTGTGGCGGATCTTAAGTTTTAATATTCACGAAAGATATCCACCTGTGACCCATCTGGATGTTCATCTGGAAGGCGGTCAACGTATATATTTTAACGCCGAAAATGTTACAGAACGATTAGAGAACCCTAGACAAACAACTTTATTGGCATTCTTTCGACTTTGCCAAACTGATAATTTCGCAAAGTCTCTTTTGTATGAAGAAGTTCCATCGTATTATACCTACGATAAACAACGAGGTGTCTTTAACCGTAGACGCCGAGGCAGGCCTGTAGATGGCGAGACAGGTATTTTCAAAGAACATGTTCTTGGTAGAGTGTATACTGTTCATCCTAACAACGCAGAGTGTTTTTATTTGAGATTATTATTACATACAGTGCGAGGACCAACATCATTTATAGATTTGAGAAAAGTAGACGATGTTGTTTATCCAACTTATCATGCAGCTTGCCAAGCGCGTCATTTGCTTGAAAATGATCAACATTGGGATGACGCTTTAGCAGAATCCTGTGTTAGTGATAATCCACGACGGTTACGCCATTTATTTGTAACATTACTCACATTTTGTAATTTATCTGATCCTGTCCAATTATGGGAAAAATATAAAGAAAAATTTGCAGAAGACTTTCTTCGGAATTTATCTCACAATAATGAAGGCGCAACTAATGATAATTTTCGAGATCTGGCTATAAATCAGTGCTTATTAGCTCTTCAGGAAGACTTAACAGCAGTAGGCGGTAAATCACTTTGTGAATATGGTTTGCCAACGCCAACCTCAGTCGGAGAGGTTACCAATAGGGAATATTCCGCAGAGATTGGTTACAACCCAATGGAACTGCTGGTAACATTAGAAAACGGTGTCCCAATGATGACTGCAGAACAACGCTTAGTCTATGATCGCGTGTGCGAGAGTGTGCAGAATAATTTAGGAACAATATGGTTTTTAGATGCACCTGGAGGAACTGGGAAAACTTTTTTGACTAAATTAATATTAGCTTATGTTCGAAATCAGCGTAAAATCGCTCTTGCCGTGGCTTCATCAGGTATAGCTGCAACATTGCTACGAGGAGGTAAGACTGCTCACACTATGTTTAAAATACCAATTAATTTAGATCGCACGGAAAGTCCAACCTGTAGTATTTCAAGAAATAGCGACAAAGCTAAGGTATTGCGTGAGTGTAATTTAATCGTATGGGATGAATGTACGATGGCCCATCGAAAAGGAGTAGAAGCAGTAGACAGAACTCTAAGGGACATAAGACAAAATGATCGACCAATGGGCGGTATTACGGTTTTATTTTGTGGTGATTTCCGACAAACCTTACCGGTAATACCACGGGGAACCCGAGCTGATGAGATTAGGGCTTGCCTGAAAAGCTCTTATTTGTGGCGTGATATACAATCGGTGCATTTGACTATAAATATGCGAGTGAGAACTGGAGACAACGCAGATAATCGTGAATTTTCTGATACATTATTGAAGATTGGTGAAGGTACCTATCCACAACTACACCAAGGAAAACTTATTCTGACACCTGAGTTATGTTGTATAGTGCAATCCCAACAACATCTTATATCTTCGGTTTACGGTGACATAACAATTATATTAAATAGGGACAATTCTTGGCTTTGCGAAAGGTCCATTTTGACTCCTCGCAATGACCAGGCATCTGAAATTAATAATAAAATACTGTCTAATATACAGGGAGAAAGCAAAGTTTATAGTTCAATAAATAGAATGGTTGATGAACAAGAAGCCACTAATTACCCGATAGAATTTTTAAATTCTTTAAGTATGCCTGGACTACCTTCTCATATAATTTGTTTAAAAATTGGCATACCGATAATTCTGCTCCGAAATTTAAGACCACCTCAACTTTGCAATGGAACTCGGCTAAAAGTAACCCAGTTGCAACAAAATGTAATCGAGGCTCAAATTTTAACAGGTTGCGGTGCAGGAGAAACTGTCTTTATTCCCAGAATTCCCATAATACCAAATAATTTTCCATTCCAATTTAAAAGAACGCAATTCCCAGTATCGGTGTGCTATGCCATGACTATCAATAAAGCTCAAGGGCAGACTTTTCGTGTTGCTGGAGTAGATCTCGGTGTTAGCTGTTTCTCGCATGGTCAATTATACGTCGCTCTTTCCCGGGTTAGCAATTCTAGGAATCTTTACGTTCACGTGCCGGACGGGTCGACTCTTAACATAGTCTACCCAGAAGCTTTGCGCTGAAACATTTTAATTTGATCTAAAAATATTAGCAATATATTATCTTAATAAAAAACAAGGAGTTACACGCTGACCGAGTCGTGGGTATAGCGTGGGTATATTATAATACTCTGCGGTTACTTATATTTTTCAACAGTTTTGTGGATTGGCATATTATATTACTATTGCCCTTCTAAAATACGAAAGTGAATCTGCCTGTTACGTCAAAACTATGAGGGAGGACATCTGCTAATTTTTTTTCGAAAAACGACGGAAACGCGGACGAAGTCGCGGGCAAAAGCTAGTCATAAATAAAGTTTGTAGTATTAGTGTAGTTGTATTCTTAAAATTATTTCATATCTTGACTTTTCTCTTATATTATTATTATAACTCCAAACATTAATGTATAAATAACAGAGTAACATCAAAACATTTTTTATCAGTAAACATGTTTCGAAAGAAATAACTTTACGACTTAAAGATTCTGATATCCGAAGTCCTGAGATGTAAAGTTAGAATTTCAGAGAGTTCACAAATCGTAACTTACCTAGCAAACTTAGTACTTACGCTATCTCATAACATGGATTTATATTCAACGCTTGCAAACAAAGCCAAAGTTAACAGGACTTTAAAAGGAATATTATAGTTACTTTTCAAATAGTTTTCAAATAGTTTTGGTAACTTACCTGAAGAAATTGCCTATGTCTTGCTAACACTACGTTAAATTATTTTTAAAAACACTATTCGTTCTACACATTTCTTTATTGGGAGAAACAATTTCACTTTTATGCCACATTAATGATTCCTATATATGTTTTTAGGATATTTTGTAATAAAAATACGCAATTTACATAATATATATAATACTTAAGTTACTTTTAATCTTGAATATTCATTTACTCCTACAGTTATATAAGTAAAGATTATGTGCTGGTATTGTCTGTTAAGACTTCCAACGCTATGACAACACAGATATTTAAATATACTCTTATTTTTATGAATTATCTTCTACTTATTTAAATCTCTAGGACAAATTAAACCAGTGTTAGGCCAAAAACTTCTTTATGCCCACATAACTAGACGTAGTAGGTATTTTAGGAATCAAAATTTAACTATTTCGTAGTAAGCCTAGTAAAAGTAGGACCCGTAGTAAAATAAGTGACCAGATTTTGTCAAAAATTTCGTAGTCCAGCAACATTTTTGCGATCTTTACATTGTTACGAAGTTTGCAATACATTACTACGCCTTCTTGGCGGAAACAAATCCTCAAATAACAATGTCGTAGAATACTCAAGTATTTCATTTAAGCACTAATTTAATACGTAAAGATACATTCAAATGATAAATACTGAATATTAATAAGATAATATCTACTTGTATATACTGGTCTATAACATTGAAAAGTAAAACTGAATACAAAATATTTTACTACATGTAACGAATTTTTTTTTTGCACACTTTTATTTTATTAGGATAATGTACATGTACTACATGCACAGTTTAAAATGATTACTTCTTAAATTACTCTCATCTTGGCTAATCTTCTCAAAGTATTTACCAGGAAAAACATTATATATTTCTCTTTAAATAGCAAGTTTCGTTCTTATATCGTTATAACTTTAGTAGATTGACGTTACATACTTCCAACAATGTTTCAAAAAAAAAAAAAAAACTTCTGTTACTTGCTAGATAAAAATGAAACAAAAAAATGTTACTCAACGTGGCAGTTAAAGAGAAAATTAAAAGACGACGATTCGCCATGAATTTTTATACGTCACTGTACTGTTGAAATATTTTTTGGATGTGAATTTGTACAATATTATTTATAAATATATTATAAAGTTTCGTTATTTATAGATAAAGTATAGTTATTCCTATAATATTTGTGATTTCTTACAGTTCTGTATGAAGTTCTGTATGTTATGAAATATATTAAAATTTATTTGATAAGTATTGAGCAATGTAAATATAAAACACTTTTTCAAACTTAGCTAAATGTATTTTAGCCCGGAATATATCTGCAGTATTTAAATGTAAATTGGGATATTCAAAACAGAGGTTTCCTAGCCGTAGGCAATGAATAAAATGGTTACAGTAACTATTGAATTATTTATAAATAGTATTTTTATAGGTGATATAAAGAAAGCTTTTCTGAGGGAAAAAATGTTAAATCAAGTATGAAGTATTATTTACGGATAAGACCCAAAGTATTTTCATCATCATGTATTTTCAAAAGTTATTTTTTATTTGTGATTATTTTTAAATTATTATCAAAATGTTTACCACTACTTCGTCATTGTTATATAGTAACGGTTAAACATATTAACATTGTCTGGAGCCCAAATAAAAGGATAAAAGTCTGTTTCAAATAAGAAGAACCCTTCTATGAAATAAGAAACCGATTAGTTATTAGGCCAAAATAAATAATAATTTTAAAAGAAGTATTATTGTAAATTTTGATATTTTTTTCTAATTTTCTTTTATTGATATGCTAAATAACATCCACATTAATAATCTGAATACAATCGTTTGATTATACAGCATTTAACAAATAAAAAATAGGTTATTAACTGATATATATCATTAAAAGAAACACGAGAAAGTGTCAACAAATTGAATAGCAAGGTCTTAGCGTTCTATAAGTTATTCTCAATTAATGTTTTGAACATGTAATGACTTGCAGGGAACACCTCTTTAATATGTGAATGGTAAATGGTTGATAAATGGTAAAATGTTATAATAATTTAAGTAATAATTAATTCTTCATTTTTAAAAAAAAATAGTACTTGGCGAAAACTGACCCAAAATTATATCAAAGAAATTTCTTTTCAAGTTATGCGAATATATATTTTTAAATTAAAATTTACAAATATAAAAAAAAACCTAAGTAGCCTATTTTTCTTATCTCTTAAATTTATTATCACTCTTATATTCCTTTAATCAGTTAGCTAAATCGGAAATTGTTGCACTAGTTTCAAACCCTAGTTTTTATATATGACATTTCAAAATGGCGAAGCTGCGCTGTGAATTTCACTGCCTGTGTGAAGATATGAACAGTCTTCAAAGGTTCTTTTTGATCTTTATACTTATTACTTATTTCTTTTTTAATTTCAATAGTTTTACGAAAAATTTATCACGTTCGTAATAAAAAAACTTTTCTCTAGCTTAACAAGCCGCTAACGATTGGAACGTGTTTCATCTTTGCTGAGCCATTACTGTCCAGATTTTTAATAAGTTCAATATATCCTTATATTTACATTTTTGCGAAGTTTATTTTCAAACAAAATAAATAGTACTTAATAAGAACATACACATTCGGCGGTATTTCCACATGGGTACAACATGGGTACCTTCGAAAAAGGCATTTATTCTCACCTCCAAGGCCGGCAACACTCATGTGAATTCTAGGATGTTGCAAGAGTTTATGGGCGGCGGTGGTCACACATCAACGATAACCCGCAAGTTCGTTTGCTCTCCTCTGAAATAAAAATAATAATGATAATCCAAAAAATATTAAAACTGTTCAAGTGACGTAAGAAGCAGTAATAAATATTTTCCACTACCAGTCAAAATGATCTATAACATCAAAAGATCGCTTTCACTTTAGAGCTACTTATCAAATAATAATCATAACCAAATTGTATTCGATCGAATCTTATTACATATCTACTGAAACATCCTATAAAAACAAAAAATATTTGAAATTTACCAAATTATTTTGCCATCAAATAAAATTACAACGTTTTTACGCTTGTTGAAGGAGATTTTTATAAACATGTATATTATATATCTCTTTCATTATGTAAAAACATAGTTAAACAGTTAAAAAAATTGTTAAAAAACATAGTTAAGTTAGAAGATAACTAGATTATATTAAGAATAAGAACGGAACAGTTGTGTTTCTTAATACTGTGAAATCAGTTTTAAACACCATGAGTTTCTCATAAAGTGTTAACTAATGCAAATTAGAATTGACTTTGAGTCCTTGAGATATTTATTATTTATTATTGTTTAATACTTTTATTGCACAAATTTATATAGTAAGGAAATAAATATGAACAAAAGGCGTGCTTAATGCTAAAAATACATTCTCTACCACCTACTACTACTACTACCTTAGGATGTACTAGAGAGGGGGTATGTGGTTGTGCAACAACAGAAATATATATATAGACTTTATATATTGTGTATGTAGATTTAACTGTTGCATTGGTTAAAAAAAAGCTCTTTAACTTGACGTTTGATAACGTCACGTAAACATGTTTTTCTAATGGATTCAGGTAATAAATTCCAAAGTCGAACTGCAGTTACAGCGAACAAGTTGGATAAGAAACCAAATCAATGAAGAGGAATACAAAGCACTAAATTGCTAGAAGAATTCAGAGTTCTGGCATGTATATTAGATAAAAAGAGAAAATTTATATTTAAAAAAAGCTGGAGTACAAGGAGTAAACAGGAGGGAATAAAATGGAATAAAAGGCACAGAATTCTAAAATGTGTTCATTTACGTATATTACGTAGCCATTTTATTTGGGACCTAAAGCTGGAGACGTGATCGAAGTTAGGTAGACCGAAAATGAATTTAATGCAAAAAATTAAGAATACGGTCAAGTTTCTCAATAAATATTTCATCCAAATGGCGTACATCAATAGTCACGATGGCAAAAATGCATAGTCACTAATGGGTAATAATAATAATGAAATGTAATATAGAAATAAATGGAAAAAAGTTTTTTTAGAAGCAATAACTAGTGCAAGGTACTATAATATTTACGTAAATTGACATAATAACTCTATAATCGGATCGTGCCAAAAATACCTCCAAAATTGTTTACTTGGGAAGAGAATGGTATTACATAGTTGTCAAAAATCAGTAAAAAAAAATAATAAAATGAAAAATCAATTGCTGTTTATTGAAGGCTGTAAGGCTTTGTACCTTTGCCTGTATATTAGAGAACTGATTTAAAAAAACAGACCACCGTGTACGCTGTCATAAACTTATTGCAGTACTTAACAAAAAAAATGTACCTACATAGTGTTAAACAACGAAGAATAATGGAGGAATATGTTTAAGAAAATACATTATGCAATTATTAAAATGGGTAAACCAAAAGATTACTTGTGTAATTTAACAGAAATCATAATATAGGTATAGTAAATAAAATAGTGATAAACATAAATGAAAAAGCAATTCAAATTTTAGTAATTTAAATAAAAGAAAACAACATTAAATCACATTATGTTTCAGAATAGAAGTAAAAGAAAATAAAACACAAACTAAACTTTTTTCACCACCTGCTTACAGCTTACCGATCAAGTGTTTAATCTTGTTTCTGAGGCGGGAGTAACCTTTGGCTGTTATGGAGCTGAAATATCTTTCCTAAGTTGAATCGCGTTAGTTATTGAAACAAAAGTAAGCAGATCTCATGTAGATTTATTTTTGAAATCATCAAGGTGTGATGAATCGGCAATGCGCAGCTTTTCATTATCTAGCAGCTTAATAAATACGACATCATTGCGCTTCCAACTAATATTAATACCAAAATGTTTCTTGTGAATAGATCTTGGCGGCGTTTATTTAAAAGATCGATAATACAATGGGATATGCTTTTAGAACCCTTTTATGTTTATATATAAAGTCCCTGACATTAATATCATTGAACCGCACGAGAGTAGAAAGGGGTCGTTTATCTGATCTTGCCTCGAGTCTATGACAGTGCTGGATAGCTGATGATTGGACATCTGTTGCCTCATGAGCACTTAAACTCTGCTCAGTGTTGTGGAAATCAAGTGTTGACTGTAATTTTTTTCGATGTAACTAAACAATAGGACACTTCTTCGAGTTTGATTGTCAACGTTATCGATTTGAATGTCAGCGTTATGTATGAGAGCTTGAAGCAAATTAAGAATATTTAAAATCACTAAAATCACTTTGCAGCTTTTCAAGATTGGGCTTTCCCACATCAGAAGACGACGATGATGACTTTAGTTTTTCTTCAAATTTATTCATCCGTTTCCCAAGTGTAACGGCAATGTTTTTGTGTATCTCCAAAAGATCTTGAATTTTTGCCATCATTTTGAAGGAAGTAATGTAGTGTCGGTGTAGTATTAGATATATAGAAGCGTAATGCCAGCAAGTTAGTTAGCCAGATTTATTTTATACACAACACATAAAAAAATATTATTGAAAAGTAATATTCGTAATTTTTGAGTAAAGAATTTAACACTTTTTACTTGTATAACCGTGCAGGTGCCGGGCCCATCGCGTTGCAAGGAGGGGAGTGCAAAAATGCCTGGGACTTACGTACCTACTAAACCCGTTTTTGAAAAACATTCTATAAATGAACCGATGATAGTTCTAGAAGGGCCGAGATCTTTAAGTAAGTTGTAGAGAAAACAAAACATCAACGTTAACAACCAAAAATGATTTTGTATTACTTTTCATAAGTTTCCATCACAAGAGTCCCATCAAGAGACGCGTCTAAGATGGAATAAGGCTTTGGTTCCGATTTTTTTAAACGAAACTGCATTCACGAACTCTACCGATCATTTGGTGGTTGTTATACCCTCGCTCTTGCTACTCAAAGACTAACCGCTTCTCGTATGATTTCCAATACTTCATCGTGGCGACGTGAGTATTTACTTTCTTGTCTTATCCGAAAATTATGAAATACTTTTAAGATATATTAAATAATGATTGATTTTGTTAAAGTGTGGGTAAAATTAAAACCATATTTTTAGACTCGGAAGACAAGAACTGTAATTAAATATAGTGTGTAAAATTTTAAAGTAAATTGGAAAATTTTAAAATAATATTTGTCGTATAAATAGTATGTCATATAGTTATTGTGAATCATACACATTAACACAAAAGGTAATATACCTACGAGTAAGAATAATTATCATATACAATCTTTTGAGCTTAGGTTGAAAATAAATTATCACTAATATTTAAGTATTATAATTCTTTTATATCGAAGTCAGAGCTTAAACTATATTAAATAAATCACTTATAGAAAAATATAAAATTATGAACATATATTGAAAACGTGTTGTAGCTTATTAGTAATTTAAATGTCATGAAATATTTGAAATTGCTAATATTTCTAGCAATACCGTAAATCGCAAGTTCTAACAGTAACTCAGGACATGGCCCATAAAGTTATCTAACGGACGGAAAATCTAGATCTACGTCTAAAATGAAGTCGTATTTATGTACTAGCTTTTGCCCGCGACTTCGTCCGCGTTTCCGTCGTTTTTCGAAAAAAAATTAGCAGATGTCCTCCCTCATAGTTTTGACGTAACAGGCAGATTCACTTTCGTATTTTAGAAGGGCAATAGTAATATAATATGCCAATCCACAAAACTGTTGAAAAATATAAGTAACCGCAGAATATTATAATATACCCACGCTATACCCACGACTCGGTCAGCGTGTAACTCCTTGTTTTTTATTAAGATAATATATTGCTAATATTTTTAGATCAAATTAAAATGTTTCAGCGCAAAGCTTCTGGGTAGACTATGTTAAGAGTCGACCCGTCCGGCACGTGAACGTAAAGATTCCTAGAATTGCTAACCCGGGAAAGAGCGACGTATAATTGACCATGCGAGAAACAGCTAACACCGAGATCTACTCCAGCAACACGAAAAGTCTGCCCTTGAGCTTTATTGATAGTCATGGCATAGCACACCGATACTGGGAATTGCGTTCTTTTAAATTGGAATGGAAAATTATTTGGTATTATGGGAATTCTGGGAATAAAGACAGTTTCTCCTGCACCGCAACCTGTTAAAATTTGAGCCTCGATTACATTTTGTTGCAACTGGGTACTTTTAGCCGAGTTCCATTGCAAAGTTGAGGTGGTCTTAAATTTCGGAGCAGAATTATCGGTATGCCAATTTTTAAACAAATTATATGAGAAGGTAGTCCAGGCATACTTAAAGAATTTAAAAATTCTATCGGGTAATTAGTGGCTTCTTGTTCATCAACCATTCTATTTATTGAACTATAAACTTTGCTTTCTCCCTGTATATTAGACAGTATTTTATTATTAATTTCAGATGCCTGGTCATTGCGAGGAGTCAAAATGGACCTTTCGCAAAGCCAAGAATTGTCCCTATTTAATATAATTGTTATGTCACCGTAAACCGAAGATATAAGATGTTGTTGGGATTGCACTATACAACATAACTCAGGTGTCAGAATAAGTTTTCCTTGGTGTAGTTGTGGATAGGTACCTTCACCAATCTTCAATAATGTATCAGAAAATTCACGATTATCTGCGTTGTCTCCAGTTCTCACTCGCATATTTATAGTCAAATGCACCGATTGTATATCACGCCACAAATAAGAGCTTTTCAGGCAAGCCCTAATCTCATCAGCTCGGGTTCCCCGTGGTATTACCGGTAAGGTTTGTCGGAAATCACCACAAAATAAAACCGTAATACCGCCCATTGGTCGATCATTTTGTCTTATGTCCCTTAGAGTTCTGTCTACTGCTTCTACTCCTTTTCGATGGGCCATCGTACATTCATCCCATACGATTAAATTACACTCACGCAATACCTTAGCTTTGTCGCTATTTCTTGAAATACTACAGGTTGGACTTTCCGTGCGATCTAAATTAATTGGTATTTTAAACATAGTGTGAGCAGTCTTACCTCCTGGTAGCAATGTTGCAGCTATACCTAATGAAGCCACGGCAAGAGCGATTTTACGCTGATTTCGAACATAAGCTAATATTAATTTAGTCAAAAAAGTTTTCCCAGTTCCTCCAGGTGCATCTAAAAACCATATTGTTCCTAAATTATTCTGCACACTCTCGCACACGCGATCATAGACTAAGCGTTGTTCTGCAGTCATCATTGGGACACCGTTTTCTAATGTTACCAGCAGTTCCATTGGGTTGTAACCAATCTCTGCGGAATATTCCCTATTGGTAACCTCTCCGACTGAGGTTGGCGTTGGCAAACCATATTCACAAAGTGATTTACCGCCTACTGCTGTTAAGTCTTCCTGAAGAGCTAATAAGCACTGATTTATAGCCAGATCTCGAAAATTATCATTAGTTGCGCCTTCATTATTGTGAGATAAATTCCGAAGAAAGTCTTCTGCAAATTTTTCTTTATATTTTTCCCATAATTGGACAGGATCAGATAAATTACAAAATGTGAGTAATGTTACAAATAAATGGCGTAACCGTCGTGGATTATCACTAACACAGGATTCTGCTAAAGCGTCATCCCAATGTTGATCATTTTCAAGCAAATGACGCGCTTGGCAAGCTGCATGATAAGTTGGATAAACAACATCGTCTACTTTTCTCAAATCTATAAATGATGTTGTTCCTCGCACTGTATGTAATAATAATCTCAAATAAAAACACTCTGCGTTGTTAGGATGAACAGTATACACTCTACCAAGAACATGTTCTTTGAAAATACCTGTCTCGCCATCTACAGGCCTGCCTCGGCGTCTACGGTTAAAGACACCTCGTTGTTTATCGTAGGTATAATACGATGGAACTTCTTCATACAAAAGAGACTGCGAAATTATCAGTTTGGCAAAGTCGAAAGAATGCCAATAAAGTTGTTTGTCTAGGGTTCTCTAATCGTTCTGTAACATTTTCGGCGTTAAAATATATACGTTGACCGCCTTCCAGATGAACATCCAGATGGGTCACAGGTGGATATCTTTCGTGAATATTAAAACTTAAGATCCGCCACACAGCTTCTGAAGAGCTGATATATCTGCCTGACTGAAATCTAGTAACTTCATCATGTTCATTTCTTAACGCAAACGTAGCTTGGTCACTGCCCTTGTTAATGTACTTACAAATATATTTAATTGACTCTACACTATTACACATTTCTACATTTATGTGAGCTTGAAATGCTCTGGACAATACAGGCGAATACGGAACGACCCACCTATTATCTAAAGTAACCTGTTGTCCAGACATTCGCTTTTCAACAGTAAAACCACCATTGTCTCTTGAACGGCGACGATATAATGGGTATCCATCATGTCCTGTTACAGTTTCATCCACTAATGCTTTTGGATACCTTTTAGTGCAACGACCGTCTTGCATGCAAGGAGCATTTGCGTTAAATGCACCACATGGACCATGTATCATATGAGTTTTAACAATGTCGTATAACAGGGGATCTGCAGTCGGATCTGGAATTTCAGCACTGATTAATCTGTCTACATCATTAGGTCGAACCTTATCTTTTAACCAAAGCAAGATATGTGCGTGAGGTAAGCCGCGTTTTTGCCACTCAACACTATACATATAACACAATACTTCTCCAAAAATGTTATCTTTGGTAAGAAGATCTATCATTGATTTTAATTTTAAATGAAACACTCTTGCAATAATATCATGACGGTCATGCGGTGCCTGACCCTCAAGAAGCTCCCGAGTGATTTCATCCCACTTGGGATTGGTAGTTACAGTAACAAATAAGTCGGGACGTCCATATTTTCTTACGTAACAAAAAGCGTCTTGAGTACGTTCATGCATGTAGCGTGGACCACCAGTAAAAGAAGAGGGTAAAATAACTAAACGACCCATATTCACAGTATCGTTATCTTGCTGCATGGCATCGCGAAGGTGCACGTATTCTTCAGCGCGCAGCTGCCTTTGATTAGATCGTATATAAACTAATCTTTCGGTTTCAATTTTTGCGTACATGTCAACAATAAACTGATTAAATAAGCCACGAAAACGTTGAAAGTATACCAATCTATTCCGTCTCACTTGCAGGTGGTAACAATAAAATTGAAGGCATGACACCTTTTTATTATAATTAGGTGCGCCTGTGCGCGGATCGGTTTGGTATACAGCGAAATTATAACCATCTTCCCCTCGACAGTATATCATAGGATATTGCAAACTGTCGTAAGCCCTGTGGGTTTCGAAAATACGTTGCAAACGATTGTCTCTGGAACGTATAACGATATCACGCCTATCACATTCCTGGTCGACCAGTACTACAGCAACTTCATTCGTGGATGGAACGTTATGACGCCCAGGGTGTTCCTGAGTTGGACGCTTATCGGCATTTATAACAATTTTATAATTGTTATTACCATCTTGAGAAAGGGCTTCTAATGCCGATTTAAAACTGCATACGTACGAATTAACCTGATGTAACATGTTCTGAAGTTGTGAAATGAGTTCAGTATTTAAATTCGGAAAATATTGATTTCTTATATTCGACTGTTCGTTGTAATCGGATACAAAATATATTTGAAGAAATTTAGGTTGTTCTTCAGGCAAAAGGGACCCTATCAAATGGTAAACCTGACCTTGTACCTTAAAAGTAGGCATGAAAGGGCCTTCTGAGATTTGTTTAGCACCAAAGGATGTCATTTGGAATGCACTATTATAAGTGCGAATATTATCTAAAAACTGTTTGGATTGCAAATGTTCCCCTAAAAGTAGTGATTTTAAAGGTTCCGGTGGGTCTTCGAACGAAGGCAAATTTATTTTACCTCCAGAACAACAGAAACCAGCAGACTCCTTCCTCCACTTCGAAGCATTACAAAAGGAACATACTACGTTCATATCGCCTATTTCAGAAGATGATCTGTAATCAATTGTGAGGTTATAAGCAAACCCACTTTTATATTTATCGGACCACGCCACCGAATTTGTAGATTGATCTACCACGTGTATATCTAAGTCATTAAGACCATGTCGAAATCTATCTGCAGTAAGACGGGCCTCTCGCTGTTCTTCTGTTTCAAGCGACCGAATATTTTCAATTCTTAATCTTTCATTAGATAAAGTAATCAATTGTTCTTGTCTCAAAGAATTGTAATAATCGCGTCCCGACTCTAGTCGTTGTTCATGCTCATGTTCATCTTCAAGAGATCGAATCATGTTATGGTGCGCCCTATCATTTGTCAAACGGTCTTGATATTGAGTAAAAGTTTCAGATTCTCGAGACAAAATATGACGTTCGCGATCAGCTGTAAGCCGTAATTCCCTCTCAGTGAAGGTTTCGGACTCGCGAGATAAAATATGACGTTCGTGGTCAGCTGTAAGCCGTAATTCCCTCTCAGTGAAGGTTTCGGACTCGCGAGATAAAATATGACGTTCGCGGTCAGCTGTAAGCCGTAATTCCCTCTCAGTGAAGGTTTCAGACTCGCGAGATAATGTATGCCGTTCGCGGTCAGCTGTGAGTCGCAATTCTCGTTGTAAAGCAGTTTCAGCTTCTCGGGATAACGCATGTTGTTCCCGGTCAATGGAACGCCTTAGCTCTCGTTGAGAAGAGCTTTGAGAAGCCCGTGTTGTAGCTCGTCTCGCTCTTTCAGCTGCTAATCGCATCTCTCTTTCTGGAGAGCTTTCATTAGCTCGAGATGTTGAGGCACTAACTCTCATAGAGTTTAACCGATGTGCTCTTTCCTCTTCCGATTCTTGAGAACGCGTCATTCTCATTCTCCTAGCTTGACTCGAAGTTCGAGATAAAGATGGTCGTTTTTTAGGTGGCATCGTTTATTTTATTTTTAATCGACGGTAACTTAAATTCTATTTAGTTACCCAACAAAAAACTTACGTCAGAGGTCCTAACTATAGCTAAGTATATAATAAATAGAATATAAATCTAAGTGCCTATTAAAACTAAAATAATATTCTAATCGAATTATAAATATGTACGTAGGTACCTACAAATTACAAAAGAATAAAAAATGAAAATAAAGCTATACTTAATGCGTGTGCAATACTATCTACACTTACCTACTTCACTTAAAAATGAATAATAAGAAATACCTACAACTACTGTAATTAATCAAAGTACCTATGCTAATACAAAAAAAACCTTAGATGTTCTAAGTACAGCTGCTATATAATAAAAAAATATAAATCTAAGTGCCTATTTAAACTTAAATACCTAATATTCTAATAGAATTAAACTAAGAAATATGTACCTACCTACCTACAACTTAGGTACAAAAAAAAAAGAAATGAAAATAAAGCTAAAACACGTGTGCAGTATAGGTAGATAGTAGGCAATATCTACCTATACCTACTTCACTTAAAAATAAATAAAAAATACCTATGAATACTATAATTAATAAAAGTACCTACCTACGCTTTTATCTACTCAATACAAAAAAAACTAAACATAAAATGCCCAAAACTAACCTACCAGTAACTAAAAATCTAACAATAATCTAATCTATCTATCTATTATCTAATCTAAAAATCGAATCTAAATCTACTTAAAAAGAAATAAAATAGGAACTATTAATAGTTAAGAATTTAAACAAAACTAAAACTAATTTAGAAAATAACAACAAAAGAAATTAAAATAAACTATTTAAAGACAAAAAGTCGCGCTGATAAGCACGGTTTATAAAATAACAATTATTGTCTGTCAATAAAGTTCAACACTCTGAACGCATCAACAGCCAAATATTGAATGACGCTTGCGCTCGCCTCCCGCCCCTTTTATACTCTGCCGCCGCGAGCCCCGTCGAGCGCGGCAACCGTTACGCAAAAATAATCCTTATAGCTTGATTCACTATTCACGCGCGATGTCTTGTTGGCGTATTTCATGTAAGTAAGTATAAGTTTGATGTTTCTATACCGATTTCAATGATTCTTTTTTTATTGAATTGGTGCTAATGTTTATTTTTTTTTTAATTAGGAATGATGGTGAGCATTATTGGTTTTATAAACGTAAAAGTAAACAAATATAATAAGAAATCTCCGAACTGCTAAGCTATCGAGAGTTATGCGTGTTATTGTGAGTTAACTATAAAAGGTAGATATATGCTGTCTTGGAATATTTTTCGTGTATTTTTATGTAGAATATTTCCGTTATACACAGTTTCTATGTAGCTCTAACCATTAAGGCTGCACACGCGACGGAAGCTTAAAAAATCAAGCAACTTCTCCCATTTTCTCAACAATTCCTTTCACTGCTCTGCTCCTATTCATTGTAGTGTGATGAAAAGTATACTATTACCTGCCCAGGAGTATAAAAAATAATTGTACTAAGTTTCGTTAAAATCCGTCGAGTAGTTTTTTTTTCTATAAATAACATACAAACAGACAGACAGACAGACAGACAGACAAAAATTTTTTTAACTGCATTTTTGGCATCAGTATCGAACACTAATCACCCCCTGCTACTTATTTTGTAAATATATTTCATGTACAGAATTGACCTCTCTACAGATTTATTATAAGTATAGATGTGATGTTGAATCTATTGTTTTTGATAATATGAGTTATGACCTTAAAGTTACTTAATTTTTTTTTGTTTTTATATGAAGTCGAAGTTTGTAGTAGCAGTACCACTACTAGTACTAGGAGAAAAAGAAATAAATGAGGAAGATATTATGTCATGGTGATAATAAAAAGTGTTTGTATCTAATTCTAAAAGTGATATATCTTAAGTACCAAATAAAACATACCATAAAGATATCAAATAAAACATACCAGACATAAACATAAAGTATACAGGTTGTAAGCTCGTAACAATATACAAAACATTAGAAACAAAAACAGTATAATTTAATTATTTTGTTTACTTTTTAAACAATGAAACGACATTACATTGTTTTTATAATTTTTGACGTTATAATTTATTCATAATTATTCCTGTTAAGATTAAATTATTGAACAATTATTTTTCACTTTTAATTAAAATTTCAATTAGTATTTTTATCCGCCATGAACAGATTCAAACATGTTGATTAGATACGAATGTTGCACCAACAAACGTTAATTATTTATATTGTTTCCGAGATTTTTTTGAATATTGTATTTGAATAATTTTTCTTCAACGGTGAAAAACAACAACGCAAATTTTCCGCAAATTTTTGTTCCTAAACCGAAACCTTTGTTAGATTTTTTTATTTAAAAATACAAAGTACAAACATATTGTACATCATATTTTTAAGTTCAGAAGTTGAATTTCATTTAAAAAAGTAACAATTGAGTCGCAAAAATTACAATAATTTATTATTAAGTTCCAAATAAGAATGCGGTATTCATAATCGTAATTGATGAACAGTCGTTAATTACGCAACAATAATAAATCACACACATTTTGGAAACTACTCACAGCAAATAGTGGTGACACCTCACATCAAAAAATATTCTGTGCCAAAGTCAACCATGAAATTGCCCTGTCAGGCGACCTTACCTCACTTTTATAGAAATAGTGAGATGCCGCCACTAAATGCAAAAAAAAAGTTTTAATTATCTATTCTAACAATGTATATAACTTAAGTGATTGTATCTTTAAGCACCAAAAATATTATTAATTATTAGGCCCTTACAAATGAAATTGGCGTTTGGTATGGGAGGAACAAAATGTCGAATATTTTTTAATATAATGTACTTATAAAAGTAAAAACCATTGTTATCTATGAACTTTTGCCACCTCATAGGTAATTTATTGATCCTTTTACTAAAAAAATCATACGAACGGGAATCAATAAAATCTTAGACTGTTTTCAGGTTTGGACTGTCTCATCGGAGTTGAATTTTCCCTTGCAAGAAGTTGTCCAAATTTATAAAAAAAATGGTAATATGTGGAACAAAATCCAGTACGTACGTTGGATGTCTTAGTGCGATTAACAAGCCTTGGTTGTTTAGGAACTAGCTTTCCATCATGGTTTACAATTGCTGAAAAAGACAATAGACGTCTTACGTAATCGTCTGGCCAGACTTCAGAAAACTGTTATGAACGGTACCGGAACTAGTCAACTAAGTAACTTTTTAGGCTCAATGTTCGCTTAGGACAGGATTTGGCTGGGTTGTCAGGGCCCAGCCATTGCGACGAACGCTTCCGATCATCGTAGAGAATCCACTGGTTATCATAAGTAATGATTTGATTTAAAAACCCTTCATTATTGTGCCATTTTCAAACTTTTTAATCTTTTCATCCAATTCGCCTCAAGTAGATCAAAACAGTTTTATCACTAACACCACAGCCTGTAGCTTACTCGGACGAGGTTTGCGATGGATCCGCTTCCACAATAGCCTTCAATTCTTTATTATCAACTTGGGTCTCGGGCAGTCCACAGGACTTGTTTTGCAGGTCAAAATTTCCAGAACGAAAACGTTTAAAACAAAAAGGCACTGTATTTTATTTTGCGACACTATTGTCAAACACATTATTAATCCTTCGAGCCGTTTCCGCAGCACTGATGCCACGGTAGAACTCGTACTCGTAAATAATGCAAAAATTCAAGTTTTTCCTTTTTTTAAACTGACTGACGCAAACACAAAAAAACAGAAGTAAAAAAACAAATGAATGAATGAATGTTTAATGAAACACAAATACATATGTAAGTAGTTGTATAAATTTGAATTTGGAATTCCTAACCAAACAGGAGAAATTTGTAATTAAAGTGGCAAGTACAACAAAACGCCCATTTCATATTTTGAGTTCTCTATAACTATAAGTGCTATGGCTCAAAAATGTTACGTAGAAAATAAGATGTTTCGCTAAGGCTGGATCTTAATCCAGTATTATCTCTTTATGGACATTCCTTGCATAAAGGGCTTATGAAGATTTGTTTTGCAGTATCTTAAATTTCGTTAAAATAATATGAGAATTAATAAGTAAGTATTAAATTTAAGAAGGATTAAAAAGCTAGGGTTTGATAAAATATACACAGAAAGCGAGACTCTTGAGAACATCCTATTTATGAATAATTATGCGTAATTCACTCTATTGCTACTGTAAATATATTTCTTTTAACTTAATGATAGCACAAAAATTTTAATATATGAAAGACTTTCATAAATTTAAACCACTTATATATATAATATGTACAACTTAAATACATCTCAAGTATACCATATATGTAAACAAACGAAAACAAGAATACCACTTATACATATAACAATAGCTATGACAAAAGTATCTAAGCTTTGGATCCCGTTTTAAAATACTTCTTTATCTTCTATTGTAATAATACAATTAAAGTCTATTATACTCATTTGATAATAATATTCTCAGTATTTCCAAGAAATGCAAAACTACTATTAATTTGTATCGACTATCCACATTAATTAAGATCAATTTAATGCACTCTCTTCTTAACTGTTATCTTAATGAAGACTTGCTTTGAGGTAACCTTTTTCACCCACTATATGTAAAATGTCTTCTTAAACCGCATTATTCTCACATTCATACTTTGATCTCTTCACTTTTGATGCCTTTCCTAACATTAAATGCCTTTTATTCCTTGGCAACAATATATCACGAGAATTGATAACTTTTTTTTCCTTTCTGTTACCAGTACAACTTTTAAAATTAATTTTGAAGAATTTTTAATTTGGTATTTCAATTATTTTAATGTTATAATGTATATTTCTGTATCTTATTTAATATATCATATAAAAACATTACTGAACGTTAACTTCCTATATACATAAGATATGTATTCTAAACACGCCAATCCGCCTGACATTCGATACGAAAATTCGTTTATTTCCCCTTTATATGCGAATCACAGAGGATATCTATTTGTAAAAGCTCGATTCAAATTGACTGACAAAATAATATGTGAGAGCCGGAACAGTATCTAATTTAGTAAATTGTTACTGTTAGAACTCAGTATTTGAATAGGCTCTTGCACTACATTATTGAGTTATCTTGCACTATATTATTTTAATTACTAATTTTTTTCAGCGAACGGTAAATATACTTATCACAACATACAATTAAATTGTAATTTTCAATAGCAAATGGAAAAATATTTTTCTATTACTTCTCTAAGCGTGTTAGTAACTTCATTATTTAATATTTTCTTCCTTGAATATGACTGCATTTAGGCAGGTTGAGAAATATTGTATTGTTGTAGATAATATACTAATTAATACCAACTTTAATTATTAATTTCCATACAGGATTTGTATTGCAGTTATAACATAAATTTGCTGTTACTATTTATTTAATGCAATAAAATGTTTTTGTTACAGATTTTGTATCCTTATAGATGAGAATCTAACTTTACAAAATCGCAAATTAAATTGTAGATTTTCTTTCCTATCACAGACATTTCATTTCTGTGGAATAGTAAAGAAATTCATATCTATATTCTTTTTAGATCGTTAAGTTTTTTTTTATATCATACAGAAAATTATTTCATATTATTAAATAGGTTTCCATTTAAAATACAGTATAAGCGAGGTTATTCTAAACAGGAACCTTCCATAAAATAATAAATTCAACTTCTGTGTGCGCTTTGTTTGAATTGTAGGAACATTATAAATATACCGTTAATGATTAGTTTTAAAACAAAGTATTTGATTATAAAAATATAACAAATTTATGCATTTAAGGGAAAACCTTAATTTTATATTTACATTTATTTGTTCATCGATATGCGCTTTACAAATAAATGGTTATATAAAAAAAATTATAAAACATCTGAAATTTAACTAATTAAATAATTTTCAATGTGTCCACAACCGTATAGAAATATCAAACAAAGCAGTGATACTTATCGTTTCTGTGCTTGTTTCTCCCGTTTAATCAGAATTACGATTGAGCTTATACAATATATACTATTTCTCAATCTTTTTGGGTAGACCTCGAAGAATTCGGACTACCCATTCATTTGTACCCGACTTTCGAATTTTGGAAAAATTTCTTCACAGGCGGTCTTCTTATGACCACCTGAGTCCGAAATGACCATTGGTCAAAAAGTTTATATATATATATATATATATGCGTGCGTGCGTCCAGATTCGACTTTTGTCAGCACGATAGCGGCCGCAGTTTCGCTCGGATCGCTTTCAAACTTTGCACAAAAATCAACCATCCGAAAATTAAGGGTAAGTTCGTTAACCAGAGATATCCGGACACAGGGGGCGCTAGGGTTTCACTTTTTCTGATTTCAGTTTTTCGACCATAACTTTTTCCCTATATAGAGAAGATCAATCGCATTCATATTATATGATGTCTTTGATGAATACCTATAACTAATGTAGATAAACCGAAAACCTAACTTCAATAATTTAGGGGTGGGGGTAAAAAAAACAAAAATTTTTGGAAAAAAATTCATAACTTTTTTCTGGTAAACATTCTTACACCACAAATATTTTTAATAGAAAGGTTATTTTTTACTCTAAATTTACTTACCAAAAGTTTTTCCGTAGAAGATACCGTTTCCGAGAAAAAAAATAAAAACAACTTTTAGCTTGAAAATTTAAGGTAGGTAAAACCACGGCAACTTTTTTCTGGTAAACATTCCCTCCTCGCAAATATTTTTAATAGAAAGTTTATTTTTTACTCTAAATTTAAGTACCAAAAGTATTTCCAAAAAAGATATCTTTTTCGAGAAAAAAAATAAAAACCGCTTTTTGCTTGAAAATTTTTGATGTAAACAACGGCATCATGTTAAGACATGACATGACATGACTCGTTTAAATTATAACTTACTACCTAAGAATAAGTTCTTAGGTAGTAAGTTATAATTTAAACGAGTTACACACGAGGTCTACCTACGCATGTCTCCCTGCGGGCACGGATTTTTTTTAATTGATGTGATTGAAATTGGATTCGAAAATTAGAAAAATATTTTATAAAAATAAAATTAAAATGTTATATTTATGTGCTACATCCTTATACAAAGCTCATAAGAACGTTTCAAAAATATTTTCTTATTTACTGAGCTCATTCTATATATTACTTCGTGAATTATTTTATTTAAAATATTTGTTGCACAACAAACAATCATTAAAATTTCGGACGTAATGTTAACGCACTCTCTACCGACCGATATTATACATTGAGAGAACATAAAAGATGACAAAAAAATCAATAAAATATATATTTAAACTACTATTATGATCTTTACATTTATTTGCAATATAGTTTCGTTTTTAATATTTTTGTGTATAAGGTGTATAGAACTTATAATATTTTAATGTTTGAAAAGTAAAGTGACATAATATATACCGAACGCATATATTATATATTATTGTTTATCTTTACCACGTTCGGTAGTAGTATTCATGTTTATTTAATTAAATCACATATGTTTATTTTTACAAGCATAGTTATTGAAGATTATTCACAAAATATTAACACATTTCAATTGCTCTTACCAGTAAATTTCCTTGTATGCACAAAAAGGGAACACCCTAAATTTGTAATATGAACATATTAATAAAAAAAATTAAGCCCAAAAATTTTTAATCGTGCTAAATAAATAAATAAAAAATATAAATAAATAAATAAGAATAAAATCGTGTAAAAAAATTAAAAATATTATATTTTCAAACCGTGTTATTTCAAAACCGTGTAAAAACAGACTTAGGTGTAGTACTTATTAATTATGTTTTGCATGCAGCGAAGGTTTCCATTAAAATAATTGAATTTTATAAAATTACATTAATGAGTTATAAATAAAACTTTATGTTAATTAATCCTAAAGAAAGTTGATTACAGGTCAGCGATATACCCAAGAATGTCTGTAGTTTGTAGCTCGTTTCGTATCGAATGTCAGGCGGATTGGCGTGTTTAGAATACATATCTTATGTATTTAGGAAGTTAACGTTCAGTAATGTTTTTATATGATATATTAAATAAGATACAGAAATATACATTATAACATTAAAATAATTGAAATATCAAATTAAAAATTCTTCAAATTTAATTTTAAAAGTTGTACTGGTAACAGAAAGGAAAAAAAGTTATCAGTTCTCGTGATATATTGTTGCCAAGGAATAAAAGGCATTTAAAGTTAGGAAAGGCATCAAAAGTGAAGAGATAAAAGTATGAATGTGAGAATAATGCGGTTTAAGAAGACATTTTACATATAGTGGGTTGAAAAGATTACCTCAAAGAAGCAAGTCTTCATTAAGATAACAGTTTAGAAGAGAGTGCATTAAATTGATCTTAATTAATGTGGATAGTCGATACAAATTGCTAGTAGTTTTGCATTTCTTGGAAATACTGAGAATATTATTATCAAATGAGTATAATAGACTTTAATTGTATTATTACAATAGAAGATAAAGAAATATTTTAAAACGGGATCCAAAGCTTAGATACTTTTGATCCTGTTTTTCATAACTATTGTTATATGTTTGTATGTATAAGTGGTATTCTTGTTTTCGTTTGTTTACTTATGTGGTATACTTTAGATCTATTTAAGTTATATATATTATATATATAAGTGGTTTAAATTTATGAAAGTCTTTCATATATTGAAATATTTGTGCTATCAATAAGTTAAAAGAAATATATTTACAGTAGCAAAAGAGTGAATTACGCATAATTATTCATAAATAGGATGTGCTCAAGAGTCTCGCTTTCTGTGTATATTTTATCGGACACTAGCTTTTTAATCCTTCTTAAATTTAATACTTACTTATTAATTCTCATATTATTTAATCGAAATTTAAGATACTGCAAAACAAACCTTCATAAGCCCTTTATGCAAGGAATGTCCATAAAGAGATAATACTGGATTAAGATCCAGCCTTAGCGAAACATCTTATTTTCTACGTAACATTTTTGAGCCATAGCACTTATAGTTATAGAGAACTCAAAATATGAAATGGGCGTTTTGTTGTACTGGCCACTTTAATTACAAATTTCTCCTGTTTGGTTAGGAATTCCAAATTCAAATTTATACAGCTACTTACGTATGTATTTGTGTTTTATTAAACATCCTTCATTTGTTTTTTTACTTCTGTTTTTTTTGTTTGCGACAGTCAGTAAAGTCAGAAAATAAAATACAGTGCGTTTTTGTTTTCAACGTTTTCCTTCTGGAAATTTTGACCTGCAAAATAAGCCCTGTGGACTGCCAGAGACCCAAGTTGATAGTAAAGAATTGAAAGCGGAAGCGGAAGCGGTATTGTGGAAGTGGATCCATCGCAAACCTCGTCCGAGTAAGCTACAGGCTGTGGTGTTAGTGATAAAACTGTTTTGATCTACTTGAGGCGAATTGGATAAAAAGATTAAAAAGTTTGAAAATGGCACAATAATGAAGGATTTTTAAATAAAATCATTACTTGTGATAACCAGTGGATTCTCTACGATGATCGGAAGCATTCGTCGCAATGGCTGGGCCCTGACAACCCAGCCAAATCCTGTCCTAAGCGATATTGATCCTAAAAAGTTGCTTAGTTGACTAGTGGAACTAGTCAACTAAGCAACCGTGCCGTTCATAACAGTTTTCTGGTATCTGGCCAGACGATTACGGAAGACGTCTATCGTCTTTTTCAGCAATTGTAAACTATGATGGAAAGCTAGTTGTTAAACAACCGAGGCTAGTTAATCACACTAAGACATATAACGTACGTACTTGATTTTGTTCCACATATTACCATTTTTTTTATAAATTTGGACAACTTCTTGCAATGGAAAATTCAACTACGATGAGACAGTCCAAACCTGAAAACAGTCTAAGATTTTATTGATCCCCGTTCGTATGATTTTTTTAGTAAAAGGATCAATAAATTACCTATGAGGTGGAAAAAGTTCATAGATAACAATGGTTTTTACTTTGATTAAATAAGTACATTATATTAAAAAATATGCGACATTTTGTTCCTCCCATACCAAACGCCAATTTCGTTTGTAAGGGCCTAATAATTAATAATATTTTTGGTGCTTAAAGATACAATCACTTAAGTTATATACATTGTTAGAATAGATAATTAAAACTTTTTTTTTGCATTTAGTGACGGCATCTCACTATTTCTATAAAAGTGAGGTAAGGTCGCCTGACAGGGCACTTTGGTGGTTGACTTTGGTACAGAATATTTGTCGATGTGAGATGTCGCCGCTATTTGCTGAGAGTAGTATCCAAAATGTGTGAGTCGTATGATTTATTATTGTTGCGTAATTAACGACTGTTCATCAATTACGATTATGAATACCGCATTCTTATTTGGAACTTAATAAAAAAATATTGTAATTTTTGCGACTCAATTGTTACTTTTTTAAATGAAATTCAACTTCTGAACTTAAAAATATGATGTATAATGTGTTTGTACTTTGTATTTTTAAATAAAAAAATCCAACAAAGGTTTCGTTTAGGAACAAAAATTCGTGGAAAATTTGCGTTGTTGTTTTTCACCGTTGAAGAAAAATTATTCAAATACAATATTCAAAAAAAATCTCGGAAACAATATAAACAATTAACGTTTGTTGGTGCAACATTCGTATTTGAATATATAATCAACATGTTCGAATTTGTTCATGGCGGATAAAAATACTAATTGAAATTTTAATTAAAAGCGAAGAATAATTGTCCAATAATTTAATCTTAACAGGAATAATTATGAATAAATTATAACGTCAAAAATTATAAAAACAATGTAATGTCGTTTCATTGTTATTATTTTTATATATATATATATATATATTATTTTTTTCATTATATTGCGACGGTTCTAGTTGTTCCAAAATAGCTTTTAAGATTGACATTTGTGAAACAGTGATCACAATATAAAAAAATATATATCCGGCTGAGTTTGTTGTGTGGTTCTTCTCAGACAAGGACGCGTTTGGAACCCTCATAGCTTTAACATTAAGTTGGACAGTGCTTTTACAGAAGGGCTTATTACGATAAATCTGGTATCGAAATAGGCCCTCCTGACACTTCCATTTTGACGTACACAAGTGATCACTGATAATGATTCAAAGTGGAAAAGATATAAATAAAATAAATAAAAATAAATATATAACATATATAAGAATAAATATTTATGTAATTGGACGTCCAAATAAATAAAGAATGAAGAATCCATTAGTACATTCTAGAATTGAATCTGGGACTTTCCCCATTGTAATACCAAACATGAATATTAACCATTCTAAGTATGATCCTAATCGGAAGGAAGGGATATGGTTTTAGTCATTTTAGACTTTGATTTCTTTACTAACTACGAATTCTTTACAAATATGTAGAGAAGAATACTTAAAAAACTATTTTTCCGTTTTATGTTAAGTATATGTTTATTATTCTCTACGTAATATTATTATAATTGAATAAACAGACTAATCTGAAACTTATATCATGGCTTATTTAAAGCTAAAGCTTATTTATTAAGTCTTATAATAAACATATACAGCAGTTTCGAGTTGAAAAGTACATGATATTTATTATCATAAATTGCATTAAAATGTAATTTATCAAACATTATTCTTCTGCTTTATTCGAACTATTTCATCAAAATATAGTTTTCGGGATAGATATCATTAATTACTATACATATTTTGAAGTTTAGAAAAAATATTATTTCTTGGTAAAGAAGTTAAATCAAAGTGATATGAAGAAAAATGATTACATATCTAACTTACTATATAAGAAATCCAGCATTCAGGATGTTTGTTACAAAAGTAATGTTATAATGGGAAAATTTTTGAGAGGTGCTGATAGTTCATTATTTCATTATTTATCAAATGTAGTCAAAGTAATAAATAAATAACACAGGCACACAAAAAAAAAAAAAAGTCATGAACCAGAGGGGAGACCCCATTATTCTTAGGTTTTTTGGATCGCTGAAACCGAATATGACAATAAAAACTAATTTTAAATGCCAGTTTTCCCGCTAGCACCCCCTTACTACCTCGTAAGGGGTGAAAATTGAAATTTTTGTATAAAATCAAGATAGATGTCTATTTCTACGTTTTTTGGGATGCTGAAACCGAAAATGATAATTTAAAATAAATTCATGATCACTATCACCCCCTACCACCCCTTACGGGGGGTGAAAATTTAAATTTTTCTATAAAGTCAAGATAGATCTGTATTTCTACGTTTTTTGGGATGCTGAAACCGAAAATGATAACTAAAAATAAATTCATGACCACTATCTCCCCCTACCATCCCTTACAGGGGGTGAAAATTTAAATTTTTCTATAAAATCAAGATAGATGTGTATTTCTACGTTTTTTGGGATGCTGGAACCGAAAATGATAACTAAAAATAAATTCATGACCACTATTACCCCCTTACCACCCCTTACAGGGGGTGAAAATTTAAATTTTTCTATAAAATCAAGATAGATGTGTATTTCTACGTTTTTTAGGATGCTGGAACCGAAAATGACAACCAAAAGTGAATTTGATACCTCTTTTACTCAATACCACCCCCTAACCATCCCTAATGGGGGTGTTTCAATTTTGTATAAAATCAAGATGTATGAAGAAATTTTAACGATTTACAGTAAGTGACATGTTTATCAAACTAGTTTGAGGTTACTCTCTCTCTCGCTCTTATATTAGAAATTCAAATGCTTTATCGATCAGAAGTATCTGATATATATTCATGATTTTATTCTACTCTAATCCTGATGGAACCTTGCATCTTGCTCCTCACTGTAGTCTCCTAAATTGTCAGGAAAATAGTCCCTTCTATTTTGGAGGCATGGAATTAGGTTCAGCATCTTTAAGTCTCCTAAATTTTAAGGAAAATAGTAACAATTCTATTTCGGAGGCGTAGAATTAGGTTCAGCATCTTTTAAGCGTTTTACAACACTGCCGGATGGATAACAGTATAAGTAGTATTAAATAGAAAGCAAAAAAAAAAAAACAAAAAGTGAAAAAACTTGTGAAGAATAGGACAAAAATCATGATTCAGTCTTAAGGGTTGGTGAGGGGTGTTAATGAGTGATAGAGGTCTTAAATTTTATTTTTAGTAATCATTTTCGGTTCCAGCATCCTAAAAAACGTAGAAATACACATCTATCTTGATTTTATAGAAAAAATTAAATTTTCACCCCCTGTAAGGGGTGGTAAGGGGGTAATAGTGGTCATGAATTTATTTTTAGTTATCATTTTCGGTTCCAGAATCCCGAAAAACGTAGAAATACACATCTATCTTGATTTTATAGAAAAATTTAAATTTTCACCCCCTGTAAGGGATGGTAGGGGGAGATAGTGGTCATAAATTTATTTTTAAATATCATTTTCGGTTTCAGCATCCCAAAAAACGTAGAAATACACATCTATCTTGACTTTATAGAAAAATTTAAATTTTCACCCCCCGTAAGGGGTGATAGGGGGTGATAGTGGTCATGAATTTATTTTAAATTATCATTTTCGGTTTCAGCATTCCAAAAAACGTAGAAATAGACATCTATTTTGATTTTATACAAAAAATTCAATTTTCACCCCTTAAGAGGTAGTAGGGGGGTGCTAGCGGGAAAACTGGCATTTAAAATTAGTTTTTATTGTCATATTCGGTTTCAGCGATCCCAAAAACCTAAGAATAATGGGGTCTCCCCTCTGGTTCATGACTTTTTTTTTTTTTTGTGTGCCTGTGTAATCATATTGAATTAACTAGTGTAGTTGATGAAATGGAGGTATTTTAAATGAACTTCTTAGATTATCCAAATAACATTATTCATTAATTTAGCATTCTCAAAATTCTTGATTAACAGGAACTAAATATCATTTTGGTTTTTATAATTGAGCTGTTTTTGTATTAATTCCGTTTATAAACACAAAGAATTTTTTTTTATATTACAAATTGCTAAAAAGTAACAATAAAAGTAAAAGTAACAATAACATTTCATTCATTACCTAATATAGACATTATTATTAAAATACACAATACAATCCTTACAAATGTAGACTGTTGTCTCAATTATTATTTTGTCTTTCTTTTTGACCTAAAATAACACCCCAATACAAATAAACAAACAACGAGAAATACCATCCATATTTGTATATCATAACTGTTTTTTGTAACATCCATAACATCATGTTTTAGGGGAATATGGGATAATACACATATATATGTATATATGACATAATATATACCGAACGTGGTAAAGATAAACAATAATATATAATATATGCGTTCGGTATATATTATGTCACTTTACTTTTCAAACATTAAAATATTATAAGTTCTATACACCTTATACACAAAAATATTAAAAACGAAACTATATTGCAAATAAATGTAAAGATCATAATAGTAGTTTAAATATATATTTTATTGATTTTTTTGTCATCTTTTATGTTCTCTCAATGTATAATATCGGTCGGTAGAGAGTGCGTTAACATTACGTCCGAAATTTTAATGATTGTTTGTTGTGCAACAAATATTTTAAATAAAATAATTCACGAAGTAATATATAGAATGAGCTCAGTAAATAAGAAAATATTTTTGAAACGTTCTTATGAGCTTTGTATAAGGATGTAGCACATAAATATAACATTTTAATTTTATTTTTATAAAATATTTTTCTAATTTTCGAATCCAATTTCAATCACATCAATTAAAAAAAATCCGTGCCCGCAGGGAGACATGCGTAGGTAGACCTCGTGTGTAACTCGTTTAAATTATAACTTACTACCTAAGAATAAGTTCTTAGGTAGTAAGTTAATTGATGTGATTGAAATTGGATTCGAAAATTAGAAAAATATTTTATAAAAATAAAATTAAAATGTTATATTTATGTGCTACATCCTTATACAAAGCTCATAAGAACGTTTCAAAAATATTTTCTTATTTACTGAGCTCATTCTATATATTACTTCGTGAATTATTTTATTTAAAATATTTGTTGCACAACAAACAATCATTAAAATTTCGGACGTAATGTTAACGCACTCTCTACCGACCGATATTATACATTGAGAGAACATAAAAGATGACAAAAAAATCAATAAAATATATATTTAAACTACTATTATGATCTTTACATTTATTTGCAATATAGTTTCGTTTTTAATATTTTTGTGTATAAGGTGTATAGAACTTATAATATTTTAATGTTTGAAAAGTAAAGTGACATAATATATACCGAACGCATATATTATATATTATTGTTTATCTTTACCACGTTCGGTATATATTATGTCATATATACATATATATGTGTATTATCCCATATTCCCCTAAAACATGATGTTATGGATGTTACAAAAAACAGTTATGATATACAAATATGGATGGTATTTCTCGTTGTTTGTTTATTTGTATTGGGGTGTTATTTTAGGTCAAAAAGAAAGACAAAATAATAATTGAGACAACAGTCTACATTTGTAAGGATTGTATTGTGTATTTTAATAATAATGTCTATATTAGGTAATGAATGAAATGTTATTGTTACTTTTACTTTTATTGTTACTTTTTAGCAATTTGTAATATAAAAAAAAATTCTTTGTGTTTATAAACGGAATTAATACAAAAACAGCTCAATTATAAAAACCAAAATGATATTTAGTTCCTGTTAATCAAGAATTTTGAGAATGCTAAATTAATGAATAATGTTATTTGGATAATCTAAGAAGTTCATTTAAAATACCTCCATTTCATCAACTACACTAGTTAATTCAATATGATTATTTATTTATTACTTTGACTACATTTGATAAATAATGAAATAATGAACTATCAGCACCTCTCAAAAATTTTCCCATTATAACATTACTTTTGTAACAAACATCCTGAATGCTGGATTTCTTATATAGTAAGTTAGATATGTAATCATTTTTCTTCATATCACTTTGATTTAACTTCTTTACCAAGAAATAATATTTTTTCTAAACTTCAAAATATGTATAGTAATTAATGATATCTATCCCGAAAACTATATTTTGATGAAATAGTTCGAATAAAGCAGAAGAATAATGTTTGATAAATTACATTTTAATGCAATTTATGATAATAAATATCATGTACTTTTCAACTCGAAACTGCTGTATATGTTTATTATAAGACTTAATAAATAAGCTTTAGCTTTAAATAAGCCATGATATAAGTTTCAGATTAGTCTGTTTATTCAATTATAATAATATTACGTAGAGAATAATAAACATATACTTAACATAAAACGGAAAAATAGTTTTTTAAGTATTCTTCTCTACATATTTGTAAAGAATTCGTAGTTAGTAAAGAAATCAAAGTCTAAAATGACTAAAACCATATCCCTTCCTTCCGATTAGGATCATACTTAGAATGGTTAATATTCATGTTTGGTATTACAATGGGGAAAGTCCCAGATTCAATTCTAGAATGTACTAATGGATTCTTCATTCTTTATTTATTTGGACGTCCAATTACATAAATATTTATTCTTATATATGTTATATATTTATTTTTATTTATTTTATTTATATCTTTTCCACTTTGAATCATTATCAGTGATCACTTGTGTACGTCAAAATGGAAGTGTCAGGAGGGCCTATTTCGATACCAGATTTATCGTAATAAGCCCTTCTGTAAAAGCACTGTCCAACTTAATGTTAAAGCTATGAGGGTTCCAAACGCGTCCTTGTCTGAGAAGAACCACACAACAAACTCAGCCGGATATATATTTTTTTATATTGTGATCACTGTTTCACAAATGTCAATCTTAAAAGCTATTTTGGAACAACTAGAACCGTCGCAATATAATGAAAAAAATAATATATATATATATATATATAAAAATAATAACAATGAAACGACATTACATTGTTTTTATAATTTTTGACGTTATAATTTATTCATAATTATTCCTGTTAAGATTAAATTATTGGACAATTATTCTTCGCTTTTAATTAAAATTTCAATTAGTATTTTTATCCGCCATGAACAAATTCGAACATGTTGATTATATATTCAAATACGAATGTTGCACCAACAAACGTTAATTGTTTATATTGTTTCCGAGATTTTTTTTGAATATTGTATTTGAATAATTTTTCTTCAACGGTGAAAAACAACAACGCAAATTTTCCACGAATTTTTGTTCCTAAACGAAACCTTTGTTGGATTTTTTTATTTAAAAATACAAAGTACAAACACATTATACATCATATTTTTAAGTTCAGAAGTTGAATTTCATTTAAAAAAGTAACAATTGAGTCGCAAAAATTACAATATTTTTTTATTAAGTTCCAAATAAGAATGCGGTATTCATAATCGTAATTGATGAACAGTCGTTAATTACGCAACAATAATAAATCATACGACTCACACATTTTGGATACTACTCTCAGCAAATAGCGGCGACATCTCACATCGACAAATATTCTGTACCAAAGTCAACCACCAAAGTGCCCTGTCAGGCGACCTTACCTCACTTTTATAGAAATAGTGAGATGCCGTCACTAAATGCAAAAAAAAAGTTTTAATTATCTATTCTAACAATGTATATAACTTAAGTGATTGTATCTTTAAGCACCAAAAATATTATTAATTATTAGGCCCTTACAAACGAAATTGGCGTTTGGTATGGGAGGAACAAAATGTCGCATATTTTTTAATATAATGTACTTATTTAATCAAAGTAAAAACCATTGTTATCTATGAACTTTTTCCACCTCATAGGTAATTTATTGATCCTTTTACTAAAAAAATCATACGAACGGGGATCAATAAAATCTTAGACTGTTTTCAGGTTTGGACTGTCTCATCGTAGTTGAATTTTCCATTGCAAGAAGTTGTCCAAATTTATAAAAAAAATGGTAATATGTGGAACAAAATCAAGTACGTACGTTATATGTCTTAGTGTGATTAACTAGCCTCGGTTGTTTAACAACTAGCTTTCCATCATAGTTTACAATTGCTGAAAAAGACGATAGACGTCTTCCGTAATCGTCTGGCCAGATACCAGAAAACTGTTATGAACGGCACGGTTGCTTAGTTGACTAGTTCCACTAGTCAACTAAGCAACTTTTTAGGATCAATATCGCTTAGGACAGGATTTGGCTGGGTTGTCAGGGCCCAGCCATTGCGACGAATGCTTCCGATCATCGTAGAGAATCCACTGGTTATCACAAGTAATGATTTTATTTAAAAATCCTTCATTATTGTGCCATTTTCAAACTTTTTAATCTTTTTATCCAATTCGCCTCAAGTAGATCAAAACAGTTTTATCACTAACACCACAGCCTGTAGCTTACTCGGACGAGGTTTGCGATGGATCCACTTCCACAATACCGCTTCCGCTTCCGCTTTCAATTCTTTACTATCAACTTGGGTCTCTGGCAGTCCACAGGGCTTATTTTGCAGGTCAAAATTTCCAGAAGGAAAACGTTGAAAACAAAAACGCACTGTATTTTATTTTCTGACTTTACTGACTGTCGCAAACAAAAAAAACAGAAGTAAAAAAACAAATGAAGGATGTTTAATAAAACACAAATACATACGTAAGTAGCTGTATAAATTTGAATTTGGAATTCCTAACCAAACAGGAGAAATTTGTAATTAAAGTGGCCAGTACAACAAAACGCCCATTTCATATTTTGAGTTCTCTATAACTATAAGTGCTATGGCTCAAAAATGTTACGTAGAAAATAAGATGTTTCGCTAAGGCTGGATCTTAATCCAGTATTATCTCTTTATGGACATTCCTTGCATAAAGGGCTTATGAAGGTTTGTTTTGCAGTATCTTAAATTTCGATTAAATAATATGAGAATTAATAAGTAAGTATTAAATTTAAGAAGGATTAAAAAGCTAGTGTCCGATAAAATATACACAGAAAGCGAGACTCTTGAGCACATCCTATTTATGAATAATTATGCGTAATTCACTCTTTTGCTACTGTAAATATATTTCTTTTAACTTATTGATAGCACAAATATTTCAATATATGAAAGACTTTCATAAATTTAAACCACTTATATATATAATATATATAACTTAAATAGATCTAAAGTATACCACATAAGTAAACAAACGAAAACAAGAATACCACTTATACATACAAACATATAACAATAGTTATGAAAAACAGGATCAAAAGTATCTAAGCTTTGGATCCCGTTTTAAAATATTTCTTTATCTTCTATTGTAATAATACAATTAAAGTCTATTATACTCATTTGATAATAATATTCTCAGTATTTCCAAGAAATGCAAAACTACTAGCAATTTGTATCGACTATCCACATTAATTAAGATCAATTTAATGCACTCTCTTCTAAACTGTTATCTTAATGAAGACTTGCTTCTTTGAGGTAATCTTTTCAACCCACTATATGTAAAATGTCTTCTTAAACCGCATTATTCTCACATTCATACTTTTATCTCTTCACTTTTGATGCCTTTCCTAACTTTAAATGCCTTTTATTCCTTGGCAACAATATATCACGAGAACTGATAACTTTTTTTCCTTTCTGTTACCAGTACAACTTTTAAAATTAAATTTGAAGAATTTTTAATTTGATATTTCAATTATTTTAATGTTATAATGTATATTTCTGTATCTTATTTAATATATCATATAAAAACATTACTGAACGTTAACTTCCTAAATACATAAGATATGTATTCTAAACACGCCAATCCGCCTGACATTCGATACGAAACGAGCTACAAACTACAGACATTCTTGGGTATATCGCTGACCTGTAATCAACTTTCTTTAGGATTAATTAACATAAAGTTTTATTTATAACTCATTAATGTAATTTTATAAAATTCAATTATTTTAATGGAAACCTTCGCTGCATGCAAAACATAATTAATAAGTACTACACCTAAGTCTGTTTTTACACGGTTTTGAAATAACACGGTTTGAAAATATAATATTTTTAATTTTTTTACACGATTTTATTCTTATTTATTTATTTATATTTTTTATTTATTTATTTAGCACGATTAAAAATTTTTGGGCTTAATTTTTTTTATTAATATGTTCATATTACAAATTTAGGGTGTTCCCTTTTTGTGCATACAAGGAAATTTACTGGTAAGAGCAATTGAAATGTGTTAATATTTTGTGAATAATCTTCAATAACTATGCTTGTAAAAATAAACATATGTGATTTAATTAAATAAACATGAATACTTGTTCTTAAAAAATCCTTGTTTTTCACTAATTTTAATAGGTTTTAGAGATTAGGAACCAATCACCTATTTCTGCATACGATCAATGTCTTTTTTACACGGTTTTTTCTGAAACCAATTGCCGTGTAAAAACAGACTTAGGTGTATACTAAATAATCGTACACGCCATTTGTTTAAAAATACGGAGCTACACAAATTGAAAAAAATAATGTAATTTATGTAATTCTAATTTTATTACATAACATTTAAGGTTTTATTATTGCTATCTCGATATTTTATTTAAAAAATAAAAGCGGAACTCTCTCATCATTTATACACAATTGACTGTGGTTTTACACCATTGATTCCTATCGATTTTATACATTAATACTATCTGCAGTTCAATTTGTGATTATTTTTCCAAAAAATACCGCGGTTTAGTGCCTTTATTGGCTTGTTTGCTATTAAGAGATAGGATGTTAGAAATATCAAAATATTTGGACGCGAATTACACTAATAATATTTTACTAACATTAAATATAATAACATTATACCAATACTTTATATTAGATTATTTTCTAATAAAAATAGTTTAAAGTGTTTTTTCTAAATATAAAATATTTCATTTGATTTATATATCTTATAGAACTAAGCAGTCATTACAACTAGTTATAACCTTATATGTGCTAATATAATGGAAAGCGCCCCAGAGATGACCGCTAATGGGCAAACTTGTGATAAACTGCCCAACTTGTAACACCTGGATTACAAAGATACGGGCTTTTAGATTGTTTTATTTTTCTAATTACTTTTGTTCACTTACTAAAATGTTAAATATTATATTATATTATGTTATCATTTTTTTTCTCTTTAGTAATAAGAGAATATTTATAGTACTAATATTATATGCTTTAAATAATACAGCAGGAACACAAGCTTTTTAATAATGTAATTATCTTTTTTTACAACAATATTATTATATTCTTTCAGAAATGGCTGTAGAATTATAATATAAACACTCCTAAATAATTCAATTTAATAAATTGATTGGAACGCAAATGTAAGTGGAGACAAATCAACGTTTAATCAATTGTAGAAAACATTTTTAATTAAAAGCATCACGAAGACGAATGGATTAGCAACAAAAAGCTTAACAAGGACAGATAAAGTATTTCCAATTGTGCTCTCGTTGAGGAAAATAACAAGACATAAGTACGGTTGGATGCTCTGATATATAAAACTAATATTAATTTTGGTTATAAAACTTATTATGATTGTAAATATGTTTTATTATTGATTAATAACATTATACTTATTTATGAATACACAAAAACATATAATTAAAGCTAGAAAAGTATGTAATATCTTGTATACGGAATATTTTTTATTGAACAATTATTATATATGTATGGTGTTATATTTCCAAGAGTTCAATTAATTAACAAACTCCATAGTGATATAATATACATGAAACACACGAGATTTCAAAGGGAAGTTTAATTTTAACTGAGTAGGAGTGGCGTTGACTGCGGTTAGCTTTGTGTAACAAAGTGATAACGACAATTTTATGAAACCTTAGATGACAACCTTATATTTATAAAACGTCAGACTATGGTTAAATGGTTCCAAATGGTAGGTCTATGGAGAAGAATCGGCTACAAAATCCCTAGATACTCTCTTAACTTGTTAGTATTATTTTTCAGTAGTGACTATTGACAATGATATTAAATAAGCCTTCGCTCACGCGAACCTGAAGCCCCTTCAGGTGCTTCAGAACAGATTCATGCGGCTCGCCACTGGGGCACCGTGGTTTATGCGTAATATCGACTTGCACAGAGACTTAGACCTACCGACGATCGCACAGTATTTCAAGGGGCTCTCCAAAAGCTACTTTGACAATGCTGTGGGACACCCAAACCCGCTGGTGGT
The DNA here is from genome assembly GCA_918358695.1 of Melinaea menophilus ssp. n. AW-2005. Taxonomy (NCBI): domain Eukaryota; kingdom Metazoa; phylum Arthropoda; class Insecta; order Lepidoptera; family Nymphalidae; genus Melinaea; species Melinaea menophilus. The sequence continues at coordinate 3,066,977 of OU911049.1, forward strand.
TAAGGCCACAGGATACACGACCCGTAAGACTCCTAAAGTCAGAAAGAGAAGACCCAAGTCGGTACTTTTCGATCCGGACGACGCGATTACGTTAGGGAACGTTACGTAAAAGCGGCAAAGCGTACATAAATACTACACATACACACACACACAGCGTCTTCGCCGGCGACGACGAGGCCCCCATCCAAGCACGTTGCTCCGGCGTTCTGCCATCGGAGGACGTTAGTGTCAAATCCTAACCCACATCCAACCCTCGCTTCCCACCTAACGGCGTCCTGAGCCATGGTCCGAGCCTCACAGGAGGCGCCCTCAGGACGCGCGTTCCCCTGGGGCCCTTCAGGCCCCCCCTTTTTCAAGGGCGGGTCTCTGCACCCGTCCATTCCACCGGTGACGCTGTTATGGTCAGTAGGGCTAACAGCATACAAAAAAATAAAATAAATAAAATAAAAATAAAGATATTCAATAAAGTAAATAAATAATAAAATAAAGTAAATTCTAAATATTGAATTTTTTAATTGTTTGTGTCTATCTGACTGACTGATTGTAACATACATTGAATACTAAAATAAAATGTTTCGTTTCAGCCGCACATGCCTGAACTTATCAAAACATATCGCTACCAATCACCAATCACAGATAAGGCGCTGATCGTCAGCAATATGTCTTAGGTGACTATGATTTCATTCTGCATTGCTGCTCCGATGACGATTAGAGTTAAGCCGTATCCATTTTGTAAGAGTTGTATTGCTACGAGTACAACAAGGCGGGAGTAAGGTCGCCATTTCCTTTCTCATCTATAGTACCTTGGCTCTCCAAGTAATCCCTTTCTTCTAATACATGGGAGTCGCGTCATAGCGTCAGGATGAGTGAATTAGCGATTCTTTTCTTTCCATTTCAGCGATGATCATATCTGAATTAGTAAATAAATGATATAGGTAGCTTAGAAATGTGTCAGCTTCGGCGAAAAAAGTTGTGAACTAATTATTTTACTATGGTGGTCAAAAATTATTTCACAAGTTGTTTTAAATCTATAGAGCGGTTTAAAAATCTTTATACAAACGAATTCCGGTAAGAACAATATATATTTTTTTTTTATAAGGGACGCTAAGCCATGATACGCCTGGTCAAAACAGGGTTAATATCAAATTAAAAAGTAACGGTTACGGATATAATTTGAACAAGAAATATTGAATAAATTTTGGCAACGGATACTTCATTAGAATAAAACAAATCTTTTCTTTATCATCATCGCCATCTTTATCATCAACATCTTCATTTTAATTATCACCACCATTATCAACACTATATGTTCTGCTTGTGGGAAGTCAAACCCTCAATAAATATAATCATTGCATATGGCTGAGTAAGGCATGGAACAAATAATATATAGAGAAGGCAAGTGAGTACGAGTAGACTTTTTGCGGATAAATCAAAAATAAAACAAATAACTTTGTTCGAATGACAAATGTCGTGCAATATATTGCATCTTCATATTAACAAACCCCATATATATATGCTTTCGTATTGTCTTTTACAAATTCCTTTATGACTCCATTCAATCTCGTCGGTACACATATGTTCAACACCAACCTAAATCTTTAACCATTCCTCCGTCACCTTTAGGCGCCCAACAATCTGATACATACAACAAATAGTCTATTGAATATATCTATACAATATTTTACATGACTTTTACATCTTACATTTTACTCCTAAGTTTAGCATATTCATATTGTTCCATAGATTTGAGGGAATTATATACGTCCCGTTTTATTGCTGTGCTTATAGTATAGATTTCTTTGTAATATATCCCGATATAATATAAATTATTTTATTCTATTTAAGTGAAAATTCATCGATGATTAGAAATATTACAGAAATAAAGGATAATTGAGGAAAAGCTCAACAAATAAAATATGCAACATAAATGAAGACTTAATGTTTAATACTTTATTTTAATAAAAAAAATAATCCTCTTATCATCGAATTTCGAAAGCTGTAGATTAAATGTATTTTAAGTATGGGCAGATGTGTTTACAAAAAGTATGTAGGTAGGAAATCAAATGGCACGTCAATCCATTAGTAAGTTCACTACTTGAAGTTAAGCGAACTTATAAATTGCCAGTAGATTTACGAGCTAAAGCTTAGAGCTTAACTCCGAAAAATATCCTGATAACTTATTATTCCTAGAATAATAGATTTATTATTGTCGGATGTTAGGTATTAATAATGAAATTGAAGACCGAATCAAAAATCTCACTTATTGTTCCGATCCCCATAAGGCAAAGGTATTATTATTATTATATTTATTTCAATCGGATCCTATCAGTGAATGAAAATATTATAGAAAAATCTGCATATCCAAAAACTATTTTTATTATGTTATGTAGACTAATTTTGCAAAAGGACAAGGCGAGTAATGGTCACAAGTTAATCTGCGCTTCCTTTGCAGTGTTCGAAAAAATATCGATAGGACGATAAAAGAAGAATGAAGGGCCAATTACAAAGTTTCGAAGGAAAATTAAATGCAACGAAATTGCTAAAACAGAAAATAATTGCCAAAACGTAATACCCTTCAAGCCTTAGAACAATGAAAAAAGAGTGTAATTTTAATTATAAAAAAATGTTTCCGGATATGAAATGATTTCAAATTTTGAAAAGTTAATATTGATTTAATTAATATACATATATAACAACATATATATATATAACTAAATGAATATTAACTATTTTTATTAACAACAATTATTGTATATATATAATAATACGTATGTAATATACTCGTATATGTATAATATTTAAAACAAATCTTCTAGAAATGTATTTTATCTAATGGCTTATATCTTTTAAGACTAAGTTACCGTTTTTGAAGTTTGCCATTAGAAAATAATTCTGTTCTAATGAATCTTAAATTAACTTTAAATGGATCAAATATAAAACGGACTAACTTTTATGTAATGCATATATAAAAAATATTATATAAATTATTATGTATAACTTTTCTGCAGCTAATACGTAGTGAGAAAGGTTTTGATATCCTACCATTAAACTACATCTTACTAATTAAGCATTTGTTTAAATATTCTATAAAGCAAGTTTTAAAAACGGTCCTGTTATATGCAATAAATTCGAAACTGTTAATTCTGTGAGACATTGTTAAGGATAGTATTTTATAAGCGTGGCTTACTAATCTCTCTAAACCTTTACAATGGCGCTTTCATTCAGCAAGAAATTATTTTACTTTAAGCGATAGAAAATCGGTAAAGTTGACAATAAACAGAGACCTAGATATTTGTTTTAATGTGAAACGAAAATTTTATCTTAAAGTAGACTTATAAGGACCTATTATGTAAGTTGATTTTTTAAGTTAATAAGTTGATTTCTGTAAAAAAAAATATAAGTTCTTTTAATGTTAAATTAATACAAAGCAATCATGTCGTTTCTCTAAAGCAGTAAAACTAATTTTTAACTAAACAAATATATCTATCAAAGTTAATTCAATTGTTGCTAGTTGCCACCTTGTTGTCTTATATAAGTTGGAGAATACTGAAAGTGACATTTGAAATATATTATTAACACTAAGAGTTTCATAAAGTTTATTGAACATTGTATTTGAATATAGAAGTTTTAGTGTAAAATATATTGTTACATACAATAGTATTTTCTTACAAAAGATCAAAGGACTTTATTAAGGACGATATTTTAGAAGTGTTATAGTTTCCGAGCTATCAATATTCATCCTTAAAATAAAAATATTATACCAGTATTTTGTTTTTAATAAACGAGTATGATTGCATAATAAAAAATAAGATAAAGTAATTATTTTATATATCCTACAATATAAAGATTATTAGATTACTTGTAAAATATTTATAAACTACTTTATAAAAAAACATCACAACGTTATGTAAATATCTCGTAAAATATTCAAGTTTTTTATTTAAAAATACTTATTAAATCCATGGAGATATATTTAAGTAATAATCATTGCATATTAATAAATATACTTGTCTATTATATCGAAAAGTAAGTATAAGTAAGTGAAAACAACATATTTTGCTATAAAAAACAGATAAAATACAACTTTTATTTTATCCTGCACTACATGCATCCTGGACAATCTTTTCAAAGTATTTACCACCTAAAATATTGTATTTCTCATAACAGAGCAGGTTCCTTATTTTATTGTTGTTAATTAAGTAGATTGATGTTACATAGTTCCAATAATGTTTCTAAATACAAAATTAAAATTTATTTCGTTTGTTAGAAAGAAATATGACAAAAAAATTATATTTCATGGCAGCTGTAGCGTGAATTAAGAAATGATTACACAAAGTGAATACATATACTGTTCATTCAATTTTTTTCAGGTGTAATTTACAAATAAATTATAGTAATTGTTACATATTATTGACTATTATTAAATATTTTTAATTAACTGATATTTATATATATATGATAGATCTCACTTAGTTCAGGGTTAATACAAATTGTGATTGATATCCAAATAAATAATATATATCAGAGATTGATATGTATCATATCACACACAAAGAATAAGCATAATAAAACTAATGTAAACATTATTTCTCTCATTCGTATTAGTGAAGGTTTTTTTAAAATCACTATAAGGGTCGGGTACTACTCACCGAAATTGGAGGCCCTTTCTCCTTTCATTTGGTTTGTAGATAGTGCTAAGGCGTTGATACGCTAGTGTTTAATGATGTGTAAATTGTAATCAATCGTCTTACAAAAACTTAGTGATTTTAACTTTCATTCTTACTCACAGGACATCAAAATTCACTTTTTTAGACCAAGGGTAATTATATTTTTAAAAGGAATTAAAGATATAACAAAATAATTTATTAAAACCTATTAAAAACAATGTATTTAGAAAACATAAACTTTACTAAATATATTTTTGACCTTAAAATGAGTGCAGTATTTAAATATAAATTGGCTTTTTTAAAACAGAGTTTTGCCCACCGTAGGTAATAAATAAAACGGTTACAGTAACTACTGAATTATTTAAAAATAGTACTTTCACAGATAGAATAAACAGAGCATTTCGAGGGAAAAAAATATTAAATCAAGTATGGGATATGATTTAGGGATATGACCAAAAGTCATCTATTTTTATAGCTTATTTTTTATTCATTACTATCTTTGTCAAAACGTATACCACATAATCCAATGTTAAATAGTAAATAGTAATTCACAAATTTACATTATGTGAATCCATAATAAAAGGATGACGGTCTGCACCAAGTCAGAAGAAACCTTGTGTGATATAGGAACCTGATTATTTATTAGGTCAAAATTTAAAGTATTTTTAAAAGGAGTATTATTATTTTTCTCGTCATATTATTTCCTTATAATTATGCCGTTAATATCCTTTTGTTGATATATTAAATTACTACCAAATTAATGAACTGAATGCAACTGAATGAATGGTTTATATGATATTTAAAAAAATAAATATAAATTATTAAGGGCTTTAACGTTACAAGTGACACGAGAAAGTGTTAAAAATAAAATAGTAGAATATTGTAGTTCTATAAGGCTATAATTCTGTATGCTTCAAGGGACGATCAGTAGCAGAAAACTGTTTTTGTATTTTAACTTGCTTGTATGGATAATCTCTCTAAAATGAAAAAAAAACAGTATGTTAACTAAAATACTCTGGTTCGAAAGTTTTGTTATTTCTTTAATTAACAATGTTGTATGGATTTCTAAAATTGAAACAATTTATTGAAAAACGGTTAAATTTAATTTAATATTTTAGATTGATTTCAGTGAAATAAAAGTTCTACGAATTGACAGTTATTTATTTGACGTAATAATAAAAGCGGTTTTAGTGGAAAGGCCAATGTTCTAAGAGAAGGAAACATGCTAAACATGGAATTGATTTGAATTTATTAGGGTAATATTTATTATATGATACTATTTTTTTAATAATTATTAGGGCAGTATATATAGATTTTATCACTCGTAAAGCTATCTCACAAATTTATAAAAATACTGAGTATGGAACTTGTAAACATAGACTGTTTAGTTTTTACACTCAAGTGGGATCCGGATCTGGGTCTCAAAGAACTCTAATTTGTTTCTTCTGAGAACAATAGAATGTTGAGTCTTTTGACAAGGCAAAGTGGTGACTATAGGAAAGGTTAAAAGAAACGACAAAATGAAAAAGTTTTATGAAAGACTACAAAATAACAAGCAATTCTAAAATAAACTACTTAGCTTGGCTAAGAATTGGCCAAATATTGTTGTAATGTACAAAATATTAAAATTTTGTTCTTGAAGATATAAAACTTCTTGTATTCAAGCTTTCGTGATCCATAACCACTCTTATATAATTAGTTAAATTAGTTAATTCAGAATTTTGCTGGACTAGTTTCGAATCATAGTCTTTATACATGAGATCGGAAAATGATGGAACTGGGCTGTCAACTGCATGCACAGAATGTGTGACAGGATTGAATCGTCTTCGATGATTGTTTTATAACAATGAGTGTATAAAACTAGTAGGCGACAGATTTCAATAGCATTACATCCTTTTTCTCTAGTTTAACAAGCCATTACCGATTTCAACATATTCCCACATCGTTGAGCCATTATCAAGATTTTCATTATAGTCTTATATTGACATTTCGGATAGTTTGAACTTCAAATAAAATAAATGGTAATTAATATTATCTTGATATGAAATAAACATAGATTTTTCTCTAGATTCGATAATCCAAAGAAATTAATATAGTTCAAACAACCTAAAAAGCAATAATTATATTTTCCTCTACTTGTCAAAATTATCTGTGACATCAAAAGACCGCTTTCAACTTAGAGTTGGTTATCAAATAAAAATAATAAGAAATGTTTTTTGATACAAATCTTGTTATATATCAACTGGAGCTCCCTATAAAAACATTTTATTAGAAATTTGACATTGTTTTTGTATCAAATAAAATGACAAGGTTTTTATTCTTGTTGAAGAAGATTGTTATATAAATTTATATATCGTGAAACTATTATTATACATACATATATATACAAATATATATCGTATATACATATATGTATATACGATACACGATTAACTACAGAATTTATTAAAATTTTAGATAACTAATTTATATTGGTTAATAGTTGTTTATTAATATTGTGATATCAGTTTGTTCCTTTTAAAACCCATGATACTCTTCCAAAATGTTAACAAGTGTAAATTAGAATCGATTTTAACATTTGTTAGAAATAAAAAAAATAAAGAAAATTGTGGTTAAAAATACAATATATTTGTATAAAAAAAAAAATAGAAAATTAAACTTAGAGTACCTTTGCAGATAGAATAAGAGAACGACGAGAAATAAAAACTAAATGATTTATTATTTATTACCCATATGTAATACAATCTTGCTTTTATTATCTTAAACATATTAAATAAATGTTGAAAATTGTGTAGAGCGATGTGTAGAACTAGACTCTGCAATGTATTGAATACGTGAACGTATTTCAAAAGATATAGATCCCGAGACATTTCGTTTTTTTTTAACATTTTGTTTAAATATTCTTATTATTTATAAAAAAAAAATAGAAAATTAAACTTAGAGTACCTTTGCAGATAGAATAAGAGAACGACGAGAAATAAAAACTAAATGATTTATTATTTATTACCCATATGTAATACAATCTTGCTTTTATTATCTTAAACATATTAAATAAATGTTGAAAATTGTGTAGAGCGATGTGTAGAACTAGACTCTGCAATGTATTGAATACGTGAACGTATTTCAAAAGATATAGATCCCGAGACATTTCGTTTTTTTTTAACATTTTGTTTAAATATTCTTATTATTTATATGAAGTATGTAGTTATTACGATATTATTAAGTCATTGATTGTTTTGATATTGAAGCACTGTACAAAATTCATTCTCATGCTAGTTTTCTTTGAACATCTTTTAAACCAAGTAACTTTTAGATCAGCGTTATCCTCAAATTAAATTATCAGTTAACATAAGTTTACTAAACACTTACACAATATATAATTACTTACACAATATATAATTAGTATGTAGTGCCTCAATATGCATAATATTAAACTAACTAAAGTTCATATATAGTATGTATACTTTCTTTTCGCTCGTGATGATAGCGTGAAGCTTAATCTACCACACTGCTTTATTGTAGGTCTGTGTTTTTCATTATAATATCATTGATTTACTTCTAAGCATTATAAGCTCCTCTCACAGTATTTTTCTTTCAGGATCAGGCAAATCAATAAGTTTTGTTTTGCCAGTAATCGTACCGGAACCCGATATTATAAAATCAAATAATAGTATAGATGTTTATAAATACTGATCTACAGAAAATTTAAATAAAATTATTTGTAATCTTAATATATAAAACACAAAGACACTCACCCACTGACTCATTCATCGCTCTACAACCCAAACCGTAATACCTAGAAAGCTGAAATTTGGACACACGACTCCTGATATATTGAATAGGTGCAATAAGAAAGGATTTTGCAAAGGTCCAAACTTTTCCAAAGTTACAGCTAAAAAACTGCAAAGTTTACCCCCCGCTCTCTTTCTTCTCCCATTGCATTGCAGTAGAAATTAAAATTATTTGGCCAGTCACTATGTTTATTCTCAACACGCTGCGATGTGAGAAACAAGAGTGTACCTATTACCCGATAGAAATGAAACTCTGTATTTTTCAAACTCAAGGCTTGTGAAGGTGTGTGAAGGGTAGGGTCATGGGTTCACTACTCACGAAAGTCAGTTTTTTTTGTTTATTCCCGTCGCGAAGCACGGGTAACCTACTAGTGTATGATATTTTAATAATAATATATCTATAAAACTTATAGTTTTTTATCGATGTTTCCCCTTCACCATTGATTGTGATTTTAACACCTATACTATATACTATACCAATACTATATTTAACAAATTTTTGCGACCAAAATGAAATTTATGCATTGTAGGGTTAATCTTTCGAACATATAATTACTTGCCGGGAACTGTTTATTAAACTATTATTATTTTATTAAACTATTAATGTTTTTAAACATGTGTGCAATAATAATCTCACAAAAAAAAAATAGTGTGTTACTTTTCTAGATTTCTAGATATTTTGAATTCCAACTTAAACGCCGTCCACTATGATCTAGAGATGGCGCAACCGGCTTTATTATTTTTGACTGAGAAGCATACATTTCAACATATCGTACCTATGATACCCCGGGAATAAACTCAAACATTGGGGTATCTGTGTTCGTAAAGGACGATATCTGCTACCATCGCTTTCAGATTTTTGAAGGTCGAGACCTGTTTGTACTTTGGCTGCGCGTGGACATAGACGACCATGTAAGAGTCTACGAGTGCCTCTACAGGTCTCATAGTGATACTGCAGTAATGGATCAATTCATATATCAAAGCGCACAATACCGATTGGCTAGTGTCACGGGAAACCGACAACCGACATGCGGAGATCTGTGTTTAACTTTGCTCTGGCAAATGGTTTGTTCTAGCTGTCAAGACGCACACTCGTCTATCAGACCTGGACAGCCATAAGACCCCTCTGTTGAATGTTCTGCTAACTACACATCCCGGAAGATACCGGGTCACTGTCGAGGCTCTCACTACCCTGCTGCTGTTGCTGATGTGATACTACAGGGGATGGAATTATTTGTACCAAACTAATTGGTACCACTTTGTGACAGATTGCGGCCTGGGTTTATGCGTAGCTGGCAAAAGGCAGGCGTATCAAGCTTGGGCTAAAACGTTATTCACTAAACATCCGAAATCCAGAGTTCTGAAAAGGAAATATAACCATGCCTCCTAATTCTTCAAACAGCAGAAACGGCAAAAAGTTCTGGGCGTTTTCAAAAGACACTCTGGGAATCTTTTGGCAGCCATCCCTACCGCCAATGCACACTGGGAACGACTCTCTTACCCACACGGCAAAAGAGAAAGCCGTTGTCTTGGGCAGTCTTTTCGTCTCAAATTCGACTTTGGATGATCAGGACAAAATACAGCTTACCATCCCACGGTATCAGAGCTTAATGACAGAAATAACTTTTCGACAAAAAACTCTCCGAAAGTCTCCGATTCCTAGAAAAAGTGATAGCTCGAACCCAACTAACTGCAAACCTATCGCCATTACCTCTCTTTTTTCCAAAGTAATGAAAAGCATCATCAATCATTAACTCCTAACATAGCTCGAGGATCACCAGTTGATCAATAACCGGCAATATGGCTTTCGACATAGTCGATTGCAGACGTTGGGCAGCTGTTATTGAAAGCAAGGGAGAGGATCTGGCAGTTAGTCTGAATATGGCGAAAGAAACTTGTTTCCTTCCTATGGGCTTCCTGAAAGTTTAAGCAAGTAGATGACCAGCTTTTTGCTCGGACCCCAAGCCCGGATGGATGCTGATGTACCCCAAGGCTGCGTGCTTTTCCCGATCCTGTTCCTTCTGCATATCAATGATATGCTGGATATAACATACAACATTGTTATGCAGATGACGGCACTGGGGATGCGGTTCATTCCAGCCGTTTAGGGCTCTCTTGGAAAACGTCAACGAGTACTCAAAGATACTTGTGTATTCTTTAGATACCTCAATGGGGATGGTCTCAAAATGGGATGCCTAGTCTAGTCTAGTAACGCTCTTGCATTTCCCCAGATGTTGCAAGAGTTCGTGGAGAAATCCTGTCATCGATGACCTTTTTTGCCCTCGTCTTAGATAATAAATACTCAGATTTAATAAAAATTAATTTAATAATGAATATTACAAAAATATTCAATATCCTTATGCCAAACTTTTATATAAACCTTTTCATTCAAAATACTGTATTAAAATAAATAAGTCGATTAAGGCGGGAGACCAAAATATATTAGGAATAGCATTATAAACAAATATTAGGTCTACAACTTTGCTCCCGCCGTTTTTCAAAAGATGGCGCTAGTAGCCAGTAACAGTTCAAATAAATAAATCACAGTTGTTTTCCATCAATTTTGACATCTATAAATATAACCTTACATCGATATTAGTTAATTTTTGTTTGCGTCATATAGTTACACTTAATTAAATATGTCAACTTATAAACCGAATTCACGTCATTTGCGGGAGATTTTACTTTTTCATTTCAACATGAAAAAATCGACGGCTGAGGCTCATCGGGTTATTTCAAGTACTTATGGTGATGATACTATTAGTGAAAGAACGTGTCGCGAGTGGTTCCAGCGCTTTAAAAGCGGTGATTTTGTTGTTGAAGATCGGCATAGCGGTGCCACAGAAAAAACTTTTGAAGATGATGAACTGGAGGCTTTACTTAATGAAGACTCGTGCCAAACTCAAGAACAGCTAGCAAAATCATTGGGAGTAACTCAGCAAGCAGTATCAAAACACCTGGAACAGCTGGGGATGATCCAAAAACAAGGATACTGGGTACCGTATCAGCTGAAACCAAGAGAAGTTGAGCGACGTTTATTTGCTTGTGAACAGCTGCTTGAAAGACAAAAACGAAAAGGATTTCTTCATCGTATTGTTACTGAGGACGACAAATGGGTGCACTACGACAACCCTAAGCGACGCACATCATGGGAATTACCCGGCCACACTCCTACGGCGACACCTCGACAAAATATTCACGGATCCAAGGTCATGTTGTGTATTTGGTGGGATCAGCTTCGCGTAATTTATTATGAGCTGCTAAAACCTTCTGAAAAAATTACTGGTGCACTTTATCGAACGCAATTAATGCGTTTGAGTCGGGCATTAAAAGCAAAACGGCCGCAATACGCTGATAGACACGAAAAAGTAATTTTGCAACACGACAATGCTCGACCTCACGTGGCGAAAGTAGTCAAGACGTACCTCGAAACACTAAAATGGGAAATTCTACCTCACCCGCACTACTCTCCAGATGTTGCTCCATCTGATTACCATTTATTTAGGTCGATGGCACACGGCCTGGCGGGCCAGTGCTTCGATTCTTTTGAAAAAGTGAAAGAATGGATCGATTCTTGGATCTTATCAAAGGATGAAGAATTTTTCCGACACGGGATTCGTTTGTTGCCTGAAAGATGGGCCAAAGTAGTGAAAAGTGACGGACAATACTTTGAAACATAAATAAGATACCATTTTTTTATATTATATATAATTTTTAAAAGTAAAAAAAAACGGCGGGAGCAAAATTGTAGACCTAATAATATAACGTTTTTTTCACGTTCTTTAAAATAGAAAAGAAAGTTTAAAGTTAAATACCCAATATGAACGTTAAATGAAAAATTCTCATAGTATATTTAAACAACTTACTTCTAATTTTTTTCATATGTAAACGGGAATAACGAAAGTTAAGAGTTACGACATAAGTGTTTAAGAATTTTGTATCCGTGGTAAAATATTTATTTTACTTATGTTGTAATAATATAATTAAAGAATTTTATTCTCATTTTTTTTATAATATTTTCATTATTCTTACCAGAGATGCAAAACAAGCTAATTGTAACTAACAATTTGCAGCAACTACGAAACAAAAGACTTTGATAGACGACTAAACTTTATTTAAACTTTGTTTTACTTAAATACGTTAGTTATATTTTAATAATTGCCAGTTACATAAGAAATCACAATTACAATTATGCATTATGCAAAATACATTAATATCTGCACATGTTATTTTAAACAATCAACTTTTTCAATAAAAAGGTAAATTAACCTTAAGCAAGTAATATTTTTGTAACTTTTAATATATAATGACATCTCATTTAATTAAGACAAATTTTTTCTACACGAAATTCTATTATTCGTCTTCTCAATTGAGACTTGGTTCTTTGAGGTAACATTCTTCACGCACTAAATCGATGTAATTTTTAAGAACATTATTTTATTAAATTCTTACCTCGGACTGTTCTCGGTAAATGCTTTTCATCTCTTTGTAATATCTTATCACGAGAAATTATATTGTGTTTTCTTTCTATTGCCAGTGCTACTTTTAAAATGAAATTTAAAGCATTTTAAGTTTTGTATTTCAATAAGTTTAATATTATAATGTAAATTGCTGTATTTGATTATATATGTGATATAAACAATATAGCAGTACTGTACATTAACTTCCACTGTAAATAAGACATGTATTCCAAACACGCCAATCCGCCTGATATTCGATACGAAAATTCGTTTATTCCCCCTTTATATGCGAATCACAGAGTATACATATTTGTATAAGCTCGATTCAAATTGACTGACAAAATAATATGTGATACTAGGAACAGTATCTACTTTAGTAAATTGTAACTGTTACAACTCAGTATTTGAATAGGCACTTGCACTACGTTATTTATTCAACAGAATAAATTACGCGTTTTATCACCCTTTGCTAAATTTATATAAAAATTGAAATTTCTTAATCGCAAACGGAAAATTATTATTTTAATCTATTTGTATTTAGTGCTTACTCGTAGTACTTCATTATTTACATTGAAATTATATGAATAATATTTACAAGATAATAACTTTAATATTATAATAATATTTTTAAGATAATTAGTTAAATTTAGACACGCCTTTACTTTAAAATGTCAACTAAAATTGATTTAAACTTTATTATTTGTAAACTCTCTGTACGTCCCTAATGAATGTAAGACAAAGAGATAGCTACATGCAACTAGAAACAATTGACTTTGATAGACGATATTACTTCATTTTAAGTTTGTTTTACTTAAACTTATGCCAACTAAAATTTACTATGCATTCTAAAATTTTAACGACTTTAAAAGTATCATGGTATGTATGTAGCCATATTTCTTTTTCTCAACATTTTTGAAACAGGTAATTTAATTTGGAATATACAAATAACAATTATTGATGAAAAAAATAACATCAATTCAGGAAGAAAGACGAAATATATTTGATAATTTATGAAGTAAAAACTAATAAACTGTCAACTGTCGTGACGAATGGTCGTGTTTTTTGTGCCTCCGTATTTTGAAATTCGATCAAGTGTACATACCATTTACATTGGTGTATATTTTACTGGTGATTATTTTGATATAAAAAACAACTTAATAGTGGGTGCCGGTGATGGATATAATACTTTAAAACGCCTCGATTTCGGCGTTGTTTTGGAGTTGTGGCGCGGACATATCAAGTGTCTGGAGGATATTTGGGGGAGGATAGATTGCAAGGATGTTTGATATAACATTTGTGGCGAGCGGACGTGTATGTGTGTGCGGGCTCCCTCGATGTATCCGGGACCGTGACAGGGGTGCATTGCCTGTGAAAGTGCTAACGGCCACGTCGTGAAGAAAAAAAACGGTGATAACAAAGGTGGAACAATGGAGTTGCAGTGAACAGCATATTGAGAAGCATTATTTAATTTGTTGTGGTGTGCAAGTGATCATTGCAAACGGCTCTTTTTTTTGTATTCTTCCTGCGTTATTTTTATTTTTAACAATCGGTATAAACATTATAAGGCGTGTTAAGCAAGCATAGCCTAGGGCAATTCTTATAGTAAGCACCAACTTGGTTTCACACGGTTAAATGCTGACACCACGCTTCGAGTATCCTGAAGACGACACCATACGGCTTGCATTCTCACCATCGATGGGAATCGAGGATAAACTATATTAATTCTTGTGTCAATCGCTGACTTACAAACACATTACCTTAGTTTTAATTAATTGTAATTTTTATGTCAATATATTTTATTAATTAAATTGTTTTTTTTGCATCCTTCGCTGCCACCAAACTTAATTGGCGCAGTCGGTAGGATATTCGAGATATATTCGGTACGTGTCGCGTCAAGATTTCCCCTAATATCGGTGCGAGGTCCCGCGTGACTAACCGATTTCGAGTATCCGAATCTACATACATCGTGGAGGCCAGCAGAGGTGAATCAAAATATCGATTCGGCAAAGAAAATCATGTTCATGTTAGTACTCTAAATCTTTTATGTCCTTACCTATCCTAATTTTTAACATTATTCTTATCCTTTCAATTTATTTTATTATTCAAATAACTTTCATTTAGAATAAACTTTTACTTCAAGTAGATTGTCCAAGTAATTTATATATAAATGCTATTATATATAATTTTCAGTGTGTTAGATTAGTGTTCAAAATTTTTCATCCGAGAGAAACCAGAAGCCGTAGTTTGTGTAAGGGTAGATATAGCAGGCTCGATACAATAGACGAATTTAGGCAATTAAAAAAATTTGTTGTACCTAATATTAAAATGTCTCAAGATATAATGGGTGAGATATACAAGTCACTTAGAGTTTTGCCTGATTTTGACGGTAACCCCAATGTGCTAACAAGATTTATAAATTTATGTGATCAATTAGTACTTGCATATTTTAAAACCGAACCGGGTTATGTGTTAACCAATTTGGCCCTTATTAATGGTATATTAAATAAGATCACAGGCTCTGCAGCTCTATTGATAAATTCCAACGGTATTCCTGAAAATTGGTTCGATATTCGTAGTGCACTTATTAATAATTTTGCTTACCATCGAGACGAAACCGCTTTATTTAACGATTTATCATTACAAACCCAGGGGTTTTCAACCCCACAGGAATTTTACGAACGTGTTCAAAACTTATTCAGCACTATCGTGACATACGTTACGTTGCATGAAACCGTGGCTACTATAGTTGAAGCTAAACGTAATCTTTATAAAAAATTAACTCTACAGTGCTACTTGCGTGGTCTTAAGGATCCCTTAGGCTCTAGGATACGTTGCATGCGTCCCGAAACGATAGAAAAGGCTTTAGAATTCGTACAAGTAGAGATAAATACAATATATATGCAGCAGCGTGCTGAAGGTAGACCTAATAAAAAGGATAATTTGAATAATCAACAGTCTCTAAAATCTCATTTTAATTTGCCTTTAAATAATTTTATGCGATATACAGGTAATGCATTCAATGGTAGTTCTTTTAAACAACCATATAATATGTCAGGCCCCTCGCGTCCTCATTAATTTAACCATTAACAAAATCAAGGTTGGCGATCTAATATGCCTCCAACACAACAATTTCGTGGTCCCACAAGGACTCAACAAATATTTCGTGCTCCACCTCCAATTTATAATGCGAGCAGTAACGTTTTTAGGATTCCATTCATGCAACCGAATAATAATTCTAATAATGTACCTCGTCCTATGAGTGGTGTTAGTCAGTTCGTGCCTAAACCCTTACTATTGTCTGGGCATGACTGGCGTAGAAGTGGCAGCCCGCCCCCAAATAATTACTTTAAAACTCGAGAAATTAACAATTATGAATGTGACTATGAACCCTATTATGACTATACTGATTACTACCAAAACTGTGACTCTTACCAGGAAAATGGAGATTACTTTCCAAATTATGAGCAATGTGAATCTCCAGTAGTAGAGGAGCTTAACTCAAACACTGATGAGATAAAATATCAAAATTTTTTCAAAGCTACGAAGTCAGAAAAGCAAAAATAGATGTAAATTTTAACATTCAAAGACAACTCGGATATATCTAAATTCAAGACCCACCTTTAAAATTTCTTATAGACACGGGAGCCAATCAGTCGTTTTTTATCCCCTCAAGTTGTTGAAAAATACTTTTCTCATTTACCTCTTAATTATACTCCATTTGAAGTTACGAATAATCATAATGTGTATAGACAAGACTATTCTATTACTTTACCTAGTTTCTCGAAATTTAAAGAAAATGATGTCGTAACCTTTTTTATTCTTAATTTTCATAATTATTTTGATGGCATTATTGGTTTTGATTTGTTAGATTCGTGGGACACTAACATTGATTTTAGACGCAAGAAATTAATTACTAAAAATACCGAATTGCCTATTATTATGTATGACGCTCGAAATACAAATCTTTATGAAGAAATAATACCAGCTCAGTCATCCAAATTAGTGAAATTGCCAATAAACTCCAAGGACGGAGATGTATTTGTTCCTGATCAGATAATAAGTAATTGTTTAATTTCTGATTGCTTTGCAAATGTGAAAAACAGTCGAGGTTTAGTACAAATTTCAAATAATTCAAAAAATGATGTAATCTTTTCAATGGATCAGCCTATTACAGCTGAGGTATTCAATATTGAATCTAAGCAACTAAAACAATTATCCGATCGTACAAAAGAAGTTCTATCGCGTCTCCGTACAGATCATTTCAACCCAGAGGAAATAGCTAATTTAAAAACCTTATGTGCACGTTATTCGGATGTGTTTTACCTTGACGGAGAACTCTTAACATTTACGAACAAAATTAAGCATAAAATTAAAACAAATGATGAGATCCCAGTTCATGTTAAAAGCTATTACCCGTATGTCCATAAACAAGAGATTAGAAGTCAAATCAATAAAATGCTTGAACAAAATATAATTAGACCTTCGGATTCCGCGTGGAGCTCTCCTATTTGGGTGGTCCCTAAAAAGGCAGATGCTTCGGGTAAAACCAAATGCCATTTAGTAATAGATTTCCGAAAGGTAAATGAAAAGACAATTAGTGATAAGTATACAATACCCAATATTTCGGACATTTTAGACAAATTAGGGAAATGCCAATATTTCACCACTCTTGACCTTGCTAGCGGATTTTACCAAGTAGAATTAGACCCTACTGACATACACAAAACTGCTCTTAATGTGGAAAACGGCCATTATGAATTTTTAAGAATGCCTATAGGTTTAAAAAACTCTCCCGCAACATTTCAAAGGATAATGGACAACATTCTTAAAGATTTACAAGATATCTATTTAGTTTATCTATATGACGTCATCATTTTTACATCATCATCATCATTTTTTCATTACAGGAACACATGGTTAATTTTGAAAAAGTTCTAAAACGTTTGCTCGAATCTAACTTCAAGATCCAGATGGATAAGTCTGAGTTCTTAAAGTTAGAGACGGAATTTTTAGGACATGTCGTATGCAGGGATGGAGTTAAGCCCAATCCTAATAAAATAAGTATTATACAAAGTTATCAGCTGCCTAAAACTACTACAAAAAGTAAACGGTTTCTTGGCCTTTTGGGATATTATCGAAAATTTATTCCGGATTTTGCACGGATAACTAAACCCTTAACCCAGTGTTTACAAAAAGGATCTAAGATAGTTTGTGATCAGAATTATATTAATTGTTTTGAGCATTGTAAGACTTTATTGACAAATGACCCTATTTTACAGTACCCCGACTTTAATAAAGAGTTTTTACTGACGACTGACGCATCGAACGTTGCAATAGGCGCCGTATTATCCCAGGGTTGTATTGATTCAGACAAACCTATTGCATACGCTTCTAGAACCCTAAATTCAAGCGAACTTAATTATATCACTATAGAAAAAGAACTGCTAGCAATTGTGTGGGTTTGTAAATATTTCAGACCATACTTATTTGGCAGAAAATTTAAAATTATAACCGACCATAAACCTTTACAATGGGTCATGAGCCTTAAAGAACCAAATTTGAGACTTACAAGATGGCAATTAAAATTGTCCGAATACGATTTCTCAGTCATTTATAAGCCAGGTAAATATAATACAAATGCTGACGCCTTATCCCGTTTAGTAATTCATAACGAAGAACTAAGTTCAATAGCAGTAAATGCATCTGAAAATGACTCTAGCACTATTACAGCTTCAGAAGCTGATAGAGATAATTCTAATACCCTAACAGTTCATACCGACAATGAAAATCCTATTTTAGAAATCCCGATTTCTGACGAACCCCTAAATAAATTCACGAAACAGCTAGTTTTAACAATTGTAAGCAATATTAAAGGAAGACCAATAGTTGCAAAATCTTTTGAAACACACACACGTACCACTCTTCAATTGTCAGAAAATAATCTCGAAGAAGATATCATTAATGTTATCAAAGAATATGTTCATCCCAAAATTAAAACAGGCTTACTCATAAATCCCCCTAAAAGCGTTTAATTGTTGCAGGACTCTCCTATTACTCCAACTGCTCCTGCATCCGGTTCTACTGCAGGAAATATAACATGAAAATCTGGATCATGGTGCCGGCATTTTACCTTTTAAACTAGGTCCTTGTCTCATAGTGTCTCATTGTCACTCATTCTTAAAGTATATCGATATCCACGAATTGCAAGACAAAGTAAATACAGTTCATATCCAATTAAGCAATATAATCTCTAATCTTAATAATAAAACTTTTTCTTTGTTTGAGCCCTATACTAATTATTTGAAAGAAAAGCTTCAAGTCGTTATAGAACAATTGCAGTCTACGCGTTGATGCGTTACAATTTAATAACGCAATAAGATCACTGCAAGAAAACGATAATAAATTAGTTACGGAATTTAACAGTCATGTAAGCCTGACCAAGGATTGGGTAACTCAGCACTCTAAAATAATAGATAAAATAGTAGATAATCAGAACAAATAAGCGGAACTAGTAAAAACATTAGTCAAAGTTTGGAAAAAGGTACCCATGAATCAAATCAATACGCTCATTTAGGACAAACTATTCTCATAGTCGATGATAATGTTGATAAGTTGTCACAAAAGATAACTAAGTTACAGAATGTTCTAGCATTTATAAGGACATCCACGGCTCATCATGATGTCATTAGTTAAGTTCTATTAGAAATATAATTAGAAAGCTACGTAGTATGTATGGTAATAATAAAGTACTAGATATAGAGGCCCGAGAGTATTATGATGTAATACAATTAGGTTCATATTATGTCGGAAATGAAATAGTTATAGTATATAAATTCCCAATTTTAAAATCCCAAATATATAATTTATATAAGATATCCATAATCCCTAACAAAAATCATGAAATTCTTGTTCCCCAACACCAATTCCTTGCAATCCATTTGAGAGATTTCAAGTACATAGAGGCAGAATGCCCGAAGTTCACTAAAGGGTTCTCTGTGAAGAGATACACACCATACATAGTCGTACATCGCCTGATTGTGTAACAGCCCTCGTTACTACGCAGCAAAAACTCCCCGAATGTAACCCCCAATGTAAACCAGTCACTGTATCCCTACTTACGTCAGCCTACGTGAAACTCGACGATCGCCACTACACGATCAGCTTTCCAACTCTTACTAAAGTACGCTTGTCCTGCGATCAAAATATCTACAAGATGTTGCAAGGAAGTTATCTCGCTATAATTCCATATGATTGTCTCATTCAAACAACAGAATTCATCATCTCGAACCTCAACGATCGACTAAAAGGTCAAGCCTTGAAGATAATAGATGTCCCTAATGAAAATACACTCAGTTCAGCAGCACATCTGATATTCAAATTAAACTCCATTAATTTGACTAATCTTCACGCCACCAATAGAGAGGTTATTCTCCAGTCACCAGTAAACTTAAGCAAGAACAACGATATAAGCGTCCACCATACAACAATACCTTTATATACGTTACTATTCGGTGCATGTGTACTAATTAGCGGCCTTGCATACCGGAAATACCGATATAAACATACGAAACACACCATCCCAAAAACTCAAAGGGATGAATCAGAACTTCCAGCGCAATTTACAACCAAGGTCTTCAATAGTCGCTGTTCTACGGGGGAGGTGTTACGCAAGCATAGCCAAGGGCAATTCTTATAGTAAGCACCAACTTGGTTTCACACGGTTAAATGCTGACACCACGCTTCGAGTATTCTGAAGACGACACCAAACGGCTTGCATTCTCATCATCGATGGGAATCGAGGATAAAATATATTCATTTTTGTGTCAATCGCTGACTTACAAGCACCTTACCTTAGTTTTAATTAATTGTAATTCTTATTTCAATATATTTTATTAAGTAAATTGTTTTTTTTTGCATCCTTCGCTGCCACCAAACTTAATTGGCGTACTATATACAGTACTTATTCAATATAAACAATCAGTCCTCCCTAGTGTGTATTATAGCTATACGATGGATATACGTCGCTCGGTTTCATCGGCGCTGGTTCAAATCTCGGTTTAACGAAGAATATAATTTTTAGATTTCGTTTTGATCATTTATTTTATTAATTTATTTTTGCTAACTTTATTGATTTATTTTTATTTTTATTTTTTTTATACTTTTGACATGTCTATATTATATAATTTTATGTGAATTATTTAATAATAAAATTGTAATAATAATAATAATAATAAATTTAATATAATCAGTATAGTTTTTGACATGTCTGTATTTGTATATATTTTTTAATTGATGATTAATAATAGTAATAATAAATTTAAATAATGCTTATAAGTTTGAAATATTGTATTGTATTGTTTTGCATTATGCTTATGTTATAACATGAATGAATGCGGCGTTGGGGACCGCCTACCAACACGCCATGTTCCGAACAGCGGGAGGTGGAGGACGGAGCTACAAATAGCTACGTGGAATGTAAGAGGAGGAATGGAACAGAAAATAAATGAATTATTTGATGTGATGGATGACAAAGATCTGGATGTTATTTGTGTGTCTGAGACCAAGCGAAAAAGCAATGATGCGACCGATTTGCCTGGTAACCGGGTCGCTTTCTAGGCTGAGGTTCCAGAGGGTGAGCGAGGTTGCCAAGGTGTAAGCGTGTTGTTGTCCTCTCGAATGGTTAATGCAATGGTAGAATACAAGGCTATCAACCCGAGGCTTCTTTGGGTTCGCTTTAAACTTGGGATAACAAGAGTATTCTTGTTAGCCGTTTACGCGCCAGTATCCTCAGCACCGGTGAGCGAAGTCGAAGAGTTTTGGGAGAGTGTCAGGGATATTCTAAGTAGTTTCAGAAGTAATGAAAAGTTGATAGTATATTAATGGGATGTTAATGGATGGTTTGGAAGCGCGCGAAGTGGTTACGAAAGCAAGTGTGGTGATAAGAGAGTAAATAAGGCTGGAAAGCTTATTTTGGAATTTTGTAAGGTGAGAACATTGTCTGTGGCAAAACACGATGTTTGATCACAAACAAATTCACATGTACACATGGGAGCGAGCGGAAGAAAGAAGTATGATTGATTTATTCCTAGTGGATCAGCGTATTCGAAGCCAAGTTATGGACACGCGAGTGTTTAGGGGTGATCATCTGGGAACGGTCCATTTTTGCTAAAATAAGAGGTCTGTTTGCAGGTTGGGGCAGCCGCATGACGTGTCCTAGCTTGGAGTCGAATTATCGCATAAGAAGCTGGAAGATCAGAAGATTCAAGATGAAAGTTAAAAACCGAAAAAAGTCACAGAAGGGGGCAAAATTTTAGCGTCGGAAAAATCTTATATATATATTGTAGAAGATAATTCAGATCAACCGTTGAAGAATTGAATATAAGCCAGTGCGGGTAGATGCTCGTGCTCACTTTTTGCGTCACTCTCGACTCGTTCGGTTGTCGTTATTTTGTATCGCGTGTTTAGTGATATTTTTTGTACGTGATTAGACTTTGTGTTTTTAAATTGTAAATTCATTTTCTTATTATCGGTTTGAATGTATTGAAGTTATTTTTTAATTAAAGAATTAGTGTAATTTGTTATTTTTGTGAATTTTCTAATAACAACCATTACATTATTCTGTGATTGTTTTTTTTTAAGTGAAATAATTGAGGTGTACTAGAATATAAATAAAATTAACAAATTAAAAGAAAAAAATTTTTCGTCCGAAAAGGTTTTTGATCCGACTCCCCGTTTATTAGATAGGGGTGAGGAGTGGTTCCCCCGTTACCCAATATATGCTGAATGACCCGTCATAAGACTCGTAATGACCAGTAGAATATTGCTGGCTAGTTTTTCTTTGTTGACCCCCCTCCCCAACTAAAGTAAATCATTCAATCATTACATGTTTATCGCATTCTCGGTTTCATTGTCACCTTCGCATATTGCATATCGAGAATCGCGTGACGAGAATCTACCTAACACGACCGACCCTGTCGAACGAGGTATTTTCCCTCTGGACGATCACGGAAAAGTTTTTGGCCCTAAATCAAAAAGGTTTTCTGTGCTTTTGTGGATTTAGAAAAGGCGTTTGACAGGGTTGTGAGCAAGAAATTATGGGAGACACTGCCCCGATAGAATGTGAGCGGACCCTTGCTACAGGCTGTAAAATCTCTTTACAGAGATCACTCAGCCTGTGTACGAGTAGGAGCTGACATGTCACCCTGGTTTGACATCCAATCGGGTGTTAAGCAAGGTTGCGCTATGTCAGCTTGGTTGTTCAACTTGTATTTGGATAGTTGTCTCCAAGGTTACGTAAAAAGCATGAGGACCCCCCGGAGGGCATGTATGAAGAGGAGTGAAGTTAAATAAATAAATAATATATGAAGTCAAATTAAAAAAACGATATCTTCTTTTATTATCTTGACGTATACAAATATCGATAATACAATTTTTTATGTTTATAATGACGTAGAATGTATAATATTATAATGTTTGAGAAGAAGTAAAGTTATACATACCGAAGGTGATATAGACAAACTAAAAATAAATATTTGTATATAATCCCATACTTCTATAAAAAGGAGGATATTACAGAAACAGTTATGGTAATAGGATGTCTTCTTTCGCTGATTGTTTGTTTGCATGGCCTTGTTAATTTAGGCTAAAAGAAGAGAAAAATAATAGAGACAATTAAGGTATTATTGTATGTAAACTTTCAATAATAACTTTATTGGTTAATTAATTAAATTTTACATATACTGTTTTAAGTAATTTATAATATAAAAGATATTTTTTGTCTTTATAATAAAAGAGAACTAACACAAAAAAGCTCAATACTAATAAAAATAAAAATATAAATCAAGAATCACATGAACTCTAAGTGCATATTTAGAACAAATCTTTTTATATAGTACTCTAAGATTTCTAAATTGAAATAAATAATGTCATTTGCTTATGTTAAAAACTTAATTTAAAATGCCTCTATTTCCGACTACCACTGCACCACACCTCGCTACACCATTTTATTTATTTACTTCGACTTGTTTTTGACATATACCGATTTATTAAACTATCAGCATCTCTACAAAACTTTCTCATTATAACCTTACTTTTCTAAAAACATCCTTGAAGTTACTTTTCATATATATTACGATTTTTTACATCACTTCGACTGAACTTCTTTACCAACAAGTAACTATTTATCCTAAAGTTCAAATAAGTATTGGGACTGATGATATTTAGCCCAAAAATAATATTTTGATTGAATAGTTCTAACAAAGTGAAAATATTGTGAGGTTTGATAAATTCCATTTTAATGCAATTTATTTTGCAGTACTTGTGATAATAAATATCACAATAAGAGATTATTTTTCTTTTATAAGTAGCTCTTTTTTATCATTATTTATTTTTTATGTCGGTTATAATATATTTGAATAATTTTTAACAACTCAACAACTGCGAAGCTATTCACTGATATATATTAGTTCCATTCCTGTTGGACCTCATCTTTTAATAATACTGGGATAAAAAGTAGCCTTTGTGACTCGCTGATAATTTTGCTTTTGACAAATGAAAGAACTTTTAAAATCGGTCTAGTTGTTTTGGAAAGTATGCAATACAAACAAATATGCAATCAAATCTTTCTATTTAAAATATTAATATAGACTGCAAGTGATGAAAGACTAGATTGATATTAAACTATTTGGTATCATTGATTCCTATTGATAGAAATTTTCAAGAACAGGGAAATTCTTTTATTCATTTAAAGTGTAAAATAGAGTATTATATGTAAATATTTAGTCTTGTCATATATATTGTGATTAAGAAAAAACATTTTTTTATTGGATGTAACATTAATTACTATTACAATGTGTAATGTGTAATGTGTAATTACATTATTTACTATTACAATGTTAGTTTAATACATTAATATAATATAATATATAATTCGAAGTGGTTTCCATTGGCTGCAATACAGTACTTTAAACCTCAAGGTCAGTTATCAATAATACGCACTCTCTCTCTATGGGAAAATTCGACAATGACAATCGTATGGATTGTTTTTGGGACTCCAAATTATTTAAAGATTTAGAGCAAACCTCACTTTCTAAAACCAGACCACAAATCAAAATCCATTAGATTAAGATCAGGACTATATGACGGCCAGTTTTCAGCTTTGATGAAGTCCGGAACGTTCATATCTAACCAAGATTGGGTGGATTGAGTTTTATGACCCGGCACTGATTCTTGCTGAAAGTTCCATTCTTGGTTATTGAACTTGGTGTTGTTAAGGGGCGTAACTACCTTCTAACGGATGGTATCTTGATACTCTTCTGCCGATGTTTTGTTACCTTTTTGACAAAAATATAGCTCAGTCACTCCGTCAAAGCTAACACCTCACCAAACCATTACTGAAGTGGGATAATGTACACGTTGTACTCTGTTGACTAATTGGGAAGATTCTTTAGAGCTTTCAGCATAAATATGGTCATTATTATTACGGCATTATTAGTTAAAATATTGCTCAATTATAAAAAAAAATTATCACCCGTAAACAAAATTTTTCTGTACCCTCCCCTTGTGTGCCGTTTAAGTAGTTGTTTTGACTTTATCACCTTTTTCTTTTGCTTTGCTTATAATTTGCAAGTTCTTGTTGCAAGTCATTTTCTAAGATACGGACATGGTTCTATGTGCTATCTTCATCTCCAGAGTTAAAATCTTTTGTTTTCGGATAGGATTTCGACGAATTCTTTCCCTTACTTTCTCCTTTTTCTTACGAACATTATGTTTACATCCAAACAGACGGAGGAGGTTTCATTCAATATCCCGGTACACAAACATTTGTCTAATACCAAACGTATGGAGGATTTGAAATATTGTATACCTACTTTATGTGATGTAATCACAATAATTCGGTTGTCTTTGTCACCCCACTTCATTTTTGTTATCACAAAATATTTTACAATATATTGACCTAACAATAAAAAAACACAATAAACAATTGTATAAAAATTCAGAATTCCAAATTATAAGTAACATTTTTTATTAGTATTCACATTGAAACTTTTTAAGAAATAGGTTCATATTAGTGTTTAGTAATTTAAAATTTCTGATTATTACCATTGAATTATTTAATAATTTTTTTATCGAATATTCGATTTGAATTTAGATTTTTATTATATTAAATCTTTGTATGTAATTGAGTATAAAAAACGTAAGATAATAATGTTACATTAGTAAAATATATATATATTTACATTATCTCCAAATAAGGTGTCCTATCACTATTTACCACAGCGGTCTAAAATATGAATATCCTGTAAAAGGAGCATTTATTATTTATCAGACACTATTCCTTAGAAAATTTCCGATCATAGATTATTGGTTAAATTAATTCTGAAAGGACTGAATATATCAATAAGGGTTTTACGGTACCTTAGAATATTTATGAGGTTTCAAATCAATGCAGACGTTAATGTAAATATTTTTTCTTATTTGATAAAATGATTTTTTTAAATTCTTTAGGCGGTAGAGCCTAGCTGTAGTTATCTGACTGCAGCTCGTATGGGGCTCGCATAGTAACCAAATTCATTTGGTTATTTCAGTCGGTGAGTGAGAGAATCCGGTAGCCCAACCCCCCCCCCCCCCTCGCCAAACATGAAAGCGATGCCCAAAAGAAAAATACCCCAGGAGGGTACCGGCTTTGATGAAGCCGGGGACGCCCTCCCCGAGCAAAATCGGAGTAATGATTCTCGGATTTTGCTCGGTCTGCCCGTCATATCTGGGGCGGGCAAAGTGTCGCCTTTTGTGTTTTTTGAGGGCAAACGACGAGTCAACGCAACGGCACCCCGACCCACTTTAAATGTGGGCTTTTGCAACATCCGGGGACTTCATTCCAACTTGAACGCCGTCCACTATCATCTAGAGACGGCGCAGCCGGCCTTGTTGTTTCTGACGGAGACGCAGATATCTCAACCTAGCGACACAGCGTACCTTTCATACCCCGGGTATAAACTAGAACACCATTTTATACCACACGCCGGGGTATCTGTGTTCGTAAGGGAGGATATCTGCTACCGTCGCCTTCAGGTTTTTGAAGGTCGGGACCTGTCTGTACTCTGACTGCGCGTGGACATGGACGACCATGTCAGAGTCTACGCGTGCCTCTACAGGTCCCATAGTGATAATGCAGAAACGGATCAACTCTTGGGCCATGTTCAGGCGAAGATTGACGATCTGCTTTCACAGGCTCCCTCCGCTGAAGTCGTAGTCCTCGGGGACTTCAATGCGCACCATGCCGATTGGTTAGGGTCACGTGCCATCGACTACGCGGGGAGATCTGTGTTTGACTTTGCTCTGACAAATGGTCTGTCCCAATTTATCAAGACGCACACTCGTCTACCGGACGTGGACAGCCATATGCCCTCTTTGTTGGATCTTCGGCTGACTACACATCCCGGAAAGTACCAGGTCACTGTCGAGGCTCCGTTAGGTTCCTCTGATTATTGTCTGGTACGGAATGTAGTACCCATTCAACGTTCGGCTCGCACAACTTCTGCGACTCGACGCGTTTGGCACTACGAATCAGCGGATTGGGATGGAATGCGGACCTTTTTTGCATCCTACCCATGGGGGCCGATTTGTTTCCCTTCCGATGATCTTAGTGGCTTCGCTGCGGCTGTAGCTGATGGGATACTACAGGGCATGGAACTATTTGTACCAAGCTCTGTGGTACTACTTGGTGGCAGATCGCGGCCTTGGTTTGATGCGTCTGTCAGGGCTGCAGCAGCTGGCAAACGGCAGGCTTATCAAGCTTGGGCCAATGCGTTAGTCACTAAGGATCCGAAGTCGAGAGTTCTGAAGAGGAAATGTAATCGTGCCTCCAGATTCTTCAAACGGCAAATCGGTAGAGCAAAGTTCAAGCATGTCGTCAAAATTGGGGATCAGCTGGCAAAGTACCCACCTGGCACTCGCAAATTTTGAGCGCTTTCAAAAGCCATTCTGGGCAACTTTAGCCAGCCGCCCCTACCGCCGTTGCACATGGGGAATGACTCTCTGGCCCACACGGCAAAAGAGAAAGCCGATCTCTTGGGCACTCTTTTCGCCTCCAACTCGACTTTGGACGACCAGGGGAAGACACCGCCTATCATTCCGCGGTGTCAGAGCTCAATGCCGGAAATAGTTTTTAGGCAGAAAACTATTAGGCAGTCTCTATTTTCCTTGGACGTTCATAAGTCGCGTGGCCCGGATGGTATTTCTCCGTTGGTGCTACGAACGTGTGCCCCTGAGTTGACTCCAGCGCTAACGCGTCTATTTCAGTACTCCTACCTTAAAGGCGTAGTCCCGGTCTCATGGAAGCGTGCCCTTGTCCATCCAATCCCTAAAAAAGGTGATATCTCGGACCCAGCTAACTACAGACCTATCGCCATTACCTCTCTGCTCTCCAAAGTAATGGAGAGCATTATCAATAAACAGCTTCTAACCTACCTCAAGGATCACCAGTTGGTCAATGACCGGCAATATGGCTTTCGCCATGGTCGATCGGCTGGTGATCTTCTGTTATATCTTACGCACCGTTAGGCAGCTGTTATTGAAAGCAAGGGAGAGGGTCTGGCAGTTAGTCTGGATATGGCAAAAGCCTTCGATCGTGTATGGCACAAGGGACTTCTTTCGAAGCTACCTTCCTATGGGCTTACCGAGAGTTTATGCAAGTGGATCACCAGTTTTCTCCCTGGGCGGAGCATACAGGTCATTCTCGACGGTTTTTGCTCGGACCCCAAGCCCGTGAACGCTGGTGTACCCCAAGGCTGCGTGCTATCCCCAACTCTGTTCCTCCTGCACATCAATGATATGTTGGATATCTCCAACATACCTTGTAATGCGGATGACAGTACTGGGGATGCGGTATATTCCGGCCGTGCAGGTCTCACTCGGGAAAACGTCGACGAGTGCCGAAAGAAACTTGTGTCTTCAATAGAGACCTCCCTGGGGATGGTCTCTGAGTGGGGTGAACTGAACCACGTTCAGTTCAATCCCCTAAATACACAGGTTTGCGCGTTTACCACTAAGAAAACCCCATTTGTCGTATCACCGCTCTTCGAGAGCACTCCCCTCATTGCCTCGCCAAGTATCAGAATACTGGGCCTCGACATTTCGAGCGACTGTCAGTTTCGTGGTCTTCTGGAGAGCAAGGCCAAGTTGGCCTCGATGAAATTGGGAATAGCGCGAGGCAGTACTTCAAACCTGGCCAAAGACTTGCGCTCTATAAGGCGCAGGTCCGGCCACACATGGAGTACTGTTCTTATCTCTAGTCCGGATCACCCCAATATCAGCTTCTACCATTTGACCGCGTACAACGGAGAGCCGTTCGAATTGTCGGGGATCCAGTGTTCTGCGAACGGCTGGACTCTTTGGCATTGCGTAGAGACGTGGCTTCTTTGTGCGTCTTCTACCGCATTTACAACGGGGAGTGTTCCGAAGAACTATTCGATCTGATGCCTGCCGCAGAATTTCATCACCGCACAGCGCTCCATCGCCTCCAATACCATTCTTATCACCTGAATGCGTGGCGATCCTCCACTGTGCGGTTCTCAAGGACATTTTTTCCACGTTCCAGTCGCTTGTGGAACGAACTCCCTTCGGCGGTATTTCCAGATCGGTACGACATGGGTACCTTCAAAAAAGGCGTTTACTCCTACCTACAAGGCCGGCAACACTCTTGTCCTCAATCCTCGGATGTTGCAAGAGTTCATGGGCGGCGGTGATCTCGTCCGTCCGTGACCCGCGAGCTCGTTTGCCCTCCTCTTACATAAGAAAAACAAAAAACTCATTAAATTCTAAAATTTACGCATATAACAATAAAAAAGTAGCTCTTAAAAAGTCTATTGAATCATTTGAACTCAAAAAGGACTTTAGAAACTTTAATGAAAAATTTTATAATATATACATAGTAAAAGGAGTTGATTGCGCAAATGACAGCCTCATGTAAGTAAACTTTATGCTAATCATCTAAAAAAGCGTATATCTCTGGTAAGTATATATATTTGTTTTTTCCTTGTAGAGATGTATACGATAATACCATGATAATTTCTTTACTAATGATAATCTGACATTCATTTAGTTTGTGTTGGATGGCATCAAAAAATATTTAGAGTTAAGGTCCAAGGGAACTGTTATTTTCTTACTAGCAAAAAAGTTTTTTCGTAGAGTACTAGGCACACCGAGCCGCTGGGTAAAACGAGTAGAAATGTATGTCAATAAATGCTGACTAAATTAGATTAAGAGAAACCTGATGTACTAGCAAAACATTGTTATTGTTGCTGACAGTTCTGTCAAGCTAAATTAGGTATTTACTTTGAAATATAATAGTAAAATACCATTTCTTTGCCGGTCGGCAAAAGTATTTAGTTTTTTTCACTTTCTGTGGATTTATTTATACATAATTCATCTGTTCGTGTTCGTGTCCATTTTGGTCGTTCTAACAGCCAGAAATTGACCCGAGCCTATAATTGAATATTTCATTTGCTATTTCAATACTGTTGATATTTTTGTCGTCTGAGGATAGAGATGGGTATCATTAAAATATTTATCGTCTGGCCCATATGTAGTACATAAAAAAATCAGACACGTGGTATATTTGGTATACAAATATTTTATTTATACCACTATATGTCACTCTATAGATTACGTTGACATGTATTGCTCTGCGACTAATTAATAACTTCACACTCTAAGTATTACATCCAACGAGTTTATCATGCTTTAGAAAAACCTTGATAAATACGAGAAATATTTGACAAATTCATCGACGGATGCAGTAAGTAGTTTTAGGGGCTTTTTAAAATTCAATCTCTGGTTATAACTTAATTTAATATTTTCTTTATTTCTATCGAATATCTTATTTTTAGATCACAGTTATCCTCATATTAAGTTATGAATCCTTAAGATGTCCAAGGTTTTATTTAAGTTAACAATAATTTACTGAACACATCCACAGATATGATTATCCGTTCAATTAATAACAAAATACTTATAATATTATAATTAGTATGTAGTAAGTATTTCTAATATTAAACTAACTAAAGTTCATATATAGTATTTATGAGTCTTTACGTGTAATTTCCCTAAAGATCTTTTTACTCATGGATCTTAATCTAAAGCTCTGTTATACTGCAGGTTTGTGATTTTCATTATCGTATCATAGATTTTTTTCTAAGACTTATACCGTCCTCTCACAGTATTCTCTTTTCTCGACCAGACAAATCAAAAAATATTTATTTTGTCGGGAATCGTACCGTAATCCGATGATATAAAATCAAATAATCCTACAGTTTTTTTATAAATACTGAGCTACACTAATTGAACATTCAAATTATGTTATGTATGTAAATCTAATAATATTATATTACTTCAGTTTTAACTTAAATAATATAATAAAATTAGGTTTTTGTTATTAATGTCTCAATGTTTTAAAATAAAACCGAAAATCCTTCATTATTTATAGACTATTGATTATGGTTTTTACATCATTGAGTGATAACTATAAAATACATTTAAATTATTGAATAACAGTCTGTTTTTCTATAAAAGTAAAACTAAGTAATACTTTTTGTTAATTTATATTTGGTTATAATAATTAAACACGATTAAAATGTAGTATTTTGTCTCCCAAACAATTTCCAATGAAGGACTAAATATATTTACAATATAAAGAGTATATCCTGTAAATATGACAATGAGAACCCCAGTCTTATTGATAAATAATAAATAATTAATTTGTCATAGTATTTTCAAATGGTTGTAGGAGTATAATAAAAACATTTCTAAAATAAATTTAATAAATCAAATAACAAATTGACCGGAAGGCAGGTTAAGGTGGAGACAAATTAACGTATAATTAATAGTGGAAAACATTTGTAATTAAAAGTCACTAAGACAAATGGATTAGCAAGAAAAAGCTTGACACAGACAGATAAAGTATTAACGGTCGTGCTCTCGTTGAATAAAATAACGAGACAAAAGTATGGTTGGATGCTTTAATATATAAAAATAATGATAATATCAAAGATAAAAATGTCTATGTTTATAAAAATATTTATTTTATTGACAATCTTCAACTATATTATAATCGTATAATATATAATAATCTATTTTTTATTCTGCTATCAAAATATAATCAAAATGCTTTTGACTTACGTTAACCTAAAAGATTTTGATAAAATACAAAATCCAAAATACATTAAATATTAAAACAATAAAGTAGAATAAAACATTGGTAAAAAATTGTTTAGTTGTAAACTGTGTGTATAAATTGTTATTAACACTAAACCTACTAAGTACCTGTCAAATTGACCATTCTTAAACTTTTGTAAAACTTATACATTTTTAAACGTTATAATATCATTATCAAACTACATGACAATTCTTAGAATATGCATATAATATTTTCTACACTCTTTACTTTTAGTTATTTCCATTATTACCTGCGTTATATAATAAAATCACTTTTAATTACCGGTGAATTTGACGGCGTGCGGTAGGAACAGTATACAAAAATTGTCGGTATGTTTAGTGTTAAGCATTCAACAATCAGCCTCATTAATTTATAAAAAGTTTAAATAAATATAGGATCAAGATTATGAACACTAAGGAACACAAATTTATGTCCTGCGCGTCTCGATGAATCCTTCATTTTATATTTAAATATTTTGTGTTAAAAATTGATGCACTTAATTAATAACATTGTAACATAGGTAAAGCAATTTTATCTTAAGTAACCTTCACTGAATTTAAAGTTATGATATATAGTCTATATATATATAAGCTGTAAATATAAGTGATTTAACACTAACGGACTCATAACTAAAGCTCCAAAATTATCCGATTAACTTAAAATCGTATATAGTTACTCCTTTTGTGACGTAGACGTCCACTAAGAACGGATTTTACGGAATTCCTATCCCAACGGATTTCAACTTTTTGCATTTCGCCAAGTTTTCAACCTGTAGGAGCTATACACTTAATGCGGGGGTAAGAGTTGCTATAGCACCGGTTACCATAGTAACGGTTAGGGTGACAATGGATAATATGACAAAGGTTACCATAGCATCCTAGGTTGACATCCAAATTAATAGTGTGCCCAGTGAAGCGGGACGGAATATGCTAATTTACTTATAAAAAACTGACTTCTATTATTTTTAATTTATGTAACTCAGTAATATCCATCTGATCGATAATGAAAGAGGTCGATACTTCAAAGAACATCATGTGATCGTTCTTTGAAGTAGTGTAAATTTAAATATTACAATAATTACTGAGCTTGGTTGAGTACACTATTTAATTATTGCAGAAATTGAATACTTTTTGAGAGCTTATAAAATTATAAATACATGTTTTTAAGTATCGTTTTTATGTTATGTTTAATTAGATTGAATAAATATATGATATAAACTAAAAACAGGATATAATATTTTGCATACTGTACAGTTTTTATTTAACAATATATCTACTATATTTCCAAGAGTTCAATTAATTTACAAACTCAATAGTGATATAATAATATACATGAAACACACAAGATCTCAAAGGTAAGTGTAATTATAACTGAGTGGGAGTGGCGTTGACTGCGGTTGGCTTTGTGTAACAAAGGGAAAACGATAATTTTATGTAACCTGATATCACATACGGGGCAGAAAATAAACATATTATGTAAAGTTATATTTAACTGAATTTTGTAAAACTTTATGTTTGCTCTTATTTTGATTGTAGTTTCGAATTTATATAGTATCTAAATTTCATTTCAAATAAGCTTTATCAACCATCAGACTATAGTTGCTGGATCCCAATAGATAATTAAAAACATTGATGGAGAACATTAAGAGATAGTGGATTTATGAGTAAAAGCTCAACAAAAAAAGTATGTATCATGTATGAAGACTTAATGTTTAGTATTTTAATATAAATAAATACTTTTCTTCTTATCATCGATACTCTAAAGCTGTAGGTTAGGTATAATTTTAAATATGGGCAAATGTGTTTACAAAAAATATGTAAGTATAAAATCAAGTTCACTATTTTAAATTAAACTAACTAATAAATTGCTAGTAGATTTACGAACTGACATTTGGAGCTTAATTCCGAATTTCCTGTGTCAGCTTACCCACAAAAACATTGTAAGTTAATTTCCAAGTTTGCATTTTCAAATAAAACAGCTAAATGACCAAACCATAAATTTTACTGGTTATTTCTATTTTGATTGGTTTAAGTTCGTTCTCCTGTAGGCAAAGGTACTTGAAACTTCAGCTATAATTTAATCAGATCTTATCAATGAAAGAAAATATGATAGAAAAACCTGCATAACCAAGATAGATTGATAAGTCTAGTGAAATGAAATGAAAAGAAAATTGCTGAAAAAGAAAAGAATAACCAAACATAATACCTCACTTTTCCAAGCCGTAGGACAACGAAAAACGGTATAATTGAAATAATGAAAAAATATTGTATATATATATAAAGAGAATTCGAAATACAGAAAAGTTAATATTCATTTAGTTTTAATATAAATATTAAAGTAAATACAATTTAACACAAATTTTGTAGATATGTTGTTATGACACTCAATTTAGAAAAGTTTTATTTCAATTGATATTTCATAGTAGTGATATTTCAGTATATTGTTAGAAAGTGATATAAATTTTATATATTGATTATAATATTTATGTATACTATATATATACTATACTACTACTATATACTATAATTAATTCAAAGTAACTAAAGGTTTTTATGTATGCCATCAATAAATTTTCTAAACCATTAAACAGTCTTACTAAATAAACATTTGCGAAAATGTTATTTAGCGCAAAGCAGTTCTTTACAATCTTTTTTTCTAACTTCAAATCTTTATACATTTTTTTAACAAGTTTCAGTTATTTCTAAATATATAATTAACATTATATTAACTATAATTATATTACTGCATTGTTTTTAATAAAAAATGTTCAGTTATATTAAATGCAAAAAATTACAAAAGTTTCGAGAATATAAGTTCTGTAATATATTTTTTAGAATCAATTTTTAAAAACTTAAGCGTTGCTTCATAATCTTCCTAATGTTTTACAATTACGCTTTCATTCCACACAAAGTTTTTTTATTAAAGTTAGTATTTTACTTTAAGCATCTGATAGAATAGATATAAATAGATGTATAAATATAAAATGAAGCTAAGATTATATATGAATATTTACCTTTTGTTTTTTATCAACCTGCTGTAATATTCGGTTAAGACTACACTAAAAGTGTCATTTTATCATTTATTGTTTAAAATTTAATTTATGTCTAAATATACAAACAATGTTTAAAATAATCATAAAATTATATATAATGACTAAACTAAACACTACACATCAGGTTAAATAGAATAAACCTGAAAATTACATATTATAAATCACTCATTTGAATTTAAATCACTATTTCATCACTTAATATATAAAATACAAATTCGATGTGTAAATAAATGTACGAATATATGTTATAAATATTATATAAAATTATATCTTAATATATAAAACACAAAGGCACTCACTCACTGACTCATTCATCGCTCTACAGCCCAAACCGTAATACCTTGAAAGCTGAAATTTGGACACAAGACTGACATATTGAATAGGTGCAATAAGAAAGGATTTTGCAAAGGTCCAAACCGCTCCAAAGTTACAGCAAAAAAACTGAAACAAATATAACGCGCCTGTTTGATACCTGTGGTGGTGTGGAAATTCAAACAAAATGTTTGATCACTTTCGCCGTCCGTCGCGAAGCACGGGTAACCTGCTAGTGTATAATAACTGTAATAGACAATGGACATCAAGTTGTATAGCGTAAATCTAATAATTACATATTATTAATCAGTTACTTAACTCAAAGTTAACATATTATCACTAAATGGATAAATTATTAATTGTGTGTGTAATTATAAGAGATATTTAATATAATATTAAAATAATAGATAACCATTTCATTATCCAACACTATTAAATTTTATTAATTATAAAATTTGGTTGAATTGGAAACTGAGATACAAACGTAATACAACTTTATACAGTTTATTAGTTAAATTAGACATATAAGAATAAGAAATGTATGGGTAAATCAATGAATCATTATATATGATTATTAAATATCAAAATAATATACAATATATATCTTGATTCTATATTTAATTAATTAGTAATTTGACTCTGCTAACAATGTTTGTCTATGGTTCTTTGCTAGTAACAGTATATAAGGAAATGCTGAGTATAATTATTAGTTATTCTTCAGTCTTCGAAATGAGAAATATAAGTGTAAAACAAGTGACAGTGAAAGTTATCATAACATAGTTTAAGTAAAGTGACAACAAGTACAACAACATGAAATAATAGTTTGGACTTAAGTTAAGTTAAGATACAAGTGTTTTACTACTGTTAAACCAATAATTATTAAAAATCTTGTTTTATACTATTACACAAACAATTTTGCAATTGTTTGAGATTTAGAGTGACTTAAATGATATTAAAAATTAATATACGTTGTTAAAATACAAAATATTGTTTAAAATTTCAGTTTCTATTAAACAATCACTTATTTATTATTATACATTATAATTATACCTAACATGTCCAAGTAAATCCAAAGTTAAATTTGATCATAAAAGAGAACTAACTTTTTTATTTTTGGTAATATTTGTTTATGTCTGAATGGATAATTTTATCTTAACTAGACTTACAAGCTTTTTTTCAAACCATAAAAACATTTCAATCGTTTCATAAGTTAATTTAATGCTAAGTAAACGTATATCAATAAAATAGTATTATAAAACTTTAGATTAAGTAAATTTAGCTATCAAAGTTAATTGTTGCTAGTTGCTATCTTGTTGTTTTATAAAAGTTGGAGAATACTGAAAGTGAATTTTAAAATACATTGGGAATACTAAGAATAATATAGTTAATTAATATTATCTCTGATGACGTAAATATGAGTCTTAAATATGTTGGTACATACAATATTTTTTTTTTTTACACGATATAAGAACTTTATTGGTTAGAACGGTATTTTTGAAGTGTGATACACTCCGAACTTAGGGTATTTATCCTGAAAAATTGTATTTTGTCGTCCTGTAAGACGATTAATTTTGTTTCAATTAATTATATTAATTACACAGGCACACAAAAAAAAAACGTCATGAACCAGAGGGGAGACCCCATTATTCCTAGGTTTTTGGGATCGCTGAAACCGAATATGACAATAAAAACTAATTTTAAATGCCAGTTTTCCCGCTAGCACCCCCTAACTACCTCTTAAGGGGTGAAAATTGAAATTGTTGTAAAAAATCAAGATAGATGTGTCTTTCTACGTTTTTTGGGATGCTGAAACCGAAAATGATAACTAAAAATAAATTCATGACCACTATCACCCCCTACCATCCCTTACAGGGGGTGAAAATTTCATTTTTTTCTATAAAATCAAGACAGATGTGTATTTCTACGTTTTTTGGTATAATGAAACCGAAAATGACAACCAAAAGTGAATTTGATAGCTCTTTTACTCAATACCACCCCCTAGCTACCCCTAACGGGGGGGAGGGGATGGGGGTAGTTTCAATTTTGTATAAAATCAAGATGTATGAAGAAATTTTGACGATTTACAGTAAATGACATGTTTATCAAATTAGTTTGAAGTTACTCTTAGCTCTTATATTAGAAATTCAAATGCTTTATCGATCAGAAGTATCTGATATATATTCATGATTTAATTCTATTCTTAGCGTAACCCAGGAACAA
Source organism: Melinaea menophilus ssp. n. AW-2005 (assembly GCA_918358695.1). Taxonomy (NCBI): domain Eukaryota; kingdom Metazoa; phylum Arthropoda; class Insecta; order Lepidoptera; family Nymphalidae; genus Melinaea; species Melinaea menophilus. Next base: position 3,104,692 of record OU911049.1, read on the forward strand.
CGGCGTGGACGTAGTAGATTTCGGTTCCCTTTTGGAGTGCTGGATTAAAGTGAGTCCCCTTGCCTCTCACTATCCGGGGTACTGAATTAAAGTGACTCCCCTTGCCTCTCACTATTCAGCGTCTACCTGTTTCTACGATAACGAACTCTCTTGTTGTCAAAAGTTCTTCTAAGTGGTTGCCTTTTATTGGTTCTTTTCTGTTCTGGCAAATCTCTTTTTAAATTCCAACAGTAGTCTGCTAACATATTGACATCCCATTTACCCTGATAGCGCTGTTCCATTGTCTTAAGATCCTGTCTGATGGAACCTTTCACCTTGCTCCTCACTATAGTCTCCTAAATTGGCCGAAAAATAGTAACCTTTCTATTTCGGAGGCATAGAATTAGGTTCAGCATCTTTTAAGCGTTTTACAAGACTGCCGGATGGATAACAGTATAAACAGAATTAAATAGAAAGCAAAAAAAAAACAAAAATGAAACAACTTGTTAAGAATAGGACAAAAATCATGATTCAGTCTTAGTATCATAATAACAAATATATGCATACAATAAGGTTACCATATACTTTATAATCATTTTTTCTCTCAGCATCTTGAAAAACATAGAAATTCACATATTTTCGGTTCCAGCTTCCTAAAAAATGTAGAAATACACATCTATCTTGATTTTATAGAAAAATTGAAATTTTCACCCCCTTTAAGGGATAGTAAGGGGGTGATAGAGGTCATGAATTTATTTTTAGTTATCATTTTCGGTTCCAGCATCCCAAAAAACGTAGAAATATACATCTATCTTGATTTTATAGAAAAATTGAAATTTTCACCCCCTGTAAGGGATGGTAGGGGGTGATAGTGGTCATGAATTTATTTTTAGTTATCATTTTCGGTTTCAGCATCCCAAAAAACGTAGAAAGACACATCTATCTTGATTTTTTACAACAATTTCAATTTTCACCCCTTAAGAGGTAGTAAGGGGGTGCCAGCGGGAAAACTGGCATTTAAAATTAGTTTTTATTGTCATATTCGGTTTCAGCGATCAAAAAAACCTAGGAATAATGGGGTCTCCCCTCTGGTTCATGACGTTTTTTTTTTTTTTGTGTGCCTGTGTTATTTATGTTTGGTTAATAAACCAAGAACATAAAACAAATATGTTATATATCCTACATTACTTAGATTATTATATTACTAAAAATAACAACAGAGAATAACGACAGTATTACTTCTAATAATCGGTGGTATCAGTGCTGCCGGTGTTTAAAAAATTCATTGCTTATTTAGAATTAAACCGTAGAACATTTGTGTACTATTAAATATAATACATCATAGGTTAAGTTTATGTAATAGAATCTTATGGCTATTTTGCTTTGAACCATCCTTTGTGTTTAATGTGTTGCGACAACTGGTTCTACAGACAGTATCTCCCATAATTTCTTTCTCAAAACCCCGTCAAACACCTTTTCCAAATCCCAAAAGTACAGAAAACCTTTTGGTTTAGGGCCAAAAACTTCTCCGTGATCATACAGAGGGAGAAGATCTGACCTATACACCCTCTTCCAGGTCTAAATCCTTCTTGGGCCTCCCACAACAGCCTTTCAGATCTCTCTTGCAGTCTTCTCGCTAATATTTTAGCATAAACTTTACCGCCCAAGCTAATCAAACTGATAGCCCTATAGCTTGCACAGTCCATCTGTGAACCTTTGCCTTTATACAAAGGTACGATAACTACACCTCGCAAATCGTCTGGGATCTCCTTTTATTTCTTTCTCTCTTAGAATTTTCACGCTTTCAATAATAATTTAGTAAAAATATATATAAAAAATCAATACTTTCTTTTATATAAAAAACTTGCCAGTTTATATATATTATTGGTGTAATAGTAAAAAAAAATAACATTAGTAAATTTTAAGTTAAATATGATTTTGATAGTAATAACTAACTGTCAACGTTGATTATAAACTTTGATTAAAACGGCTGTATTACTTTCTATAACAATCCACTTTTGATATTAAGTAATTTTGAATTAATAATAATAAATAGACTGTGACTTACTTTCTTTTAGTCAAGTAAAATAAACTGTTTATAATAAGCACACAATATAACTGCTTAGTATAATATTGCAAGTACTTTTTATTATTACCTATTTATTATAAGCACCCAACAATTATAAAATTATATAATTGAAACGTTGTTGTAAAGTGTAATAGAGTTACGTTAGACGTTAGTCAATCCCGCTGACGTCACTTCTTTGAAAATACTGTTCGTTACCTTTCGATAGGTATTCTACAACTTTCACAATCTTAATTTTTTTTATATCTTAACAATTTTGGATAGATTTGATAATAGCTATAATATAATATATTTTTTTTGTTTTTAAAATGTTCAGTTTTCTACTTAAAAACAAACTTGTATTTTTCAAACCATTTGACAAACGCAATTGTGACACGAAATATAAATATTAAACTTTCGAAATAAATAATATTTTACAATAATATAGATCAACAAATAAAATCCTATAGTAACATAACGCTCTTACACAATACCAACCATTGTATTGAAATTACAGACAATATTTTCAAGCTTCAAGCCCTTTCTTTCATTCTAATACTTCAAATCGTTGAAGAACTGATGAGTAAAAAAATAAATAAAAAAATATTTATCTACATTCAGTTCTGTTCCTTTACTTTTTTTCAGTCATAATAAATAACTAGGGGTGCCAACAAACCCTCAATTTCGACTCGCTGCGCTCGCGAAATCTCGGGTGCCGTTTGCATATTGAGCGAAGCAAGCCCAGTGTATTGACTCATCGTTTCCCATTGACTTCAATGAGATACCTGTGTTTTGACATAAAATATACTTTTTTTTGAGGACATTTTTCAAAAATTGTTCTTTTAAAACCATCACCTAATGTGTGTCTTTTTGATTGCAAAGTTTCATAATTTTCCGTCAAGTAGTTTTTGAGCCCATTCGTGACAAAGAATGCAAAAAGTCTCCAGTAAAACGCTCCGCTCACTTCGTTCGCTCAAACAAGGAAAGGAAAGTCTTTAGCCAGGAACTAAGTACTACCACGCTCTATTGATCACTCCCAATTTCATAGAGGCCGACTTGGCCTTGCTCTCCAGTTGACCATGAAACTGATAATCGCTCGAAATGTCGAGACCCAATATTCCGATATGCCAGTATCATTGAGAGGAGTACTCTCGAAGAGTGGTGATGCTACAAAGGGAGTTTTCTTACTGAAAAAAAAGAAAACTTTTGTCTTTAGGGGTTTGAACTGAACGTGGTTCAGTTCATCCCACTCAAAGACCATCCCCAGGGACATCTTTGTAAAAGACAAAAGTTTCTTTCTAGTCACGTTTTCCCAAGAGAGATCTGCACCGCCAGGATATATCCCGCATCTCCAGTGCTGTCATCCGCATAAAAATGTAAGTTGGAAATATCCAACATATCGTTGATGTATACGAGGAACAGTTTAGGGAATAGCACGCAGTCTAGGGATATATCAGCATTCACGGACTTGGGGCCGAAGCAAAAACCGTCGGGAACGACCTGTATGCTCCGCCCAGTGAGAAAGCTGGTGATCCATATCCATCTATATCCACATATTACCAACAATGTTTCTAAATATAAAAGTACTTTTATGTGTTAGATAAAAATATAAAAAATTTCGTGGCAGTTGTGGCGAACCATAAAAAAAGATCATTCAACATGAATCTTTATACGTCCTATAATGACTAAATAATATTTTTATTTGTAAATTTATAAATTACTATTTACAATTATATTATGCAGTTATTTAATTTACAAATAAAGTACAGTAATTGCTGTAACATTTTTGACTTCTGCCTTTTTTTTAATTAATTGATGTTTTTGAGATTTCACATAGTTCGGCATTGAATACAAATAAACTAGGGGCGCCAACAACCCTCAATTTCGACTCGCTGTGCTCGCAAAATCTCGGGTGCCGTTTGCATATTGAGCGAAGCGAGCCCAGTGTATTCACTCATCGTTTCCCATTGACTTCAGTGGAATATCAGTTTTTTTTTTTTTTTTTTTTTTTTTATGGAAGAGGAGGGCAAACGAGCTGGCGGGTCACAGATGACTTGTGATCACCGCCGCCCATGAACTCTTGCAACATCCGAGGATTTACAAGAGTGTTGCCGGCCTTGTAGGTAGAAGTAGACGCCTTTTTTGAAGGTACCCATGTCGTACCGATCTGGAAATACCGCCGAAGGGAGTTCGTTCCACAAGCGAGTGGAACGTGGAAAAAAGGTCCTTGAGAACCGCACAGTGGAAGATCGCCACGCATCCAGGTGGTAGGGATGGTAAAGAAGTCGATGGCGCGCTGTGCGGTGATGAAATTCGGCGGCAGGCATCAGATCGAATAGTTCTTCGGAACACTCCCCGTTGTAAATGCGGTAGAAGACGCACAAAGAAGCCACGTCTCTACGCAATGCCAAAGAGTCCAGCCGTTCGCAGAGCACCGGGTCCCCGACAATCCGAGCGGCTCTCCGTTGTACGCGGTCAAATGGTAGAAGCTGATATTGGGGTGATCCGGACCAGAGATGAGAACAGTACTCCATGTGTGGCCGGACCTGCGCCTTATAGAGCGCAAGTCTTTGGCCAGGTTTGAAATACTGCCTCGCTCTATTAATCACTCCCAATTTCTTCGAGGCCAACTTGGCCTTGCTCTCCAGATGACCACGAAACTGACAATCGCTCGAAATGTCGAGACCCAGTATTCTGATACTTGGCGAGGCAATGAGGGGGGTGCTCTCGAAGAGCGGTGATACGACAAATGGGGTTTTCTTAGTGGTAAACGCGCAAACTTGTGTCTTTAGGGGATTGAACTGAACGTGGTTCAGTTCACCCCACTCAGAGACCATCCCCAAGGAAGTCTCTATAGAAGACACAAGTTTCTTTCGGCACTCGTCGACGTTTTCCCGAGAGAGACCTGCTCGGCCGGAATACACCGCATCCCCAGTGCTGTCATCCGCATAACAATGTATGTTGGAGATATCCAACATATCATTAATGTGCAGGAGGAACAGAGTTGGGGATAGCACGCAGCCTTGGGGTACACCAGCGTTCACGGGCTTGGGGTCCGAGCAAAAACCGTCGAGAACGACCTGTATGCTCCGCCCAGTGAGGAAACTGGTGATCCACTTGCATAAACTCTCGGGAAGCCCATAGGAAGGTAGCTTCGAAAGAAGCCCCTTGTGCCATACACGATCGAAGGCTTTCGCCATATCCAGACTAACTGCCAGACCCTCTCCCTTGCTTTCAATAACAGCTGCCCAACGGTGTGTAAGATACAATAGAAGATCACCAGCCGATCGACCATGGCGAAAGCCATATTGCCGGTCATTGACCAACTGGTGATCCTCGAGGTAGGTTAGGAGCTGTTTATTGATAATGCTCTCCATTACTTTGGAGAGCAGAGAGGTAATGGCGATAGGTCTGTAGTTAGCTGGTTCCGAGCTATCACCTTTTTTAGGGATCGGATGGACAAGGGCACGCTTCCATGTGGCCGGGACTACGCTTTTAAGGTAGGAGTACCGAAATAGACGCGTTAGCACTGGAGTCAACTCAGGGGCACACGTTCGTAGCACCAATGGAGAAATACCATCCGGCCCACTCGACTTATGAACGTCCAAGGAAAATAGAGACTGCCTAATAGTTTTCTGCCGAAAAACTATTTCCGGCATTGAGCTCTGACACCGCGGGATGATAGGCGGTGTCTTCCCCTGGTCGTCCAAAGTCGAGTTGGAGGCGAAAAGAGTGCCCAAGAGATCGGCTTTCTCTTTTGCCGTGTGGGCCAGAGAGTAATTCCCCATGTGCAACGGCGGTAGGGACGGCTGGCTAAAGTTTCCCAGAGTGGCCTTTGAAAGCGCCCAAAATTTGCGCGTGCCAGGCGGGTACTTTGCCAGCTGATCCCCAATTTTGACGACATGCTTGAACTTTGCTCTAGCGATTTGCCGTTTGAAGAATCTGGAGGCACGATTATATTTCCTCTTCAGAACTCTAGAGTTCGGATCCTTAGTGACTAACGCATTGACCCAAGCTTGATAAGCCTGCCGTTTGCCAGCTGCTGCAGCCCTGACAGACGCATCAAACCAAGGCCGCGATCTGCCACCAAGTGGTACCACAGAGCTTGGTACAAAAAGTTCCATGCCCTGAAGTATCACATCAGCTACAGCCGCAGCGCAGTCACTAGGATCATCGGAAGGGAAACAAATCGGCCCCCATGGGTAGGATGCAAAAAAGGACCGCATTCCATCCCAATCCGCTGACTTGTAGTGCCAAACGCGTCGAGTCGCAGGTGTTGTGCGAGCCAACCGTTGAATGGGCACTACACTCCGTACCAGACAGTGATCAGAGGAACCTAAGGGAGCCTCGACAGTGATCTGGTACTTTTCTGGATGTGTAGTCAGCAGAAGATCCAACAAAGAGGGCGTGTGGCTGTCCACGTCCGGTAGACGAGTGTGCGTCTTTACCAGCTGGGACAGACCATTTGCCAGAGCAAAGTCAAACACAGATCTCCCCGCGCAGTCGGTGGCACGTGACCCTAGCCAATCGGCATGGTGCGCATTAAAGTCCCCTAGGACTACGACTTCGGCGGAGGGAGTCTGTGAAAGCAGATCGTCAATCTTCGCCTGAACATGGCCCAAGAGTTGATCCGTTTCTGCATTACCACTATGGGACCTGTAGAGGCACGCGTAGACTCTGACATGGTCGTCCATGTCCACGCGTAGCCAGAGTATAGACAGGTCCCGACCTTCAAAAACCTGAAGGCGACGGTAGCAGATATCCTCCCTTACGAACACAGATACCCCGGCGTGTGGTATAAAATGGTGTTCTAGTTTATACCCGGGGTATGACAGGTACGCTGTGTCGCTAGGTCGAGATATCTGCGTTTCCGTCAGAAACAACAAGGCCGGCTGCGCCGTCTCTAGATGATAATGGACGGCGTTCAAGTTGGAATGAAGTCCCCGGATGTTGCAAAAGTCCACATTTAGAGTGGGTCGGGGTGCCGCTGCGTTGACTCGTCGTTTGCCCTCATAAAACACAAAAGGCGATACGTTGCCCGCCCCAGATACGACGGGCAGCCCGAGCAAAATCCGAGAATCATTTCCCCGATTTTGCTCGGGGAGGGGGTCCCCGGCTTCATCAAAGCCGGTACCCTCCTGGGGTATTTTTCTTGTCGGCATCGCTTTCATGTTAGGCGTGGGGGGGGGGGGGGGTTGGGCTTCCGGATTCTCTCACTCACCGACGAAACATAACCAAATTAATTTGGTTACTACACGTCGGTCTTCTGTGAGAGGGTGGTCCTTCCCCGGTCGAGCCAGCCCAATACGAGCTGCAGTCAGATAACTACAGCTAGGCTCTACCACCATAAGTTTGTTGACATGACATTAAAAAAAAATATTTTTATTTTTGACATTTTTCAAATTTTTTTTTTAAAAAAACCATCACCTAATGTGTGTCTTTTTGTTTGCAAAGTTTCATAATTTTCCGTCAAGTAGTTTTTGAGCCAATTCGTGACAAAGAATGCAAAAAGTCTCCAGTAAAACGCTCCGCTCACTTCGTTCGCTTCGCTCAATAATATATAACAGAGAATATAAAATTGATAATGATCTATGATAAAGTATTTACAAAATATATAGTATAATTTATAAATCACACAAAGTAAAAGACAAAGAAATAACACTAATATAAACATTATTTCTCTTTTTCGTATTAATGATGATTTTTTTCAAACCACTATAAGGGTCGCGTACTACTCACCGAAATTGGGGACCCTTTGTCCTTTCATTTGGTTGGTAGATAGTGGTAATGTGTTCAAACGATAGTGTTTAATGGTGTGTAAATTGTAATCAATCGTCTTATAAGAACTGAGGGAGTTTCGCTTTTATTTTTATTCACTGGGCATCATTTATACTTAAAATGGCCAAATGTTATACGTCACTCATAGTTTAGAAGATATTGAAAATATGTCACAATTTTCTACATTTTCTAGAGTATTATGATTCAATTTTCACTTTAGACCTGAACATGCCTGCAGTAATTAAATGTAAATTGGAATATTCATAATAATGAAATTGCTTTAATAACTATTGAATTATTTTGAAATAGTATTTTCATAAATAGATTAATCAAAGTTTTTTCAAGTGAAAAAAACTTTATATCAAGTATGAGGTATGATTTATGGATAAGACCTAGTCATATTTTTATTTGGGACTATTTTTGTATTATAAATAAATCGTATACTACATTCTCTCTCATCGTTAAATAGTAACAAATTAACAACCTCAAGAAGTCAAATAAAAGGATATAAGTGTGCTTCAAATGAGAGGACACTTCTGTGAAATAAGAACCTAACTATTTATTAGTCCAAGATAGATAATAATTTCAAAAGGAGTATTATTGTATTTTTTTTTCCTTTGAAATAATATGCTCTTATTGATAATAAATAATAATAAATAATAGCCTCATTAATAAACTGAATGAAATCGCTGATTAATATGATGTTTAATAAATAAAAAATAGACTATAAACCTTTAAAAATTTAAAAAGTTGTTCTGACAAGTTGTTCTTAATTTAAATTTTGAACATGTAATAAATACTTGACTTTCAGGGAACACTTTATTATTTTTAAACAGGTTTGCAAAATAATATATACAATTTTAAATCCCATCAATAGAGCATAAACAACAATCAATTTATGGAGAAATCGGTGAACATACATACAACAAAATTATTTATGTACAGTCTAACAAAGATTGTTTTTGACTTTCACTTTGACAGTCATATATTTCATGTAATAATAAAGGCGGCTTTAGTACAAAGGCAGACACATAACATGAATTTGATTTATATTAGGTTTTAACCTATTCTATATTTGTCAATATATATATATATGTATATATATATATATATATATATATATATATATATTAGGTTCGGTTATTTTGTAAGATATGAATTTTCTTATAAAACTATTAATATTGAGTCTTCAATTTATTTAAATTCAAATTCTATGTATTTACATAGATTATATAGTTTTTACACTCGCGTAGGATCCAGAACTAGGTCTCAACGAACTCTAATGTTTCTCCTGAGAACAATAGAATGTTGAGTCTTTTGTTCTTTACATTGCATATTGTACAAAGCAAAGTGGTGACTATATCAAAAATAAAAAAAAAACTTTAATGAAATGAAAGTAAATAGTAGTTTAAGAATCAATATTTTTTTTTATTTTTAAAGATAGTACTTGGCTAAAAACTGGTGTAAGGGTCTTTTAAAAAAATCTTTAAAGTTATACGTTAAATCTTTAAAATTTAAATTTACAAATATACAAATGTTTTAAAAAAACCCCTAAGTAAGCATTGCCTATTTTTTTCTGATCAATAATATTCACTTTCGTAATACAAACTTTTATCTTGTTTAACAAGCTGAATGCGATTCCAAAGTGTTTTCTCTTTCCTGAGTAATTACTGTCAAAATTTTTATATGTTCACTATATATTTATATTAACATTTCGGCGAAGCTTGTTTCCAAATAAAATGAATAGTAGTTAATAATACATTGAAATGCACCACCATTTTTCCCCAGATTCTGTAATCCAAAAAATAATAATAAAGTTCAAGTGATTTAAAAAGCGATATTAAATATTTTCCTCTAGTTGCCAAGATTATCATCAAAAGATCGCTTTCAACTAAGCGCAAATAATAATAATAACGAAATATTATCCGACTACATTTTGTTATTTATCAACTGGAGCTTCCTATGAAAATATCTTATTAGAAATTTACCAAATGATTTTTGATTCAAATAAAATGACATTTTCACGCTTGTTTAAGAAGATTATTATAGAAATATCTATGTTAATATGCAAAAACATAGTTAAACAATTAACTAAATAAATAATTGAAATCTTAGAAGATAACTAAATTATATTGATTAATAATGAGGATGGGACAGTTATTTCTTAATACAGTGAAATTGGTGTGATTCTTTTAAAATTCACAATATTCTCCTTAAGTATAACGCGTGTAAATAAGAATCGACTTTGATATTTGTAAGAAATAATAAAAAAAATAAGAAATTTGAGCTTAAGAATACACGTTTAGTTACAACTGGAGAACGACGAGAAAAAAACTAAGTTATTTATTTTTATTCATTCACATTTCACAAAGGCTGATCCAATATTATTTTACATTTGCTACATTTTCATACTATCTTGCTTGTACTGTTTTAAATATTGAATAAATATTGAAATTCGTGTAGATGGATGTGTAGAACATAATTCTGCAATGTATCGAATACGTGAACGCATTTCAAAATGAGATAGATTGCGTGAGATTTTCTTGTAGAAACTATATTGTATTATTTTCACTGCTTCTTTAAAAGTTCTATTCTAGATCAAAGTTGCTGTGAGTATATTTATTTTTAGCTTTTAAGTCATGACTTTTATTTAACTTACAATTTGTAGTTATTGTAACAACCAATTTGTAATCATTAAAATGTTGTCACACTGTGAATAATTCCTTATATGATTTTGTTTCTTGAAAGCTGCCCCTATTGTAAGCTGAACGACATTACAATTTAGTAGTATTTTGTTGTTTCATATAACCATATTGGAATATTCATTCATGTAATTAATTAATATTATGGATTATAATTGTCGTTATTTTTTATAACATATAACATAAAATATATTTTTTTATGTTATTGATATTTTTATTATTTTTATAAAATGAATATTTATTACGATAATATTACGCCATCGATTCTTTTGATATGAAAGCATTGTACACTTGAAAAATTTTGTTGGTTAAGTCGCTTTTAAAATAAATAACTTAATTCCAAAAATAGAATAAATATATATTTTCTCTAATAAGTCACTTTTTAAGTTTTTAAAAGTCGAATAAATACCTTTATTTGTTTATCCATTGTATTTTTCTGTTTAAGAAAATATGTTTATCGGTAAAGAGTCGTACTCCTCCGGATATCGTAGAAAGTTTAAAAACGTAACAAGAAAATATTGTTTTACATTAAAAACTTTTGTACTCGGCAATAACCTACCATTTTAAAATAACGGAACATGGCAGACAGTTTTTGATTTCATTATATTAAATTTAATATTGTTACAAGTGAAACAGCAGAAGATTAATTTAATTTTAGTTTAATTCATATATTGAATGGTTACTTACCACTACTAGTGTCGATAATCAAATTCTCATCTAGCATGTCTATTTTATAATAATATAATGATTATTAAATGCTTATATAAAATATGATAATAGGTACTAAAATTAATAATATAGTGAGAAGACTAGATTAATTATATCGTCTTATCCAAATTTCTCAAAGACTATTTGAAAAATATTTTTGTCATATAAATAATATTTTTTATAGTTATTGTGAACCGTGCATATTAAATATATAACTACTAATACGATTAGTTATCAAATAGAATAATTTGAGTTTAGATTGACAATAAATTATCTCCATTAAACTATTATTAATTATTATTAAGATATTAGATTATATATTCAGGTATTATTTATTCGTTGAATGTCTACATTATTTTTATATAAAAAAGGATTGAAAGAGTATATTAATATATTTTTTCAAAACTTTTCATGTTAAGGTGGAGGTGATGGATCAAGTGTAAAATGTATAATTTGTTTCTTATGTTTAGATAAAATTTTAATATTTCATTATTCAAATCTTTCCATATGAAATTTCGTTTTAATCGACAGAAACTAAACTACGGTAAATTACAGTGTTATTATCAAGACCGACACAAAGAATTCAACAGTTTTGAATTGCTGAAGTCGTTATTTGTTTCTAACTGTTGTTTAGATTTTATATTAAAATAATGATACAATAATATTAACAAAATTAAATATACAATTAATATTTACAAACTTTCCGACTAATATTTGTTACTATGGATTTTTTAGAATACCAGATAAACACAACATTAATAGGTAAATAAATTTTAGAATTTTTAACCATTGTTGCATTACATTAACAAACGAAAAAATTAAGTTTTAATATATGAAGTAATTGTCTTGCATATTCTTTCTTAACATCAAAGTCAGAGCTTAATAGATCAGATCGTAACAATGACAAAGCTCTAAAGACTCTTGATGCAGCTCCAGGGATTCTTGTAAGAATTCAAGTAACAATAAGATATATTATTCTCAGTATTCAGAGAGAGACATTACAAGCAGTAATCAGGTTATATATTCTATACAATGCGATGTGCAGTTCATATTGTACTTAATTTATGTGAAATAAATAGTAAAAATTTTATTTAATCGCTGCTAGAGACATATAAAGTTATGACCATAAGGTATTCTTGAAATTAATTGTAGCTTAACACTAAGTCAGGACATGGCCCATAAAGTTATCTGTAGGATGGAAGATCTAGATCTACGTCTCAAACGCCCTTAAAGGCCCTTAAGAAAATTGTGTTATTGAAATTGAAATTGTGCTATTGTGATATGAGTTATGCCCTAATAGGTATCTAAGTAAATTAAAACAACTATTTTGTTGCATTAAGTAGTCATTTGTTGTTGCAGTAGGAGATAAAATGTTATTATTAAGAAGCTGTTAAGTGTCTTAGTGAAGAATGAAAATGTCGATTGTATCATAGTTATAATGAAAAGGGTTTGTATCTTCTAGTCCTAAAAATGATATTCCTCAGCACCTACAAAAACATACCACATCGTACATTTACTAAGTTCACACTTGAAGCTCGTAATATTATACAAAAAATAAAAACAATATAATTTAATTATTTTGTTTTCTGATTAAATAATAAAATTACATTGGTTTTATAATTTTAACATAACTCTTCTTGTTAAAATTATTCGACATGATTTTTTTCACTTTCAACTAAAATATCAGTAAGTAGTTTTATCCACCATGAACAGATTTGAACATGTTGATAAAATATTCAAATACGAATGTTGCACCAACAAAGGCTACTTATTAATATTGTTTCCGAGATTGTTTTTGAATATTGTATTTGAGTTGTTTTTCTTCAACGGTGAAAAACAACAACGCTATTTTTCCTGGAAATTTCCTTCCGAAATCGAAATCTTTGTTTGAGTTTTGTTATTTACTAACACACTTTATCTTTAAGTATTCAAAACAATAGTAGTCAATATATTGGTAGTAGTTATACTGAAGCATTAGGTGCAGATTTTATATTCCTCTCCTTTATAAAAGTCAATTTATTACAGCCTTCGCTTTTTTACAATGTACTATACGCCGCCAACGCAAATATATAATATAAAACAACATCTACTAGATAGAACGTGGAAAAACAATAAAACAGAATATCTTATAAGCTATAGAACATTCTACATTGTTAGCTGAATAAATCATATTTATATAGAATCCGTTAGTTATTTCTTATGATTTATATACTTATATATATATATATATATATATATATATATACATATATTATTACTCAATAATAATGAGTTTTTTGTAACTTCAAGTGCTAATGGCTCTGAATTTTTGAGTAGTTAAAAATTTGAAGATGTTTCACTAATATCGGATTATGGAAAATTCTTTCCATAAAGGTTGTATGGAAGTTTTAAAAGGAGTATCATACATTTCTTACAAAGAATCAAATAATTCAAATTTAGAATTTATCAGTGATATAACGGAATTATTTGTTTAAAGGATTAGAAAGCGAAACTTTTGTGCTTTCATCTTTAGAATAATTATGTATGTCTCTTTTACTACTAAAAATATATTTCTTTTAACTTATTAATAACATTAAAATGTCAAGTATAATATATGAATGACTCTCATTTAAAAATTAAACTAATTACTTGTATTTACTTTTATATATATATATAAGTAAATACAACAACAATAGTTAAATAATTAAGAAAAATTAGTATGATAAATATTTGTAGTAATATATTTTTAAACTTTTACACTCATTTTGGTAATAAGATTCTCATTACTTTTCAGAGAAATGCAAAGCAACTAGCAATTTGCAGCGACTACGAAACAAAAGACTTTGATAGATGACTAAACTTTATTTAAACTTTGTTTTACTTAAATACTTTGGATAAATTTTTGTGACTTTATATTTTAATAATTGATAGTTAAGCAAGTAAAAACAATATGCAAAGTACATTAATATTTTCATTTTTCTAAAATGTAATACGTTATTCATCCAGGCGGAGGCCCTTAAGCCAATTCATTGAGATCAATTTCTTCCACACTCTTCTATTATACATCATCTCAATGGATACTTGGTTCTTTGAGATAACGTTCTTCACGCACTAAATCCATGTCTTCGTTAAACCGAATTATTTTCAGAGTCACACCTTGGATTCTTCTGTTTAGATGCTTTTCATCCCTTCGCAATATCATACCACGAGTGCAAATGAAATGTAATGCATTTTTATTTTTGTATTTTAAATTTTAATATTATACGAGGGCCAAACTAAAAGTTTTTAGAACTGGCCACTTAAAAGCATTATATTAAAAAAAATAGTTTAAATTTTGAAAATAGAACTCTTTACCAATATTATTGAGTGTACATTTCATTCATTTGTCATTTGTTTTACGATTTGGCGGCAAATTGAAAATTGTCTGTGCACATCAGAATGAATTTAAGCCGAGAAAATTTTAGTGCAATGATTTTTTATGACTTTCGATGTCATTTAAGTCAACAAGAAAGTTATGATAGACTTCGATTGGCTTTTCACGATGAAACCCCATCTCGTGCCACAGTTTACAACTGGTTTAATGATTTCAAACGTGGTCGAACTAATCTCATCGATGATTTGCGTGAGGGACGGCCTTCTACAGCGACGACTGAAGATAACATCAGTGTTGTGCGGCGTATGATAGAGACTGACAAAATAGTGACCTATCAGCAGATTCGGACAAGTCTAGGCATAGGTATGAGTCAAGTGCACAAAATCCTCCATGAACATTTAGCGGTCAGGAAGCTTTGTGCCCGCTGGATACCGCATAATTTGACCGAAGCTCAAAAACTCCGCCGTGTTGATTGGTGCCGAGAAATGATCCAAAAATTTAACGGAGGTGACTCAAATGCTGTGTTCGACATACTAACGGGTGACGAAAGCTGGATTTACTGTTATGATCCGGAAACCAAAAGACAGTCTGCTCAGTGGGTGTTTCCTTCCGAAGAGTTGCCAACTAAAGTGAAGAGAGGTCGAAGTGTTGGAAAAAAGATGGTGGCCTCGTTCTTCGGAAAAACAGGTCATTACGCGACAGTAGTCTTAGAGGATCAGAAAACGGTTAATGCAGAGTTGTATACTAACAATTGTTTGCCACTTGTCTTGAAAAAAGTTCGAGAGAAACGACGTCGCAGCAGGATCCTCCTTCATCACGACAATGCCTCGTCGCACACCGCCAGGCAAACGATCGACTATTTGGTGACCTCAGACGTGGAATTACTGGGTCACCCGCCGTATGGCCCCGACCTCGCACCCTGCTATTTTTATTTATTTCCGTAAATAAAAGAAAAACTTCGAGGAAAACGTTTTATAGACGCCGAAGAAGCAGTGGCTGCGTTTCAAAACGCCGTCGAAGAGACCCCTAAGGCCGAGTGGGCAAGGTGCTTTTCTCAATGGTTTCATCGAATGCAGCGATGTATTGATGTAAATGGACGCTATTTTGAAAAGTTACAATAAAACTAATAACTTGCTAGAATGCTTAGTTTTTGATTTTCTAAGAACTTTCAATTTGACCCTCGTAATGTACATTTCTGTGTACAAAAACATTATTCAACATTAAACTGTAAAGAAGACATTTCTTCCAAACACGCCAATGTCCCTTTAAATGTGAAATATATGCCCTATTTGTATAAGTTATATATTTTATATATATTTGACATAATAATATGTGATACTCGGAATATTAATATAACCTTAAAAAAATATATATAAATTCTTAACATGTTATCGTGTATCAGGCATTTAAGGGTAGGTTCCGAATTCAGCTACCGCAACAGATCAGGAAATTGGACATCCAGGTTGAAGCCCCGAAGTTTCACGTATACGCGCGACAAAAATATATTCGGGTGAAATATATTCACTTTATTGGGAAAAATTGAGCCTTACATGCACTGTAATAGCCTATTCCACTTGTCAAATCAAAAAATTGGTAATTCAAAACACTTTAACATTCCTTAACAATCTGTGACATCTCGTAGTATGTCAGAAATTAGATGTTGCGCTCTTGATGATGCTTTGAATTCTTCGAATTATCATACTATTTTATTATTTAGATTTAGTGTTTTTCTTATTTCATTAATTATATAAATTGATGGCATAATGTTGTATATTATTTAAAATTAGCTGTATTTTGTTTAGATGTTTAGAGGCTGTCTACGTTGTCATATTAATATATTAAGATTATATAAAAAATGTTGTCAATTAATAATGCTTATTTGTTTCTAGAACTTAGAACTGAACGTCTTTGACATTCAGTTCTTTATTTTAATATTGCTTAATTAATTATTTTAAGAATTTATCCACATTTAATTTGAAGTAGTATCACTATTCGCGTATTTGTTGTGTAGAATTCAATGTTCAACGACCTTTCTATCGGAAGCACTTTCAATATTTCTTTTTTGTTTAGCCTCCCTTGAGTGTGGTTGAATTTAGTGTTCTTAATAAAGTTTATAAGGCATTGATTCTTTTATTTATACTTGTGTGTTATGGCAGGGTATTAAGCACTGTGCTATCAATTTATATAATTTATGACTGAAGTAAGACACTGATTATAAATAATAAAATAAAATATATTTTATTTAAGATTGAGATTATCAGCACTTATTTATTAATGCAAGATTACTATTAAAATATTTATTATTTTAGATAAAATAAATAAAATCGGTAATATGAAGTAAAGTTTTTTTTTGTTATATTATGCTTGTCCTTAAAGTTCTCACGGATATTACACTTTGAATAGAATTATCAAACAAAGCGGTGATATTTATCGTGTCTGTGTTTATAGTTGACTAGCAGGTTATCCATGCTTCGCAACGGACAGCGAAAGTGATCAAATATTTTGTTTGAATTTCGACACCACCTATTAACAACAATTATTATCAAACAGGCGCGTTATATTTTTTGGAACGGTTTGGACCTTTGCAAAATCCTTTCTTATTGCACCTATTCAATATGTCAGGAGTCTTGGGATTATATTTCAGCTTTCTAGAGCGATGAATGAGTCAGTGAGTCAGTGAGAGTCTTTGTGTTTTATATATTAAGATGACTGCAACTTGAAGATATATTATCTTCATATTTATTTCGCCGATTCAATCAGAATGATGATCTTAGAATGAGGGACCTTGAGCAACTACGCTGTAGTTTTTCATTTATATGATTTACATTAAATTTCATACTAATAATAAATAATATTTATGAGAATGCTCAAATATGTTATTATAGGAATCTTTCAAATTACACACAATTTACTGTAAAATATTAAGTAAATATATTTAAACTTTATTCTCTGTGCACTCTCTGTACTTCCCTAAGGAATGTAAGACAATGAGATAGCTACTTGCAACTAGGAACAATTGACTTTGATAGATGACTTTACTTCATTTAAAGTTTGTTTCACTTAAACTTTTTCTCACTAGAATTTACTAAGCACTCTAAAACATTAACGATTTTAATAGACTCATAGCGTATGACTTCTTTTTCTCAGCATTTTTAAAACCAGTGATTAGCTTTGGAACTTACAAATAATATTTATCCGTAAAAGAATAACCATAGATTTAGGAAAAAATTCAAAATATATTTGATAATTTACATCGCAAAAATAATATTATATATGTGGATTGCGATATATCAATTACTCTTTTCATTATCATTATATATGTTTGTAATACAATTATGTTTTAATATATTTTTTAAATAAAATATATAGAACTTGTAATATTATTATATAATGTTTGAGAAGTGAAGTGAAGTGGTATACATTAACGTAATGGTAATATTTAACGTAGTATAGATAATCCAAAAATAAATAAACATATTCCCATAAAACAGGAGGATATTACAATAACAGTTATGATTGAAAATATGTATAGAAGGTATCTCTCGCTGTTTGTTTGATTGCATGGCCGTGCATTTTTAGGCTAAAAAGAAGGAAAAAAAAAATTATTTTAGGAAAAGGATTGTATTGTGTTTTTTATTGCTTAATTGGTGCCTTTATTAAATGTTATTTTTCCTTTTTTTAGCAATTTGTAGCATAAAAATATGTTACTTGTGTCAATAATACGGACTTAAATCAAAAAAATAGTTCTATTATATAAATAAAACAAAATTTATTTCATGTCATTAAAGAATAACATGATTTTCAATTTCAAAACATTGTTTTTAAATTTGAAGAATGTTAAATTCACAAGAATTTATTACTTTGACTACTTTTGATAAATAACGAAATATTAAAGTACCGCACCTCTACAAAACTTTCCCATTATAACGTTACTTTTCTAACAAACATCCTGAAAGTTAGTTTTCGAACTTACCTATATAAGGGTAAGCTCGAAATATTACGATTTTCTTCATATTACTTTGATTTAACTTCTTTACCAATAAGTAAATATTTTTCCTAAACTTCAAAGAAGTATTGGGATTGATGATATTTAGCCTGAAAATAGTATTATGATCAAGTAGTTCGAGTTGTGATAATAAATATTATGATTTAGGATAATTGTACTTCACAACTCGAAACTGCAGTATATGTTTATTATGTCTTAATAAGAAAGCTATAACGTAACACAAGCTATATAAGTTTTAATTTATTCTGTTTATTAAATTTTTATATTATTATCTAGAGAATAATTAACAAATATATTGCATATAAAGGAAACAAAGCTAGCTACGAGCGAAGCTTAGGATAAGTAAAATTATATACATCCGTTCCTATCATGATCATACTTAGAATGGTTAGTAACCAAGAGTGGGGTGACAATGGGCAAGGATTCCTATAAGTTGCAAAGTCAATTCTGGCACGTATTAAGGAAATTTTCATTTTATATATACTTGGAATTTCGATTATACATTTATTCACTCACTTAATATGGCAGAATTAATATGACAGGATTTATCAATAACTATTGATCTTTTGTATTTTATTACCGTGGTATAGAATTCGTCAAAAATAAATCAATATTTCAAAGTGTGTAGAACTACACAAACGTAAATAAAATAAGGATTTGTGGATGAAGCAATAACAAAAACATTGCAAGCCTCCTAAATCTGGTGTTTCTACAATCTGATATCAAAATCTTTTAGTAGTTTTTTTCTTGAACGTATTTCGTATTATACCTTTCTGTTTTCCAGCTGTCCTATTACTCTGTTTTCGTTGTTTTTGGATGTAAGACGCTTGTTTTGCTTACTAGAAAATAAGTATTTGTTTCTTGGAAGAAGACCAAAGCGAATTCCTTTTTAAAATACCTTATATCTTATTTTGCTAGATCCTCTGATATTAATCTTGAAAGGCTAATATGTTTTTTATCTAGCCAATCTAACCATAAAATCGTACTATTTATAATAATATCATGGTTATATCTTTGGTGGTCCATTTGAAAAAAAACATAGGGTGGATTTTATTTAAAGAAAGTTATGTTTTAACTAGGGTTTATTAATTCAATAAATAAATAAATAATATATTAAAAATTTACAGCATTCGTTTAACCTGTTTCATTTATTATATCAAAATACTTATTAACACAATATTATCTCAGCTGTTCCAAAGCTAAGCATTTTTTTTCATTAAAAATCATTTAAAAGAAACTAATGAACATAGTTAATTTTATAATAGCAGATGGTCAGAGGAACAAAATAGGAAAATATAATTGGTATGAAATCTAGTGTTATTTAACTGAAACGCATATAGTAAATTATTTGTAGTAAATAAATGTCTAATATAATATTAAAGCCAAAAAAAATATTTTTTTATCACGTTTTACTTAGCTCGTCTTCGTCACGTCTGTCTGTTTGTGGCGATCAAATCTTGCAATCGAAATTTCACCCACTTTTCAGCTTGCTAGAGCGCTGAAATTTTCAGGATTGCTCAGAAGTCGATGGCAATGCAATATTCAAGTATAAAAAAAATCTAAAAAGTAGAAAATAATTAAATAATAAAAAAAAAATTAAATCCACGTTTTACAAATTCACTCAAAAGAAGAAAATAATTTTGCCTTATGGCAGCTCTGAGTTCCACGTCTGCCTCACTTCATCACCCCTCCTGCAGCTATTGCCTTAATTTGAGTCACTCGTAATCTTGTACTAAACTGAAGACTGAACACGTGGGGCGCAACATTTGGTGATTTGGCTTATACATGTGTATCGATTAGTTCTAGGTGGTTTTAAATTTTTAGTCAATTGAGAGTGAATTTCTATGTATGCGTTTGATAGCAAGGCTGTTAGAATTAGAGAGTTAAGTTTATGAGGTTCATGGGAATCTTCCATCAGTGATTTTGTATGAGATGTGTGGCCTTAATTTGTGTCACTTGTAATCTTGTACTAAGCTGAAGACTGAACACGTGGGGCGAATTAACATACATCTTTACTTACATATAAACATTACTCTAATCTTCCTTCCAAGTATATCCATCGAGAATGTCAACTTTAATTTCTCTTCCGATCAAATTCATTGTCCATACAAATCCATAATTATGCTGATATAGATTTGCAACAGTAGCAATTACTAAGAATTTTCCTTTTACTCCTAGACTAAACATCCACACATCTCATACAAACTCACCGATGGAAGATTCCAAATCACCAAATGTTGCGCCCCACGTTTTTAGTCTTCAGCTTAGTACAAGATGACGAGTGACACAAATTAAGGCAACAGCTGCAGGAGGGGTGATGGAGTAAGGCATACGTGGAGCTCAGAGCTGCCATAGGGCAAAATTATTTTCTTCTTTGGAGTGCATTTGAAAAAAATCCGTGTCCGCAGGGGGACACGCGTGGGTAGACCTCGTGTATAACTCGTTTAAAATATAACTCACTACCTAAGAATAACACATGATGCCGTTGTTTACATCAAAAATTTTCAAGCAAAAAGCGGTTTTTATTTTTTTTCTCGGAAAAAGTATCTTTTTTGGAAATACTTTTGGTACTTAAATTTAGAGTAAAAAATAACCTTTCTATTAAAAATATTTGCGAGGAGGGAATGTTTACCAGAAAAAAGTTGCCGTGGTTTTACCTACCTTAAATTTTCAAGCTAAAAGTGGTTTTTATTTTTTTTCTCGGAAACGGTACCTTTTACGGAAAAACTTTTGATACCTAAATTTAGAGTGAAAAAATAACCTTTCTATTAAAAATACTTGTGATGTAAGAATGTTTACCAGAAAAAAGTTATGAATTTTTTTCCAAAAATTTTCGGTTTTTTTACCCCCACCCCTAAGTTATTGAAGTTAGGTTTTCGGTTCATCGACATTAGTTATAGATATTCATCAAAGACATCATATAATATGAACGCGATTGATCTACTTTGTATAGGGAAAAAGTTATGGTCGAAAAACTGAAATCGAAAAAAGTGAGGCCCTAGCGCCCCCTGTGGCCAAATTTCTCTGGTTAATGAACTTGACCTTCATTTTTGGATGGTTGATTTTTGTGCAAAGTTTGAAAGCGATCCGAGCGAAACTGCGGCCGCTATCGTGCTGACAAAAGTCGAATCTGGACGCACGCACGCATATATATATATATATATATATATATATATATATATATATATATATAAACTTTTTGACCAATGGTCATTTCGGACTCAGGAGGTCATAAGAAGACCTCCTGTGAAGAAATTTTTCCAAAATTCGAAAGTCGGGTACAAATGAATGGGCAGACCGAATTCTTCGAGGTCTACCCAAAAGTGGGTTTTATTTTATTTTTTAATTTTTTAATTATTTATTCATACAATAATATTAAAAATAAAAAGTGTAGGTAAAATAATTTTAAATTGAAGTGTAACAGTTTTATAGAAAATAAATACAAGAAAAAGACATCGATTTTAGAAAGATTTTATTATTTCTATCGTCAAAGTTAAAGCAATCATTATTGAGTTAAAATCTTAAATATACTTATTATTTACATTTCAGCTATTTACTAAATATTATGCATAATCCTTGAGAAAAAAAATCACTGCTAAAATTGATATGTTTATTTATAAAAACTCCATTACTTTTTATACTAAATATTATCAATTAGATTAAATATTCTTATAATAAAAAAAACTATAAACTCATAATTATTTTTTATTAATCTGCACTACAATTTACCTAACCATTTTGTTTCAGAGACTAAGTCAATTTATTTTACAAAAACGCCACGTATTGTTTTATAAATATACAATATTTAAAAGCAAAACAATTTTTAGATTTTCCACGATTCCATAATTTTGTAATAACAACTTATTACATAAAGAATTTCTATAAAGCAGTAAATTCCGTCGAAAACTTTGATAGTGGAGTAGTTGTTGTTGATTCCTTCTCACCTTTACCTCCTGGCAAGGACCAGGTTGAGCTGCCAGTAGCTGTTACTCTAGGTCCCATGTTATCATATGCTGATTTTAAAAAGCAAGTTCTGCTACGTCTTGGTAAAGTTGCACCACCACCAAGAAGATCAGGGTATTCTTCATTATGTCCAGTAACTTGTACTGATATAAAAATATTTCCATACGGAGCTGGTATTGCAAATTCTGCCGGAGGTGGGGGAAACGATCCGGATGGTCCTTCTATCGTTATTTGAACCGGTTCTAAACATCTTTGAGTATCTTCACTTTCCATCGACATAGATCTATCAAACATTTCAAAACCATACGAAGATCCCATTTCTACACTGGTTCTGTCACAGCTAACAGCTAATGAAGTATCTAACAATTTTTTTTCTTGGTCTGTAAAACTTCTGCTCGGAGGTACATTTCGGCGTCTTATTTTCCAACAAAAACATGCTGCTATAAATCCAGTAAATGCCATGGCAAAAACTGATCCAATGGCTATTAAAAACTTTGAGTAATCTGGCGCACTTCGAGCAGTGGCTGTCCTTGCTTTAGGTAAAAATAGTGTCAAATATGCATTAGTTTCCCCCGCAGTACTTTTAGCACTACATCGCCATTCCCCCGCTAAGTCACTAGTAACGTTACTTATCGTTACATTAAACCACTGCGCACTTTTATTTATTAGGTCATCCAAATACTCATCAAAATGTTCAAAACTATATTTATAGATAAAAATTTCACTCGCACTAAGTGTTCTATTTATTATATCAGTATGACGAAACGACCATGTCACTGTTGGCATGGGATCCCCACGAACAAAACAGCCAAAACTTATATCCGCTCCAGTTTCAGTTCTTATCACGGATGGACTTGAAAAAGCTGAAGGAGGACAAACCATGTCATTTTCGTTTACATCTAACCATGACATGTGAGCTTTATTTTCTGGACCAGTACAAAAAACCTCCTCATTACCCAGATTACTTCTAAGGAACCACTTGTGAAATTCTCTCAATCGACAATCACAAAACCAAGGATTATCTGATAGCATTAAAGTTTTTAATACAGGTAAGTTGAATGTATCTTGGTGCAGATATGAAAGTAAGTTTTGATGTACGTGTACAGTCTCTAAAGCCCGCAGATTCACAAAGGCAAAGGGATGAACTTTGCGGAGTCGACATCTCGAAAGTTCCAGTTTCTTTAAATGCTGTAAGGGCGGAAATTGCTGTGCGACTAATTTACTTAACGGGTTGTCATTAAGAATGAGTAGCCTCAGACGCTCGTTTCCTTTGAAAGTGTCAGGTGAAAGTTCTGTAAGATAATTTCTTGAAAGATCTAATTCTATTAAAATGCGCAATTCTCTGAAAGCGTCTTGATGTAAGTACTTTAGGTTTATGGAACTTAAATTCAGACGTTGCAAGTTTAATAATTCTATCTTTGCAAAAGCATCTTGTTGTAGTTCCATCAAGATGTTTCCGTGTAAATCCAACACTTGTATTTCGGTAGCCAAGTGTGGTATTTTTGTAAGACCGGCTGTAACACATGACGCCGTTTTTTTTCCAGATGACCACTTGCAATGGCAGTTTGTAATATTACCGCAGTTTAACCAGTCGCTTTCCGATGGGTTGAAGAGAATAGTTAAGAAGATGCCGCACCATAGTGCTCGAATGCCCATTTCATATCAGATTCGTTTGATTTATCTGAAACAAAAAGAAAATGGGTATAAATAAACTTGTATTGACATTAAACAAAATGCAGTTTATTTTATGAAATAAACGTCACGTTAGTCAAGTAAGTACTTGGTTTAATTATATATATTTTTTTATATATATTTTTTGAAATAGTAGTACAAGTTATTTGATAGATATTAATACATTTTGTCCTACATAGTAATGTAGGACAAAATGTATTAATGGCATGGTACTCCATGCGGTCGCGGCTTAGAATAGGACCGTCCCATACTTTCCCTATGTTCATAAGAGTCGGTTAAAGGACAAAAAATATGCCGTTATTATTATTTACTATTTATCAGAAATGTGGTGGAACTCCAACCAACACGCAAAAAGGAATAACATACGAGCGGTTCCAATATTTTTTGTAAAATTTCTTAACTTAAATAATTTATAAACGTCTGTCATATACTAGTTTCATATCTTAATAATTTCTAAGGTTCAGACTAAGTGAATGCATAGCGTGCATTCTAATAAGGGACTACTTCACTATCTAGATGACCTATTTTCTCAAGTAGTTGAGACCCTACCTACATAACAATATTTTGTGTCAACCCAGCATTTCATGAAAGTCTTTAGTTTGCTTACATTTAACGTACATCTATATCCTTTGTTTACGGCAGTTGCTAAGATAAATAACAAAATAAAAACTTTAAAAAAAAACTAACACACTAAACGTGCACTAAAAAAACAAAACATAATAAATAATGACGTTTGGATTTATTAATTAAATATTTATACGGAATAGTTGTTATTATTAAATATTAGTATCATGACTCAATCAGTAGTTTAAAATCGTCTTTATTTTTGTTTTTTTTCAAACCTTTCCTTTCAATAACCGTTCTTGTTAAAAACGCTTCGTTAATCTTTAGTTAAAGCTACATTATTTTTATCAAATAGTTATAAAGTAAATATTTAATAATACAATTGATTCAATTATATTTTCGGGTTTTGAATATTTACTTTTAAAATAATCTTGAGATAAAAGTTATATATTTAAAGTACATATCTGTTACAAAAAGGACATCAATACAATACTAACCTACTGACAACTAACCATTTAGTTATCAAGACATAGTGTCACAATTTATACTCGATCAAATATATTCAATTTCTTCTGCCAAGTTTATCTACATTTTCGACAGTTCAGTGATGAGTGAATGAATATAATTTATCTTGAAATATAGCTTTCACGCTCCTTGTTATATCAAGTGTGATAACTAATTTGTTAACCCAGTAATTTCGTTCAACATAAACCCAGTTAAACTGTTATCCTTTGTAATTGAAATACGATTTAAAGTTTTCACCTTGTTAACAAAGGGGCCAGTGTTATCTTAAATGTGAGTTTCTCGGTAGTAGTTTTATCACTCAACTTGTTCTCGCTAGAGGGCAGTGTATTAAAAGTACATTCAAAGGGCATTGACATACAATGGGGAGAAGTAGGAAGACCGGAGCTATTTGTCCGGTGCTTATCGGCAAACGGGCACTTCGATTCCACTAACAGCGGTGACGATTGTATCACCACAACCATTGTAGCACTTAGCTGCTATGTACCTTTTTTAATTCAATACGGATTTGCAATTTTTGGTCTTATTCAACATCCAAATAACGTTTGTTACTTCAGACTTTTATTGATTACAAAAAATTGATCTTAATATTTTCTATTATTTTAATTCATTTCAACTACAAAAATATCTATATTAACTTTAAATACCCAACCAAATAATTATCTTCTACTCTCAAATATAGGAGTTTGCGGTTTATTTATTTTAGTATTTTTTTATGAATATTGATTGAAATGTTTTTTATTATTTGAATTATTATTTGGGTGTTTAATGACATACTATTTTCTCATTGAGGTATTGGTGGTTGTGTATTTATCACTAGATATTATTTATTATTAAAATAGTCGGTGAAGACTCTACAGAACCTAACAATAATATACAACATAGATGATTTATTTGAATATTTTCAGCCATTGAGATCAATAATTAAGGCAACATTGTGTGGGTATTTTTATCCTTATAATAAAATGTTCAATAAATATAAATATTTTATAGACGGCATCACACTAATAAATTAATTTAAAATTTTAAATAATGGTAAGTATAATATATATTTAGTATTTACACTATGACTTCACTGAAACTTACCTAACTAACTCAAATTAAGTTTATCTCCAACTATTAAATGTAATTTCAGTTTTTAGAGCTTTGTTGATGCACTTAGTTACTCTAATGCAGTGTTGTTGTAATTTCAGAGTTGACGGAAACTAATTTCATTAATGCATGGTCAGGGCGGTGTGATATATTTTGTTGACGGTGACGTGTCGAGGCAATTAGGCTGCCATGAGATGTGACAATCCGCTTATTATAATTACAGTGGACACATTATAATTATAGAGTTGAAATTATAATTACAATAACGATGTATATCAAGGGATAAGAATAATTAATTAATATTCCTAATAAAATACCTACTTATAGGTTTGAATAAACCAATTACCGTAAAAATATTTTATTCCCACATCATTACTAGATTGTATATTTATGGATGGCCATGTTTTAATCTTAATAAACATACATCATTTATATCCGTATTATAAAGAAAAAGTAAAATAATTTTTGTTTTGAATGTCTACTAATAAAAACCACCTTAACTTGATCCACTTTGGATAAGAGATTTCAACTTCACAGTTCACACTTAGTATAGATGGAGTGTCGATAAACACCCCCGACATTCTTGTTATAAGGGCTGTAAACTATTTTAAAATTGCATTAAAATCTTATATTTATTTAGTGTTTTATAATAATATTTTTTTTATAATATAGTGTACAAACATTATAAAGTTGCTTGTTTAACCTTTCTTTGATATTTATTTTGTATAAGTTACAAATCAACTTAATGTAAGCTTATGTTTTTATTGTGTATAACATTAGCATCCTATTAAATAAATTAAAATATATTAACTGATACTCGTTACTTCGTCTGTGTAAGTTACAAAGTAAAGATAAGGCATTTATCTATTCCAGGAAAGAAACAGTATTAGAAAGTATTGCTTTTTTTACACTCTCCAATACTGGTTAAAAAAGTCATAGTATAATGTTGTATAGCTTATAACTTTCTCTATAAGATTTAGACTGTACACACATAAAGATATTATCTAATATAAGGAATCCTACAGATTAGCACATCACACATCAACGAAGAAATTCTTCAGGTATATAGCAAATCTCAACTCCGGATAGAATTAGGTATAACATGCCATTATTTTGTCTTGATCAAATTTGTGATACCTCAATCCAATTTTTTTTTATACCAAATAATATTTTATTTATCTTTACTGCTGGATATAAAAGTATTATCTTTATAAGCACTAACACTAAACCCTATGTTTGTTAATCGTATAAGTATAACCAGTAACTAACATCTGTTCAACTTTTTAAGAATGTTTTACTAGAATACTGTTAAAAGGAATAAAGAACGTGAGAGAAATAATAAACTTAATAAATAATTAAACTATCTAGCTATCTAAGAAACATCGATTTGTTCATTACTTCTAGACATTATAACACATACTTCAAAATTTTTATATATTTATTTTTTCTTTTAAGCCTGACTAGCTCTATCTCTCGACCATGTGCGTTGACTTGATATGTACTTCCCTGTTCGGTCTGAAATTAGTTTCCGTTTGCGCTGAAATTTTACAGCCTGACGATAAAAGCAGTAAAATACCAAGTAACTTTTTTAGTTTTCTATTAATTAAAAGGTTTAATCTACTCGATTTTCCGCTACTAGCTGCATTTTTTGACAGTAGTTATTATTTGATATTTAACATTTTAATTAAAGAGCTCGACTTTTTTGCTATTTCAAAATAGCCAACTAAAGTAAATATCGATAAATTGAAGATAACTTACGAGGATGTCAATTTTCTTGAAAAAATTGGTGAACTTTATATATTTTTATATGAAGATTTTTAAATATAATAGTAATGGTCACATATAAGGTTTCGCACGATTATGCCGATTGAGTCCACTTGTCTTCTAACCCTGAACTGACGTACAGGTCAAGCATCGATTTACAAAGGTATAGATAATAGGATATAACAAGATATAGGATCAATTCCCGACCTTAATAACGTTACACCAACTATACCCAGACAACGAAATTAACTAAATTTCAGATAAATCTGTCCACAAAACTGGAATTATATTTAAATTCATACGTTTAATCCACGCAATATAATAACAAGGTAAGCTAGTAGAACCGTGTTCTTTTTAAATAAATGTATTAAAAAGTAAGTAAGTATTGTTAAGCAATTTATAATGAAAGATTTCATCAATCATTATTATACATTTATTTATATTTTTATGAAGTATTTTGCTGTTAGACTTAGAAGACTTCATAATGAATAACTATAACATAAGGCCGTAAAAGAGAGCTAATGCATCATAACCTAAACCAATATAAATAACTGTGCCCATAAAATAAATAATACGTTAGAGATTTAGTTTTATAGGCAATTAATACATTACTTATGAAAAAACTTGTATAAAAAAATGACGTCATGATTCAACATATTATCTACAATAATTTGCTATCACTAAATAGTCTATGTATATTTAAACCTTTTACCAAAATTGTTGAATAACGATGCAGACCACATTAAACTGCGTTGAGTAGTTTAGAAGAGCTAAGCGACTAAACAGAGAATATATAGAATTAATATAATAGTTTATAGGATCGGTTAAAATAAAAAATGTTGGTTTTGAAAATAATTATAGGTAAAAATACAATCTCTTCATTTGATAATTAACAGTTTATTGCCATATTATCTTTAGAAGTTTATCGAACATTTCAGAAAATTTTATTATTTAAATTACCTCAACATTGTCGTCAGTTATTATATCCGGTGGCCTTTCATGTGGTGGAGATAATCAAAAAGCTTTTCGTTCTTCCCATTATGCGATTAATCATGCAGCAGTGTGGATAATGGCAAAAGTTAAATACAGGATCAATCCATTATCAGCATCGGTTATTAATTTTTTAATTAATTTATACTCGCATTATTTTTTATAACATTAAAGTTATTTATACCAGAGGGAAGGTAGAATAAATATGGAGGAAAATAACGATTTCAGAATAAACATATTGTTGTTCCCTAATATTTCCAGCATTTAATTATTACCCCAACTTCAAACAGAACCACGCTAGACTAAATGATATTAATGTGCACGACTCACACTTGGCACTTCGCCAGCCGCACTGCCGTATCCGCTTGATGTATTTACAGAAATGCCCTCATGGTTTTCAAGGCGCTACAATTACATTTAACAACTTATTATATCTATTTACAATTAATATAATCTTTGATAATCAACAACAGCTACAATAACTACAATAACTATTATAGATGATCTAACGCAATATATTTATGTTATATTTACAAATCAAATTCACATAAAACAAGAAAATTGTCTACATTTTGAGACATACTTCTTATATTCTAATGTATATTACATAATATTTGAATGAACAAGAATACACGATTCATCGATTTTGCCCTAAAATTTACTGGGCAAATAGGATGTTGTAACCATTATAAGAGCGTGTTCAACAATGCTGTGCTGAAGTGCTTACACGGTTAAAAGGCTTAAGCGATCTCAAGCATGCTTCAAATGGGTTAAAATGCAAAGTCAGCGCGCCAGATTATACAGTATGGATTTTTACAACAAATGCTAAGGTAATTTCTTGTGTATATTCTTTATATTAAAGAACAACGTTGGTTTACGTATGCTTGTCTAATAGTATATAGATGGAGTTTTAAAATATTTCTATATTGCTAGGAGTTGCAAAAATATTAAAATATTTTGATTTTATTTAGATGAATTAATATTGTCGTCCTTAATTCGCATATATTTTAAATCACCAGATCTACCTGTTAACATATCTAGCGTACAACAAACTGTGTGTGATAAATGAGTCAACCAGTTTGTCAAACACAAAGCCTTTATACATGTAGGTCAAAACAGGTCGCTATAACCGATTATTCATTTAAATAAGCAATTAACAATCATGTTATTTGATATATTTATAATAAAGATTATAATTAACTAAAGAATAACATAAACGGCAAACTTTATGAGTAGACCTATTTTAAAAAAACTATAATATCAAGTATATAATATTATATTTTAGTTGTTCAGATATCGAAGGGTTATCTATCATTTAAAAAATGTTTTAATATCACTTTAAGAGACTGTCTGCACCAATCTACATATATTTTTTTTATATAAACTTAAATTAATATTAACAAACTGTCTTTTTAATTCGTCTATTATTTTAAGTGTTAGCATACACTTCATATTATAATCCTTAAGTATTTTGCTCAAAATACTTTTGAAGCGTGTTAATACTTTTCATATCAAAAGCACTCTGAACTAACTCCGTAAATTACTATTTATGCCTCGAGAAAACTTCGCTTATTCATTTAAATTATGGTTGTAATGTAAAACAGAGAAGAATAATGAAGTTGCATTTTTTATATTTACTTTGGTTGGTCGAAGCTGTTAAAGTTTTTAATAATATAAAAATATTAGTTTTTATAATTGTTACTGCTTGTTCAGCTATTCTTTATATTCTCTTCTTATTTCGTTTAATGTCCGTGTTATAAATTTAAACAACTTATGAGTTATGTTATATTATATTACTATGAAAAGAGAGACTAAATTGCACTTTGATGCCAGGTTAAATAACTAAGTCTAGGAATTAAACATTTCCATTTATTTTTCTCTACTATTCCGGTGTTTCTAAGTTTGCATTTTAATAAGAAAATAAAAGAAACGGATAAAATACGGTGACATTAAGCGAATCTTTCCACGTATAGTAAATATGTGAATCAACAATTTAAAATCATTTACTGACACATTTTGTGGTGAAAACTGCATGCTAAATTGAAGCCCACATGAGTTAAAAGGGAAACAATAATACGCTTGAGTGAGTGCAGACAGAGAGTTATTTACTGAATTACTGAAGGCTATGGTCCATTTTATTACTTATTTATACATCGAACAAGTAAATAATTAGGTTAATATATATATTTTTTTAATTATGTTAATAAGCTATCAATTTAGTAATTATATTAATAAGTATCTTATATACTAATAAAATTTTAACATACTAACATAGAAATTATACTTTAAGTTATTCTTCATCACAACTATAAATAATGTTAGATATTGTTAAATGCAAATATTTTGGCCAATAAATTCTAAGGATAGTTACATTTTTTTTTTTGTCTCAAATATTATATAACAATCAAGAAAAGTTATTTATTGAGAAAAGTTAATTATTGATTTAGTTTATTACCAGTGTTCAGGAAACAAGTACTGCCGGAGTGTTGGTCTCCATACTGCTTAATTTTTACGATTCAATAGTAGTTTTATTTTATAACTTGTCAATATTAAGTAACACAATAATTTAAATTAAATTGTTATTTTAAATATATTTTTATAAAGTTGAGTTTGTTTTATTTATAATCTCCGATTTTTTTAAAACATAGTTACATAAATACGTGAACAAGACGTAGTTGTTTGAAAATGTACCTGTTTCTTATTATCTAACATAAGATAGGAAACAGTGAATCCACAATTTTCCGAAACTAAAAGAAGATTGCCCCGAATACAAAAGTTGGCGCTGAATTGAGTAGGAACCGGTTAGAGACAAACTACACAAGTTAACTACACTAGTTTACGCAATTAAATATTTTTAGTTTTCAGGTAATTAGAAATTTTTATTGATCATTATTTAATATTTTTATGTAAATTTGGTTGTTAAAGCGTCGTATAATCGTTAAGTCGTTATTATCATTAAATCGTTGAAGCGTCAAAATGATGGGTATTATAAAGGTGAGGAACAAATACTTTCGGTACTTTAAATCTAAATTTGGTTTTTATTTCAATAGTTGATTCACCTAAAATAAATAATTGGTTTACTATTTATTTTTCTAGCCAGTTTTTATCTACTGTTTAATTTTGCACACAAAATAGAACAAACATGCAGAATAGTAGGTTACAAAGATGCCTTCCACTGCGTTGCGAAGAAGTGTGTTGTCTCCCAATCTATAAGACAAATCGACTGCTGAACTAAGCTGAAAACTTGTAGGATTTCGAGTCATGCGGTCGAGATGTGTCAGTTGTAACTTTCGAAAGCTATAATATATATTATATACCTATTTTATATACTGTATTAGCGTGGTCGACGCCTGTATGTACTAGTTACATACATGCAGTTCCTGGTTTAATGTTTCATTTATTTTTTCATTACAATTTTTTTTAGATCTACAGTATAAGTTACATGTTACTAAAAATCATTGTTTTATTAAATGATTTAAATATATATGGAAAACAAATATGTAAAAAAAAATTACAAAATGTGTGTTCGGAAAAGATATCACAAAATACTACCAATACATAACGACATTAAAGCAACTAATCCACTAATAGAATGAATTTTTGTCAATAGTCTGAAATCAACACTTTTGTATCCTTCCTTAATCCTAGGCACAAAGCCAAAGCTCGCTGACCCAACTTAAACAGCTTAAAATTCGACTCTTTTGAACGTACAATTTCTTACAATTAATGATTTCGTTTTATTAAGAGAAGTGGACTGCTAAATTGTTAGTAAGTTTAATTTTACAATCTTGTTCTCGGAAGGTATAAAAACATTACATAATCTTAATTTCCCAAAATCGTCTTGTAAATATTGACGTTAAAACTACATGTCAGACGAATCAAAGCACTACCCTGTTTACATCTATCCTATTTTAGCCAACTATATAAACAGATCTTACAAAGGTTAGTGACCGTCATTATTTTCTCAGCGCCGACAGATTTACGGTTCCATCTTGGGAGTTCTTTGTTTGTTTAAGAAAATTTTCAAGTAACGTATTTCTAAATGTAATTTCGTAACTTTTTATGTGAATTTTTATTACGGTGTTTTAGTTTTGTTAAATATAAATTAAACAAAAATAAAATCATGTTGTATTACTTTGGTTTGTAAACTGAATCTAAAAATGTGAATACTAATAGAGAACAGTTAATTTTTTTCCAAAAATTAAGTAAGAAAATATGTCAAAATTTTTATCTGGATAGATACAATAAGTAACTCTTGACAACATCGCACGAAATCAAAATGGCGTAAAGCAACCGCCATTAATTAGAGGATTCCATTGCAGTCTTGCAATCTGTCTTGCTTCGTCTCTAAAGACAGTGAGATTTTCCCGTAATAGGTAACAGACTGGAACTGGTAGTAGAAACTGAAATGTTAAATGGAGTGAAATATTTCAGCATTGTTTGCTTAAATTAACTAATATATGCGGTATATTTGTTAATTTTAACCATAATATTTGTTTAGTCAGACATTGTTGAGATAAATTTAGATTGATGTTATTATTAAGTATTAAGTTGTTGGAGACTGTTTTATTTTTGGATATATAATTCAATTTTTTTTTTAAATATTTTTTGTATAAAAAAATATCAATAGAAACAAATATATTTAGCTAAACAATATAACTTTAGACTCGGAATATAAACAATATTATTAATTAAACAGCTTTACACAGAACTGCACTCTGAGATAAATCAGTTAATTTGGACGGAGGTTGTAGCTAACGCGAAATACGAGAATCTTGACACAGGAGTTACAGAACAATATAGCATTGTTAATTAAGTATAAAGTGAAAGTACTTAGATTCGTGTAAATTACAAATACATAGATAAAATAAATATTTAATTTTCATGTCTTTCTGTTTATCAAATTATACCATATTAAATTACATTAACAATGTCGGACTTAGCACTAGGAATCTATTTATTAATTGTAAAATAAAATTGATTATTCACGCTATTAATATAAATAGGTTACTTTAAATGTAGGCTCGGAATAATTTTCATTTATAGTATCCTGTATTGACGTATAACACACTTTTGATTTCAGATTTAAAACTAAGAAAAGGAACGTCTTAGATATCTTGTGGAACTTTATTATATATGCGTATACCCAAACCCATGAAGGATTAATTAACTTTTTGTAGGCGAAATTTTGGCGTTAGGAGTTTGATTTTATTTCTCGTATTTATCCCGTGTCTGTGTTTTTTTACATAATTATTTTATTTTTAAAGATCTAATATTTAATTATGTCATTAATAATCTTTAGAATTTAAAATATTTAATATTAAGGTTTAATTCTTATCAATTGATTATGGAAATGTAAGGATATTTAATATCATAAATAATTAATACAATTTACTATGTTAGTAAACACATGTTTTGCCAAAATAAAATAATGATAATTAAAAAAAAAATTAAGGAATAAACAAGGAAAGAATGTTATATTTTTAAGGGCCAGTACTACTCTCGCCGCGAAGTAGCTATTAAGGCTGCGATCTGTATAGTGTAAAAGAACTAGAAGATCCAATCTACCTACTTCCTACCCCCTTTTCTTTTTCTTTGTTCGTTGGCAAGATCGCTAAAGCATCTGCAACCATCCTTATTTCGTAGACGTACATGGCACTGTTTTAATATTACAAATCTTTAAAAAAATGTTTATTTTCGTCTACATGTGTGTCTAATTTCAATTAAAATCAGTGTGGTTGTTATTTATTTTCTAATTTAATATTAAAAGGACGGGGGAATATTAAATTATTGATTACTTTATGGCGTTATTTTTTTTTTTTTTTTTTTTTTTTTTTATCTTTATTTTTTAGGGACTTTTATCCAACTAGGACACGTCAGCCCCATCGTAGCCTAACTTATATAATAGATATTCTTAATAGTTATAAAATTTAATGGATATAACACTAACTGTCAATAAATATATTAATTAGAGGTATAAAACCTTCTGTTGCCGGAAGACAAAGTAGGTTTGTAACACCACCCAAATCAAATTTGCTTATGTTGTATTTCTGCAAAAGATTGTTCCTCTGCACTTTAAATCTACTGCATTCTACTAGTAAATGCTGAACATCATCGATCTTACCACAAATATCACAGTTAGCAGAATTAACTTTTTTCATTAAAAATGCAAATTTGTTTGAGGGATAGTGTCCCGAACGTAATCTATGAGCTGTTATTATAAATTTCCTGCTATAATTATCGTTACTAAACCACGGGAAACGATGAGGCTGACATTGGATAGTTTTGTACCAAATTCCCTTTTCTCTACTCCTGAGGTCAAAATATTCTTTAAAATTATCAACACATTTAAATTTTACTTTATATACAATTTCTGTGAAAAATGGTAAAATAGATATTTCTGTTCCTATACTTGTTGCTAATTTTGCTAATTTGTCAGCCTCCTCATTTCCTCTTAACCCTATATGAGAAGGAACCCATTGCAATCTCAGATTTTTGTTTCTAAAGTCATATATCTGTTTTAAAATTTTGAAAGCTATCGATACACCTCTGCTATATCCAGAGGTGCATCGAGCTAAATGTTGTAAAGCGCTTTTGCTATCAGAAAAAATAACAAAGTTTTGCGCGTCTAAGCCAGAAATATATGTTAGGGCTTCCGAAATTGCAATGAGCTCCACTGACATAATAGAAATCTGATGGTTAGTTTTAAACATGCCAGATTTTTTTTATACGAATGCCAGAAAGCTGCTCCTACACCAACGCTATTTTTTGAGCCATCTGTATATACTTGTGTCCACCCGTTATATTTCTCTTGGAGTTCATCTATCACCATCATTTTTAAATATGTAGGATTGAAATTTTTTTTTGTTGTCTTTATACATTTAAGATTCGTCCTGATTACATTATTAACATTTATATATGATACCCAGACGTCTATCTGGTACATTTGAAGTATATCGGTGGACTCAATATTATATTGCATACAATCACTATAGGCGGATGACAATAATGGCTTTTTTTTTGAATGCCAATATCTATGGTTAGAATTTGCGTAAATATCTTTCAAAAGATTAATAGTTACATTATTAGACCACGTCATAGCTTTAAGTACATATTTATGAGCAAGATATACTCGTCTTATAAACAAAGGTTGGATGCACAATTCGCTTTCCATTACGTGAATGGGTGTACTTTTAATAAAACCGCCAATGATTCGAAGTGCTCTGTTTTGAACTCGGTCCAGTTTCAATAAATGGGTTTTTGCACTAACATCATACAAAAAACTGCCATAATCTAATCTACTTCTTATTAAAGATATGTAAAGACTACGTAAATGCTTAGGGTGTATACCCCAACCGCAACCAGCCAACACTTTAAACAAATTAAGAACTTTAAGACTATTTTCAACTAGATGATTAATATGTGTACCCCAATTTAACTTCCGGTCTAGCCATAAACCTAAATATTTAATATTATCCTCTATACATATTGCACTATTATTATTAATAACTAAATTAATCTCTTTTCTTCTGTGTCCTCTATTAAATATACATACTTTTGTTTTTGTAGTGGATAGAGAGAGTCCTATATCATTTAATTTAGAGACCATATAATTTAAGGATTCTTGTAAATTCTGCTCGCAAATAGTTAAATTCTTGTGACTTAGATACAGAACGAAGTCATCGGCATATTGCGAAACGAAGACATTCTTAATTTGATGGCAAATCATATAAGTAGTTATATTAAAAAGTAATGGTGCCAAAGGATCTCCTTGTGGTAGTCCTCTATTTGTATGCCTAATCTCGGTAAATTTAACTGCATTTTCAGACTTGATCATTAAACGTCTTTCGCTCAAAAAGACCCACAAATATTTACAAATGCTTTGTCCTATACCCAGCTCATCTAAAATTGTAACTACTTTATCGACTAAAATGTTGTTGTAAGCATTTTCGATGTCTAAAAATAATGCCACCGTAGATATGTTTTTTGAAAATCCGAGCTGTATATATGTGATTAGTCTTGACAGAGAATCAAGGCTGGAATGAGCCTTTCTGAACCCTATTGTTAGCGGAGATAATATCTTCTGTTTTTCGACAAACCACTCAATCCTTTTTGCTAACATTAAATGAAATATTTTGCAAAGGCAAGAAATAAGCGCTATCGGCCTAAGTTTCGCCTCCGAATTCGCATTGGTGTTGGCTTTAACTATAGGTACGACTAATATCTCCCTCCATTGAACTGGAACAATGCAAAGCCTAAATATGGCATTAAATATATTTAAAAGATATAATTTACCTGCCGGGGGTAAGTTGAAAACCATTGAGTATGTTATTCCGTCACTACCTGGTGCAGTATCCTTCTTTTTCAAACAACATTCTAACTCTTCTATTGTAAATATTTTTTGTAAAATTTCATTATTAGACTTAAGTAAAGGCTCACAATTAGTAACTGAATGTGGGGTTAAGGAAAATAGTAATTTTTTTAAGTTTTCATTGGAAGGAAATATTTTAGATTTACGATAGCTTTTTACCCAACGCATTTTATCCCACATTTGTGTTGAGGAGCTAGTTTCATTAAGGTTTGAACAAAATTTTTTCCAATTTAAAGATCTGGCTTTGTGAATCAAAATATTTGATTCCTTAATTTTTTTCTCCAATTCTTTTAGGTTATATGGAGTAGGATTTCTTCGAAATGTACTTAATGATAATCTGCGTTCTGCTACAATTCTAGACAAGGAGGGTCCCCAATACTCCTTAGGTTTAAATTTGCTATTAGGATTTGTACAAATAATAATTTTTGGAATATTTTTATTGGCAGAAAAGTTAATTTTCTTTAATAAATTATCATAGTTTACTTGAACATCACTTGAGGTCCAATTGTTGTTAGCAAAATTTGAGAATGAATTAGCTAGATCATTATGATATGATTTCCAATCTGCCGTTTTAAAATTGTATTTACTGGAAAAATTTAATATTACCTTATAGTTTGTCATTACTTTTATTAGAAGATGATCACTTCCTAAGTTTTCATTAAAAACTTGCCACCTAAAATTAACTGCTATATCCGATGAAGCAAAGCTTACATCAGGAGACGAAGATTGTAAAGAACCATTAACTAATTTAACTCTAGTGGAGTTTCCGTTATTAAGTGATATGAATCCATTATCTAGTGCAGTTTCAAATAAATATGTACCTCTTTGATCTGTTCTATTTGACCAATTAGAATGATGGCCATTAAAATCACCTAATATTAGTGTCTTTTTTGATGTTACTGAAAATATTCTATCCCAATCAGATTGGCAAGTTTGAACGGAGGAAGGACAATATGTAGATATAACATTTTCTAGATATTTACAATTCAATATTTTTATACAAATCACTTCAATTCCTGGATTGATATAATTGATTAAGAAACTATGCGATTTTATGGACTTATGAACGATAATAGCTACTCCCCCATAGGAATCATGACGGTCTTTTCGATATATATTGTAACCACTAATATGAATTATAGAATCTGCATCCAACCAAGTTTCAGAGATAACAGCTATATGTATTTTTTCCTGATGTAATAAATTATCGAATATTAATAACTTAGGCCTCAGACTTTGTGCATTCCACATGGCGTTATTTTGCGCCATAAAGTAATCTTAATCTTGTTTTCATAACAACAAAATTAAAATAACATATATTCAATAAAAGTGTATATTTTATTTATTTTTTTACCTTCACGCCATATCCCTTGCGGGGTAGCCAGAGACGACGGAGCGCCAAACGCTACGGTCTCTGCATACCTCTTTCGCCTCGGCCACAGACATCAACCTCTTCATACATGCCCTCCGGGGGGT
Organism: Melinaea menophilus ssp. n. AW-2005; assembly: GCA_918358695.1. Lineage (NCBI taxonomy): Eukaryota > Metazoa > Arthropoda > Insecta > Lepidoptera > Nymphalidae > Melinaea > Melinaea menophilus. The sequence goes on from OU911049.1 coordinate 3,143,716, forward strand.
CCTCATGCTTTTTATGTGACCTTCCTCCAGTATCGTAGCTACTGTGTTTTCGAAGGTCACTCGAGGCCTCCCCCTGTCTCTCTTACCGCTCACTTTTCCCATATAAATCTTTTTTACCATTCTTTCATCACTCATTCGTTCTACGTGCCCAAACCACCTGAGCACTTTCTTCTTCATTCTCACCGTGACAAGTGTATATGTATTCTATGTAAATTATAATTTTATGTGGAGATAAATGTTTTCATTTACAAAAACGGTTTTGAATAATATGTTTCTTTTTATAATTATCAAATTTATTATAGAATTTTTACTATTAATTTATAATAATATTTAATTTAGTGACATTTCATCCCTATTTGATTTTGAGTATTAATACCCATGATATACACAAATCAAATTCACTGCGTGTCTATGTTCTATTTGTGTTACTGCACAAGTTTTCATCAAGTTACACAAACAGCAGATGATTTCCTCCTTGATATTGTGAAATAGTTTATTCAACATAATATAGCAAATGTTTTACAATACACTTTTGTGTAAAACAAACGTTATAAATTTGTAATGGTAGTCTGTTCAGATTAATGAAGAAAGAATTCATTGCAAGTAACACTTTAAATATTTGATGAGCTCGTTTAAACGGAATTTTAAATATATTTTCGTCGTAACAAATAAATTGCAACCTGTAAATTAAATGAAAAAAGTGTTTATCGTGCCATCAATCTCTTCGCAATTAAAAAATAATTGCTTCAGTTTCGTATTCCGACAACTTTCGATTTTATGGTTGATCGAATATGCATTTACAACGGAAAATACAAGGATAGGTTATAGCGAATAAAATTATAATTTTTAAAATAAAATACGTTTCTTTTTTTCGACAGGATTTAAAAATATTAATTACGAATGATTTTATTATAATGACTTCATAATAGAAATATATTTTTTTTATTTTAACTATAAAGTATGTTTATTAATCAATGAATATACAAACCCTTAGATATGTAGCTATCAGCTAACTTACTACCACAATATTTCTAGTTTTACCATTTAAATGTAAAGTGGTATAAAATTATTTCTTAGTCTATATTATATAGATATTCGATGAATTTATTTATTAATTTACCTTTTTTTATTAACTTCTTTATTCTGTGCTTCTAATTTTTATTAGAAAAGATACTAAACACGAAGAATCATCATTATTATTTAAAAAAACCTTCAATAAAAATAACAATTCGAAAAACCGTAAGCCAGATACAATTATAAGAGCGGAAACTTATTTATCTCCACATTTTCTAAACAAACATTCAGTGAAAATAATGTTAACGTTAGTATAAAAGTTTCTTTCAAGTAATCGTCTCAAAGCGAGTGCACTAATTACAGCTTTACATTTTGCTAGGATTTTTGAATCGCGTGTGTAGTGCTTTTACAATTTCTCGTTTCAAGTACTAATACTTATTTAAATTCATTATAAAGAATTAACTTGCATAAGATGCATTTTGCGTAAACTTTTTTTTATAATAACCTATAAAAATAAAATTTGTTCGATTGAAATATATTTCAATATTTCATGCTTTTTAATGTTCAATATGTGATGTCATTTATAAGTATTTTTAAAAATATATGTTACATTTTACTTCATTTACCTTTATAAATAGTAAAAGAAACTATTATTTAATGTATTTTCACTTGGCTCCAGTATTAAATTGCTGACCTAACGTAATAATCCCATATAATAGTGTGAGCACTATCACTTCAACGCCACCAGAACAAATATTTTCCCTTAGTAAATTATCTATCCCCTGCCACTAAATTGACGGAAACACGCTTCGCCGATGATTTTAATTAAAATCAACTTTGTTAGGTTAAATTGGGTAAAGGCTTATATTTGTAACAGATGTGACCTTTTTAATACAAATAAATTATATATTATATTCATTCTGTGTATTTAATATTTGTTTTTTTAAAATAATATCGCTTACAAAATTAGTTTTTTTTTTACCTTTACACGTTCAAAAAAGATTGAGATATGTCATAAAACTTATTATATTTTTAAGTGTACACTGATATAACCGCTCTGTGCATAAAATTCTTCATTACTAAAGTTCAAGTCTTGGTCGTATTATTGAAAGAAAGGAATATGCCAAGCTGACTATTCCAGCTAACACCTTTAATGTGTGCCTTATATGAAACCAATTTAGACTTCGACCAAGTTGGAGTCTTTAGAACCAAGTCCCAAATGCCTGGATTTAGTTCAACGCCGAGCCAAAAGCCGTTTGCACTAAAACTATATTTTACAAGACAAGTTTCGTACGCCACTGGCTAATCTTGAGACTTCATCTGGTCTAAGGGAATTCTGCAAGTCTTAAGTTTAAAATGTGATTTGCTTTTATATTTTTAAGTAGGTTGTTAAAAGGAGTTGTTTAATGTCTTATATTAAGTTTGAAAAGTGGTATATGCTTAACAAAAATTTAAATAGTTATTTTCATTATATACTTATATTGGTAAAGAAATAGCAAGAATTAACCACTGAAGATTATAATAATAAAACCGATTGTGATAAATTCGCTACTAAGAAATTCATTTACAATTTTGTTAGTTACCATATACCTAATAATGCTTTATAGGTTCTGTATAGGTTGGGGTTCTGGAAAACCATTTAAGTTTAATTTTAATCTTGGATCGATAAATAATTTAGTGTGGCTATTTGACTTGATTTATAATAACAAGAAAAATAAGAAGATGCATAAGAAGAAACGTTGAGAATAACATAACAAATATTGTAAATATAACATATTTATATAAAAATTTTAATAAAAAAGTAACTATTGATAGTATCTTAGCAAAGGGGGCGGGGTGAAAAATAATAAAACAAAAATGGTCGTCCTAGACGATATGATAATAGCACACTGTTTTAAAAAATATTATAAATAAGACCATTTATTCCCTTTTCTATAACCTAACATTAAAGTACAAAAAAACAATTATTCAATGTCCTTTATCCTTTTTATAATTAACCGCGGCAATTAACAATCCTATTTTGACTTCTAAATGGGATTATGGCTGATTTATGTAAATGGAGGAGGGTAATGGCCTTAACCGTCTCCCTCAGTTAGAAAGTACGTGACCTTAAATAGATAGAAGTTAGAATTATTGAAGCAAAGAAAATATATGTCACAGTAACTTCTCCCTTCGAATTTACATCAAAGTTTCTGGAGACAAATACGTGTAGGAATATACACGGATATGGTATTACCAAATAATGTTATTAATCATTCTACTGGTATGGAGTAAGATTTAAATTTATATTAAATAAAACAAACAGATTTTTAATAAAAACAGATAATTCTTAAATAGAATGATAGGTCCAGACTACCGAAACAAAAAGCGGGTGTCAGAGAAATAAAGTATTTTCTTATTGTTCCTGTAGGTAGTCAATCGTCAGTTTACCAGTTTTGCGGTCTCGCATCTGACCTTGAAATATCTAACCATCGTTAGGTTATACGATCCTTTCTAGAACTATGTAATAAAATTAAGCAGTTTGTTTTCGAGTTATTTTTTCTTCTGTTTATCCTTCATTTTCAGTCATTTTTCAACTATCAATCCAAGTTGTTCCTTGAATTCAAAAGATAATTTATTAGTTAGGTTCACAATTTTTGTTTTCATTTAAGCCTAACACTAAATTAATTAAATTAAAAAAGTATATACACAACCAAAATAAGCCTTATGTAGATAGTACTCTTTTATTCCTGGATTTCTTTAGTAATAAATTAGTTTAGAAGGTGTCACAAGACGATTAACCGGCTACAACTAATATAGATAATGTTTATATATTTTATTAAGAAAAAATATTGGCACTTTTAATATTGTCTTCAATATTGTCATTATTAATATTAGTTAAGTATTATTATTATCAGTTGTTGTTACGTTTCTTATTGTCCTCGAAGTTTCAAGTATCTTCTGCTATATTATTTTGTTACGAAAAGCAATTTTAAAGATATCTGAGTTCAATGTTTTTATGTTGTTCACCAAATTTTTAGCAATTCAGCACGATTTCAAGTGTCGTTGTAAATACTTCAGTATTAATGATAAGGAAAGTGCTTATTTTAAGAAATAATTAACATTGCATTTTTAATCTAATTTTCATCAAAATAAATTCAAAGGATTCATTTTAATAATAAAAATAATTCAATATTCAACTTGTACTGTTCAAGTTATTAATATTTAGAAATATATATGGACATATCAACAAAGATATTATGTCTACTCGAGCCAAAATACGTCTGGTGCAAATATTTTTTTAGTTATATATTAATTTAACGTTTATATATATATATATATATCTATTTAAAATTATAATATAGTACTTCATTTTATATTGGAAGGCTGTTTATATGCAAGAAATTAATAAAATATATATTTTTTGTGTCATACGCTTGACCACGATCATATCTGATGGAAGGTAAAGATGAAGCCTAACATAACACTGTGAATAAATAAATAAAATTAATAAGACAATAAATATAAAAAGAAAATGTGAAATATATTTATGTAGAAAATGTCATCATTAGTCGATCCACAAACGACAAGTGTTCTTGTGGTCTTATTCGCGAATAAGAAGGCTCTGAAATTGTGCCGAGATTGAAAACGCATAACAATATCGATGAATTGTCATCAATTTTTATTTATTTTTACCTGAATCTCATTTGTTCAAGATTTTAATTTGCATGAACATGAATTAAATTGTATGCCAGTAATTGAAAGAAAATATATACGTTACCCCGTAGTTATCATTGCAAATTTTATATGCAAATTTTTCTTTTTGTTTTTAATAGCAAATAAAATAACCTTTAATTGTTTTTGATAAAAAATTGTTATTATATTTTTTATAATATTAAAATATTTTAACATTATATATATTACATTTTATATTTGTAATCTTATTTTCTTAACAGAAAATATAGCATAAGGTTTATTATTTTATTGAATAATGTTTTCATCATATTGCTTTTGGGCAAAGCTTGTAATTAAATCTTTTTTATACTAATTGATATTTATGAGCAACGTAAAGCAATATAAGATATGAAACTATACTTAAAATATGATTTAGGTATCCCTAAATCATCTCATAGCTTTATGAAATTGGTTATTTATAAATAATGAATAATATATTATACAATAATTAATTAACAACTTACTTTTGCATTCCTTTCACAATCCACAGGACACAACGCATATTTTAAATCACTTCGATCAAACCTGCTACGTTCCGTAGACGCGCGCACTCGCTACGGCAGCTCGCGGCAATCTGCTACAGAAATAGCTTAGCCGTTTCCGCTTCACACAATAGTCTAGCCGTTTTGGTGATACGCAGGTATTATGTTAATGTCTCACTTATAAAAGTGGTGCATTAAATCGTATTAAAGAGATTATAAATCCAAATGACTTTCTGGGACAAGGATTTTAATGTAACGTTTAAAATATGTTTATATTTTATCTATATACGAGTATTGAATTATTGATACTTGCATGTTAAACAGCAAAAATGTTGCCTAAAATTAAATCAAGAAAAAATTAATGGAGATGTTTGCTGGGAAACAAAGAAAAAGAAACACAATGTAAATTGACATCAAACAACTCATCTAGAGTGCTCCAACATCTAAAGAAGTTTAACTTTACGCAAAGCATCAAACACGCTTAAACAATAAACAATACAACGCTGTCTACTTTCTCATAAATACTTTTTGGTTCATCTTTGTAAAGTGCAATGTTTTATTTTCATACTGTGGATTTTAATATAGGTTAACTTAGTGATAGATTTTTATATTTTTTAAATTTCTGTTATTATATATATCTACTACTTTTTGTGTGTTGGCTTAGTATTATACATATACTATTACATCATATGGTGTGAAATGAAATCATGAGCCATAACTATCTGCGTATTTAAACAAAAACATGAATAAGCGCCTGATGACAAAGCTCATTTACAATTTTATTTTATGATCCAACATTATATATGAAAAAATGGAGCAAAGGGACAAGTAAAATTTTTTAGTTTTATATATTTTTCTACTTTCCTCAATAACCTCCACATGTTCATATATTTTTTTATATACACCCAAGTCATGTTTGGACTGAATAATCAATGTAATCGAAATTATCTGAACTTAAAAGAAAACTTAACGTTATTATTGTATTATTATTATAATCCATATAATTAAATTACTTTTTGCGTCACTATCTTGGATGTTCACAGGATTAAGATAGCGATTTATCATTAGCGGGAGCCGATAATCTTTTTAGTCATTGTGAGCGTATTTGTTGGAACTGATTATGTAATTTTCGCTAGTAATTTAAAAAACAGGTGCTTTTGATAAAAAAAACATCAAAGAGGAACGTTTTTTTTCTACATAATTCACATATCGAACATCCCTCCCTATACGGAATTTCATTGAGGATAATTAAGAGGCCTTTACTTTTTTGTGCCGACCTGATTTTTCGTAGGCTCTTTAATCACGATTCTCTTTTAAATTAGGGTTTAATAGATGTCTTTAAAGGTTTTATTTTGTTTCAATGTAGCATTTAAAACTAACTGTAAGAGATTTTGAAAAATATTTATTTATTTTAAATTGTGACTGTAAATGACTACCGTCAACCGGAAGGGGACGGTATCAAATCACGGTATCATCAAAGAAGAAATTTTGTGACATGAAATAGCGAGTTTCTTCACAGTAAGTGGGTATAGATTCTTACACTTTCCATAACCAGAAAGGAAGAATGTGCAGGGTAGTATCACATGTATACGCTGATACTTTAAATGTTGTATTTTGTACCTTTTAAGCGATATGCACGTTAAAATCATAGTGTTTAAAAATATCATACTTGTCAATTTCCAGCTCAATAATACACAATATAGCACTGTTTGGTCATAAAACTCCCTTCATCAATCTTACCTCGCGCACTGCGGGTTGCAGTGACTAATCACTGCGACTGAAAGTGCGGCGAGCGTGGTGCACATATTTGTGTTGCGACCGCAGTAATTAGAGAGGGCAGTTTATTATTGTCACTATCAAGTTAATTGTGGGTGTTGCTATCAATAATAAGTATTTAACAATTCATATATAAATTAACATTATCAAATTAAAGGTTTTAACTTTATGAGTTTGTATATTATATTTGTAACAATAAATTTTCTTAATTTGGTTTTCACATTTTGGTCGAATACGTAATATACAGCTTTTGTCCATCCTGAAGATCTGAAAATTTATTGTAATAATTGAAATAATTTTCATTTCAAATTAAAAACAAACTCTTTATCACATCAAATTCTTGCGATTGCAAATATTATTAGAAAGAAATATGGTTAGGGATAAGGAATCCAGCATTTGCAATTAAAAAACTAGTCCCAAAAGAGACCTCGAAATCACTAAGTTATCCATTTTGCAATTTTAAAATGGTCCATTCTAGTCACGGCTGTTTGGTAAGCAAATAACAATAATTTACTATTCGAGCGTAAACAGTAAACAGGTTCGATGCGAGTAAATAGACACAAAATTGGGAGTTTTTATATCAAAATTTATGTTAGATATTTTATGTAAAATAGGAGACGTTTGAACGAATATTTGCAAAAACTTTTGTTATTGGATAATAGGAAAACGTTTGCCGGCATGATAAATAATATTACATTATGTTATATTCAATACAAAATATAGCTATCCTTACTATATAATAATGACCTAATTGACTCTGTATGCACGCGCATCACTTATCACCCACAAATCACACAATAATGTGTAATACATCAAAAAAAAGCTATTGAATCAGGCTACAAAATAGGGTAGGTGCCAACCTCATACGTGACAATTGACCCTTTGACCCCTGGCCCGAAGGGCCGGGAAGTTTCCTTGTATTATTTTATTATATAACATATTTAAGCAAATTTTATTCATGATATGTGTATTTCGATCACGATGAACTTTTGATTTATGTCATTTTACCAAAAATAAGTTTCGGATTGTAGTAATTATCTGCTGTTATACATCTTCCAACCGCGCACACCATTTCAATGAACGTAATGTCTATAAGGTTTAAATTCGAATAAATTAAATTACAAAAAAAGTTGATTGAAGAATAGTGTAATGTAAATGTAAATGTAACAATAATGTAATGTTACTCACATTATTCTCTTTTCACAACAGTTTAAAAGATTTTAAACAAAACAAACTATATTATAGATTTTAATTTTCAATTATATTAAATATATTACCACATTATTGTTTTAATAGTCACCTTAGGATTACTTATTAATCATCAGCAAGACACTCCCGCATTCTCATGGATTAATACATCATAAAAACGTAAATGAAATTGAAAACATAATTTATACGAAAGAAAGTTACGAAGACCTAAATTATAAAATGACGCATGAAGCCCTACCTTTGCGGAACGAGGTGAGATACATTGAAAATCGTTCATAATGTACCTTACATTTACAAAAGATTTACATCCTACAATACTGAATTAAAAATGAATCTTAAAGACAGAGAACTAAGGTTGAAGTTTGACTGTAGTTATAATGGTTGGTGCGTTGCTGAAAATCAGTTTAGACGTTGAATAAAAATCGGTTTTTATTCACGTTAACAGTTTTGCGAGCTAAGTTAAACTGCAAAATGGTGTGGGGAAAAGTATCGTTATACGAATTTTTCGTATCTGATTCCTAATGAATTTTTCGTTGGAACGTAATGAAATGGCATAGAGAAAGGCTTTTATTTATAAATATATGAAATTTTGGGGACTATCTGAGAAGAAATAAATCGTTTGAAAACGGTTAGTTCTTAAGCAATTATTAACAAACTGGTGGCTTCAGGTACATTGACATATGAAGGTCTTGTGAGCCATTCAACCAGTTTTATGACAACGGAATAATAAACGGCCATGTCCAACATTTTGAAAGTTCATTGTAAATATTGGTAAAAATATTTTTTTAATCGAATAAGTCGCTTCAAAATTAGTTGTAACAACCCAATTTTCACTTTGAACTTTATAGCACTTAATAAAAAATCTATAAAAGTGAAGAATTTTGTACTTCTCTGCTTAATTATTAATTGTTGTTGTGGTGTTAATTAATAATTGAAAACTCATGACGCAAAAAGTCATGGACGTATTTTGATGACATTTAGGGAAAACATGGCAATTTCACACTTTGTATTCTGCGGAAAAAATTGTCATTCCAACTGAAAATAATATAGTATAAGGTAAAAGACTAGAACATAAAATAGAAAGTATAAAAATAAAACTAGAAATGTTCGTTTGTTTGTAAAGTTTACCAAAAATAATATTAAAATATTATTTTAAAATAATGATAATACTATACTATATTTTAATACACTACAAGTTATGAGCAAACAAATAAAAAAATGTATTACCGTGTAAAAATACATATAGAAAAAATAAATTGTTTGTCAAACTAAAAAATATGGTTGATCATTTATATTGCGGGACAGTCTTGTTACTTTTAAATATTGCATTTTTCACTTACTTTCAGAATATATATGCAGTTTGAACAAATTGATTATTTGGTTAGTTTAGTATTCACAATAAAAATATAGAAAAGTAGATTATAGATATTACATAATTTAAGCACATGCTACTGATAGTAAATTGCATATTAATGAATTTTCAAATGCACAAAGGAACTACAATTAGCACTCAAGAAACACTTGACCTGAATTATAATTATTAGCCGAAGTGCTGTAACATAACCTTGTGTTACCTTTATTAATATTGAATATAAGGGCACCTTAAAATTATCTTATAATAAAAATAAGTATTCATAACTCACTTTTGATTATATAAAAGTTTATCAAAATATTATAAAAATAGTATAAAACGGAAGAAAATTTGCTGTTCTAATTATTCTAAGTGTAAAATCACTCAGACGGCAATTTGATAAACAATTAAAAGCAGAAGAAATAAATTAAACAAAGGGGATATAATGTAAATTAACAAAGAAATACAAACACTTAATAAGCTGGGAGCCGAATCACTTGGAACTTGCGTCATTAACAAAGTTAATTAAGAAAAGAGGCTTTATTAGAAAGTTCGCGATTCCCGAGTTACTGAGAATCCTATTAAAAAATGAATCAAAAGAATGACTAAGATTAAAATGTTATATCTCTTCTTATAACTAAATAAAGTATAAATATATACTCTAAGATATTATTTAAAATGTTTAAGGGAAAATAATAACTAATATTCTTGTAACAAAGTAATCATAAAGTCAAAAGAAAATATTTAAAGGCATCAAGAATACAGAAAATAGCTTATGATTTTTTGCTTTAAAAAAATACTACCATAAAATGAATAGTTGAAAATAGCTAATAAAATATTATCCTCATAAATAGCTTTTAAATATTTGACTACAGAAACCTACATTTTTATATATATATTTATAACACATTTTTTTTTAACTAAAGTAAAATTTATTATCACAATATGCAAAGAAATTTAATTGAAATACCTCACCAGTGCCCTTTAATTTTTACTGTAGAAAACGAATTAATACTTTTATAATGAGGTAAGCGAGGTTAGAAATGTTAACGGACTTTATAAAATCTCACTTTTAGTGATAAGTATAACGAGATCCTTGGGTTGGATTAAAGTCCTTGAAGTTAATTTCAAGCTATAAATGGATATAAAGTATTAGTATTATTATTTAGTAAGTAGATTAATATTATCCCTATTAAGATTAATATTATAAAATACGACGCCTTATATAAATCTATTCTAATAACACTTTCACGCCTTCCGCGTAATTAAGTTTTAAAAGCGACCGTATTCCGTAAAATTTCCTTATTAAACAAATTTATTTATATATTACACAAAATTCGACTAATTGGCCCAGTCACCTAAATACCGTCCTATTATAGTTTCTAAGCTGAAAATTTACATTCTTTGTGTCAAACTCTTGAAATTTAGATAATAGCAGTCATAAATCTTGTAAAAGTTTGTCACGTGATTATCATTTAAAAGTGTTATTTTAATAGATAAAATATACTTGATTTTCTTTTCTACTATTATTTTGCATTTTGTAGATTATTTTATATCATCATATCATTTGATGAGTTAAGTATTTTCTTAGATATGCAAGTTCTTAATGTTATCACCATACCGTAACTTAGGTGTTAGGTGTAGCTCAGGTGTTATGCCATTTATTAAGAATATAAATAGCGCTCCCGCTATTAGCAGTAATAGCTTTCATGTTCTCAACTGCGGGTTACAACCTTGTTCTGATGTTGAAAATTAGTCATTACACTGTAAAAAACTTAGAATAGTCCATGTTATTTGTTACTATATATTTTATTATGTGTGAGTTTAATATAATGTGGTGAAACATTAACCATTATATGGATAAAATAATATAACCTTACATGATACAGAGTAATGAGATGTGATTTAATTTCTGATAATTAATTTACGGCCAATAATAACACTGAAATGATAGTCAATTTAAATTATTTTCAATCAACTTTGTAACTCTTACGGCTTTAAATAATTAATGAGATTTCGATATTAAGTGTTGATGTTGAAATGAATTTTGCGTTTTAATTACTCACATATTTAAGCTTATATTAATTACTTGAAAATGTTGATTAATGTCCCTCAGTATTTCTTTAATAACCATATCTAATCCAAAAATAATGTATGATATTCTAGTCATATATTAGATACTTAATGATTAAGCTTTATACTTCTTACATACGGTTATTATACCGACAAGTCGTTACAAGTTATTAAGGATCACTTAGCAACACAAAACCTTGAGTTCCCATAGATTTATCTCTGTCTTGAAAGAAATTATATTATGTCAAATATCAGTATTTGTTAAAAATATAACCAAAAAAAAAACCTTTTTCTGTATTTGGAAATGAAAAATTAATTAACTTTCGCAATTCTATAAATAAATAACGCGTTGTTTTAAGTACAACCATATTCATAACAAAGGGTTCATATTTGTTTAGGACTGCAGTTTTTAACAAATAAAGACATTATCGTTTTCGTAAACAACCTCAGTAATTGAATTTATTAACAGTTATATAAAAAACATTCAGTAATAATAATTTTGAATAATTTTATAAAGAATAGAAACAAAAACGTTGTTTTAACTGTTAAAAATATTTTATTGTGTATTCAAAATGAAAGGTAAAGATATATTTTTTTAAAAGAATGTATATTCTTTAATTTTATTATTGCTGTTATTTATTTTAGGTTTACAAGGTTTTCATATTCTCATATCTCTTAAGTATAAAAATGGTACGTTATATGATAATTGTTTGATTTATTTTAATAATTCTTCACTGCATCTTCATAAAATTTTTGTAATGTGAGTTATAATATTATATTCCTTATAGTTTAAATATCCAATTTTACTTGAACCCATGGTAGAGTTTATTTATCCCATACATCAATAACATTTGATTGTTTGTGTAGTCTTTATCAATGGTGGTTAATCTGGCGTTTTATTTTAGATGTTGTCACCACATAAGGGATTGATTTCATGAATAATCGGCTGAAGGTACGTTTCTCAATTTATAATTCAGATTGATTAGTGGAGTAATCTATTTGTTCGCTGTTATAAGAAGCGAGACAATCTGACAACAAATATATGTATAGATATGGACAATATCTAATGAAAATAAATTTATCTTTACATGGAAGTTGACAACATTCTGAGAACTGAAAGTAATCCCATAGCTTAGTGCATGTACTCCAATGCATAAAGATATTTTTCAATAAAATCTCACATTTTTTTAGTTTAACACTTAACAATAAAATTCGAAATATATAATAAAATTATGGAATAAAAATGTATTACAAAGTCTTAACTCCTATATAGATTATAACTGCTACAGTTGTGAACACGGCAGCCATTACTGCTAATAGCGGTACGCTGCTTAGTTTGAATAAATGACACCTGAGCTTCACCAACTTAGTTACGTGTTCCGTATAATATGATATTCTTGAGAAAATCTAAAGAGATACATAATTTAAAATGATCTCATTTATTTATTGTCTGTTTAATTTAAATAATACATTTAATTTAAATTATAATAATTTATTTCCCGTTTTACACTAACTTATAATCCCTATACAAATATCAGCCGGTCAAATAATTTATGATTAAAGTATAGTATGTTTTAGAAAAAGAAATCAAACTACGGATAAAATATCTAATCTATTCGATTTAATTATAAAAAATGTATCCAATACCTTTCTAAGGTAGTAAATTTATTAAGAGTATTTTTGAATATCCGGAGAAATTATTTTTTATCCTTGTACATGTAATTTAATATTATAATGAATTATTTACAATAATAACAATTTACACGAAACTCATTTGAAGTTATTGTGCTGATAGTAATAAAGCTGAACACATTCCTAAGAGTAAAAAATATTGCCGATAAATGTATGTATTTGCTGAGGCTTAGGAGACCATCCGAGTTATATAAATATTTTAGGCTCTCCCGACTCTAGGGAAATCTTTATAGTGGGACAGTGTGAAGCGTTTATTTATTTATCTTATCTTATCTTTAAATGAATAACTTAGTCTCTGCTTCGCGGGGTTTTTTGGAAATAATATGGGATTGAATAAATACGATTACTTCCATGATTATAAAAAATATTAAAAACTTAACATACTTTTATAATTTATACTTAATTTTATACGTCGGTATACACTCGAATATTTCGGTTGTTCTATTATATAATAATGTTCAAATATAAAATATATTACAAGCTACTATAAAATTTAAATATAAAAGCAAATCATCTAAATTAATATTACATAATATAAGTGTTGAATGGCAAGAAACACTTCGAATCATGAAACATAAAATAATAAAATACATAAAAATGTAACTGAAAATTGTAGATAAAATAATAAATTAAAGATAAATGTTATTTACTGATAAATGAAAACAAAAACATATTCAAATAAACCCTCGTGAATATAAGTATAAAAATCTCTTTCAATAATCATTTAAAACCAAAACAGCGACGAATCTGACTTATAATAATTATAAATTGATACTATAACGTTTTCATTTCGTATCGATTATTCATTAAAATTCACAAAATTATACAATGGTTCATATAATTAATTGATATACTTGTGAAGAATAATGTCAACTTAATAAAGCTTTTAACTCAATTAAGTTTTAACATTAATAATATTTGTTTGGAATGCGTTTCAAAATTATCACAATGAATACTTCACTGATTATTTACTTCCGACTTCATAAGTACTTTGTTATATATTCAATTTTATATTACAATTTTTATTATTAAAATGAAACATATTTATTTTATATAAAATTAAAAGATGTTATGTTATGTTGCATTAGTCTAATCGACTTATAATAGAATATAAACATCAAATCTAAATAAAAAAAAACCTATAATTTTGTAACTTGTTGTAATATTGAGAAATATCCTTCTTAATTAATTATTTTTATCATAGCCTAAGAAATTCAAATATTAACTATAAGACATCTCCATCCAAATAATATACCAATTCCTTGACGTTAAATTATATTTACTATTATTTAAATTGTTCATATTATTTATATCGACTATTTTTGAGACAATACTTGTACGTCCTCAAAACCTCGGAGACCTAAATAATTGAATAAATTGACTTCCCTAACTTAGAGATCAATTTATTTACTCTACCCAAGTAAAAATTGCAAATGTCTTTATTTGGCTTTAGATATTGCAGTCCTAAACAAATATAAACCTTTTATGATGTGAAAATGTACTAAATTGAGGTTATTGCTTTTTAAATCCATATTAACATATAATCGAATGTTATAAAATATTTTTAACTGTATTATGAGAAATAGTGAATATGTTATGTTTTTTTTTATACTTTCTAAGTTAATGCTTGACTACATTCTACCTGATGGAAAGTGAAAATGTAGTCTTGGATGGAAAAGCGCATTAACTTAGTAACCTATTCACTCTTCTCTTGAAGACGCCCACATTGTATTTGGACGGAAAAACCTACGCAGGCAAGCTGTTCCAGTCCTTCGCTGTGCGAATTAAAAAAGACGAAGCAAAGCGCTTCGTTCGGACAGAGGGAATGTCCACAACGTAAGGATGGATACCAGCCGTGCGTCGGGACGTCCTGTGATGGAAGGGGGACGGAGGAATTAAGTCGTGTAATTCCAGCGCACACTTACCAAAATGTATCCTATAGAATACTGAGAGGCTAGCAATTCTACGCCTGTGTTCAATGCTGTGGAGTTTGGCTTCTATCAATTCGGGATCGCCTATAAGCCTCTTTGCTCTCCTCTCAATTGAGTCCAGAACCGCAAGATGAGACTTTGCGGCACCAGCGAATATAAAAATATTAATAATAATGTTATGTATAGAAGTATATATCTGTAGGCGGCAATCTTCTATTGGATTAGATTAACCAACATCAAAGGAGGTAGATTATAATTTTATCGACATATTAACATATATATATATAAAACCTACGCATAACATATATAAATGTTATTTTCCAAAGAGAAGTAAAATAATAAATTAATTGTAGTGCAAAAGTGTTATAATAATAGATTTTTGCATAGAAAAAATAAAAATATTATTTATATTACAAACCTAGGTAATAATAATAAAATATATTATATGTTAAAGTGTGCTGAATTTATAACATAATAATAAAAAAATTATTGTAATTATTACAGGTGAAAACAGGAATAACATACTGACTCGTATAACAAAAAAAAATGTATATAAACGCTGGCTTCCACTGACTTTATTTATTATCATATTGCAAATAGCTTTTGAGCAAACATATAGTTTATTTTTATTCGCACAATTTAGTATCATCCATTCATTACCATCCAATTTAGTTGTGTTGTCGAGATTTGTAATAAATGGTGATAAACCACGCTGCTCTGTAATAATTAAATTGATGCAGAATGGTGTAGCTTTTTATAAAATATTAAATATTGGGTTCTATTAGAACAATAGAATCATTGAATCAGTTAAGATCCAAACTGCATCTATTTTACACCAACAATGTTTTAAGTATAGCATTTCAAGCATTATGAAAAAATAAGCTACAAATTTAAAAAGTTCAAACTCCGTCTTCTCACGTATATTAAATAAGCCTAAACTTTTTTATCCTTCATTATAAGGCAAATATTTTTTTGTTTCCAAGTTGTATAAAATTAGCTAACTGAAAGGTGATAAGAGGGTTCTAAAAAATATTTATTTAATTTCAATCATTGATAGTTTATATTGTTGTCAAATTTGGTACATTTTTTGGAGGTGAATACAAATACAAAACCACGATATTTTAAAACTGCTAGAAGTATAACGGATAAATTGATAATTAATATTCGACGTTTTTCACATTATTTTTTAGCATTTGGATTGAATAGAATAGAATATAAGGTATCTCATTATGCCTAAGGGCTAGTTATTTAAAAGTTACTTTTAAACTGTGCAGTCTATATATATAAAAAAATACTATTAATCACAAAACATAGTTTAATGAATAAAGTAAAGTTTTAATAGTTCGGCGTGAAAGAGAACTTTGAGATGAACTCATGTGATACTCTAGCTTGAGTGCTTTATATAAAGCAATTTAGAAAATTAGCTTCAAAATTGATAATAGTCATAATTTTTTGTTAAAGTGACTGAAATATTATTCCTTTTGACTAACAAATAATATTGAAATAAATATACCACTTCAGACATTTCTTCTCTGTGTATTAAATTAAATTAATTACTTGATTCAGAACTTTACATAAAACTCGGTAATTTGTTTTTATGCTGCATATAACATACTATAAAACTAAAATAGTTTTGAAAATATCTAAAATTTGTTGAACGCAGTAGAGTACTGATAGTTTTGTAATTAAATACGTAGTCACTAACATCCTCTCATAAATTAGTATAAAATATCTTAGGCGTATTACACGGTCGAATAGATATACGCGATCGGTGAGAGTCTCTTCTCATCTGTAATGACTACTCATGCTGTGGTGTGATCATCTGCATTATCATTTTAACCTACTTTTGCGTTCCAGTCATCAAGTATTATTGTTATTTCCCTTTTAAGTATTTTATCTAAGACCGATTAGAGAGTTCCATAAAAATTAGTAATAAATTATTTAAATTATTAATAATTTTTATTTTCTTACTTTAAATTATTCCTCCTGTGATAATTGAAAGTTTGGTTCGTATATCTGAACGATGTTTAAGAGGCGGGGTTTGGTTTAGCATGTTGCTGTATGCGATCCTGAAATGTCCGTTCCCTCACAGATGAATTTCACTAATTCCTAATACAGTTATATTGTGGTTACTAATCCCTCATTCCACAATACTAAACTTCTGAAGTTCCAGGTAGCAATACGGTGACTTGCTCTTATTGAGATCTTATCATGTTTGAAGTCTATTTTTATCACAAAAGTAGCATCATTACCAGGAAACTGAGATGAGTAAAGCCGATCCAGCGAATATCGTGCAAAAGGTTAAGTAAGACCGAAAGACCACGCAGAGACCATCGAAAATCAAAGTCATGTTGACAATTTTCTTTGATCATCGTAATGCGATGCACTATGTATTTCTTTTGGCGGGCTAAACTGTCAACAAAAAATATTATATGATCATTATGCATCGTTTACGTGAAGTTATTCATCTGAAACGGCCGGATTTATGGGTGAACAACTCTTGGTTCCTTCATCACGATAATGCACCATGTTATACTGCAATGGTTCTTTGCGACTTTTTTGCCTAAAATTCGATTTTTATCGTTCCGCAACCACCGTATTTGCATCCGTGCGACTTTTGGCTATTCCGCAAACTCAAAAGGCTATTGCGGGGTCGCCGTTTTGACACTATTGAAGAGATAAAAACCGAATC
This sequence comes from Melinaea menophilus ssp. n. AW-2005, assembly GCA_918358695.1. NCBI lineage: Eukaryota > Metazoa > Arthropoda > Insecta > Lepidoptera > Nymphalidae > Melinaea > Melinaea menophilus. The sequence goes on from OU911049.1 coordinate 3,161,650, forward strand.
GTAGAAGATCTTGAAGACTATATCAGAAAAAAAACTGTTTTGACTGTTCCTAGGACTGAACAAAAAAAGTTGGTAGAAATGCGTTTTATTGGATGAAAATAACTTAGAAGACCATGAAGTTGATTTAGAAGAATAAATGAATAATTAGAAGAATAAATGAATAAATTACTTTTTGATCACAGTAATATAATATATTCGGACTTTCGGAGGAAAAGTCAATATTGCTATTCGCAAGTGGAATACAATAAGGTACAATTTTAAATTTCTCTAATTTATATCTTCGCAATAGAAATGTCTGCAATAAAATTTTATTAAGAGACCAAAGAAATAAAAAACAATAAAAAGAACTCCATATTGAAATTAATTGCTGTGTTTAAAAAAATCATAAAAGTTATTGCACAATTTGTTACAAACAGAAGTGAAGATTTGTTTTTTGCGTATTCCTTTGACATTTCATTCAAATCTAAAAATGCAGAAAACGGAGATAGATGTTGTTGTACAGCAAATGCTTTTCAGGTATTCCTCTTAGACCAATTATTTATATATTTCGTATAATTTCGTTTCATCAATAATCCTGGCACATGAAGACATTCAAGTCGACTATATTAATAGACGATAATAGGATCAATACATTTTCTTTCTTGCTAAGGAACGTTTGCTACAAACAATTTTTATATAATTCTAAATTTACAACACAAGTAAATGTAGACTTGAATTAACTCCAAAATTACAGGGGAAAACGAAAAACAAAAATGTCAAACATCTTTAATAGATTCAAGGACTACTGGCGTGATAATCTGAGAAACAATTCAATATGAAGTCTTGCTATTGTAATACTGAGATAACTTCATTTATTTATTTATTTATTGGCGTATTATAGACAGTGATAATGACATTTTACCAAAGAAAATTTACACAAAGGATAACTTATCTCTTGCAAGAGATCTCTACCAGAAACCCTTGGTTAATGGAAATATTTATTGATATGGGGTATAGGTACATATAACATAAATAACAGTGGTTTTCATCTATCAATATATGTATACATTTACATACACTTACATACACTACTGCCTACGAATATACATATAACTAATGGATATATTATAAGTAAATAAATGGTGCTGATAAATACGAGGAAAGAGAAAATAGGTCCTTCTTCAGTCTAAATTTGACAGTAGTACTAGGAAAGTCTTTATAAATGAAATCGCTTAGTGAGTCCCAAAGTTGCGCAACAAGAACAGACAAGAACTTACGATAAAAATTTGTATTGTATTTTGGCACGTCAAGAAATTTGACTGCAACACAAGAGCGTTGAGATCGATTTCTAGGGGAGGATAATTGGAAGCGTTCCTGAAGGTATATCCGAATAAAACTTTTCATGTTATTGAATTATAATAATTATGGTGAGGCGCTTCCCTGCCATAATAATTAAGGCTTGGAATATAACAATGAGATGAGAATAAGTAGATAATATTAATTATTAAAAAACAGTGTCAAAAAGTTACTTATGAAGAAATATTCACTGGATTGTCTCGATTATGAAGGCTACCATGAGTACAAATAATTATATTCATTGTAACGTCTATGACGCTAACGTCACAGTTTTTAAAATAACTATCGATGTATCTATGTTATATCGTTAAATATGTTTACCTGACTGTACTCACGTAAATTTTTCTTGAAGTTACAAATGATATTTTCTTAAGTATTTCTTACACTAAAAAGAGAGTAATCAGTAAGTACAGAGGGGATATATTATTTTTTTTTTCCTAAAAGCATGTCAAGTGAAATGACTTACAGTAAATGATATCACAGTAATGGCGACTCCATTGTTTCGGATATAATGCAATTTTACCGCTTTAATAAACACCAATTGCATTTCATTGTATTGTTATATTGGTTTTATATTTTTCTACGTAGAATAAAAGTATTTTATGGTTTACTGTTATCATTTTATGGAATGCTGTCAATAAGTACTGTTCACTGACGATGTTTAAAAGAACTTTAGGTATTATGTTATTAGGTAACATAAACAGTTTTACTAAAAATACTGAAAGTATATCGCACTTAATTTTTACGTAAATTTATGTTATACTTAAAAAATATTCTAAATATTATTTTATTTTGGGAAACTGGATAATTTCCCATATTGTATATGACGCCTATTAGTTCTAAGCTTTAGAGAAAGTTCTAGAAATTCGATGGTTTCTTTAATTAATTTTTCTTCAATTGATAAAGTGAAAATTTAATTTCTATAGTTTGCTTGTGTAATTTAAGCCAGAAGGTATCTCACAACTTCTGTCCCAGGGTAAATCTAACTTTGCAAGATTCAATTATAACTCGTCATTTGTTCTTGAAAATAGTTGTATAGGCAATAGTTAATTCTTCCAAGTCGAGTTATATGTAATTTAAAATAAAAATATATTTAATTTCGATATGATTCTATTTAATAATATATAGGCAGAGAAGGAGATTGAAGGGAACTAAGTACAAAAATGAGAATTAGTAAAATGTAATTCTATTTTTTTACCATAAAACTCAATAGTTGCTCTTTCTAAAACAAATTTTACAATGCTGGATGTATGCATTATACTATCTACCCTGAAATGAGTCAACAACTTCCACACATTTCGATCCACTAAAAACTAAAATATTATAATATGATTTATTTAACAATACACTAAGAAAAGGAAGGTCTAAGATACCTTGTGGAACTTTTTTATATATACCACTGAAGCCCACGAAGGATTTGTTAACTTTTTGAAGAGGAAATTTAGACGTAACAAGTTAATTTTTTTTTCTTGTACTTATCATGTATCTTTGCAGTATAAATATGATGTTATTAAACATGTGTTGAGAAGTGACCGTAAGAACACCAATTTCTATAAAAACTTCCCTCAGGGAATCTTTAGCTTTTAAGTTATAAATAGCCCGCACAACTCTTATTTGTACAATAAATGTAGAACTAATTTCAACAGCACTGTCCCATAATAAAATACCATAAGACAAATTACTATGAAAATAACTAAAATAAACGAGTCGAGCCGTGTTAACGTCCGTTAATAACTCTAACTTTTCCAATTGCAAAGACGATTTGGGTTACAATGGAGGCTTTTATCTTAAGTTACACCTAGGATTTTTTTTGGATCAGACAGTTGTAATTTTTCATTATCACTTTATACTTTAGGTAGTGTAAACTTTATGCATTTAGTTGTCTTAACCCTAAATAGCCTAATTCTTAAGTTCGAACCAAGGAAGGAAAAGAGACGGAGTACTTTGTCATAATGAATACTATCACGTTTAACTTTAAAAATAGGCAAGGTATCATCAGCAATACGTGCAATGTCACATAGACCTTTAACAAACAAGGGCAAGTCATTGATATAAAGCAAAAACAAAAGGGATCAAGAATAGATCTTTGCTGAACTCCCATCTTATGTGAGAACCAGACGATTTAGAATTATTTACGTAATACGTCTGTATTCTTTGATTCATGTAAGAGGCAATAAAGTCAAGTTCAGCGCTACGTACACCATAGTGGTTAAGTTTGCACAGCTACGTTTTATGGTCTACGCAATCAAAGGCTTTGGACAAATCATAAAATACCCCGATTGCATGCTGAGACTACTCCCATGCGTCATAAATCTGCTTAAATAGCGTGGCACCCGCATCAATTGTTGATTTACCCTTGGTGAAACCATATTGTTCACTATGAATTATTTTAGTGCTATACACACACTCTGTCACTTGGTTTAGAATATATTTTTTCAACGATCTCACTTAAAGTCAGTAAAACAGAGATAGGCTTATAATTTTCGGGTTCAAGTCTAGCGCCACTTTTAAACAACGAAACTAATGAACTGTTTATCATCAAATCTGGGATTAAAGTTATTTCAATAAATTTCTTGAAAATTAAGAATTATTGTGGGGCCTTATCATTTATAATAATGCTAAATAATTTAACTGACATACACACAACTGACAAAGATCGTCGCCGGTTTTCTTCGCATTCAAGGTTGTAAATGTTTTAACAATTTCATCTGATGAAAAAGGTTTTAAAGACAAAAATTTATTACTCAGATTTTTACTCAGTTCGTCAATTCTATAAGATAATGAAAAAAATTAATTACTCATTACTGTTACAGGAATTTCGGTAAAAAAAATCTGTATCTTTATTTATTTCAATAATATCAATTTTTTACTTTATAGGTCGATTGGCAGACCTAGTTTTCCCAGTAACAGTAGATAAAACATTTCATGTTGCCTTTATTTCACCTTTGATAAATTCAAATTGAATTTAAGATTTTATTTCTAATATATACCGGCATAGCTTGTACGCAAACGTTAAGAACGTTAAAGAATATTTTAATTTACTCAATAATATCGGATCGTGATTCCACTGCTTATGTTTCTATATATTTCTACGGTAGCCCAATCAGTAAATTAGAAGTTTAAGCGTTTTTGGCTTGAAAATATTATTAAATTCATGTAACAAAGAATCGAAAAAAATTTAATATAAATTATTTGAATTATCTTTAAGCACTATTTGTCTGACATTATTCTTTTTTTTGTAATCTGTCCGCAAGTCAATTAAGAGAGAATTTTTTTAACCACAGTGGTCTGAACTTAAATTCGATGTTATCATCTCTTCATAAATATTACAGTGACAAAACAAATTATCAATAAAAGTAACGAAAACACTAGTAATGCGGTAGGTTCCGAAAAGACGTTTGAAACAAATTTAATAAACGTACAATAGACGAAGTTACTTGTAATATATCCACATTAAATCTCGTGTTTATGAAAAAACAATATTAAAGTATCGTCCATTTTATTTTCAAATTCATCAATCACCGGGAGGGGGTTGGCACACACATAAGATAAAATATTCATTGAGTTTAATGCAGGATAGTTTAAAATTTCTCTCGACAGAGCGCGCCATACGTCTGATTGAGACTTTAAAACTACATCACTAAGAGCACAAACACATAAGTGACCTACCGCTTATAGTTGTCTCTCTACAGAACGAACTATATATCATTTTCTAGGTTTATAATATTATTGCTCTGGCTCTGGTTGTTTTTGACAAATAGTTCCACTTTCTATTCTTTGCTATCTAAGCCTTGTATATTTTTATGGAAAATATTAAACAGCTTAGACTTTGTCTTGTTTTTTATTTTGAAGTGAATTGATCATTTCTTACTATTATATTATTTTGATAAAATTTGTTTCTTGTAATACCCTGTATAACGATTTTGTTTAATAATTTTACTAAAGTAGCAATTTGTTTTTCATAATGTAGAGGCAGTTGCATTGTAACTTTTGTCATTCTAAAACTATTATAAATAAATTTATTTAAAGGATAGTAAAAGAATACGTCGCTATGACGCTATGTCAATTAATATAATGTCAAATACAAGTTGTATATTTACTAGTTTTGTTTGTCGAATAAGGTTATGAGTATGGGAAAAGTGTACATTACAAAATATACAGTCACTTTTATATTTTTTCTATACTTTTAAATATTTTCATTTTTCTTACGGATAACCTTTTCCCACTCCATGTACAAGTAATAGTACAACAGTACTACATTTAGTCAAATTAAAGTTGATAGCTTTATCTTAATTGTGCTGGTAACTGGCTTCAGGCGAGTATATATTCCATAGTTTCCTTAAATCATTATTTAAAAGAGACCCCTAGCCTTGACCTAATTAGTCAAAGAAAACAAAATAATTATTTTTGAGCATAACGGAGGACTTGATAATTGTTTGATTATTTGTTATCTATCTGTTTAAATATTAATATGAGTATGATAGCAGAATCTCCCAATCGTATTTTAGTAACTTCATATATTTTTTCACTGACACAATTACAATAATTATTTGTTAAGGACTCGAACCGTTTTAAATTTTAATTACACAGGTCCACAAAATTACTTGAAACTTTAATGTGTTCCTTAATGTGATGTTGTGAGGAATTATATTTGTTATTAATTGATTGTTAAGAAAAAGTTAATTAAAAGATTTCTTCGTGTAAGTTTTGGGTGTCTCGCTCAACTTGTATTCGACCAACGCCTCGTATAAGCAATAGATAAGCTGACTTTCTACATTTAATTTGCAGGTTTCCAGATCTGAAACTCCCTAGCTTGCATCAGACTCAAGTTCTAATGTGGTCTAGTGATCTCTCATGCTCATTGCTGCACTGATCAAATGTAGTCCCTATATTATTCAACAGATCTCGCTGAGCATCAGTATCCAAGTAATTACTATGTAGTTCAAAAAGCTGACCTTTAAAATCAGTATTTCTCTTCACAACATGCTTAATTTCCTCCTCACTGACTTCTCGCTTCTGCAGTTGATTTTTGCTAAAATCTTTTGAAGATCTTAGTTCTTCTAAAGCTTGTTTTAATTTTTGTTCTGACTCCTTTGCAGAGGTCTTGCGGGTCATAACTACTTATTATATTATAAACTTAAAAAAATTTATTTATGTGAGAAAGAATAAAGAAAGGTTTGTAAAAAAGTAATTAAAAATAAAATAAAAGCAATTAGGAAAAAAGTTTAATATAATTATTAAAGAGAGGGTATGTTAATGCTAATTATATAAAAGAAATTTAACAATTAATTAGTTACTAATACTTAATGGTATATATAATTTATAATTGTAGTAATTACTTAAAATAATATTTTTTTATATTATACTAATTAATTATATGGGATCGAGCTATACTTTTAACATTTTGCCTGAGCCAGTGTTGCCAGCTCAACCAACCAAAATCAATCAATCAATAAATTATTGTGTAATATCATATTGATGGCATTTTAAATATTGATATTAAATATTGCATATCCATATTATACACTTCATGAAATGAATAATGTATTTAAATATTTTATTTAGAGTGTAGTAAAATCTTTACAATTGCTTTTGGTAACTTACTTCTGCGTGCGTAATATTAACTTAATTGTTTTTAAGTCTTATCCGACCATGTTAGATTTTAGTGCATTAAAATAGACATTGTATAAAGCTATAGACTATCGAAATTATTTATATATTTTTTAAAGTTTAAACAACAACGTCATTTTTTCAGAGAGAAAAAAAATCGAGACTGAATTTAATAAATTTAATATTATATTGGTACCAGTAAGTAAACTCGTCATCAACAACTTGAGTTTGATAAAGTGTTTGCAATATGTGGTCGAACACTCACAGCATCCAATTCATTAGTTTGCAATTCAGAAGAATGGTTACAATAAAACCTTTGTAGTCACAAAAATACCAGTCTTATTTTCGTATAAGAGAAATGGGAAATATTATAATTTGTAAAACAATAACCATACATATTACAATATATTTGTAAGCCAAGTTCAAAATTTCATAGATAACGGAAAGAATGAAAAATAATTAGTATTACTTTTGTCCATCAAAAATTACACAATAATTCTTTCTTACAACAATTGCTTACATTGTATATGTTGATTTTGCCGTACATATGTTACATAATAATAAGTTTACTTCAAAAACTCATCTGCACAAAGTTTAAAACAGTAAATATAAGTTAAGTTAAGCCGCAAAATCCAGTAAGCTTTCGCAACAATGTCGTAATGAAACTAATTTAAAATAGGTTAAAAGTATTTTGCTGGATGTAACGTATAGATCTATTTGGAAATGTCGCTGTGAGTATCGGAATCAAAAAAAACATATTTAAAAAAAAAAAAAGTATATGAAAAAAATCCAGATAAATGGATTTGATATTTAAAATCAAAATTTAGCATGTATACTAACAAGTAATAACTATATTATTGTTATAATCGTGTTACATATTTTGTTGTTTTTCTGTTGTAAATAATATTCAATATAAATATTTATGTTATATATGTTTTAGTTGACATTGACTCCAACAATATTTATAGCAAATTAAACCAATTTAGTCGTTCACTCGGGAACTATAAATGTACAGGATAAAGTAGTCTTTGTTGTGATAAATAGTTTTTAAAGTGACATAGTGTATTTGTCAGTAAAAAGTGAAATTATAATATTGCTACTATTATAATTACTTTTCTAGTTATGATAATGTAATGTCTACAAACAAAGAGTGCAAGCCAATACAATAAATGGCATTTAGAGTAAACTTAGTAAACAATCTTGATTCATATTTAAGGGAAGAATCTTATAATTGAATATATATGAATGAATACTAACGATTTACATAAAAATAAAATAAAATATCAATTTAAATTATCATCCATGAAAACTAATTGATATTTTAAATTCTACATACATGAATTACTTCTAATAATACAGTTGTATTTGTTAGTAATTTATAACTCAAATATGATAAATTTAAAATGAATATATTATACTTTATTCAATTATTGAATATACTCTGAATATTAAAATAAGATTTATTGCAATATATATATATAAATACAGCAAGATTCATCTTTCTGCATTTATATATATTTTGTTCATAAATTATTATAAATAATTTGTTATAATTTTTTGTTATAATATATTTCAACCTTATATTTATATAAAATTATTACCTTTAGAATACGGTAGAATCGATTTTAACCTTTTCTGAACAATAAAATATAATGGTTTCGATTCGACAACATATATCCACAAAATTCGGATTGTCGAGTATTTGTTAAATTCTAATGGTGCCGACAGACAAATTGCAGTCGCCACTATATTGGTCACTACAGTGAAATGTCCCTGACACCGGATCTTGAGTTCGTTAAGGCTGATTCACACGTATCAATGAAGTCACAGTTCAAATAATAATAATTATTAATAATGGAAATAATATTCGCAAAGCGATAACTACAAAAATATCTACCTACATTTTGAAAAAAAAAAAGTGTATTATGAGTATTTCACCCGAGCGAAGTCAATTATACGTCCAGTCTGTCTATAACAATGTCTACATGCATATTACGACAATCTTGTAGATATAATAGGATAATAATTTTACGGTTGAAGTCAGTTACTTAGAAACATTGTTTTAAAATAAACTATTATTTTAAATTAGATTAATTTTTTTAATAGAAATCCACAAATAAGCAGACTGATTGGTAAATAGTAACTATTGATTATTTATGAAACATTAAGGTTTTTAGAATTTGTATGGGTTTTCTCAATATTGCTACGAAAAAAAAAATATTATCAAGAATAGCGTATCAGAAAGTTGTAAATTATTATTGTAACTCTTTGTAAAAACAATCATACATTTATCAGTTAGTTTTTATTAATTATCACGTGGTATAAAAGTATTTTACTAATTACTTCTCGCTGGGTGTTGAAAATATTAATTTACTTATTCAAACCTATTTGTTAATATTAGCCATCTTTGTACAAAAAAATACTATTTAAAAAGAGACAATGTAAGTACTAGAGTAAATAGGATCTAGTAACTAAATAAGGAAATTTCATATATATATTTTTTTAAATGATATGTTTCAAGCCATATATTATAAATACAACAGCTTTTCAACGTAATATATAAATACAGTAAATAAATATATCCTGGTAAAGTAAATTAAAACAAAAATAGAACATAAAATGTGATCATAATAACACGTTAATCTATGTTTTGTCTTTAAATAGAAATATATTAAAATTACTCAAAATAAACGGTTATTTTATTATTCTTACGAGTATAATAGTAATAGAGTGATAGAATAAAAATATTTTACAGTTAAAACAACGTTTTCACAAGAAAAGGCAACAATTATGTGAAAATAAAAAGCGTTTTAGCACATTAAATGTTGGCTCTTGGTAGTTACGTTTTTAAGATAATTTGATAATTCTCCAAGATGTAGCAATTTTGCTGGATTGTTAATTGTATGATGTCATTTATGTCCATTATAAATTAAATACATAATTATATGTTAAAATTATAAAAATAAACATTTTATAATTATAATAAATGTTGAGTATTAAAGGGCGAACTTAAATGTGAATAAAATTAAAAACCATAAACGTATTAGTACAAGGTTACTTTTAAATTTGATAATATATTTTATTATACTATAATTTACATGAATAACTTCTCCATTTTATTATAATAATTTTGACAATTTAATTTATATAATACATAATAACAAAATATTTTTAAGTCTAATTGGTTTTGCCAAAAATAATATTATGTTTGAAAACCTCACCTTTGATCTTATTATAATAAACCAATTATTTAAATCAGCACCTTCCTCTTTTTTTAAACAAAATATTTTGTGATAAGTTTCTTACTTTTATTTTTGTCATGTTCACTTTTTTCAAGACATATTATGATTACAAAACACTTGGTTTCTTTGTTTTTGTAGTTAGGCATTTTCCTACATCAATTTTGAATTCAAAACTTTTTCAGGGATTTAGCTCTACATTTTATTTGTATGTATTTGTATATGAATTTTATACTGCAGAGATGTAAGTACGATGAAATACTTCAACGAAGATTTCGGAGCCACTCCAATGGCATAGCGTATTTTGTTGACTAAGTATCACGTTTGTGCTACCTTTGGTCATTTATTAGATTTTCTATTTATTTTAAATAACAATAAAAATATTAATATAATGTAATAAAAAGGCTTAATAAATGAACACAAAAGTAATTCTATCACAAAGGCAGAGATAAATATCATTAATTGATCAACATAACAACAAAAGGTAAGCTTTTGATGTGTCATATGTGTAGTGGAATACTTTATATTAGAGTATTATTAGTAGAATAGTATTCCTGCCCGCTTCGCTAGGCACCCTACTAATTTGGATGTGAACTTAGACTTCTTATATTGACAAAATGTTTAATTTATATTTTAAACGTAGTGTATTTTTTTTAATTTTATATAGAGAAATATAATAATAATAATCCAGAGTAGGACCATACCAGGAAAAAATTGCCAGCATATAACTAAGAACAAATTCGAATATATTATTTATTATTCAAATATATAAATTATTATAAATTCAATTTCGTAATCATTCATGGTAACTGTGGCGATGGTAAACATTGGTATGGTTACCGTTGCTATAATAACTCTTACTTCCATCTATGTACACATTCATCATGAAACCTCTGTTATTATAAGGCCTATTGACTTGAACTTTCAGTAGGAATATTCCTTTGTAGTGTAAAAGTTAGCTAAGAACGGATTTTATAAACTTTTAACCAAAACTGGAGTTGCGGGGGCGTTAAGTGTATAGTTTCTACAGTAAAACTATGGGAAATGCAAAAAGTTGAAATCCGTTGGAATAGGAATTCCTATGTAAAATTTTAAGTTAATCGAACAGATGGTTTCGGAGATTTCGTGATGAGTCAGTCAGTGATAAATCGCTTATATATATTGATAAATAAAATGAACTAAAAATATGGAAATCACATAAAATTTTATGATTTAGATACTAAAATGTAATACACAAACAAATATTCTATAATACTTGATATAAAAGATCCAAGTTAAAGACTCACATGAGTTCATTTCACAGTAATTTCACAGACGCCGGAAAATTAAAACTTTCCTCTACCGATAAAATTAAATTATTGACATTGATAAATTAATGTAAACGAATTATGTTAAAAGCTAATATTTATAGATAATATAATATAATTTAATAATATTAAATAATATACGAAGTTAAATTTTAGATAACTAGATAAAATTTAAGATCGATACAAAATATGCCCTAAATATATATCGCTTGTTCGCTTTCAAATTACTTCATGCTACAAAAGTTTGACCAAATTTAATTAAGATGGTGTTTTGAGTTATGAATTTTGTGGTTTAATTTTACTTAACGTTGTAGCCTTTGGTACCCATTTTCAATATTGTGTGCTGTTTTTATAATTTGAATTTATATATTTTAGTTCTAATCATAATTTATACCCAACAAAAATGATCTCTTATAACCACTGCATTTAAAAATAAATGTTGAGTTTGAATAAATTCTTTAAGAAAAGGTAAATGTCGTTCTTTGACGTAAGTTATGTACTCGTATGTACCCTTTTCAAGTTAAATTACTTATTAAACTATAATCATAAAATAATCGTTTCTAATTTTAAACTTACTAAAACAAAAATAAATTTGGTGCTACGAAAATCTTTTGAAATTAAAGAATAATTAAGAATATTGGCTGGCGTTAATTATAAAATCATAAATATACATATTATGTTATATTTCCGTTTATAATATTTGAAGCAATTAAGAAAAACTTACGTAAGTGTCTGTAGATAAAAAGACAAAAAAAATGGTTTTTAAATTATGATGTAATTAGAATTATAGTTATTTTTGGTAGGAAATAAAGATTACATTTACAAAAACTGGAACTACCTAATTTACAAAATTTACTACAGTGTTATGTCATAGAAAAAACATTTGAAATTAGAATTATAGATATTTTTGGTAGGAATTATAGATTACATTAAAAAAAACTACTACTTGACCTAATTTACAAAATATACTATAACGCGGTTATGTCATAAAAAAATCTTTAAATTGTATCTGGATGTATGATATTAATACCAAAAAATATATTTCATAAAAATTTTGCAACCATTTAGTTTTTGATTTTCACATATTCTTTTCTCTATTTATAATATACTCGCTTGAACATCTTGTCGATGTTCGTTGAAATATAGTACTAAATTTTTATTTAATATATCCTGTAAAGGTTTTCTAATTCAAGTTAATTGTGACTAAACTTGAATTACTTTTGTTGAAATGGTGATTTTTTCATATAAAAAAGGTTATAAAAATTCAATTTGTTATAATATTTTACAAATATAAATAAATGTGCTATACAGAATCTACCAATTTGTATAAAACTATAGAGGGGCTCGTTTATATTTGCTTATATTAATATTTCGTATTTAAATTTGTAAATAATAATTAGTTGTATAAAAGCTTCTCTTTAGAGATCTCTAAATTTAAATCTACTTCCTTATGTCACTGAGTAAGCAGAACGTGATATGACGAGAGTACGTGATCAGTAGTCGATGTCTCAAAGATTTAAAAATGAATGGGCATTCTACAGCAGCAATATTTTACATGTTGCATTGTAAACTTACAGTTTTTTGTTTAATTATAATTTACTAAGAATAAGCTAAAATCTTTACCTAAAAGGTACTTTACGTCGTAGCATATATACAAAAAACTGAGTAACTTATATTCAAATTTGGAATTAGACTAAAAAATATATAAATCTAGTCAGGACTTGAATCTCTTCCATCCTGTATGACTACACAAAATGGATCTAAAGGCTTTTAAAACAAAACATATTTAAAAAACGACTCTATTCCATTCTATGTTCTCATTATGAAATTAGAAATAAGATTTAAATTATACAATGTATAACACAAAAGATAATAATACTAAATGACAATATTATAACACTGAAAAGTTTTCTGATTGTACGTTTAAACACGCTTATCTCTGAAATCTGAGATTAGTGAAATTATTTTTGCATACAATTATATAATTAAAGAGAATATAAGAACTTTTTATTCCCGGAATCAATGCAGATATTCGAAGTTATATTTTGTAGATTATGCAGACGAAGTCAAGGGAATAGTTAATGTATCATGAAGCAATTTCTTTTTCGTTTGTAAGTGCTAATCTCTTGAATATGGAATGGAATCAGGAAAATTATAATTGCTTTGCACAACCTATTTTTTGGTATTATCTATATAAAAAAAATATACTAATTTTATAAAGTTTTACAAACTTATATTAGGTGTAAAGAGAAGCGCTTTAAATTTTCATACATGACATTCGTAAATTGCATAAATCAGTCTAAAACAAACTTGTTGATTAGAGTAAATAGTTTGAAACAATTAGTAATATCAGTTAGTAATAGTTAATTTATTACATGTAATTTAGTCAAGATATGTGTCATATGGTAAAATTAACTTATAACCAATTTGTATAAATATCTAAAAGTGAAGTATCATAACTCAAAACTAAAAATTAATAATCTAACAATCAACACGAAAATAGCTATGCAAATTCTAGGCATTCTTTCGAAGCATCAGTAAAATCGGAAATTGTTTCGACGTTTAGGAATTCAAATTGAACTCTATAAAACTAGTAAAGTATTTTGCTGTTCGTTAGCTATTTATGTAATTTACTCTAATATGCATGACATTACTTTGTGGTTTTGAGCATGCAAGGACATCTCATTAATATTTGTTTGAGAGTACAACATAAATAGTATTTTTGTGGCTTTAAAATAGATTATAAAACTTAACTCTTCTTTAATTTATCAGTATATATGAAGCATTAAAAAGATTTCACGTGGATATTTGTACAGTATATTAAAAGTGGTTGAATATGTACCTATAATTAGGAATACTGAATTCTTAATATCAACAAGGTACAGAAGATTAACATGACATCTTAGACAAAGGAGTAAAGGAGTAAGGAGTAAGGAGGAGGCGTCTACTCCTACCTACAAGGCCGGCAACACTCTTGTAAATCCTCGGATGTTGCAAGAGTTCATGGGCGGCGGTGATCACAAGTCATCTATGACCCGCCAGCTCGTTTGCCCTCCTATTCCATAAAAAAAATTGCAATATCCATAATAATTGTGGTACTACGAGGGTCAAACTGCTTCTTCGGCGTCTATAAAACGTTTTCCTCGAAGTTTTTCTTTTATTTTCGGAAATAAATAAAAATCGCAGGGTGCGAGGTCGGGGCTATACGCCGGGTGACCCAGTAATTTCACGTCTGAGGTCACCAAATAGTCGATCGTTTGCCTGGCGGTGTGCGACGAGGCATTGTCTTGATGAAGGAGGATCCTGCTGCGAGGTCGTTTCTCTCGAACTTTTTCCAAGACAAATGGCAAACAATTGTTAGTATACCACTCTGCATTAACCGTTTTCTGATCCTCTAAGACTACTGTCGCGTAAGGACCTGTCTTTCCGAAGAACGAGGCCACCATCTTTTTTCCAACACTTCGACCTCTCTTCACTTTAGTTGGCAACTCTTCGGAAGGAAACACCCACTGAGCAGACTGTCTTTTGGTTTCCGGATCATAACAGTAAATCCAGCTTTCGTCACCCGTTAGTATGTCGAACACAGCATTTGAGTCACCTCCGTTAAATTTTTGGATCATTTCTCGGCACCAATCAACACGGCGGAGTTTTTGAGCCTCGGTCAAATTATGCGGTATCCAGCGGCCACAAAGCTTCCTGACCGCTAAATGTTCATGGAGGATTTTGTGCACTTGACTCATATCTATGCCTAGACTTGTGCGAATCTGCTGATAGGTCACTCTTTTGTCAGTCTCTATCATACGCCGCACAACACTGATGTTATCTTCAGTCGTCGCTGTAGAAGGCCGTCCCTCACGCAAATCATCGGTGAGATTAGTTCGACCACGTTTGAAATCATTAAACCAGTTGTAAACTGTGACACGAGATGGGGCTTCATCGTGAAAAGCCAATCGAAGTCTATCATAACTTTCTTGTTGACTTAAATGACATCGAAAGTCATAAAAAATCATTGCACGAAAATTTTCTCGGCTTAAATTCATTCTGACGTGCACAGACAATTTTCAATTTGCCGCCAAATCGTAAAACAAATGACAAATGAATGAAATGTATACTCAATAATATTGGTAAAGAGTTCTATTTTCAAAATTTAAACTATTTTTTTTAATATAATGCTTTTAAGTGGCCAGTTCTAAAAACTTTCAGTTTGGCCCTCGTATGTTCCCGTGAAGATTTATCTAATAAAATTTTACTAATCTATTTAAAATAAATATTACATTAGTGGCAAGATAAATAATTATAATGGTTAATAATAATTATAATTGTATATAGTTTTTCTCTCTGTGCGGATACATCTTATAACGATTAAAAAACTAATGCAAGGTAATATCTGAAATGAATACAATTTCATTACACAAAAGGGTAATATTTGTGTAGGAAAGCAAATGTTATGTTTTAAGGTACATTTGAATAACTTACATAATAAATTTGGTTCATAAATAAATGAATAAATGAAGTCTTACTTCATAATACTAAATAAAAACGAAACCGGAATAACAACATTATTTATGGTAATTATGATTTACAGTTTGATAAAGTTAGTATAGTTCTTAGTTTGATCGACCAAAGAATAGTATATACGTAACTTCCTGATGTCAGAAAAATTTAAGAATAAGTATTTTGTTTTATTAACAATGAATAAATTAATTTTCACAAATAAAAAATATTATACATTTTGAAACAATAATAGATAAATACGACTTCTGTTAAAACGAAAAACATTTTTACACACACACACACACACACATTGAGCATTTATTGTCTTTCTTGGTCATACGCTGAATCACTAAGAAAACAAAACAATTATTCCCCAAGACGAACCAATCAAACTTTTCTTATGTATCTGACATTGACGTGATTAACTCTCTTCTATTTTACTTTAAAACTAAGAATTGTTTTGCCTGATCGTTTGCGTATCTTGATATATGTTAATTTTTAATTCTTTGAATTGATTATACGTCCGAGTCTTGTAAAACAGTTAGCCGTTTAAGTAATCTCAATCTTAATAAGTTGGTATTATACTACAATGAATAGTATTATAATATGTACATTATTTTACCGTTTCAAGGACTAATGTATTTATTCTAATATTTTTAAACAAAAAAGCAACACAAAATAACCCTATTGCTTGTTGTAAAAATAAAAACCGATCAAAAATTTGATATTTTATAGTGGTAGAGAACAACTGTAGTTATTTGACTGCAGCTTGAATTGAGCTGGCTCGACTGCGGAAGGGTATTTCCCTGTGGTAACCGACGTGTTGTCGTCGTGAAGTAACGAAATTTATTGGGTTATGTTCGTCAGTGAGAGAGAGTCCGAAAGCCCAACCTCCCCCCCTCCCCCCTCCCGGCTAACATCAATAGGATCCGTCAAAGAAAAAATCCCAGAGGGGTATCGGCTTTGATGTAGTGGGAGAACCCTTCCCCGAACAAAATCGGGGGAATGATTGTCTAACTTTGCTTGGGCTGTCCGTCGTATCTGGGATGGGCAAAGTATCGCGTTTTGTTTTTATTGAGGGTAAGGGCCATATTGTGAGTTTCTTGAACGCTCATTTAACTACCTCATCTCAATGGAAAATTGCTTCTTATCACTTTTCCCTTTTCCTTCTCTAGTTTGAGATATAAGTTGGACAGAATACAATAAATACATAAATACGCGATACAATTTATTTTATTAGTCTTAATATTCGAAGACAAACTAAATATATATTTTTTTATATTGCGTATATATACAAAACACTAAAAAGATAACAACTAACTGTCAAGTGCTAGACCAAGGTCTGGAATTTTGCAAAATAAGTCTTCACGTTTGTTAAAGTTTAGATTAATTTTATAACCTAAATACTCTTGCCAAGTTTCTGGCATAAATTTACTAATATAATCTTCAAATGTATGTAAGATTACTTTAAAAATTTATTTATATTTAACTAACTCACTTCTATTTACCTTCCTTCATCAGATTTTCATTTTTTTTTGTGTTTTTTTTTCAATTGTTTATAAATTTAAAATTTAAAATAAAACTAATTTTAAAATAAATTACGCGACATTCACTTATAATTATTATTCATTACCAGCAAAAGTTTTAAACTTAATACACTGTAGTAGAAAATAAGATATAATTTATTATGTACGCTGCCATCTGAAACAGAGCACTATAATATGTAAATTTCATATAAAGGTAACATGCTGGTTGTGAGATCTGAGAAAAACTTAATTAACCACGGCAAATCTCGCAAACAACATTGAGCTTTAAAAGTTAATCTTATAAACGTGTTCTTTGTTTTTTTTATTAAATATTAGTTGTATATCATCACCTCGCTGTGTTCTCTTTGTAGTCTTTACGTAACAAACATGTGAACCATCCAAGAAACATTATGACTATATAATAAGTTTATCCCTCCATATTTGTGAGAGATTATAATAATGCGGTCATTCTTACGAGTAAAGCTCCTGTGTTAAGCTGAATTTTCATGGCTAAGATTTTCTTCATTGTATGTTTGAATTGTTTTAAGTATATTAATAATTTTATATACTATAAATTATATATTAAATAAGTATATGGCTCAAAATCATCTTGATGTTTTAGTTTTTAGCTTTATACTACAATAGCGTTGAAAGCAATGCATTAGACTAAGCTAATACACAATACACAAATGATTAAATATGAAATAATTCGTTCACAGGTCAAAGCAATTTTTAACGTAAATTTTTCTTATAAATATACTAAAATAACAGATATTTTAATAAACGTGTACAACCAACATCTCAACATAAATGAAACAAGCAGAAAACTTAGATTTAACGTTTTATTTATATTTAGTGATAACAAAAATAATAAATTTCTTTTTTACGATTCTATAAGATTACATAAAAATATATGTAAATAAATATTTCTCGTTCCAGAATACAGCCTTGTTGCTTTACTAAGCTGACCTGTGAACATGGATAAAACAAAAGTAGTTTTAATTTTCATTGTTGTAACATTATTGATATTCAAGTACTACGTGAGTTGAAATTATAATACTTTCATTATGCTTTATCATTGATAATTAACATGATGCTTCTTAATAACATTTCAATAATTAAAGATCTAGTCTTCAATTATTGAAATACAACAACATAGTTGATATCAATGTGGAAAAAAATTAAAACTGTCTCTTATATTATGTAATAAGTACTATAAGTTAAAAAATCATGTGTTTTAGCAAGTCAAGCGTAAAATAAAATGTCTCTGAAAAACTTTCGTTGAATTACTTACTGGTTGTATTCGATTTTATTTTGCAATGTCATATTCATGCACGAGATATAAAAAGAAGTTTTTATATTGAAGTATGTTTTACATTTAAAATACATGATTAAAAAAACAAAGTGGCTTAAAAAATAATGTGCATGCAAATATTTTAGAAACTTGTTCTTACGGTTGCGTTGAGATATACACCAATAACTGTATTATAATAATTAAACTACCACTACTATTAGGTTTTACGAGAAATATTCTACAAGGCAACAACATTGAGGCGGTTAATTAAGTTTTTCTCAGACCTCACATGCGGGCTGTATTAGCCTAATGTGCCATTTACATATAGTCTGCTTATTTGCGCTACAATATTCTTGGTTTTAATCCGGTAGGTTCGTTGAATTCTGTATTTTCATAAAAAGTAACATTTTTACCTGAAAATAAAACTTCAGTATAATCTGATAGATGGTGAGTATGGATGATGTGCTTGCGGAGTAACACTCACATGTATTCCTCATTCAGGCTCAATTTATGGCAAAGAAAAAAATTGCACACAAATACATTAGCTGAGAGACGGAGCCAATAAAAATTTTACTTTCAGGTAAAGTTGTTATATAAACTTGTTATATAACAACTGTACTTTTCTCTAAGTCATAAATTAATAAATGTTTGTGGTCGTCTGCCAATTTAAAAAAGTAAGAACGACAATGTGATTAAAAATTGATAATTTGTTAAATCAGATTCTTTAAATTAAGGTACTGTTTAAAACAATTCGGTACATTTAATTTGTTTTGAAGAGCAGTTTTTTATTTTTTTCTATAATATTTATTAAATTATATATATTAGAAATACAACTATTACTTAATTAAAACAAAAAACAAACAACAGGCTTACAAAATTAACTTTAAAACTCAAAGTTGTTTGCGAGACTGGACATGGTTAATCAAGCTTTTCTCAGATCTCACAAGCTCTTTTTCAGATAGGAACGTACGTAATAAATTATAGTTTATTTTAATCATCTACATCATATTATGTTAAAAATAAAGAAATACATAAATAAATATTTCTAGTTTCAGAGTACAACCTTGTTTCTTTATTACGCTAGATATAGATAAGAAAGAGGTTTTAATCTTCGTGTTGAAAAAGTATTGATATTGATATGATATTACGTGAGTCAATGTTTTTCATATTTAATATATGGTCCTAAATACTAGTCAATCAACATCAAAAAACTCTTCGGCCTAATACAGATTTGCAGATTCGATTATTGCATAGTCTAAAATTTGTAATAAATTTCCCAAAATCTGTATTAAGCCCACGGCAGTGGATCGACTATATAGGAATTATATGAGATCCTGAGCAAAATTCAAAAGTCTTTGCCAAAAACAAAGATGCACTGACACTCAAAACAAAGAAGATTTTTACGTTGATACAGGTGAATATAAAAGAAGTTCAGAGCCTACTAGGTCTTTGAATATAAAGAAAATGAAAATGGTCAGGGGTACATTTATAAGAAAAAATTACTTTAAAAATAGCTTTGATCTGTGAACGAATTATTACATCCTTATTTTGTGTATTAGTATAATGCATTGCTTTCACAGCTATTATGCTATAAAGCTAAAAACTGAAACATCAATATGCTTTTGAGACATATTCTTGCTATTTATTATATTGTTTATAATATATAAAATTCTTAATATACTCAAAACAATTCAAACATATACTGAAGAAAATCTTAGCCATGAAAATTTTCAGCATAACTTACGAGCTTTAAGAAGGACCGAATTATAATAGTCTCTAATGACAACATAGGGATAAGCTTATTATGAAGTCATAATGTTTTTTGAATGGTTGACATGTTTAATACGTAAAGATTACAAAGAGACCACAGCGAGGTGGTGATATACAACTATTACTTAATTAAAACAAAAAACAGAGAACGCTTACAAAATTAACTTTAAGGCTCAAAGTTGTTTGCGAGATTAGACATGGTTAATCAAGTTTTTCTCAGATCTCACAAGCTCTTTTTTAGATGGGAACGTACATAATAAATTATATTTTATTTGAATACTACATCATATTAAGTTGAAAAATATTACAATAATTAATAGTAAGAATTAAATCGAATATCACTGATTTATTTTTAAATTTGTTTTAATTTAAAGGTCCTTTTATAAACAGGAGATAAAAACAAAACATAATGTTTTGAAAACTCGATAAAGGTTTATAGGAGTGAGTTAGTTATTTATAAGTTAACAATTTTAAAGTAATCTTACATACATTTGAGATTATATAAGTAAATTTAGACCAGAAACTTAGCAAGAGTGTTTGAAACAACGCCGTGATAAAATTAATCTAAACTTTTACATACCTGAAGACTTATTTTGCAACATTCCAGACCTTGGTCACTCAGTAGTTGGTTGTTATCTTTTTAATGTTTTGTATACATATTAAATATATAAAAAAATATATATTAGTTTGTTTTAGAATATTAAGTCTAAGAAAAAAAAACTTTGTTATATATACTCGTAAAATAAATAAAGAATATATATAAACACATTTATATATGTTCATAACGTAGTTAAATGAGCGTTCAAGAAACTCACAATATGTCAGTCCCAACATCATAATGGTAAGAGTCCACACCAGAGGTGCACCAATATCAAATAATTGAGTTAAAGTAATAAATTAGACGAAGGTAACTAGGACACCATCAAATTTATTGTTAAATAATTGAGTGCAACTATTTAACACTTAAAAATACTTTTTTTACGATTATATGTTTTACGATATTTATTTCAATGTTTTAAACTTTCGTTTATGATATTTTTATCTTAGGTAACTTTAGCATGTAAACATAAGTAAGAAAAATAATAACTTAGGTTATTATTTTTCTTACTTATATTTACATGTTAAATAAATGTAAAGTGAATCAAAGGGAATAATCCTATCGATATGATTGCAATCTGATTGTCTTAGGAATTTTGATTGTTTAGTTATGAGTATCATAACTATACAATAAAAATAGCTGAGGCTTAAACATTCTTCTACTACTTTTTTGTATCAGAAATGTTTATTAATGAAAGTCGACAATTACGAAAGCAGGGATGTCATGGATTTATGTCACTCTAACCCGACACTTGACAAGTTGCAACTGTCACGAATGACGAACTTTGTCAATGCACTGTTCCGCCACAACAGATAGCTTACGACATATCCTCTTACGTTATTATATACAATCGAGTATTTATTTTGTCAACAAATCCTTTTATTCTAAGTCGTTATTAATTTTTACACTTAGATCGTAGAGAATTTTTAATATTTTTTAAAAACAGTCGAAGTTTTTTCGTAATTTAAGTCCTTGTTAGATGAAAGATGAATTCAATTCCTCAAAATCAAATTGTTTTAATTTAATTTTTATTAAAATTATAAAAACAAAAATTATAAATTTTATAAAAACTAAAATGTTAATTAAATCTGTATTAATTCTATAAATTACACATACACATATAGTGCATTAAATTGTTAAACAAGTGTTTCTGTTGTTACTATTAATTCTGTAATGTTAAAATTATTAGTTTACTAGAATACTAAATAGTTTATTTATTTGTTAGCTCCGAGGTTACAACTAAATGAGGTGAATGAGCTTCGTTATACGATAAGTATTATCAAGTGCTAAGTAAAATAAAACATTAATGAATGTTAAATTTATCTTAATTAATTTACCTTTTAGGAATACTAATATCGTAACTAATATTATATCTGCTGAAATGATAATGTCTACATTTTTTGAATTCTTTAGTAGGAAAAAATATTTAATTCTTATTTAAAATTTGATGACGGCCTTATCTTAATGTTATGTTAATTATCGTTAACAAAATGTAAAGAAAAAAGTATTTTGTTAGATCCTGGGAGGACAATTAAAGTACAATTGTAAATTTAATATACTAGTTAAATTTAAAAGAAAAGCTATCACAACTAAGTCGATCTTACAATTGAATAATAGACGAGTAATAGTAAAATAATTTACACTACTAAATTGAACATGGTGTGTCACGCAATTGGACGGTTTTTATTTTTGTGTAAGTATAAAAATATAAAAGATTTTAAAATTTCACTTTCTATAAATTCCCTATCTATAAATATGTAAGATTGGATGGTTAAATTAATATTAGTAATACTGTATCGGCAAAATAATTAGTAAATAACGTGTCATTACCAAATTGACTTTTATGAGAGTTTGGGCAATTGATGTCCAAACTCTCAACATTTATTTGTTAAATATGCAATTCAAAGAATGACTCTTACAGCATTTATTTGTTAAATATGCAATTCAAAGAATGGTTACAATAAAATTATACTATAGCTACTAAATACAAAAAGATACCGTTATGTTTCCTGTTAAGACAAATATCGTTTGTCAAAATAAGTAACAATAGTTTCGTATATAAACTAGCTTTCGTAAACAAGATCCAAGATATTATAAATAACGAATGGAATAAAAAAACTTAGATATGAAAATTATTGATGTCAACAATTCATTGGCTTTAATCAGTGAATACGTGATTTTGTTATAAAATAAAACCATCGATAATAGTTTCTAAGAGAAAAACTCGATGTAAGAAAAGATTTTTTACATAATATATATATATATATATATATATATATATATATATATATATATATATATATATATATGTAACTAAATATTTGCTTGGAATTTTGAAAATCTCTATTTATTTTATAAAATTTTAAGATGAAATATATTGATAATAATTAGTTGCATGAAATATTGTTGAAAATACTACTACAACGCATTGCCACTACGGCTTTCTCATTAGTGATGTCTGAATATAAAACCACTTCTGTAAAGTCGCTCCATTCTTCATGTGACATCTATTTCCCTAACACATGCTCACTTTTATGTGTACTTGTTATAAAATTATAAATAAAATTTAAATTATAAGTATTTTATACAAAAATTAACATTAGGTTAAACTACTTAACATTATAAACTTAAAGAGTTTCCTTTTTGTTTATTTAAACGCGCAAATTTCTGAGGTCAGTAGTCAGATAAGCAAAATTTTTGTTACATATTAGAACATATTATTTAATGAGACCATTAAAATAAAAAGAAAACAGTGTCTATATAATAACAAAGAAAAGTATCGCAAATGCGTCGTTGCTGCGACCATTTTTTTTCCGGGGTCAGTGCGTAAATCCGAAATTATGTATTTGTAGATCATGCAGACGGAGTCGTCGAAAAAGTAAAAAAATATAATTATAAAGCATTTTATTGTTTCAAAACGCTAAACACTTGAAACACTAGTAGGATTAGTACTTATTTACATAGCCTATTCATATATAAATAATATTATTATCAAAACCAATATTATAATGTTTTCAAACATGTATTGCAATAGAAAGGATCTTATATATATAGATATATATATATATATATATATATATATAAGAATACAAGTGGTTAACATATTTCTACTACCAATCCTTGACTATGCTGATGTACGCTTTGTCGATGCCAATGAAATAGTTCTAAATAAATTAGATCGCCTCCTTAATACTGTATCCGCTTCATTTTCGGACTCCGTAAGTTTGACCATATCTCCGACTATAGATCAAAACTTAAGTGGTTGCCTATTCGTAAACGAAGAAATGTACGAATTCTGTGTCTCCTTTACTCCATTTTGTTCAATCCTTCTACTCCTACATATTTAAAATGCAATTTCTCCTTCTTAGCAGATGTACATGACAGATTACTTCGTTCTTCTAGCAATTTACTGCTCCACACTCCTTTTCATCGGACTGGTTTCTTATCCAACTCATTTGCTTTAACTGCCGTCAGACTTTGGAACGAGTTACCGGAACATATACGAAAAGCGCCGTCTCGTGACTCATTCAAACGCCAAGTAAAATAATTTTATTTCAATAAATAATTTATAATGTGTATACGCATGTATGTATGTATAAATTATAAATATTTTATTATTAAATATAATAATATATATATATATTATGTTATATTATAATGTATTGTAGTTGTTATTATATTTTATGATTGTAGTTATATTTCTTGATTTATTTATATTTTTAGCTTTTTTGTATTTCTTTTTTGCACGCCTACCAATGTTCTCTCATGTACATTCTAAGGTTGGCTGGTAGAGAATGTCTTTGTGGCATTAAGCCCGCCTTTTTTGCCTTATTTTATATATTGTGCAATGAAGAATTAAATAAATAAATAAATAAAAATGCACAAGAACTATGAACATCCTAATATTATTTCAGGTTTTATCTACATAATTTTTATACACACTATTACATATAAATATAAAAATAATTAATATTATTTAATTAATTAATATTTAATTTAATGAATTCAAATTAATTTATATATTATTTGTTTAATTAATATTTAAAAGTTTAGGTTTTAAATATTTAAAAGTATAGGTAAGGTGATTTTAATTATATTCTACTATTCGGTTAAACTCGTGATCGTATTGAATTCCAATGAAATTGTTGATGAAGTCAGTTCATCTTAGGCATATTAGCTCCAGGACTTCGGTTTTCGTTGCATTATGATATATAAATAAGTATTATATAATGGTTAGAATATCGGGATTATTGTTACCACAATACGTATAATTATTGATCGAAGGGTCAAATTCGATCATGTTCGACCAAAGACATTATAGAAATAGGTAGAATTCAGTCGTAACAGTTCTTTATCATACGATAAAGTTTACTGACAAAAAAAATTAACACTCTTCCTTGAACAATTTTACTTATTTATGTAACTACGACGTTATTAACCCACTTTTATATTACTTTAAAAGTAGGAATTATTCTTTCTCTACATTTGTATATGTTGATATCTGTTTATTTTATCTTATGAATTGATTATTCCACGGAGTCTACCAGTCATACAACAATTAGCCGGCAGTATCTGTTTAAGTAAATCTTAATAAGTTCGTCCTCGTTATCATCGATCGTTTGGGATTGTATATGTAATTGTCATAATTACAACACAACATACTTTATTTTTCGGTATTATATTAAAAACAAGTAGTGCTATAATGTATACATTATATGACCATATCAAGGACTAAACTATTTATTCTAATATTTTAAATAAAAAGAAGCAACAGAATTACACCCTTTTGCTTGTGAAAGTAGAAACATATTAGCTTTTGAGTTTTTTTTTCTAAAATATTGAAGTATTTGTTACTTATGTATGCAATTCAATTCAAATGATGTGTGGTAACATGAAATAACATAAAGTAAGAAATAAAACAGCACCATTACCAGCACATTTACGAAGGTACCGAATGTCAGCCATCAACCAAAAATGGCCTTAAATGTAAATCACATTTTTTATCGTAAAAGCTTTTGGTATTTTTTACCTGATTTTGTCTTTTTCAAGCAAATTTAATTATATATAAATAATATTCTTATTCATAATTAAAAATAGGATAACATATAATTTAACTTAACTTATATGTTGTCATATTTAAATATGATAATTATAATTAATTTAAAGAACTTACTAGATTAAAACTAATTGGAAATAAAAAATATCGTAGCGCAAATAATCAAACTGTATGTAAATTGCACATATTATCTAGCGTGTGAGGTCTGAGAAAAACATTATTAACTGATTCAGTGTTGTTTCTTGTAGAATGTTTTGCTTAAAATTTTATCGTGGTGGCGGTTTTTGGTTTAAACACAGCAATTTGTGTAGACACGACACCTACCTGGAGAACAATTGCTAAAATAATAAGAAAATGTCGAAGTTCCTTTATTAGTTTTATTGCATTTCATATTTTATTGCAAGACACAGCATTATCTTGTACAGTATTATGTATTTTATGAACATCAAATGTGTAATATATTTCAGTATCAAGATTTTCTTTGTCTGTTTCGTGTATAAATATTGATGTCTTCTATGTTAGCAACATGCTAAATGTTATAAATTATCATGAAAGTTTGATTATTTGCAAAATTTATTATTCTATTAATCTTATATGATCTCTTGCCGTAGTCTTAAACAAACTACTACTTTTACCTATTTTTTATTAATTCTAGTGTATATTTTTATACCGTTTTGGCTTAGTATGCAGTAGCTATTAAGGACTAGTTTTTAGAAACTAGATCAAGATGCTTTTGAGGCATATTCTTGCTACTTATCTTTTATGAAATACTCAATATTGTTAAAGCATTCTAGACATTTAGTGAAGAGAATCTTGGCAAGGACAATTTTCAGCATAACATGCAACTTTTAGAGAGGACAAAATTTTTGTATGTCTTTTATAACAACAGAGAAATACTTATGCTTACTATTTGACTAAAACACACATTATGATTATAATGTCTTGAATTTTTATGTAGAGGTGGCTTACAAAGATGATATAAACTATTACTTATTAAAAGGATAGAACAAAGAACTCGACCAACTAGATTAAATTTTCAAGCAAAATAGTGGCTTTGAAATCTGACACAGTTAATTAAGTTTTTCTCAGATCTCACAAGCGGCATTTTGCCTTAATATGCAATTAATACATTATAGTGCTCTTTTTAGACGGCACCGTACATAGTAAATGGTATGGTATTTTACTACTACAGCATATATTTAACAAAAATCTTAAAGCTATGTCGTTTTTAAAACTTATTAATTATATTTTTGTGGGAATTAATAAGAAAAATTAAACTTTGCAATATCGCTTGACTTATATTACAAATTTATTATAGTTTAAATATACATTCTTAAACAAAAAGAATAAAAACAAAACATACAAATTTGAAAACTTGAAAATGGCAGACAATTACGTTGGTTAGTTATAAATTAACAATTCTAAAGTACATACATTTGAAGTAGTTCATAAGTAAATTTAGGCCAACAACTCGAGTGCTCGAAACAATGCTGTGATAAAATTAATCTAAACTTTAAGGTACGTCAAGACTTATTTTGCAACCTACCAGACCTTGAACTTGCCTCGGCAGTTGATTATCTTTTAGTGTTTTGTAAATATATAAAAAATAAAACAAAAATAGAAATTAGTTTGATTTTAAATGTCAAGTCTAAGAAACAACGTTGACGTATGAAAATTTGTTCTGTTACCGAATCGATATTGATGTTTATACCTAAATGGTATTGAATGTTCAATAATTTGGTGTTATGTTTTTTTTGCAACTTATGTCCTTGTTAGATGAATGGTGAATATTTTATCACAATTTAAGTTTTATTTAATTTGAATTATAAAAAGAGTTTTGTATTATTTCTATAAATTAATCATAACATTACATATAGTGTATAAAGTTATTAAAAATATATATATTTTATATACATTACTATTATAATGTTACAAATATATGTTTACCAGAAGAAACATTTAAATAAATAATATATATAAATAGTAAATAATGCGTAGTTTATTTATTTGTTAGCCAAGATATCACAACTAAATGAGATGTTAATTGGATTAAATAAATTGTTACACAGGAAGTATTATCTATGTTAAATAGAACATACAGGAATAAAAAGTACTTTTTCTTAACTATATTACCTTATATGAATACTCATATTATAACTAATATCTAGTGTTCACAATTCCGAAATCCTTTATTAGAAATAATTATTTCATATAATTTTATAATTTTGATGTTTCATGATTTTAATGTTATTTTAATTATTCTTAAAACCAAATCTAAAGTGAGAAAAAATATATTTTCATATGTATCTCTTACGGTTAGAATCTGAGAGGTCGATTAAAGTAAAATTGCTTTCAGAGTAAAATCAACATTTGTGATTGGCTGTTTATAAAGCTGTCAAGCGATCAAGACTAATAACAAGTACACAAATAATACATCTACCCGTTATTAGTGATTGTTTTTATATTATTCATCAATTTAATTGCTTATTTTATTGTTCCTTTCTCATTATTTTTTATCTATTTATTATATTAATATTTATTATATTATTTATATAGTGTCAAATTAATATATTATATTTTTTATGTACCAGCTTCAAAACAAAGGTTTATTAATTATAATTACAATCGAAGTAAAAAAATATATAATGAATATGTATTCAAAGATGTAACTCATCTCTTCAAGATTTTTTTCTTTCCTTTGTCGAAAAAGAATCTAGATATTATTATTTAGTGATTACTGATACGTACGTACTTATTTACTACATTTTGTCATTTAAACATTAATTTCTCATACAACCTGGATTACGTCACCTTGAAGATTCCCATGGGAACATGGAAAGTGTCGTTTAACTAGAATTTGTAGAATAAGACAATTTTATTAGGTTGCAACAAATTGTGTTGTTATTTTTTCAAGGTTTAAAAAAATTAGGGCCATATTTTAACATTATAACCTTTATTAAAGCTGTTATAGACTTACTTTATATAATCTTATCTGTAAATATACATTTTTAAACCAGTATGAAATGATAAATATGAAATTATAATGACCAAGAATATTTTAGTTACAAAAGCATTGGGTTATACTAAAGATCTAACAAACTATGACAAGTTGAGAAATACAAACGTGGAGTTATAATTGAGCCCACCAAAGTTGGACAAGACTCATCCTGGGACGTAAGCAACACGTTCAACTCTTAAAGGTTTTATTACAAACGAGTAATTATTTAGTTTCATAAAGTTATTTCTTATTGTTATATTATGTTTATCAAATAACCAAAGCAGCATTTCTTAATTTTTTTTGAGAATAATTAAATTGTTATAAAATTAATTATTAAACTAAACGCTACTTTTCCTGCATAAACTTTGCTTAACAAAATTTTGGTTCACTATAATTTAGGTAATTTTATAAGCTAAAAATAAGTATTTATAAATGTCATCGTTATTTATGTAAGGTATTTCTCACGTTAGGTACTTATCATATCATATTATATCAGTTACACGTTATAAGTGTATTCATTATTAGCCGATTATAATAGCAAAATACATAACATTTGTCTGTTAAAAAACTTTGCTCTAAATATTAAATTAAATATTTATAAATATGTAAAAAAAATGAACAAAAATTTAAATTAACCCAAACTTTAATTTTATAGATATCGCTTATACAAATTCTAATCTAATACAAATAATAAAAAAGTCCGATTTGCTTTTTTTATCATTTTATAAAGATCTTAAGCTAATATGTAAATGGAATTTCTTCCTGACCAACATAACTCAAATATATTTTCAGTTTGTAAAATGGTTCTTAAAGCAGTTGTTCCTAGTGACTTTATTACACAAACATAAATTAATATATATTATAAAAAAATTTAAAAATCTGAATATCTTTATTTAATTTACATGCATTTTTGAAGGGTCAATTATTACATTAAAAAAGCTATAACAATAAAAAAGGCTACTAAAACTACCACCGCCAGAAACTAAAACTGTCACTGCTAAAAAATACTAAAACTACTATTGCCAGAAAAGTACAATTTCGAATAGACCTTTTACAAAAGGGGCAATTAATGTATAATTAAATCATTAATGTATAATAAAAATAAAAAGGGGCTAAGAATAGATTCTTGTAGAACACTCAGCTTTAGTTGAGAATTTATTATATTAGAATTATTTACATCAACTGTCTGGATTCTTTCATTTAGGTAAGAGGCAATAAGATCATACGCAGCACTTGATAAACATATTTTATAATTTTCAACAGTATTCATGGACCACAAAGATCTAATAAAAAAAGTTTAAAATATACTGTTATATAAAATATAAAGTTGACACTGAAAAAAATAATAATTACCATCCGGAAGTTTTTGGTGTTATACAGAAACAAAGTAACAGAAAATTGTCAACAATTATTTTATTGGCCTGTATCAAGTACTTAAATAATTATATCTATTTTTAAATTTTATAAAGAAGTTATATTAAAGTAAAAAAAAGAAAGATTCTCAATTATTAAATGTTTTCCTAGAAGCCGGTCAAGCAGAATAATTTACAGTAAACGATATTACAATAATAGCCATGTATAATGTACATTGTTTTGAATATAATGCAATTTTTTCGCTTAAAAAATTATTGTAGCGTGACATTGGTTTTAAATGCTTTTACGTGGAAAACGTATTTTATACATTACTTTTATTGGAATTGACAATAATATCATATTTTAACTGATTGATACAGCTGCTGGTAGTTGTAATTAAAAATATATCAATTATAAAAATATATTAATATAATTCAGCATTTGCACAAATAACAATGAACATAAGTGAATAGTTGTGTAGACTATAACTAATTGTAGACATAATATATATTATGACTAGATTATGTGATTTATGATTAGATTTTTCCAATGCGGAAAAAAACTCATTATTATATTTTGTAAATATTTTTAAAGTAAACAACATATATATCTACATACACAAAATTCTATATGAAATATTGTTCTTAAAATGTAGGAAATTTTTTTGGAGTTATGATTTGTAATGTACAAATTTTCTTTTATGTAAATAAATATCTTAGTCGTAAGAGTCTTATGCAATTATTTAGGGTTTTGTTGTCAAGACTTAGTATACGTAGTTGAGATTATTTAGAAATTTTTAAATTAGCCATAAGCATTAATATTAGCCGCACCGACAAAGTGATAGAATAAAATATTGAAAATATTTTTTTTTGTTAGGGTAGCTCCTTTATACGTATAAGGCAGGTTTTTTTTTACATATCGAGTAACATTTATTGATTTTTGAAATATTAAGCTGTTAAGGGAAAATTTTAGATTCAAATGTCCTCCCTCCTCCCCGCCAGTAAAATTTAGAAGTGTAAAAAAATTCTATAGTAGTATGTAAAGGTTTTAAAACATAAGCTATCACAACTAACTATCACAACTAACAATAAACTAAACTATACTTTACAAGGTTACGAATAATAGTCGTATAAAATACATTAGCACAATGCGCATGGTCGAACACGCACTTGGCCGGTTTTTGAACATGATGTAACTACCAAAAATTTATACTTAGTCCTAGTCTAACTAAAACATTACAATATCACACTATTACGTTTAATTTAATGTATATAAAAATGTGGGACTTGATTTATTGAAGACTGGATTCCTTACATAATATTATTAATAATGATTTAACAAAATAACGAGTAAAATTATGTATAAAACTAAAAAAATCCTTATTTTATGGTGTTCTGGATATATCTATAAAAAGAAAAATAGGCTTTGTTGAAAACTAGGTACAAATAAAAATAATGAATTTAAAAAATATTAGAACTCTTTTAATCAAATTTCAATTCTTTTACATCACAAAAACAACTTATCTGTACGAAGCATAAACCAGTAAATATATGTAAAGTTAAGCCGCAAAACCCGGTAAGTGTTGGGAACAACGCTGTAATTTAAAATAAGATTAAAATTATTTTATGAGGATTATATGTGGGCATGAAAATCAAATTTGAAAATTACTTTCATAGTTGTCCATTTATTAAAATACTTAAAATTTGTATGCAATATCTAAAAGTAATATTAAAAATCACACTTCAGTGCGTGTCATTTATTATTATTATATACATATTTTATTATTATTCTATTGTATATATTGGTAATGTTTCAAATATGTGTGTAATGTAAGTTTTAGTTAACACTACCTCCAACATTATTTACAGCCAATTAACACCCAATGTATTTTTTCACTCGGGACTTAGGAATAAACAGGATAAACTAGTATTTGTTTTAGTAAAATATTTTTAAATGTGTTATATGTATTTGTCGATAAAAGAATTACAAAAGTTTCTGTAATAAAATTGTAATATTACTCACAAACACATCACATCGCAACAACAAAACTGCATTTTTATGCATTTTAATTAGCGAAGATAGACTAGTACAGGGAAGATATCTGTTTACATCTTAGTATCTATAATAACCATCCCTTATTTTGTTGTTTCATTTACGTTAATAAGTATCCCACCAAAAACAACAATAAAAATGCACAAGTCTCGCAACGTCGTAAAGAAATATGAAACCTAATCTAACCAAGTCAGTTAATTCAGTATACCTATCTTAACAGCTATCCAACCACTTTGTCGTATTTGAAACCGTGATAGTTTAGTAGAAACATTGTTTTTGTAACAATATTAACTTTTTACATCATAAGGAGAGGGAGAAAAATGACTTCGCAAACGCATTTGACGAAAAACTAAACTATACTCTCTGTTATGCCTTCACACCTAAATCACCTAACGAATTTTGATGCACCTTTGTTGAGAGATATTTTGATATACAAAGAAAAGACATGACAAGAATTTTATTGTGCTAGTAAATTATGCTGCTGGTAAATATGAAAATAAACGATTTTGTCTAGGATACTTACTATAAGCATTCTAGAGTCATAGTATTTCTCATAGTATAACGAATGAGGAATCCCTTATACCATATTATATTTAAAAAATATATAACAAATAAAATATGATGACAATAACAAGTATGTACACTTTGTAAGTTTATATAAACTTTGGTTTGTAGATAAATAGAATAAACGGTAATTTGGTTATTTTAACGAGTATAATAGCAATAAAATAATAAAATAAAATTATTTAAAAGTTGAAACAGCGATTTCATAAGAAAAAGAAACCATTATATGACAATAAAAAGCGTGTTAGTATATTAAATGTCGGCTCTTAGTAACTAGGTTTTTAAAATAATTTGATAATTCACCAACGTGTAGCAATTTTGCTGTCTCCTTAATAGTATAGATGTCATTTATGTCAATTTCAAATGAAATACATTAATATACAAATGATTAAATATATTTACTTATTTATTTATTTACCTTCACGCCATATCCCTTGCGGGGTAGCCAGAGACGACGGAGCACCAAACGCTACGGTCTCTGCATATCTCTTTCGCCTCGGCCATAGACATCAACCTCTTCATACATGCCCTCCGGGGGGTCCTCATGCTTTTTACGTGACCTTCCTCCAGTATCGTAGCTACTGTGTTTTCGAAGGTCACTCGAGGCCTCCCCCTGTCTCTCTTACCGCTCACTTTTCCCATATAAATCTTTTTTACCATTCTTTCATCACTCATTCGTTCAACGTGCCCAAACCACCTGAGCACGTTCTTCTTCATTCTCACCGTGACATCTTCGCTAGTACCTGCCATTCTGTGGATCTCTTCATTGCGGATTCGATCAGCTAGACTGATTCCGCATATTCTGCGAAGAGATCGCATCTCCACAGCATTCATCTTTCTTACATTCTTCTTCTGTGTTACCCACGTTTGGCTGCCGTATAACAGTGTCGGTAGCAAAACTGCATTGTGTACAGCCAAACGTGCAGCTATACTGACGTTTTGCCGTCTCAACAATGCAGTCAAAGCACCATTGACTCTGTTACCAGCAGCAATACGCCTTTCCACATCCATTTCGTATTTTCCGTCTCTGCTAAACATACTTCCCAAATATACCACTTCATTCACTTGTTCTATTATCTTATCATTCACGTTGATCTTACATTCTGTTCTTTCTTCATTTCTTTCAAATATCAGAACCTTTGTCTTATCTACATCCAGGTTAAGACCATTAATTTCACACCCATCTTTCAGAGTGGTGACCAATGCCTGCAAATTGCATTCTGATGATGCAATGAGCACTGCATCATCTGCATATAGTAAGCAATTGATCTTAAGGTCACCTACTTTCACTCCCATGTCACTATCTTTCACTCCTTGGAGACAACTATCCAAATACAAATTGAACAACCAAGCTGACATAGCGCACCCTTGCTTAGCACCCGATTGGATGTCAAACCAGGGCGACATGCCAGTTCCTACTCGCACACAGGCTGAGTGATCTCGGTAAAGAGACCTTACAGCCTGTAGCAAGGGTCCGTTCACATTGTATCGGGGCAGTATCTCCCATAACTTCTTTCTCACAACCCTGTCAAACGCCTTTTCCAAATCCACAAAAACACAGAAAACCTTTTGGTTTAGGGCCAAAAACTTTTCCGTGATCATGCGGAGGGAAAAGATCTGATCTATACACCCTCTTCCAGGTCTAAAACCTCCTTGTGCCTCCCACAACAGCCTTTCAGATCTCTCTTGCATTCTTCTCGCTAAAATTTTAGCATAAACTTTACCGCCCAAGCTAATCAAACTGATGGCCCTATAGCTTGCACAGTCTAACTGTGAACCTTTGCCTTTATACAAAGGTACGATGACTGCACTTCGCCAATCGTCTGGGACCTCCCCAGATTTCCAGCATAAATTGCATAAAAACCAGAAAAAGTCCCAGACGCGTGGCCCACCATATTTGATCATCTCGGCAGTAACTTCATCTGCTCCCGCAGCCTTACCACATTTCAGACTTTGAATCACGTTCTCTACTTCTTCTAAACTGATTTCACCATCGGCTACATCTTGACTCAGCATTACACTGGTAGTCAAGACCGAGGCGTCCTCACTTTCATACATCTCCTTATAGAATTCCGCCCACCGCTGCAAAACGTGTACTTGCTCACTTAAAATTTCACCGCTTTTCGAAAGCACCCCTTTCATTCTACAGGTTACCGAACAACCCCGGGAACCACTAACTTCTCGCCAGAAAAGCTTCGTGTTTTCCCGGAAGTTGTTCGTCAACCTTTCATCCCTTTCTCTCTCAGAATTTTCACGCTTCATCTTTATAAGTGCTTTCGTTTTGTGCTTTTGCAGCTTGTACGCTCTTTTTCTTATCTCTCTCATACTTTTATCCTTACCAGAGGCTTTATAATCCAGCCATGCTTTCTTCTTTAACTCTACAGCGTCTTTCACTTCATCATCCCACCATTCATCGCGCTTTTTACTAAAACCTCTTTTCCTTTTACCACATACTTCTGTCGCTACTTTCACCATACCATTCCTAAGGTTCTGCCAGCATAGTTCAACACTTTCATTTCCAGAATCATAGCTTTCAAGCTTCTTGAAAACCCTCTCTTGATATTCCTCTCTGATCGGTGGATCCTGGAGCTTCCAGCTTCTTATGCGATAATTCGACGCCAAGCTTGGACACGTCGTGCGGCTGCGCCAACCTGCGAACAAACCTCTTATTCTAGCAACGACTAGATAGTGGTCCGTTCCCAGATCAGCACCTCTGAACACTCGCTAACTTGACTTCGAATACGCTGGTCCACTAAGAATAAATCAATCATACTTCTTTCTTCCGCTCGCTCCCATGTGTACATGTGAATTTGTTCGTGATCAAACATCGTGTTTGCCACAAACAAATTTTTCTCCTTACAAAATTCCAAAATAAGCTTTCCAGCCTCATTTACCCTCTTATCACCATATTTGCCTAGCACGCTTTCGTAACCGCTTCGCGCGGTTCCAACCCATCCATTCATATCTCCACATACTATCAACTTTTCATTATCTCTGACACTACTTAGAACATCCCTGACATTCTCCCAAAACTCCTCGAGCTCGCTCATTTGAGCTGAGGATACTGGCGCATACATGGCTAACAAGAATACTCTTGTTATCCCCAGCTTAAAGCGAACCCAAAGAAGCCTCGGGTTAATCGCCTTGTATTCTACCATTGCATTAACCATTCGAGAGGACAATAATACGCCTACGCCTTGGCAACCTCGCTCACCCTCTGGAACCCCAGCCCAGAAAGCGACCCGGTTGCCAGGCAAATCGGTCGTATCATTGCCTTTTCGCTTGGTCTCAGACACACAAATAACATCCAGATCTTTGTCATCCATCACATCTAATAATTCATTCATCATCTGTTCCATTCCTCCTCTTACATTCCACGTAGCTATTTGTAGCTCCGTCCTCCACCTTCCGCCGTTCGGAACATGGCGTGTTGGTTGGCGGTTCCCAACGCCGCATAATGATTAAATAACATTACATTTTATTATTTATGTACTGTTATGTGATATATAAGATAAATTTTTAAGATACTTGATATAAAGTTTTCTGTCTGTTTATCTGAAGAACTCACATGAGATCATAGCTTTCTCGATGCCATAAAATCAAAACTTTCCTCTACCCATTTAACTAATTAATTAGTACTGATAAATTAATATAAATGAATTATGTAAGAAGCTTATATTTATAGATAATACAATATTATTTAAAAAAAGTTAAATATATGAAGATAAAATTTTAGACAACTAGATAAAATTTAAGATCGAGACAAAATATGCCCTGAATATACATCGCTTGTTCGCTCTCAAATTATTTCATGCTACAAAAGTTTGACCAAATTTAATTAAGATGGTGTTTTGAGTTATGAATTTTGTGGTTTAATTTTAGTTAACGTTGAAGCTTTTGGTACCTATTTTCAATATTGTGTGCTTTTTTTGTACTTTAAAAATAAACATATTTTTTGAGTTTGGAATATTGTGAAACAAAAAATTACCTATCTTGACAACCAATACCTACAGAAATGCCAACAACATATAAATCTGTGAATATTATTCCATGAGAATATATCTTCGTTTTTTAATATTTAAAACATCAATGCCGATTATATAACAATAACATGTGTTCACGCTTATTATACTTACTAGTCCAATTGCCTAAATCTAGAAATAAATAATATTTATGATTCGATTTTATTTACTAGTTGATAAAAATAATTATATTTTACATAATAAATATTTATACCAGACAATTAAAACTCGAATTATCCACTGAATTTCAAAATAAATGTTGTGATATCCTTTAAAGACCTCATCCTTTGACGTAAGTTCTTAACCTTTTCAAGTTAAAATACTCATATTGAATGGTTAGAATATGTTTGTTATTCTTACCATAGGTACTATTATTGATCAAACGTTTACATTGGATCTTATTAAAGCACGTCATTTTTGTTTACACAAAATAATGCTTAGTGTAAAGGTTAGTTCGACCAAAAAGTATATACTTAACTTCCTGTGACGTATATTATTTGCTATTGTTTTTATGTACAAAACTACTTTTTACGACTGAGTCGTGTTTGATTTTCACAAAACATTGATAAGACATTATATCCGCATAAAAAAAATTTAGTGTGAGGCAAGTTTTGTAATGTAACGTACATTGTGGAAGATCAAAAGAAAAACGTATTCGGTAAACAACTTATATCATATTAGCAGGTAGGTTTTAGCCTCGCCGATAATTAAAAATATATAAGTTACCTCTAGGGAATCGAGATATCGCTGTTGGTCTAAAAACTGTTTTTTATGAAAGATAATAAAAATTTACATAAAATTTATAAGCAAAATGAATAATAATTCTTTGATAACAAAAAATATAATAAATTATAAACTTTAATCAATTAAAATTATTTTTAAGCAATAACGTTGACTGGTTTTTTTTTTATTTTTTTTTAAAGCTTTAACTAACTCAATCAAGTAACAAAAATAAAGTTCACTTATAAAAAAATCAACTCAACCACGACGGACCAATAAAACTTTTCTTATGTATCGAACAATGACGTGATTAACCCACTTTTATTTTACTTTAAAAGCAAAAATTATTCTGCCTTTCAATTTGCATATATTGATATTTGTTTATTTGTTAGTCTTATGAATTGATTACTCCTCCGAGTCTTATACTAGTACGATAGTTAGCCAGGAGTAACTGTTTAAGTAAATCTCAATATTAATAAGTTCGTCCTCGAAATCATTACCCATTTGGGATTCTAATATTGTAATATTAGTATATTCATACTGCATTTTTCTTTATTATATTATAAATAAATAATTCTGTAGTTTGTAACCATTTCAAGGACTAAACTGCTTATTCTGATATTTTAAATATAGTGTGCCATTAGAATTACACCCTACAACTAGTTTAAAAATAGAAGGATATAAAACATTTGAGACTTTTTTCTAAATCACTGAAATAATTCTTACTTATACATGCAATTCAATCTTATTTTCCTCCAAGTACTTTTGGTCCAATGAGGTATGGTCATGTGAAAGAACATAAAGAAACAAATAAAACAACACCACGTTTAACCAAAACATAAATTACGAAGGTACCGAATGTGAGCCATCAACCAAAAGTAGCCTTAAAAGTAAATAAAAGTTTTAATCGTAAAAACTTTTGTACCATTATGGAAAATTATTCAACCAAATTTAATTATAAATAAAATACTTGTAATTAAAAACAAAATAGCACATACATAATTGCTATATGTTTTTCACATATAAAATGTGGTATCAAATACTATTATATATATATGTTGAATTCGAAAAACTTACTGAATTAAAAATAAGTGTGAAACCAAGAATATGCCACAGGCCACATATAGGGTCTGAAAAAACTTTATTAACCGATTCAGTGTTATTCCCTTATAGAATGTTTCGCTTAAAACCAAAAAGTGGCGGTGGTTTTGTTTTTAATACAGCAACCAAGTGCTAAATTATCACTAAAATTTAGAAGTTTTTTTATTACTGTTATTGGCATAACAGGATTATTTTAAAGCCTTTTATTGTTATAAATAAATTGGAGAGAGAGATAAGCTCACTTTGTCGTCATAATGTATCGAGATTTTTTATATAGAGATGGTTTTCAGGGATGATATACAACTATTACTTAATTAAAGCATAGAACAAAGAATTCGGCTAACAAGATTAACTCAATATTGTTTGCGAGATCTGACACAGTTAATTAAGTTTTTCTCAGATCTCACAAGCGGCATTTTGCCTTAATATGCAATTTATATATTATAGTGCTCTTTTTTAGACGGGAGTGTACCTAGTAAATAACATTGTATTTTACTACTACTACAATCATTGTTACCAAAGAATTGTAAGGCAGTTTTAAAAGCTACCAATTATATTTTTGCGAGAATAATTAAACTGGACAGTATCGGCTGACTATTTTACAAATTGGTTTCAGTTTAAATATACATTTGTATAAAAATAACAAATAAACATAAAATTTAAAAACTTAAAAAAGGCAAATAGGAGTTTTTTTGGTTAATTATAAATTAACCATTCTAAGAAGCAAACATTTGTAGCCGGTACTAAGTAAAAGTAGGCCATTAATTCGAAAAGAGTGCCGAGACGGCGCTGTGATAAAATTAATCTAAATTTTAAGGTACGTTAACACTTATGTATTTTGGCAGCGTTCCGGACCTTAATCTGGCGCTCAGCAATTGGTTTTAGTGTTGGTATACATAATAAATATTAAGAAAAATGGAAATTAGTTTGTCTTGAAATATTACGTCTAAGAAAAAAAAACTTTGTGAAAAAAACCGGCTAAAAATATATTTAAATTTTTATTATTTTAATTGTTGTAGGTGGTAGAGCCTAGCCTAGTTATTTGTATGCACCTCGTATTGGATAGGCTGGACCAGTGAAGGACCACCCTTTCACAAAAGATCTACCTGTATCCAAATTCATTTGGTTATATTCTATCGGTGAGTAAGAGAATCCGGAAGCCCAACTAATTATTACATTATATTAAAAAGGTTAGTGTTACATTTAATAACACTTAAATAATTGAATTGAAACACATGCAATTAAATTAAAACAATGTGTCGTATATAATGTAATAACTACAAATAAAAAAATTGTATGCAAAAGTTAACTAAATATTTACATATTTCAATAAAACAAAGTTCAGAAAAGGTGTCTTTGCAACTCGAGCGTAAAATAACATGTATCTCAAAAAACTTTCGTTAAATTACTTTGTCATATTCGAAAAATCTCTGCAATGTACACGGAAGATACAAAAACCATTTTAATACTGAAATATGTTACACATTTGAAATTCATAAAATACATGATTACAAACAAACATATAAATAAACTTCTACATTTTCCTAAACATTTTGCAGATTGTTCTCACGGTAGCTATCGTGGTATACACCAGTTTGTTAAAACCAAAAACTACCACCTCTATTAAGGTTGAAGCGAAACATTGTACAAGGGAACAACACTGGGTTCTTTAATTAAGTTTTTCTCAGACATCACATATGGCCTGTATTGGACTAATGAGCAATTTACGTATCGTCTGCTTATTTGCGCTACAATGTTATTTGTTTTCTTTTAGATTTAATTGGGTAAGTTATTTTCATTCATAAAGTATAATATTTAATATCACATTTTAAATTTATAACACATATGCAGGTTATGTTAGGTATGTGTAAACTTTTTAAATAAAAAATATTCTTATTTACAACTAAATTTCTTTAAAGAAGGTCAAAAATAACATAAATAATACTTTTCCAAAATGGTTCGAAAACTATTATGATTAAAAATGTAAGTTACCTTTAAGACCGCTTTTTAATGGCTCACATGCCAAATTGAAAAATGATATGTTGGTTATACGTAATGTTGTTTTATTGGTTACTTTATTATTTTTTAATTCAGATGGCCACACATTATTTGAAAAAAAAGTACTTCTTGGAAAGTAAAATTTAATGACATCTGTTTAAAAGTAACAATTATTTGAGTACTTTAGAAAATTCTGAACAGAAGTAGGATCTGTTTCCGTTTTTAAAACAAGTAACAGAGTCTAACAAAGTAACTTCTCTTTATCTCAAATATAAGAATAAGTATTCGTTTATATAGTTATTAAGATGATACGTCTTTTAAAAAAATAAAATAATGTATATACATTACGATATATACTGTAACACTATTTGTTTGTAATACTCTACCAAAAAAAAAAGTACATTCTGTCAGAACAACCCTATAGAATCCCAAATGGGTGATGGTTACGAAGACGAAATTATTAATATTGTGATTTACTTAAACAGTCAATCCTAACAGTCATACTCGTATACGACTCAGCGGAATAATCAATCCATAAGACAAAAACAACAGATACCAAGATGCAAATTAACAGACAGAATAACTGCTGTTTTTAAAGTAATGTAAAAGTGGGTTAATCACATCATTGTTGGATTTATAAGAACAGTTTTATTGGTCCGTCGTGGAAGAGAATTGATATTTTTTTATCAGAAAACTTCAACGTATAAACAAGAAGTTTACAATATTGAGTTGCTTAAAGTTTAAAAAATAATAAAAATACAGTGAATGCTTTTTGTGAATTAATAAATTGTTTTGATTGATATTTAGTTTTATCAACTATAAATGCATTTAAAACGTACTTAAATTTATTAATCTTTAACTTTTTTTTTTCTTTTTTAGAGTTAACGAAGCAAATAGAATAGAATCAGATTAAATTATTATTTAAAATTTAAACATCAAATATTCCTAAGGATTATCTGATATTCCTAAGGATAACTGATATTCCTATGAATATCTGATATTCCTAAGAATATCTGATGTTTTAATTATAATTTGTTTAATAACGAATATTCAAATTTTATTAATCTCCTATTGAATTCGAAACCATAATTAGCATAAATAATTTCACTAATCCGATTCCGTCTTTATTTGATATAATAAAGTCTTATTCATCTATTTATGAACAAAATTTACTGTGTAACTTATTTAAATGTACCTTGAAGCTTAAAATAAGCTTTCCTGTAAAAATACAACTATTTTATTGAATAGAATGTATTCATTTTATGTAATACCTTGCATTAATTTTTTTGTTTGTTTTAAAATGTTAAAACCCGTGAAGGACAAAATGGTAGTACATGTAATTATTATTATTATAATTTTACTACTTATGTAACATATACTTTAAATAAGTTCGTAAAATTTTTATTGACAAGCCTTTACGGAGAAATTGTAGTAATATTTGCGGAAATTTCAGTTACTCATATAAGAGCTATCTAAGAGATCTTATGAATCTGTTATAACATGTACATAATAAGAATTCAACATTCCTAATAATTATTGGCTTAATCAACAATTTTTAATTTAATATATAAGTGTCGATAAAAAGATATTTCTAATACAAATAAGAGGTATTAATATCGATAACGATAAAAATTCAATTTTAAAATCTACTTTGAAGTCACAAAAGCATTCCTTAAACAGTTCTCACAAACAGATATTAATGTCCTTAAATTCTAAAAACTACAAACTAAATCCATGGATATAAGAGTAGATTACAAAAATAGGTATTTGAAATAGGTATCCTTTACTAGTTCAATTTGAATTCCTAAACGTTTAGTAGAATGAACTTCCGATTTCATTGATGCTGCGAAAGAATGCCTTTCATGTTGATTGTTATATTACTATTTTTATGTTTCACTTATAATACTACCTTTAGATATTTATTACAAATTTATTATAGGGTAATTTTACAATCTGATACACTTCTTGACTAAATTACGAAAATTAGACAGTTAACAAGTCCTAGTAACCCAGTGTAAAAAAAAATATGTATATATACCTATTTTTAATAAATTATTGTTAAGATATTTTTATGTTGTGTTTAAAAAACTGAGTATGACTTAAAATATGTTTTTGTTAAAGGTTTTAAACGTTCTGAGTGCATTATAATTAAACAAAAAATTTGAAGCATAAAACACAACATGTCAAAAGCTACTGCTGTATAATGCGAATCCTTTTGTCTGCAATGTATGAGACACATCGACTAGTGGTCACGTATCTTCGTCGTATCACGTTCTGCTCACTCAGTGACTTTACGGAAGTAGATTTATATTTGGACTTCACTGAAGAGAAAGCCGTAGTGGCAATGCGTTTTCTACAATATTTTATAAAATTATTTATTATTAACAGATTTGTATACGCAATATTTATATAAGCAAATATGAACAAGTACATCTATAATTTATATAAATCGGTAGATTCTGAAACTACGTTATTTGTTTTTGGAAAATATGAAAATGATTTGATAATAAGTATCATTTTTATGACTATTACAATTTTTTTCATTTGTGTCCCTATATTAATACATTATACTTACTTACCATATAATAATGGCAATAATATATTTTTCATGTATAATTATAGATAAAAAAATATAAATATTAACTAAATTATTGCAATTTTAGTAGTAATTAATATTAATTCAATACATTAATAGCCGTTAATATCTTAAATAAAAAACCAGTACAAGATATACTAAATAAAAATTCTATACCGTTCAATATATCCACGAAGATTGATAAGATGCTCAAGTGAATATTTTATGGATAGAGGAAAAGAATATGTGAAAATAAAAACAAAATAGTTGCTATCTTTTTGTCATCCACTATTCTCAGGCCAGATATAAAATGATATAAAATATACGCTAACTCTTTTTTCCTATTAAAATAATACAACCAGAGACAATTTAAAGTTTTTTTAACGATATAGCCACGTTGATGCGTTTAAAATATTGAGTGACGAACATGACAGAAACCGACAGAAAAATGTTTTATTTTTCGCCTTTTAAATCAAAATAAGTTGTAAAATAGTTCATTTTTTTTATCTTTATTATTTACCATAAATAACTATAATTCTAAATGTATCATAATTTGAAAATAAAACGTTTTTTGAAAGCCTTCTTATCTCATGACGGTTACGTCCTATTTATAACTTTAAGTAACTTTGTTGACTAATAGGTTAAAGTATAATAGACTAAAATTTAACAGCATGCATATATATATATATATTAAGTTTTATATATATATTTGATTTTATAACGGACCTCAGCCAATAAACTTGATTCATTAC
Source organism: Melinaea menophilus ssp. n. AW-2005 (assembly GCA_918358695.1). Taxonomy (NCBI): domain Eukaryota; kingdom Metazoa; phylum Arthropoda; class Insecta; order Lepidoptera; family Nymphalidae; genus Melinaea; species Melinaea menophilus. Next base: position 3,206,014 of record OU911049.1, read on the forward strand.
ATATATTTTAATTTTAAAAGGCATGCGTTGCTCTTAATTTATTTTTGTTATAGTGAGTCTAAATATAGAAACTACTATTTTATGATTAGTTTAATTAATAATTTAACTTGAAAAGTGTGTGTAACTTACGTCAAAGAATGAGCTTTATCTTTAGAGAGAAACAATCGTAATAAGCTACAATGTCTATTTGTAAATGAATTAACACATACAATTAACACTTTTATTTGCCTTTTTAATGTTAGTTAATTGTAATTTAACAATTCTGAAGTACATACATTTGAAGTAGTTGATATGTAAATTTAGGCCACAAACTTGACAAGAGTGCTCAAAACAACGCCATAATAAAATTAATCTAAACTTTAAGGTACGTTAAGACTTATTCTGGCAGCGGCCCAGACCTTGACGTAGCGCTCGGTTGTTGGTTGTTATCTTTAGTGTTTCATATATAAATATTAAATATATAAAGAAAATATAATTAGTTTGTCTTCAAAAATTATTACAAAATCACCTTCATTGTTACAAATAATAACATTATTTATCATTTTTTTTTGCCACACTGTCAAGTTTATTAAAAAATAATTCATTTAAAGAATATTCTATGAATTTTAATCCAAATCACCTTCAGGGGGCTAAAAACATTGACAATATATTTTTTTAAATGACATACAAATAAAAGTCGAGTTCAAAAGTAGTTACCATATTTTAAAACACTAAATCTTTATTCACATACAATATGTATCTACTTATTAAAAATCAATAAGACATAATAATAAGAGGTAATATAACCTGAAAGATAAATTCAAGTATATCCTTATCCTTTCTTATACCATCCCAATATATTCAATATACCAAATAATTGAGAAAAAGACAAAGTGGACAAATACAATTTATTGTAAAGTAATTAAGTCAGCTTATTTAATAATTTAAAATATGCCTGTTTACGGTTACAGTTATCTATTTAACAAGATAGTTATATCTGTGTAGTCAAAAGTGCATACTTGTATGGTAAAAATACAAATAAGTATACTATATATTTTATTTTATATACAGGTATTAACTCTATCAATTAACTGATGATGATTGCAATATCATAACTATTCGATCAAAATTACTAACACCTGTATGTTCTTTTTATTTTATTTTACGTATATAAAATAATAATCGCATTTAATTTATTTATAACATAAGATATTTTTGATACCAGAAGTTTCATTTATGAAAGGTGACAGTGACGGAAGCAAAAATGTCATGGATTTATGTCACTCTAAACTGACACTAGACAAGTTGCGACTGTCATGAATGACGTAACTTTGTCAACGCACCGTACCCCCATAACGGATAGCTTATGACATATCTGCTCACGGTGTCGTATATAGGCGAAAATTTTAAACTTGAGTGGTATAAAATATTCAATAATTTGTAAATATATATGTATTTGGTCGCAACTTGAACCATTGTTAGATGAAAGATCAATTCTATTTATCACAAATAAATAATTTGAATTTAATTTAAATTGGATTACAAAAAAACACTGTATTTATTTTATAAATTAATCATAATATAATTGTGCATTAAATTGCTAAACAAAAACACACACACACTAATATTATAATGTTATAATTAGTTGTTTACTAGAATAAACATTTACTAATATAATTGGTTTATTTATTTATTCTCCCCGAGCACACAACTAAATGAGCTTAAATAAATTGTTACACGACAAATATTATCACTGATCACTAATAAAACAAACATGAAAATATATTTTTTCGGAATCAATTACCTAATGTATAAAATATTTTACTGTAAATAATTTTAGATGGAATTATATTGTTTATATTTTCTGAATCTCTTAATAGGAATAAATATTTAATAATACTTTTAATAATCTGATAAGAGCACAATGTAACAAATTAAATAAAATAATTTTGAAAATGTCTCTTTTCAGGTGAGATTAATAAAGTAAGTGTTTTTATGGGTATTTAAAACGCTTCCAAGTTTTATAAGTAAGCAATAGAATTTTGTAAACTCATTTATTTAACATTGTAATTGTAAATTAAAAAATATCCATTGTATATTGGTGGAGCGGTAATCTATGACATATTTTTTTTTTATTTTACTAAGGTGTACTTATATAGAATTGTTTTTGAATAAGTAAAATAAACTTACAAAATAACATTTTCTTGTCTTTATTGTTTGAGGTGACCCAAGGCAAATAAAAATCAGTTTTTTTTATATTCTTATCAAACTATCTGTCATATGTTATAAACCTAAGTTTATGTTTAATAAAATAATTTTCGCTATTTTTATGTCTATCATAAAGTGAGATAAATAATAATAATTTAGCGAATCAATAACTAAAAGCATATTTATAATTTCGAGTTATTAAAAATGGCACAATTTCAAACAAATTTAACAAAACAAGTTAGAAGTATAAAATACATTAAAAAATAATAATAAGTATAAAGCAATAAAGTATATTTGTTATACAATAAGGTAAATTTATATTTAAATTATAAGGTAGATATATATTCTTTTTGTATAATATCAAGACCAGGGATTTGTTGTCGCGTTAGTAGTCTTGCCGTAATGAAATCATGTCTTTTATTTTTTTTCCAGTTGTATTTGAATCTCCTATTACTAAATTGATGTAGCCCTTTACGGCTTTGGTATGGCATGGAAACTCTTTAATATTCTGACAAGCGGCGAGAAAATTATTGACAATCACTTTCCAGGCTTCATCAGATATAATTAAGGTGAGAAGCGGCGTCATTATCTCAGTCTCGTCACGTAAAAAAAAAATCTAAAATATTAATTTTTTTTATTGAACAGACAGACAATTTAGACGTTTTAAGTCATGGAGTCTCTATTCTTGCTTTTAAAAATCGTTGATATGCTTCATCTCGAATGATTTCTCTGTTATATTCAAGAACAAGCAATAAATAAATTTACTTGAAGACCTAAAAATTCATCAATAATTTTTTTAGATTAATTGATGGTTTTTAATGTGGTTATCAAATAGCGACTCAGATTATTTTTTTTATGAACCACACTCGACCATAAACTTTCATCACCTACGTGACTAATATCTCGATTCTTTCCTTCAGGGATCATTTTAGTAACACATGATAAGCAAGGATACGCTTCAATGACACCGGGACTACAAATAGAAGCGTTAGTACTAGAGTCAAATTAGAGGCACATGTTCGTAGCACCATTGGAGAAATACTATCTGTCCCAATGCACTTATGACCGTTTAAAGAAAAGTGAGACTTTTGGATGGTTTTAACACCGTAAAACTTCTTTAACTAACTTTTCCGGCATTGAGCTCTGACGCCGCGAGTTAGTAGGAGATGTTTACCGAATTGGTCATCCAAAATCATCCATGGTCGTCCTAAATCGAGTTTATGGCAGAAAGAGTACCAAAGAGTTCATCTTTCCCTTTTGCCGTGTGGGCAATGGCGGTAGGGATGACTCGCAAAAGTTTCCAAGAATGAATTTGAGAAGCGCCCAGAATCGGCGCTAACCTTGCCAGCTGATCCCCAATTTTGACGACAGGCTTGAACTTTGTTCGAAGAATTTGATGTTTGAAAAATTTGGAGGCACGGTTATCTTTCCTCTTCAGAACTCCAGAATTCGGATCCCTAATGTTTAACACATTAGCCCAAGCTACTAAGATACGTCTGCCGTTTTCCGTCTGTTGTAGCAGCCTTGAGAGACACATCAAACTAAGGCCGCGACCTGCCACAAAGCTTGGTACAAATAGTTCTGTGCTCTGTAGTATTACATCAGCTACAGCCCCAGCTCAGTCACTGAGATCATTGGAAGGGAAGCAAAGCAGCCACCATAGGTAGAATGCAAAAAAGGACCGCATTCTATCCCAATCCACTGACTTGCAGTGCCAAAAGCGATGAGTCGCATGTCTTGTGCAAGCAGGACATTGAATGGGACCTACACTCTGTACTAGACAGTGATCAGAGGACCCTAACAAAGCTTCGACGGTAACCTGGTACTTTCCTGGAGTCGGCAGAAGATCCACGAAAGAGGACATGTGGCGGTCCACCTCCGGTAGAAGAGTGTACGTCTTTACCAGCTGGGACAGATCATTTTCCATAGCAAAGATAAACAAAAATCTTCCCGCGTAGCAGATGGCACGTGCCCCTAGCCAATCAGTATTATACATGTTGAAGTCCCCGATGACTTCATCGAAGAGGGTCTGTGAAAGCAGATCGTCTTTCTTCACCTGGTCATGGCCCAAGAGTTGATTCGTTTCGGCATTACCTCTATAGGACCTGTAGAGGTAAACGTAGGCTCTGACATGGTCGTCCATATCTACGCGCATTCAAAGTACAGACTGGTTTCTTCAAAAATCTGAAGACAACGGTGTCAGATATCCTTCCTTACAATTGGTATAAAATGATATTATAGACATCATATATGATAGGAACGCCCGAGATAATCATATCCTATCAATACCTATCAAGGTACGCCGTGTCACTAAGTTGAGATACCTGCCTCTCTGTCAGAAACAACAAGGCTGGCTGAGCCGTCTCTAGATGTTAGTGGACGGCGTTTAGGTTGGAAGGAAGTCCAGGGATGTTGCAAACAACAACTTACAGAGTGAAGCAGGGTGCCGCTGTGTTGACTCGTTGTTTGCCCTCAGTAAACACAAAACGCAATACTTTGCCTACCCCAGATACGATACGATGGGCAGCCCGAGTAAAATCCGAAAATCATTCCCCAATTTTGCGCGGGGAGGGATTCTCCGACTTTGTCTTTGACTTTGGTGGGGGTTAGGGGGGTTGGGCTTTCGAATTTTCTCTTTCACCAACAGAACATAACCATATGAATTTGATTACATGTCAATATTCCGTGAGAGGGTGGTCCTTCCCCGGTCAAGCCATTGACCAGCCAGCTATGCTCTACCACCACCAAACATCCCGTTAGTAGAAATATTTGAACCAATAAGTTCAGACTTTTAATTAATTAATAATGAACTCAGTATCGTATTATGATTTAAAACTAGTCACTAGTTTGTTTTTTATTAAATGGTTTCTAGATTTTAATATTACTTTACTAAAGCTATAGAGTTATAGAGTTAAAAGTTATAAAGTTATTTTTATATCTAAAAAGTATGTTATTTTACTCCTTGACAAACATTAAATTATAATAAGTAAGAAAATTTTAGTTAACGACAACAAAAGCATTGGGCTATAGTGAAGATCTAACAAACTATCAAGTTCTATACAAACGTTGAGTAATAATTGAGTTCTCCAAAGTTGAACAACTAATCCTGCAATGAAAGTAGCACGCTCGACCCTTCAATTATTGTTTTTTTTTTCTTTATCAAGTGATACAGCATTGATGTTATTAGTTTGAAAAATCATAAAATGGTGTTTACGAAAAACGAAATGCAATCAATAATATCATAATAAAGGTATAAATTTAAATACTCTAACTATAATTTTAATATCTTATTTGAAACTTAACTTGTACACTTACATGAAAATGGAATATATTTCTACAAAATTGAAAAAGTTATACCTTTAGTTAAGAGTCTCATAGATCTTATAGATCTTAACTTTGGAGTAGGGACATTATAAATGAAAATCAAATTAAGTATTGTTTCTGTTTTTATAATATTAATGAAGACCGCTAATGAACTAATTTATTATATTTTACTTTTTCGGATTAAAGCTGAATTTGTATCATAATATCCGCCTTAAACTACATCTTGGGGTCTTATTCACTCGTCCTTAAATACTTTTCTTATTACGAGGGTCAAACTGAAAGTTCTTAGAAAATCAAAAACTAAGCATTCTAGCAAGTTATTAGTTTTATTCTAACTTTAAAATAGCGTCCATTTACATCAATACATCGCTACATTCGATGGAACCATTGAGAAAAGCACCTTGCCCACTCGGTCTTAGGTTAGGGTCTCTTCGACGGCGTTTTGAAACGCAGCCACTGCTTCTTCGGCGTCTATAAAACGTTTTCCTCGAAGTTTTTCTTTTATTTTCGGAAATAAATAAAAATCGCAGGGTGCGAGGTCGGGGCTATACGGCGGGTGACCCAGTAATTCCACGTCTGAGGTCACCAAATAGTCGATCGTTTGCCTGGCGGTGTGCGACGAAGCATTGTCGTGATGAAGGAGGATCCTGCTGCGAGGTCGTTTCTCTCGAACTTTTTCCAAGACAAGTGGCAAACAATTGTTAGTATACCACTCTGCATTAACCGTTTTCTGATCCTCTAAGACTACTGTCGCGTAATGACCTGTCTTTCCGAAGAACGAGGCCACCATCTTTTTTCCAACACTTCGACCTCTCTTCACTTTAGTTGGCAACTCTTCGGAAGGAAACACCCACTGAGCAGACTGTCTTTTGGTTTCCGGATCATAACAGTAAATCCAGCTTTCGTCACCCGTTAGTATGTCGAACACAGCATTTGAGTCACCTCCGTTAAATTTTTGGATCATTTCTCGGCACCAATCAACACGGCGGAGTTTTTGAGCCTCGGTCAAATTATGCGGTATCCAGCGGGGACAAAGTTTCCTGACCGCTAAATGTTCATGGAGGATTTTGTGCACTTGACTCATACCTATGCCTAGACTTGTCCGAATCTGCTGATAGGTCACTCTTTTGTCAGTCTCTATCATACGCCGCACAACACTGATGTTATCTTCAGTCGTCGCTGTAGAAGGCCGTCCCTCACGCAAATCATCGGTGAGATTAGTTCGACCACGTTTAAATTCATTAAACCAGTTGTAAACTGTGGCACGAGATGGGGCTTCATCGTGAAAAGCCAATCGAAGTCTATCATAACTTTCTTGTTGACTTAAATGACATCGAAAGTCATAAAAAATCATTGCACGAAAATTTTCTCGGCTTAAATTCATTCTGACGTGAACAGACAATTTTCAATTTGCCGCCAAATCGTAAAACAAATGACAAATGAATGAAATGGACACTCAATAATATTGGTAAAGAGTTCTATTTTCAAAATTTAAAGTATTTTTTTTTAATATAATGCTTTTAAGTGGCCAGTTCTAAAAACTTTCAGTTTGGCCCTCGTATTAGCTAAATAGTTTTACAAATGACTTAAGTGCCTGGTATATTAAAAATATGTACCAAAATATATTGCTACCTCGCGAAAGTGGTTATATTTTAATTATCTAGATGTCATTATAATCTAAATTGGAAACTTTTAAACAATTCAATAAATTATTCTAACACTACTTAAATCGGTAACTATTTGGCTTGTCATATTGTTGTTGTCACTATAGTTTTAGGTAGATTCCATAGATGAATCTACCTATTTATACCAAGGACATGATATGTTTGTCGTAAACTAGATCTTTGTTGTTTTTGAGTCCAGTTTTCTAAAATTTTTTTTTTTTGTAATAATAAGTAACAAAAGTTTATTATGAAATGAATAAACAACTAAGGTTTCCAGTTCTCCATATAAAATACAGTTGTAATACTACAGATTGATCTCCTATTACAGCATTATACTAATACAGTTTAACTTGAATATGGATGCAGTCCGTTGACTACAACACGTACCATAAGACGACATATCAAAGCTTAGTTCATGAAGATATGCTACAATATTACTGAATGTATGTATACAGACCCATTTGGACGAGTTGATGTTTTTTCATCTAACTTATCATAATTTTTAAATTTTAATTAAAGAGAATGCCATTAACCACCTGCTTAAAGGAAAAATACAAATAGTTACACACAATAATAGAATAACACTGTTGTATCTAGAACATGAATGTATTTATTAATTTGTTATTTTTTTGTTAATATAAATTATATGATATTTAAAGGTAACTATTTCCCTAAATTATAAATGTTTAGTTTTTATGTACACAAAAATTTTCGATTGAACACATTCAAGTTTACATATAACACACGAAAAACTTCCATCTAGCACTATAAATAACATAAAATAACATGTATAATGTAATTTAATTATTTCACAGTATAATTCTACGTCCATGAGGTAAGTGTCGTTCCTTCGTTATTAAGGACTACTTAGAGATTAGAGTGCCTTGAGTCTTCACGAAGTTTCCACCATGTTTAACTTTTCAATTCTGTATTTTTCTTAATGTGAACCAAAAAGCGCACAACTTATAAAAAAAAACATTTTGTAAAATAAAATAGTGATTTTTGTAACTAGAAGAAGTTTTATTCATTAATATAATGATCTCGTTTTTATTCAATTAATGCATTTTAAGGATAAATTACCGACAAAAAAAATTATACTCCGGAACAACGTGATCATGCGAGACCCAATTCTCATAATTATAAACACACAATATAGAGATCCAGTTTAATGTTTGTAAATGTATGTTAGTGATATTTTTAATTCACCTTGACATTTATCAATAGTTCTAAGAATGTAAAAACAATATTCTCTGTCTATACAAAATACTAAAATTCATCGGTGTAAAGCGGAGTAATATTATAAACTTTTATAAAGTTTATGATGCTCTATAGTTCTATACCTTATTTTGACAACGGTCCAATTTCTAATAATGGAAACATAATTCATCATATTGTTTCTCCCTTATTGGAACCTATAAATAAAAGACAAATATTTATCTACGTCATTTATTATGTTAATAAGGATAATTTATGAGGAAGCGATTTTATGTGATTTTTGTGAATATATTATAGTTATTATTATCCATATTGAATCGTAACGGGACATTAATAATGATATTCATATTTAGCTTGTACTTGTAACAAATAATATAATGTTTCATAAATTTGAGCCAGTCTCATTCTATGCACACAAATAAATCTCTGAATGTTTTAAATGTTTCTGAGGCTGCCAAAATACTTGCAAGCGTATTTTAAACTTTGAATTCTATTTGTTTTCTAAATGTGGTTTTGTAAGTTACTTTTGACTTGTATACAATCAAGCTTTATTAACAGAAGTGTTGGATTGCTCTTTTGAATATAGGTAATTATTATAAACACTTTGTAATTTGTAACCTAAGTATTGGTTTAATTTTGCAAAAATTTTGCGACTTAAGACTGAAGACTTATCAAAATCTAAGTATAACAAAATAAGTATGGAGAATATGATTACGATATCATGACAATGTTATGATTTGAGAGTCTTTTTAACATTTAATACCAGTAGTTTAACAAATACGGATATACGAGTATATCCTTGAAGCTTCTCGATTTGATATTACAAATGCTCTCCGTAATAATCTATAATAATATATATTTTTTTGTTTAGTTTAGTTTAATTTAGTTTACAGTCTTTAGTTAATGTAGTTACTTATTTAAAAAGTTATATAATTTACAAGAATTGCTTAAGTTATTAAATCACTATTAAATCTTACTGTATTCCATTTGTTCTCAGCCTTTTAATAAGAATTTTACTTATTTATTATAATATATATTAAAAAAAATATGTGGGTAAATTATAATTTAAACCATTGCGGCAGTTTTGTGTATGCTCTATTTTAGCGTTAAAATAAAGATACGGTAATTCTATCTTCTAACAAATGGAATGTGGTAGATATAGGATACATCTCCTTGTCACCAAATATCTGGAATATTTGACGACAAGGAGATGTAAAATAATTCTATCATTTTATAAAAAACGGATGAAATAACATAACCTTTAACTTTTGCTCTTCTTCTTGTATAACAGTTAAATTTTTATATAAAAAAAAGTTACCCAAAAATATTAAAATGTATAACTCTGGTTTATATATGAAACATATTTTTTAAAAGGTAGAATAAAACAATTTACACAATAGTATTAACTACAGCAAAAAACAACTTCATTCATTAATAATATTATATACTTTGGTAGTCACAAACTGATGGCACCTTATGTCGTTATATTTCTATGTAACTCAGAACGACGATTGGGACGATTCTGTTACTGTCTTTCGAATAAACAACTATATTCAAATCAAATGAAATTATTTTAATCACAGTGCAAAAATTGCCGTCTATTCTATATAATGTATTACTGTAGGTTCGTTTGGGTTAAAATAATTATAAGTAAACACATACATAACTACACATTATAAATTTACCCCTGAATTTAACTTTTAATTTAACACTTGATAAAGAAAATAAAAAGAAACATGTATCTACTTTATATATTTTAATATTTTCTTCATAAAATCTAAAATGTTAATAAATCGTGTTTTAATTTTTATTCAAAAATAATATTATTTTGGAAAATGTGACAGGTTTTTATATTTTCCTTTATAATAAAGGCGACCAATTTTTGTTTCCTCCCAGTCATAAAATTCAATTACGCAGCATGTTTAGAGCTTTATAGCGTTGCAAGGAATACAAAAGATACACTACAATGCTTTTACATCCCTGCTTTTCGTTACAACTTAATTATTGGACAAATTCATTCCCTTTACTATCTTTAGAAATTAAAACAAAATAGTTATGTTAAAAACATATATATATCATCAAATATTTTATTTTAAGTTTTCTGATAAATTCAATTTAATTCAATTCAATAAATTCATTTTTTTAACTAATTGTAATTCTTCTTTCAAAGTTAAGAGAATTCAATATTTTAATAGCCCTATTGTTTTTTTAAATAAATATTTCATGTTTCTCATGACACTCTGTATTAAGATTAAGCTTCATGCAGCTTCTATCATTGCATGTTTTGTCTCCAATCAATAATTCATACAAAAGAAAAAATTTTATCATTTAAAAATTTGCTTTAAAACAAAAACCACACGATAGAATTCTTGCAAACATTTATAATAAATGGCATTGTTAATACTAACAAATTTAGTACTTGGGTACATAATTATCTGTAGACGCGTTACTTTAAATGGTTTATTTAATAAATTTCAAGTTTTTGTGTAAAATTATGTAAATTATTCAATATTTTTTTACGCAAACATATTTATAAAACGTGTTGTTAAAGATTGCAGGTTTATTATAAAAAATTGAAAAATATAATATAAAATAGTAAATATATAATATAAAAATAATAAATATAAATAAAAATATAATATATATAAAATAATGTAACTATTTATATAAGTCTCAAAGTGAAGGGAAACCAATTAAAAAATAATATATCGTCAGCTTTATTTGAAATAATTTTACTGTAAGCTTGTATAAATTTCTAATAAAATCATGTTAACTCAAAATAGGACAGAAATCCTTAACGGTAACTTACGAACCCGATCGATTGTGTTTAATAAAACGTAAGACATAAAAATATAACTACTAACAATTAAAAGTGAAGACCTCAATCAAAGCATAAATTAGTCTAGACTCGAGACATGTCTTATATGAAAAGCTTAAGAATTTAAATTGAACAGAACAAAGCTTTGACGTGCTTTATGATACAGCCCAAGTTATAAATAGTTAGATGTAAGTCATCACTGTCTGTAAAAAGAAGCTATTAGTGCAAAATTATTATTGGGGACTTAAGTAAATAGAATCCTAAACAATTTTTGTTTGTTTTTTGTTTGTTTGTCTGTTAGTATGTGAGTTTATGGCACACTAATCTCTGGTAAAGTCAGCCTGCCGAGAAACAACACATAGTTTATTAATATAATTAATATATTGGTAATAAACAATTAATATTCCGAAAGAAAGTAGACTTTAATATATTGATTTTTTTTGTCAAATTAACTAAGAAAACAAAATTATCTTTACCTGCAATTTACAGTAACGTTGTAGTCATTGTGTATAAAAGCGACCTACTAATACAGGGTGGGCCAAAAATTTTTGAAAATAGCAACACTTGATTTCTCCAAAACCGTGAGAGCAAGGGGCTAGCGGGAATTGTGCGTCGTTTAATGCAATTTTAGTCACGATGGAGTGCTTCACGGGACAACAGCGTGCTTTTTGCGTAAAACAATTTTACAAAAACAACGATTCCTACGTTACTGTACGACGCCTCTTTAGATTTGAATACGGATTACAACGTGTAAGTGAATGTCCAAGTGTTAATTTAATTAAGCTTGGGTTTAAAAGTTTGAGCAAACGGGATCGACAACGGTTCAAGAAGAAGCGAAGAGAACATTCGGGAGGTTGAAATTTCTGTAAGGGACGATCCAGAATCATCTACGCGTAAGCGGTCGGCGGCTCTTGCTATACCAAGAACTAGTCTGCGGCGAATCTTGCATTTGGACCTTAAACTGCACCCATATAAGCTTCAAATTGTACAGGAGATGAAACCAAACGATTACATTCAACTCAGGGTATTTGCTGACACTATACTGGAGCGATTCTCTAGCCTTGAGAATGTATTGTTTACGGACGAGGCCCATTTTCACAATAATGGTCACGTAAATAAACATAATTGTCGATATTGGAGCACGGAAAACCCTCACTATAAACACCAAAAGCCTCTTCATTCACCAAAAACGACAGTGTGGGCTGCCATATCCGCAAAGGGCATAATCGGTGCATACTTCTTTAAAAATAATCAAGGAAATAACGTAACTGTGAACTCAGTGGAATACGTGAAAATATTGCGAGAGTTTTTGACAACACAGTTACATGAATTTGCAGGATACAATAGCCGGACTTGGATGCAACAAGATGGAGCAGCATGCCATACATCAAACGTGACTTTACCGGTTTCCAAAGAAATGTTTCCTAACAAATTGATTTCTCGCAGAGGTGATATCCCATGGCCTCCCAGAAGCCCTGAACTTACACCTTGCGATTTTTTCTTGTGGGGATATCTGAAGAGTCGAGTATACCTTAATAAACCGACGACCATATCCCAATTAAAAGAAAACATCCACGAGGAGATAGCCGCGATTCCTCGCAGCATGTGTCAACGAGTTTTCCAAAGTTTACGTAGTCGATTGCAGGAGTGCCAACGACGAGACGGAGCACATCTCGACGATGTCATTTTTAAAAAATAAATTTTAATAAATGATAATTACGTTAAATAAATCATAAACAAAATAACATTTGTACTTTTATTTCTAGACATGTTTCAAAAGTGCAAACATTTTTGGCCCACCCTGTATTACAGGTTGTTTATTATAATATATTGACGAGAGTATTTGTTATTTAATAAAGATACGAATATTTAAAATAAGAAAATATTTAACTTTCTTATAAACTTAATACTAATTGTTTTTCTTTATCCTTATAAAAAAATTGTTGTTTACATTTTTTTACTTTTCTCTTCTATGAGTATTTTTACATAAATTAAGCTTTTGTTTTCGGAAAAATAATTTTTCATTATAACTTTTCAAACAAGGAGTTACTTAAGTATTAGATTATTGGAGTTTCTTTTGTGTAAGAATATTTTCAAGCGATTTTACATTTGCTATGAACGTATATATAGCAGATATAGTTTTAGTTTATTTTCGTGCTTTGGATTGAGTTTCGAATTGTTTCCCTTGAATTTCATTTATAATTTCATCTCTGATATAGCGACATTTTTTTTTATTTTTATATAAGAGGAGGGCAAACGAGCAGGCGAGTCACAGATGGCACGTGATCACCGCCGCCCATGAACTCTTGCAACATCCGAGGATTCACAAGAGCGCTGCTGGCCTTGGAGGTAAGATTAAACGTCTTTTTTGAAGGTACCCATGTCGTACCGATCTGAAAATACCGCCGAAGAGACTTCGTTCAACATTCGAGTGGTACGAGGAAGAAAGGTCCTTGAGAACCGCACAGTGGAAGATCGCCACGAATCTAGGTGGTAGGGATAGTATTGGAGCCAACGTGCGGTGGTTAAATTCGGCGGTAGGCATCAGATCGAATAGCTCATCGGAACACTCCCCGTGGTAAATGTGGCAGAAGAAGCACAGAGAGGCAACGTCTCAACACAATGCCGTTGTGTTCAGCCGTTCACAGAGCAACGGGTTCCCGACAATCCAAACGGCTCTCTGTTGTACGGAATCAAATGGTAGACACTGATATTGGGTGATCCGGACCAGAGATGAGAACTACTCCATGAGATGATAAGTACTCCTTGTGTGGCGGGATCTGCGAATTATAGAGTGCCCTTTCTTCTTTCTTTCTTATAAAGTCTTTGTCCAGGCACGTCCGGTAGATGAGTGTGCATCTTGACCAACTGGAACGGATCATTTGCCAGAGCAAAGTTAAACACAGATCTCCTCACGTAATCGATGGCATGGACCCTAGCCAACCGGTATTATGTGTGTTGCAGTCCCCGAGGACTACGATTTCACCGTAGAGAGTTTGTGAAAGCAGATCGTTATTCTTTGCCTGGTCATGGCCCAAAAGTGGATCCGTTTCTGTATTACCACTATGGGACTTGTAGAGGCACGCGTAGATTCTGACATGGTCATCCTTCTTCACGCGCATTCTAAGTACAGACTGGTTCCAACCTTCGAAAACCTAAAGGCGACGGTATCAGATATCCTCCTTTACGAAAACAGAAACCTCGTCGTGTATATAAAGATATTTATATAAATTATTACTTGATTTTTATAAAATTCGAATGCCATACAATGCAAGGTAAACAAAGCTAACTGTTATACTTAAACATATGTTTTTTATTTTAGTGGTGCGTTTTTTATCTACTTATAATAACTTTTGACACCGGCTTTGCAGAACTGGATTTATTTTACCGGCTTTATATGCAGACTGTCATTTGAGCAATTAAAACCTTAACCTTGTGGTTTAACCTTTCACGAATTTTAAAAGGCCAATAATGTAGATAGAAAGACAACATTCAAAAATAGTACAATAAGCTTTCATAAAAATAAGAAATTATTCCAATGAAACTGTTTGTTTTTTCTTATAATATGTTTAACTTTGTATATTATAATTACCCAATAATTTTTCATTATTTTTTTTAAATCAGTAGAATCCTTTCATGAAGTATGAAAAGTATCTTTACCGGTTATTAATTTAATTATTAAATCTAAGAATGGATATAGTTCGAATAAAAAATTATATTCATATTTATTTAAAGAAAATTGTATTTTAAGATATATTTCACGTTAAAAAAAGTTAAAGATACTTTTTGAGCTTCTCCATATGAATCCTAAGATATAAAGTATCTTATGAGCTTCTGTTCTTAACAGCTATTAATTTACTTTTCAATGGAGTTGCGCACGCCACACTAATCAATTTGTGAATTTCCCAATATTAAAAATAACAGACAGAACGTATACACTAGATGAAAGATCTCGAATCACACAAATAACTGGGACACCTGGAGAGTCGAACCTACGAAACTTTTTTTTTTAATTTATTAAGTTAATGAAATATTCAACCATTGTTTTTAACATCCTTTTATTTTATATAACTTTTATTGGTATACCTTTATGTTACTAACAACTTTATTTCAAGATCGAAGTTGTTTTTCAAGTGAACTCTTCAATATAGTCTAATAATATTTCTCAATTCAGTAACCTTATTTAATACTACAAATAGAAAATAAGTTTTATTACCTATGTCGATGGACCTGTCCTTTGTAAATAAATATAGGGTGACTTTTATACATGCAACGTTTAAATTTATAATTGCTACACATAGTAAAACAACATTTATAAATAGTATGAAACATGAACAATTATATAAATCAATAAAAATAAGTGTTCAAATAAATAATAAATTGCTCTGAAAACTTGATTGCGGAGATCAAACAATATTAAATAAACTCGTCTGAGCATTTGTGGCTAGAAATGCAAACCAATCTTGCATATAGACTTTGGACCGAAAATTATTGATTTACTAACTGATTCCCGCTCGCTTCGCTGGGCACACTATTAATTTGGACGTGAACTTAGACTTCTTGTATTGACAAAATGTTTAATTTCTATTTTATATTTAGTTTAAATGTTTTAAATAGAGAAATATAAGGCCAGTCAGTGAATACACAGATTTCCATATCACCTATGAGGTACTGTGTATTGGGATGCGTTCCCATTATGTAATGTGGCGGGATCCCCAATAGGCCTACAACACGAAAAAATGCCCGCATACTATCATATAACTAAGGACAAATTTAGATTTTTTTTATTTATAAAAATAAATTTATTTATTTTTCAAAAATATGAAATTAAATTGACAATTTTTAATTTTCAAATTTCAACTTTTTACACCCACCCCCAACCTCATCTAAACTCTGTTTGCTATGGTAACCGCTGTCAAGGTAAACGTTGTCATTTTACCTGGTAAACCTTGGTATGGTAACCGCTGCTATAGTAACTCCTACTTCCATCTATATACACATTCATAATGAAACTTCTGTAGCTATAAGGCCGATTGACTTGAAACTTGTTGAAATCCGTTGAGATAGGAATTCCGTAAAATCCGTCCTGAGTGGACGTCTACGTCACAAGGGAAGTAACTATGTACAATTTTAAGTTATTCGGACAGATAGTTTCGGAGATTTCGTCATGAGTCAGTGAGTGGTAAATCGCTTACATATATATAGATTACGTAGCGATCTGATTATTAACAATGATTAACACAGACTGTACTTAATATCTAAACTAAATAGATTTTAAGAAGGTTCAGGTTATGGTTGTTAATATTATTATTTAAAAATATCTGTCGTTTATATACCAAAGTAATATTTCGCTGTTTTTTATGTTCTCTTGGTTCTTCATTAATGTGCCCCAAATTAACCTTCTTAGTATTTGGAATTAAAAACAAAATTTAATAGCTCTGGTGAATTGTCATTATAAAGAAAAGAAGTTTTTTACGAAATAATTTAACGTTAGTTTTGAAATACACGTTTCATTCCCACGATTTACACTCACATAATATTCACGAGTAGCAAACACTTGAGTTCCTTTGAGGATTACGTTTAAACTTTTGTTTACCTTTACCAATTTTCTATTGTTTAAGCAAATAATTTGAGAATTGTTTCATATATTTAGTTGAAATGCTATAAAGTTTGTGCGATATATGTTACTTTAGACACTTTATCTTATTATGTTTTGGTTACGGTATATATAAACCAATTCCCTAAGAAAGTTGATATTATTCCGATAAAATAGAAAAAAAAGTTTTTTGTGTTTTAAAGACTATTTTATTAAATGATGTCGTTTGATAATTAATATGAATACTATGTGCGTCATCATTGAAGCTTGAATATGGGATATTAAAATTATTATGTAATGTTATTTAAAAGAATGTTAATACTTGATATGTTTTATTCAATGAAAATACCTGTAGCTAAAATACTTTTACTGCATCCTGTTATTTTTACAATTTATGATACTTCTTATTACTTGAAGGTCTTTCTAGATTTACTTGCAAAGATGCGAAAGTTGCCTTCCGAAATATACTTTTGAACGTTTTGCTTACATAATATCTCGTCAAGTAGATTGGAAGTATTTTTTTGTGAGACCAAAGTATTATTTTGTTATATATTCCTCTAATTTCGAGGATATGCAACTTTTATCAAGATTTAAAATTGAGAGAGCATAGTAGAATAGTTTTAATTAAAACAGTTTATCCGATACATAAAGATAACATTACTTAATGTGTATCAAACTATAAAACTTTCAACAATTAAAATATCCTAAGTTAAATTCTGTGCGAATTCTAGGCTCAGTTCAGCTTAAACTTTGATAATTTCATTTAAGTTGCCCTTTTGAGGTCTATACGTTGATAATTAGTGTATACAAGGTTTAATTCTGACAACTCTTAAGTCTTAAGATTTGTACCCCGACGTTAATTAAATATTTTCAATAATTTGATAGGTTAATATAATAGGTACTATATATATGTAAGTATTTGAAAACAAAATAGTATTACTTTCAATTTAATAATTAACACTAATAATACTCCATTAAAAAAAGTATGTTTTGTTTCAAAACTATTTCGATTACCAACATCAAGTTATAATTGGATCCTGTAAAGTTTGTCTCATCCTTGGACTAAAGTTTTGTTAGACCTATAGGGACTTAATTGTATACGCAGAAGTTTTTTTAATAACTCTCTGAAATTAAAGTACATGTTGTATATAATTAAGCAATGTTTTCTTTGACAACATGTTATCAAGAAACATTGTATTAAAATAGTACAATATTCTATCATGTACATGTCGGGAATATTTACTATATTATCGTCATCTTAACCACAACATTGCGACTCTACTTAAAAATTAAATCTCACCCTTTTTTTCAGTTTTGGTTTATGTCAATGTAATACCATTAAATTTCTTTAAGTAGGTGGCGATGTGGTAATACTCTTAAAACTATTAATGACTTCTTGACAGTGTTTAAAATATTAATAAAGTGTCATTATATAAATTAAGATTTTACCTCAATTTAACATACACATTATATATGATGATTAGGTTCAGCTGCATATTCGTTAAAGAATATGAATTATTCTTATATTCGTTATTTATTTTTTATTTATTTATTTAAATATTTAAAAACTTTATTGTACAACAAAAAAATATACAAGTGGCGGACTTAATGCTTAAGCGTTCTCTACCAGTTAACTGAAAAAAAAATTACAGCAAAACAAACGAGGGGAACAATAGAAAAGAAACAAATAAATACACACAACTTATGTAGATATACATATAAATATTTTATATGAATACGTATAAATATATTACATAAATAGAAATATACGTACATATAGATATATATATATATACATACATAAATACATACATGTAGAGCGCGATAGTAAGACGATGATGTATATATAAAAATAGGGATAATATTATGCCAAAAATAAATATTGATATAAATATCACTAGTCGTAATAATTGTAAAAAGTAAGAAGAATGGTTATGTCATTTTCTGGTGTAAATATCTACGGATAAGCTTTTTAAATACAAGTTTATTCGGGGCACGTCGAAGCATATCAGGGAGGTCGTTCCAGAGTTTAATGGCGTGTACTGTGAAAGAATTAGAAAGAAAACCGGTATGGTCTGATATGTATGTGACAAATAAGCTAAGATTAGCATCTGACCGAAAATGAAAATCGTAAGTTGACCTAAGTAGCTGAAATTTACATTTCAAATATCGAGGAGAAGCTAGATCATTTAGGATAGAGAATAACTGACATAAAGTTCTGACGTTAGACGTTACTATATGTGGATCAGGAGTAGAATTAGAAAAAAATATTACTTTAAAAATATACTCGTACCTGATGGGTTCTCTTAAATGTGAATTGAGGTAAGAAAAAAAGGAACGTTATATTCTGACGTCTCCGTCAGTATATGACGTTCTTCTTCTATCGTATACATATAATAAAATGTATAAGTAAATAATGATGAATACTTATATTCTATATTTTATACATACCTAATACAACTATGTTTAAAAATGGAACTTACATCCCATCGTGCTAAATTCAACAAAGTGATCTTATTTACCAGAGCCAAAAAACGTTATTCCAGTGCTACAATTTTAAGAACTGCGCGTTTTTTTTTACTTTAAAGTTTGTAATTTAAACAAAATTATCCTTAAATCTTTTAGTTAACATATTCAGCCATTATAGCCTTTATGGGCTGTATCAATATTATATATAATTTCGAATGTTCAAATAAAATATTTACCTGGAAAATAAATAACTAACTTTTAAATTGAATAAGCATTAGCCCGTCCTGTAAATTCTCTTAAATAATTCCTTAAGTACTATTTTTATTATTAACTTATATTCACACAAATTTCATTTTCCCATAAAAGTGCTTCTGACCTAGTTTTCCATTTTTAACTTGAAACCGAGACTTAAATTTTGAAATTAAAATCCAAAGGAATTATTTTTTAGAATTGGTGCTCTATAAGACATTTTAAATTAGTTGCTGTTTTAATTCGGTTAATATACAAGTGCACATTTTTTTGGTTTTTAATACACTTAATGTCTCTTCATTTGAGATATATATTTAATTTTACGTTGTTTAATTTAATTTAATTACTACATCACTCACAAATACAACCGAACACAAAAAAATATGGTTTAAAAACTAAAAATGCTGCTTTTATAGCTAATCAAATTAAAAATAATTCTTAGTATAGTAATAAATGATTAACGCAAATTACTTTTAATTAAAGTATTTAAAAATCATAACAATTGATATCAAAGTCAGTCATTCACAGATATACCTTATATACTTAAAAAAAAAAATTACCTACTTAAAATTCTCTATCATATGACATTTTATTTTGGGAAGGAGTGTGGTTTTATTTTTTACTATAGCGACGGTAATTTTTAATTCAAAATGTACAACGACGTTGCTAAGTTACATTCTCTGGTATGATTTTACCGTTCTTCACTAACTTAAAGTTTTTGTTTTCAGAAGAAATAAATTTATTAGTGATGTGTGATTTTCGCTCTTACCGGTAGTTTAAGTTTGTTTTTTCCAGGTGGAAAGCAAAAGTCACTTGAAGCAATGTACTTAAGAAAATGAGGTTCTGTGTGTAAATAATTGCTCTTCTCTTTTATCTTTACTTTTAGAGTTTTACTGCAGTCAAATTTTAATTACAGTTTGTATAAAAATATCATTATGGCATTTAGTATTTACTATAACAAATTTATGTTAAAGGGGTTCTAATGTACTTCATTATATAATACTTATTACTCAAATATAGCAACGCATCTGCATTTAAACATATTTCTTTTTTTTTACCAATTCCCTTCCACGTAGTACGAGTACATCAAAAATATGGTAGCAGTTTTTCTTGACTTTTGAACAACTGTCTACTTTGCACTAGTTTTCCACCTACCTGTTTAAAAATTGGATAAAAGAGTATTATCACATAATTCCAGTCGCTTTTACTAATTTCGTTTTATCTATGTACCAAACAACGTCGCACAATTTACGTTATACAAACTGGTACAAGCGAGGAGCTAAGCGTGTCATAGAACATAACATTGCAATCATATATACTAGGACAATAGATTTTGCTATTATTATCACAAAGCAACATTAATAGCAAGTAAAACTGTTTAAATCGAATAAATTCCATACATGGTGTATATGTATCTTGTAATTTTTATACGTCGCCTAATAAAATTAAATGTTTAATCAAATGTTGTTAAAGAATAAGATTACCTATTATATTTTTTACAAGACAATTTATATTTTTTAAGACAATTAAACAAGTTTGTAGTAATTATGTATGACTTTTAAGTAGCCAAGTTAGTAAATTTAAAATACTATTAAGTAATGGTTAACTGTTTCTAGTATCGATGAATAGTTCTCGTGTTAGCATTTATATAATCTTAATACCTGGAAAACATGTTATTCCATCGTTAAGAGTTATTCTCACAAATATTTCAAAGTAGTTTGTAACAAGAATTTAGAATTTAAAATGCTTAGAAAATAACTCAAAGATAAAATTCTATTTTATAGATTGATAAATAAACCCTGATTTACATTTAATAGTATAAAGAAAAATTAAATATTCATTCATTCGTTACAATTTCAGTCGCGTAAGTTTAGGTTTATATTAAAAGTTATTTTAATTAACAGTAGATAATTACATAATTTAATGAAATACTGTAAAATCAACTAAATTAGTTGGAGGAAAGTATTTTTTTTTATCACCGTGTTTATAGTATTTGCATTGTCTACAAAATTTTAATATTAAAAATATTTAAAATTAAATTTTATCTCCAAAAAGATATAAAAATTATATAATTATTTTGGAATACCATGCTATGTTAAAATACTGGTATTTCTAGGCATTAAGTCAAAAGAATTCTTTGTTAGCAACTCTACTTTATGCTTTACGCTAGATAAATTTCAACTTATTTCACAATTTTGGTCGGGTTTCCTAGTTTAAGTAGTATATTTAACAATAATACACTGTTATGCATAATATATACTATTTCTACTCTTTCCTTTAAAATACTTTGCAAACTTAAGTGTTAAGTAAAATGAAATTCCATAAAAAAGTGTAACCATAATGGTTCGACTTCTTCATTTATTATTCCTATTTTATTTTCAGTGTTTGAGATTTCATTATCATTCATAACATAAAGAAAAAAAACTGAACGAGACTGTCCGCTTCAATAACCGTAAATCACAATAATACTTTCAAATTGGGACTCCAAGGCACATACTCTTAGCACTAGTAAACTATAATTCTTATATTAATATATATTAGCGACTAGCGACGCCGACCATTGTAGTGGGGTTGTATTTAGTTTTAGGAGTACTCTATGTATCGTTAGATAGGTCTTTAAAAAAAAAAAGATGGGTCTGCAAAAAATATTTTTCAATTCAGGGACTAGTTTGTGAAATATTAAGACCTGAAGAACATTTTTTTGTTAAAATAAAGTATCCCCCCCATCCTGGCAACTAAATAGTTGATTTTGTAGGAGTGAAAATATATTATGATAATAATACAATTAACTAATTTAATTATAAAAATATCAAAATCTAAGTAGTGCTAATAAATTAAAATATATGTTTTTCTGTAGTAATATTACATCTTATCTGGCTATATCTTAACAAGAGGTATGAGTAGCACTTTTGATTAAATTAGTTTTAATTTGTTTAGTTATTTATAGCTATTTTTAATGTGTTTTTTAGTCTACAATGTGGTATGTTTTATTTGTTCATTCATCCAGAGGTTGACTGGAAGAGATCCCTTTAGGGGTTAAGTCCGCCTTTGTGCATAATTTTTTGTTATTATACATTGGCAATGTACAATAAAGAGCATACAAACAAACAAACAAACAAGATAAAGCAAAATAACGTAATAATAAGTTTAAAATAAAGTTTTTTACAATTTTTTTTTTACACAGGATATTACAAAACATTTTTATCATAAAATAAGCGATTTAAGCGATGATTGTAAAAAAGAGACGGACAGAAACATTAAAAACATATTGATTTGAAATATTTCAATGAAAAAGGATTAATAACAAAGTGATTTCGAATACTAAGTTGGGTTTTGAGTTTGATTTTAATGAAGTATGTTTTAAAGTCGAAGAAATAATTTAAAACAATACAATGTCTGTTCTGTACCGTAATTAACATCTGTACATTATAAAAAAATCCGTGCCCGCAGGGGGACACGTGTGGGTAGACCTCGTTTGTAACTCGTTTAAAATATAACTCACTACCTAAGAATAAAACATGATGCCGTTGTTTACATCAAAAATTTTCAAGCAAAAAGCGGTTTTTATTTTTTTTCTCGGAAAAGGTTTCTTTTTTGGAAATACTTTTGATACTTAAATTTTGAGCAAAAAATAACCTTTCTATTAAAAATATTTAAGAGGAGGAAATGTTCACCAGAAAAAAGTTGCAGTGGTTTTACCTACCCTAAATTTTCAAGCTAAAAGTGGTTTTTATTTTTTTTCTCGAAAACGGTACCGTTTACGGAAAAACTTTTGATACTTAAATTTAGAGTAAAAAGTAACCTTTCTATTAAAAATACTTGTGATGTAAGAATGTTTACCAGAAAAAAGTTATGAATTTTTTTCCAAAAATTTTCGGTTTTTTTCCCACACCCCTAAGTTATTGAAGTTAGGTTTTCGGTTTATTTACATTAGTTATAGCTATTCATAAAAGACATCATATAATATGAACGCGATTGATCTTCTTTGTATAGGAAAAAAGTTATGGTCGAAAAACTGAAATCAGAAAAAGTGAGGCCGTAGCGCCCCCTGTGGCCGGATTTCCCTGGTTAACGAACTTGACCTTCATTTTTGGATGATTGATTTTTGTGCAAAGTTTGAAAGCGATCCGAGCGAAACTGCGGCCGCTATCGTGCTGACAAAAGTCGAATCAGGACGCACGCACGAATATATATATATAAACATTTTGACCAATGGTCATTTCGGTCTCATGGGGTCATAAGAAGACCTCGTGTGAAGAATTTTTTCCAAAATTCGAAAGTCGGGTACAAATGAATGGGCAGACCAAATTCTTCGAGGTCTACCCAATATCTGTCAATAAGCATACTGAAAAACATATTGTCTACGAAATGTATGACAATACATACAAGTATTTCCTCGTTTTAGTCACATTCAATTTGCAAACCATTTATCGCAATTGCAACAACTGTATTTTTCTTATCTCATATAATATATCACGTTTGAAAATTCCCGAAGTGGCAATCAATATACTATGGCACGGGTCCAAGTGTAATGCGAGTGAGTCATAATTCAGAGGATATCGCGCTTCTAGAGCGTATCAGAGCCGATTTACACTTTGTCGAAACTATTTACTTTAAAATAATTTATTTAATATATACATACGCTATATTTTGTGAACAATCATTAAATATACTTGTACTCGTAAGTATTAAAAATTTATTCATTTATAACGAAAAATGGCAACGGGTTTGCCCACACAGTAAATAGTTATTTTTATTTAGAACATTAGTACACACGTTATTTTTTAAATATGGTAGGAACATAGTCTCCCTTAAAAAACCGAGCTTAATACTTATTAACCTAAAATAATATTTGATAGTTCTATAATAAGACAATTTTCATTTAATTTGAATAAAGCCGTAATAGTTTTATATAAATATGCCTTAGCATTGCTCAGTTTCAAACTTTACCTGCTACCACAGATTTATCACGTCTGTAACATAAGCTTAGTCTAACTATTTTGTTATGTATTGGAGGCGAATTGGTATTGGTATTGAAATTGGAGGTGAACGGACCTATGTACCAATGAATCTTGTTTCGAATTTTATTTATTATTATTACTTACGAGTATATGAAAAACAGCTTCAAGTGTCATTGACCATTAGTAAATTTAAGAGATGAGTATACATAGAGACACTCTTTTGTTAAATATATATCATTTTTATTGCTAAGGTTTTTATAGTTTATTGAAAACCTATTTAAGATACTTTTTGAAATTTCGTAATTTTGTTCAACTTAAACTGTTTTGTAGATATATGAAAATGTCAGCATTGATTCGGCACTTATCGCGAAATTACATAGGGTAGTTAACCCTTAATTATCTTGATGGTAGCCATATTTGCGCGACAGAGCATAAATTTTGTATCACCACCTGCTATCAAACGAGCGCGACGATTAGTCAAGCTAGAATGAAGTCGGTGCCAACTTTAACACTATAAGGTTTTTTATCATAAAAAAGATAGTAGGTATAGTTGACAAAATTAAAGGAATATATTGTTGAGAATATCTTATATTTAAGTTAAATACATAAATATACTATCGTTTATATTTATCTGAACAAAAAAATATTATTTCAATTTAAATCATAATATTGAAATATTATATTCTTTCAATTCGTTTGTACGTCACAAACAGATCGTTTATATAAATAAAGTGATATACAAATAACAATTCTTTTATCTCAATAACGATGCATCGTTTAACACAAACTTGAATCATGGAAACTGAAATCAATTTCCGCTACCATGATGTGACATTGCTATGAACAACTAGAAACGACTATTAACTGTTTATTTCTCTTAATATTAAAAATACACATTACTATAAACTCTGCTCCATATCGGCGTTAATTAATTAAATTATTTTATTTGTTACCAAATATATATCATAATAAATAATAAATATTTTAGTTTTAGATTAGATTTTTACGTACAAACATAAATTACATTAATATTGTATATCAATGTTGAAAGCTAGTTCTCATTTCCCGATTACAAATGTTTTCCATTACATCTGACATTACACTGCAGGATATGTAAATTTTAAATTATATGACATTTCGATAACATAATATTTTATGGTAGCCATTTCCAACTTTATTATAGATTATTACATAGTATAAAAATCATAAATATATTAATTGAATCCATGACAGAAAAAATGGACAATAATAACTTACTGAACACAGTCAATTAGTATTTATTAATTTCAATAAAAATAAAATATTTATTATATTAACTATAAGGCACTAAATATATTAAGCACAATATGTGTAAAATTCAACTTTTAATCCATAATTTATAAACGTCCAGCATAATTAAAAGTGTGCAGCGCTTCAAACTGTTAACAGAGCAGCACGGTAGCTAAATAACTAACTTACATACATATTCATATCTTGACTTTGCCTGGAGGCGGTATAACGAATTTTCGCTTAATGAAATTGCATCCTCCTACACCAATTTCTCAAATGATGCTTAAATTTTGTGTTGGCTTTTCTAATTTGCATAGAACTTAATATTTTATTAAAACTAGCTTTTGCTATTTTATATTTTAAAATCAAATTGTGTAAAAAAAATATCACCTGTTAAATATATTTTAATTTAATTGTACATTAGTTGTTGCTAGGGACTATATCCGTGTAAAAAGAAATTTAGAATTACTAACCCAGTCCAGAATACATTGAAAAAAGCGTTATCCGCTATGTTTTATTTTTGCAAAAGGAACAACTGATATTTTGCTTAATTATAAAAGATGCCCTCTAACACAGGTTGAAAAAAAAACCTAGATATATCTTCATAAAAGTCTTATATACATACCATTTATTGAATAATCTTTGCATAGATAGAGCATAATATTAAGAAATTCATTGATAATTCCAGAGTTCTACTTAAAAATAATAATAACTTGATCTTTGTTTTACTTGTACATATTAGTATGTAACTGTTAGCAGTAAATATAATTTGTAATTATTGAATTATTTATAAAACGACGACTAAATTTTTCTTCTCCTATGACATACAGTTTTTCAAAAAAATAATAGCTATCATAACGACAAAAATTTTTAGTCGAAATTTTCTTTTTAAATCTAAGTAGTACATTTTCACATAAATTTTTAACTAAAGGGATGTTTTTCCTGCAAAAGTATGTACTCAGTTAATAAGTTTTATAAACATTATATAAAAATTAAACTTTTGTGGTTAGAAACTTATATTAGGTACGCTTAGTAGTTTCAATCGCCTTTAGGCGTAGTATCAGCAGAAGTTAATTAATGAACAATATAAAACAAAGTTTTATAACGACTTTACTTTATGTATTCTGTGTTGATTTTTTTAACAAATCCACCTAATTTGTAAGATATTACGAAATGACAAAAATTAATAAAATATTTTTGTAAAATCTCGAAAATATAGTGGAACTTTTTTAATAAAGATGTTAGTTTATTTTTAAAATGTATCAAAGAATGGTTAGGAGACATTAATATTTTCTTAAATAAGATATATATTATATATAAATAAAGATTTCTCTAAAAGTGCGTGGCATTTTGATAAGAAATTGTAAATGTTTCCATGAATTTTTAATCCTTGATGTACTCGTAGCTGCAAGTGTTATAAAATAATTTCTATGACTGGGAATTAGTCTTAACGAACTTCTTGGGCCTGGACCGGTTAGGTTATCCAAAGGTGTATAAAATTATTAAATATTTTGAATAATATGTATATAATCACATTCAAAGCAAGTTATAAATTAGGTAGTCGGGACACCTGACGCCTTAAGATATTAATTACCAGAGTTTAATAATTAAAGGGATTAATTTTGCTTCATTCAGTGGAAACTTGGGACATTATTGTGCCTAACTATGCTATTGGTCCTTTCTATTATGCTGTAACTGTTCTTGCTCTTAGATATTTTACAAAATGAACCATTTGCTTGCAATAATCGTCGGAGAATGGGTTAAGTTTTTGGTGAATTTATTTTTATTGTATGTAGTAAATGATAGTTACACACTTGGTTTAGTTAAAAGCTTTCGGGGGAGAATTAAGTTCGAACTACTTTCGAAATTTTGCCAATATTGCATAAATATGCATGAAGTAATACAAATATATTGATTTATTCCACATTTATAATTTTTAATTACTTGTATTATTAAAATCATCTTTTAAAAAATTTTCAATTTCAATAATCCGTCAGAGTTCGATAACTTGAGTAGAATTCTTGATGATGTACAAGAATATTTCAATTATCTCTTGAAGTAGGTATAATGAAAATTACGGGGTAACAAATAATACGAGTTAATACAAACTAACTGAAATTTATGTCGGCAATGTCTAGCGAACATTTGAGTACGTCACGATATACTATCGTATTTACGAATTTATGAAAAATGATAAATAATTACAATAATTATAATCCTGTTTTAATACAAAATACCAAATTAACATATGTTCCTAGTTTTATAATATTCTTCCTTCTTACTTAATATACTTCTGATTGTGAATACGTAATTTTTTGTTTATTGTATCTGATACATTAATACTAGTATTAAAAAGACAAGGACTTAGAATGAGGTAAACAGGATAAGCCCAGCTTTAGTATAAAGTCTTTGATTATATTTTATACTACTCGTATATAGTACGTGTGTTGATTGTTCAATTTAAGTATTATTTTGTTCTCAGCATTTTCTTTCCATTTTTATTTCTCCCGAGTTACTGAGCATTGAAATTATCTTATCTAAAGCTCAATATATTTTATGTTGCCTTAAGCTTTTGCTGAAAATACATTCTTGGATTTTTCAACTAAATTTAAGCATTAAATGCAGGTAAAGCGTTTATTGGTTTTGTACGTGTTAAATTACATTAAGTATTTGTGATGAGAAACTATTACAATGTCTCGTCGAATTTCTTAAATAGGAAAAAAAAAATTACACCATTTTTTTAAATTTCACTATCATACATTTTGTATTTATTAGGATATACTCAATATGAGGTCCATCCATCTGTTCATCCAATCTACAAAAACAATGATCGGAACATAGCGTACAAACTGGTAAACATATTCTCTTTCCGATTGTTCTGGATTCAAGCCAGAATTTATTGATTTCACTATGTAGGCTAGGAAATAAAACGAAGTACAAGAAAAGGATATGAATATTGAATATTAAATATTATTTGATGTAATACTTTCAGTTAAGTCATAATTATTTAAGTTTACTTATTTATTAAATATTATAACTTTGTCCAAGATGTGAAATTGATTATCTAAGAATATTACTTAATTTACATCCAAGCTGCAACTTAGCCGGTTACACAGAATATTCATGAGCATTCGACGTCGGAAAAGTAATGAATTTATTCAAAAACAATACAATGGCATCTGTTCTTGTTACAGTTTAAGCGTTTATAACTCTGTTTTCCTTTTATCCTATTTAGTTATAAAATGCATAGTTATATACCATTTATAATTTATTTAAACATGCCTCTTATGGAAGTAATTTAAAAAATTTAG
This sequence comes from Melinaea menophilus ssp. n. AW-2005, assembly GCA_918358695.1. Lineage (NCBI taxonomy): Eukaryota > Metazoa > Arthropoda > Insecta > Lepidoptera > Nymphalidae > Melinaea > Melinaea menophilus. The sequence continues at coordinate 3,235,077 of OU911049.1, forward strand.
TTTCATTTGTATTTAATTATTTTTAGCTTAGAGTCTGTAAAAATGAGGAGCAAAAATGACATATAATAAAATATTTCGTCAGATGTTAAAATGAGATGCCAACATTCGATTCAATGATGTATTTATAGTAAATGAATTGAAATATATTTAATGAATTGAAGCTAATTTAAATTTTCAATAAATATAGTGTTAAAAATCCACCGTCACGGATTGAACTCGAACCTGTGATTTCCGGCACACCGCGGGACGTCTGAAGAGACGGTCGTTTATTTTTCATTTTATAGTAATAATTTAAAATAGACATATTTTACCATTGCATTTAATTTATGTAAAATCATAACAATCATACAATTTAGTCCAGGGTAAATCATACGAGAGTAAATTAATTATTTTAGTGAAATTTCCTAGAGCATGGCTCATAAATCTAGTGTCGTAGATGTCATGGACACGAATTAATATAAAACATACAAAATGACATTCATAAATAGGATACATTGCATGGTTTTTAGTGTGTTCGCTCATACGTTCAGGCTACCTATTACACCGAAGAGATTTTACAAATTAAACCTTACTTCTTAAACATGAACATCACTATTTAAATAGGTTATGTATGTATATATGATTTAGCACTGACTTATTCCTTTAAAATACAAAGTGACAAAATATCACCAGCAAATTCTGTGATGCAAATAATATTAAGATATTTTTAAATGAACTACAATATAGAAATATGGAAATTAATTTTATAATATCTTAAAAATAATCGACTACAATGCTGTGTAATACACGTGCAAAGTACGGTCCGCAACAAAATATAAACACTCTGTATTACAGGGGTGCGGTGATGACGTCATTACAGCGGTTGGAAACAGCTATGGCCCATTTGCGATATTTGCTTACCTAAGGATTACAAGACCCTACAGAGGAAGTTTCACTGGACATTGAAATGAATATATTAAGGTTTTTATTTGAATAATACAAATTTAAATATATTTTTTTATTATTGTATTTAAATATACAATAAAGTTTGTAAACAAATATATTCTATTTTATTTCGTGTAAATGAAAAAATAATAGCCATTCAGGTACTCGTATGTTAAAAACGCGATGTACATTAACAAGTAAAAATAAAGAAATATTTGTAATATAAATTGAATGTTACATTAATTTTAACAAGTCGCAAGTTTATATAAAATTTTATTATATAAAATCCAAGGCTCAAAAATGATTGAATTGTTAATTAGATAGTCAAATCATGTGCTGGCGTCAGTCCAACTGAAAATTATATCTGATAGTAATATTTATTCTTTAAAGTTATTGTTTAAAATTACAAACTTAACAATATATTCAGTAAAATATAATTTAATTTAATCACCGTGCCGGGTCACGAGATCGGTATGAATGCAGGCACCTGATATATTAAAACCAATTAAAATATTAATGAACAAGATTTTATGCTATTTGTTTTATGAATATCTCCATTTATTTAATAAATCAAAGAATTGCAGGCAATTATGGTACAATATACCATGTTATTTATATGGTAAATGGTATCACGTAACAAAAAGGTTGAAAAATGCTTCAAATTGCATAGCGTACGCTGGCTCATTACGTTATATATGTAAAGTTAATCAAAATCATAGTAGGAAATCACACATCACAATAGGAAAAATTTATCATATAAAGGATGTTTAAAATGTTCATCCTAATAACATGTATCTCTTATTGTTGTTCATAGCTCTATTCAAACGTAATGAAAAAAAGTATAAAAACGTTTTAGGGTAAATATCTTTATATAGCCTCATTAAAACTTATAATATGCATACTATTTTACATAATTACTCGAGTTGGTGAATTAACAGACGAAAATATGTCCGAATCTGAAGAAAAAGTTAGCAAGGAATAAATTAAAAACTATAAAATACCAACGACGAGATAAAATATGTTAGAAAAATTTAATTAATGTTGATTGTATTAATTCCGACTTTGAGAACTATATATTTCATAAAGTTTATAAAAGCGTTAATATATACCTATATATAGTTAAAAAGATATGTAGTTAAAGAAATATTTAAATAAAAACATATAATACAGGTTTCGTCTTTTTATTTTTTTTATTTTTGCAAATCTTTCGACCTTTTTACATTTTCGTGTACTTTAACAGTAAACGTAAATGTTGACGGTAACAAATTCAACATTTAGTGCGACCAACTGTTTCATCAGTCAAAGTCCGCATAAAGTTTCCATTTTATTTTATTCAACAAAAAAAGTTTATTCTGAATCGACATTTTTGAATACGTTTTCATGATTACCTGTAAATGGCATGGTTGTATACCGTGAAATAAAATAAATATAATATCCCTCAAAGTATCACCATAAAGTAAATATTATGTAACATATAATTTAAAATTTTTATTTCTAACCAACTGATACCCAACGGAAAGTTCTTTATGATATACAATATTTATTGGTAAAAGAATATAAAATTTATTGAAAGAGTTATTCAAAAGCCACAACTGGGAGGATCGAAACGTGGCAATAGCAATTTGAATTTGAACTACACTATAAAATTTATTCTAAGCTAGCAAACGAATTGCAAATTGTTATTCGGGGATAGCGGCAACAAGTTTGAATAAATGTTTTGTAAAAAACGCTAAGCTAATGATACACTAACTGTGGAACAAAAGCTTTCTTTTAACAATCCCTTTATCACATCCATTGCCATCAATGAGGTTATACTTCGTGAGTGAGTGTGCGCTAGACAAAAACGATAATAACTATTTTACACTGTAAATTAATGGCGACACTCATGAAAGGTATAAGCTTCAGGTTTAACTCATGCAATATTTGCAGATTAATATAAAACAGAATCTCTTGATACTAATTTCGGTTGAAGCTCGGCTTTGCTGTTACATTTTTGTATGTACTAATTAACGAAACCAAGATCTTAACATCAAAATTGATACCTCTTTACTCTAATAATTTAATTGTCTTATAATAATACATAACAATACTTTTGAGTCAATAGATCTTTAAATGCATTTTACTAATACAGAATCATACTTTTAATTCGTTAACATATGCATGCATATGAAGAAAATGTTGCGTAAGCAGAATGTTGTTGTAAGCAGAATGTATTTCCTTAAGAGAAGCGGTCCCACTCTCAACTATTAATAAAGATGTAGGCGAAAGAAGAATGAAGTAATGAATGTAAATTGACTATGTATTATGAATTATTCTACCAATAATAGAATCCAAATTATTATTGCAGAAATTCAATTTAATTATACATTGCTTGGGCGATGAAAAGAAATGAATAAAGTGAGCAGAAACAATGTCAAAGGTAAGGCTAAATCAAATGGACTTATATTACCATATTACCTTCGCTACGTGGGCCGAGCTTGTTAGTGAAATTTATAGCATTCTCAACTTTCTTACAAAGGTCGTAGTAGTCATATTTCTGTGCATAACGTTCTTTATGGTAATTGCCTTTCAGCTCTCAAAATATTGTTCTTACTAAGATGTTTCTAAGTAGGTTGATTATTTTATCTTTTATACTTACCTTGCGTCTTTTAAGTAATTAATAAGATCTACAGAGTTAAATAATTCAATTCAAATTCAAAATTCAAATTCAAAATATCTTTATTCAAGTAGGCATTTACACGCACTTTTGAATCGTCAATTATTACAATACAAAAAAAGGTCAGTGTAGTCCGTCCGTAAGCAAGCTACCACCGGCTCGGAATGCTGCTCTGTTGAGAAGAGCCGGCCAGAAACTCAACAGTTGCTCTTTTCAAAAGAAATATAACAATAGGTGATGTATATTATAATATAATATAAATCCTGCAAATGATTCAACAACTTAAGTTCCACATATTTCGATCCACTAAAAACTCTTGAACGTTATAATAAGCTTTATTTAACAATAAACTTTTGATTTTACATTTAAAACTAAGAAATGGAAGGTCTAAGATATCTTGTGGAACTTTATTATATATGCGTATACTCAAACCCATGAAGGATTTATTAACTTTTTGAAGCCGAAACTTTGGCGTTACGAGTTTGTTTTTATTTCTCGTATTTATCGCGTGTCTGTCACTGTTTTTTATATAACTATTTAAATTTTGACGTATGTATAAAATGTTATTAAATATGTATTGGGAAGCGACTGTAAGAATACCTATTTCTTTAAAAACATCTCTCAGAGAATCTCTAGCTTTTAAGTTATAAATAGCCCGCACAGCTCTTTTTTGTAAAATGAATATAGAATTAATTTCGACAGCACTGCCCCATAATAAAATACCGTAAGATAAAATGCTGTGAAAATAACTAAAATAAACAAGTCGAGCCGTATTTATGTCCGTTAATTGTCTAACTTTTCTAATTGCAAAGACGGCGGAGCTGAGTTTGGCTGCGAGTGTTGAGAGATGGGGGTTCCACTGGAGCTTTCTATCTAATGTTAAACCTAAGAATTTTGTTGAGTCAATCAATTCTAACACTTCATTGTTAAGGAGCAAGTTACAATTTTTACTTTTTACATTAGGAAGTGTAAACTCTACGCATTTAGTTTTCTTAGCATTTAACACTAAATTATTAATTTCGAACCAATGCAGGACTCGTGACAAAGTACTGTTTACTTCGTCATAATTAATCCTATCACGCTCAACTTTAAAAATAAGCGAGGTGTCATCAGCAAAGAGTACAATGTCACACAGACCCTTAACAAAAAAGGGCAAGTCATTAATATAAAGTAAAAACAAAAAGGGGCCCAGAATAGATCCTTGTGGAACACCCATCTTTAGGTGAGAACCAGACGATTTAGAATTATTTACGTAAACTGTCTGGATTCTTTGATTCAGGTAAGAGGCAATAAGATCAAGCGCAGCGCTACGTACACCGTAGTGGTTTAGTTTGCATAGTAATGTCCGATGGTCCACACAATCAAAGGCTTTGGACAAATCGCAAAACACCCCAATTGCATTCAGCGACTTCTCCCACGCGTCGTAAATGTGCTTAAGAAGCGCAGCACCCGCATCAGTCGTTGATTTTCCTTTGGTGAAACCATATTGTTCACTATGCATGATCCCACTGCTATACATAAACTCTGAAATCTGATTTAAAATTATTTTCTCGAAGACCTTACTCAAGGTCGGTAAAACCGAGATAGGCCTATAATTTTCGGGATCCAATCTATCGCCACTTTTAAACAAAGGAACTATTTTACTGTTTTTCATCAAATCTGGAAATATACCGGTTTCGATACATTTGTTAAAAATAAGGGATAATTGAGGGGCAATATCATTTATAATAGTACTAAGCAATTTAACTGACATACCCCAGAGATCACCGGTTCTCTTCGAATTTAAGGTTCTAAATGTGTTAACTATTTCATCTGATGAAACAGGTTTAAAAGCAAAATATTTATTATTGACTTTAACATTTTTGTTTAATTCCGCGATTGCAACAGATGATGAGGAATTTAAATTACGTGTGACTGTTATTGGGATTTCAGTAAAAACGGTCTCAAAAACAGCCGCCACCTTTGATTCTTTATTTATTTCAATATTATCAATTTTTAACTTTATAGGTCCATTGGGAGCCCTAGATTTTCCAGTAAAACTAGATAAAACATCCCAAGTTGCCTTTATTTTATCTTCTGAATTTAAAATTTTATTTTTTATATAAATGGACTTGGCTTGTACGCAAACGTTCTTAAATATTTTAGAGAAATTTCTGACTCTATTTAAGAACACCGGATCATGATTCCATTGCCTCTCACCATATAAATCATATAATCTTTCTCTGCTTCTATAAATTCCTACGGTAGCCCAATCACTAAATTTAATTTTAAAGAATTTCGTAAACGTTTTTGGCTTATAAATATTATTAAATTCATTTAACAATAAATCGAAAACTTTATTATATAAATTGTTCGGATTATCATTGGTTACATTTTCTTTAACCACTATTTTTGCAACATTTTTTTTAAAAGTGAGTATTCTATTTTTCGTTATTGGTCTACAAGTAAATTTTTGGGGTCTTGCAATTTCATGAATGAATGAAGGAGTAATATAACTACAATATAATTGCAATTGATCTTAAATATAATACAATATTGGATCATTCGGACTTCGTTGTGACTCGATAGGAAATAATTATAACATATTTAATAAATATAAATACAAAATATTTTTTTATTATTAACATCATTAATTGACATCTTAATTCAATGAAATCATACATAAATTACTTATTTTCCATTTTTAACTATTGTAATATTGTGTTGTATTTCGAAATAAAATTTGGTAAAAATAACGATAACTATCAAAACAGGAAATTGTTACATTGTACCTGCACAAAATTATACAATAATTTTGATAGTTATCACTAAAATTGAAGCTATTAAATTGATAAACCTTTTTTGTAACATAAATGTTTATTTATTGATAGGAATAATATTATTTTTTACATCTATCATTAAAAATTAAATTATCCAAAATTTAAAACTACACATCATTTAAATTTAAGAGGACAACGAGAATATTTGTGCCTTCTTCTTAGCTTGAAAAAAGAAAATTATTATGAAATCTAAAATATTTCCAACAATTCTTTGTTTTCATATAAAGACGCTTTCCCAAAAGATACATTTGCAGCATCTCGAGGGTGCAACTTGACAAAAATATGGTAGAAAACTTGGGTAAAAATAAAATTGTTTCTTGAATTAAATGTTGATGGATTAGCATACTTAAAATGCAATTGTGTATTACCCAGTTCAATACTTATATATTATATAATATTGTTGATCAAAAAGTTGTAGAAACATCGTCTTTCTCTTATTTCGATATATTTTTAACATATAACTACTACGAGTACGTATGTAGTAACATACGACTACTAATATATCACTAGTAAATATATATATATATTACTCTAATGCCATCTAAGCTAATGGGTTCGTTATGGGTTCGATTCTCACATAAAATAAAAATGTGATGTTTTGGGATATTAATTCTACGTATTATATAATATTATTATTATTAAGTATTCACGAAAAAAGGAAAATTTATATTTGCCGATTGTCTAAATTATTTTGATAGTAACTAGATAGCATCAGGCAAATATATTAAAATTTTAATTACTATTATTGTGAAAAGTATAGATTTTTTATTTCGTTACAAAGTTCATTACTTGAATTTAAAGTGAAACGACTTTCGCGTTTACTCCAACAAAGTACCGGGTTAACCAATTTATTTATATTGGCTTTTAATTACCCCAGTCTTGTTTAACTTGATTTAAATTTACTCGATTAGGTTTTAGTTACCGCAATCAAGCCTATTTGATGCCAATAAAAGCTGTTTAATTAAACAAATTGCAGATATAAATGGTATTAAAATCAAAGATTTTATATTAAAACCGATATCAAATGTGGCTTATGTAATTATCTTTTATATCAATTAAGATAAATAATTACGGTATAATACATTATTAATAAGCAATAAAAAAATAACCTATATTAGTTCGCTCATTTTATTTATTTATAAAGAACACACTTGGATCAGGTAAGTGTGGATTACACAAAGAATAACCACATCTAAGAACCGAACCTACTTACAAAACCGAGATACAATTTTGATGACAGGTGTTCTCCGCTGCCCACGAAATATCGATCGGAGGAAGGACTGAAGGAAGTTGGTTCCACATTTTAGTACAGGGTGGGCCAAAAATTTTTGCAAATAGCAGCACTTGATTTCTCCAAAACCGTGAGAGCAAGGGGCGCGCGGGTGGCGGGGAATTGTGCGTCGTTTAATGCAATTTTAGTCACGATGGAGCGCTTCACGGGACAACAGCGTGCTTTTTGCGTAAAACAATTTTACAAAAACAACGATTCCTACGTTACTGTACGACGCCTCTTTAGAGTTGAATACGGATTACAACGTGTAAGTGAGTATCCAAGTGTTAATTTAATTAAAGCTTGGGTTAAGAAGTTTGAGCAAACGGGATCGACAACGAATATTAAACAAACTGGGCGACCACGTTCAAGAAGAAGCGAAGAGAACATTCGGGAGGTTGAAATTTCTGTAAGGGACGATCCAGAATCATCTACGCGTAAGCGGTCGGCGGCTCTTGCTATACCAAGAACTAGTCTGCGGCGAATCTTGCATTTGGACCTTAAACTGCACCCATATAAGCTACAAATTGTACAAGAGATGAAACCAAACGATTACATTCAACTCAAGTTATTTGCTGACACTATACTGGAGCGATTCTCTAGCCTTGAGAATGTATTGTTTACGGACGAGGCCCATTTTCACATTAATGGTCACGTAAATAAACATAATTGTCGATATTGGAGCACGGAAAACCCTCACTATAAACACCAAAAGCCTCTTCATTCACCAAAAACGACAGTGTGGGCTGCCATATCCGCAAAGGGCATAATCGGTCCATACTTCTTTGAAAATAATCAAGAAAATAACGTAACTGTGAACTCAGTGGAATACGTGAAAATGTTGCGAGAGTTTTTGACACCACAGTTGCATGAATTTGAAGGATACAATAGCCGGACTTGGATGCAAGAAGATGGAGCAACATGCCATACATCAAACGGGACTTTACCGGTGGTCAAAGAAATGTTTCCTAACAAATTGATTTCTCGCAGAGATGATATCCCATGGCCTCCCAGAAGTCCGGACCTTACACCTTGCGATTTTTTCTTGTGGGGATATCTGAAGAGTCGAGTATACCTTAATAAACCGAAGACCATATCCCAATTAAAAGAAAACATCCACGAGGAGATAGCCGCGATTCCTCGCAGCATGTGTCAACGAGTTTTCCAAAGTTTACGTAGTCGATTGCAGGAGTGCCAACAACGAGACGGAGCACATCTCGACGATGTCATTTAAAAAAATAATAATAATAAATGATAATTACGTTAAATAAATCATAAACAAAATAACATTTGTACTTTTGTTTCTAGACATGTTTCAAATGTGCAAATATTTTTGCCCCACCCTGTAGTATGTCCAAGAAAAGTGCTTGAGAACCGCGCAGTAGAGGGTCGCCAGGTGTTACGGATGATATTGCAGGCTATGACGTGCAGTGCGATGATGAAATTCGGCGGCAGGCATCAGATCAAATAGGTCTTCGAAACACTCCCTGTTGTGAATGCGATAGAAGACGCACAAAGAGGCCGCGTCTCGCCATATCCAAATCAACTGCCGGACCCTCTCCCTTGCTTTCAATAACAGCTGATAAGATATAACAGAAGAACAGAAGAAAGCCATATAGCCGGTCATTGATTAACTGGTGATACATTAGTAGCTGTTGATTGATTATGCTCTTCAGTACTTACAGTAGGAGATAATGGCGATAGGTCTGTAGTTAGTTGGGTCCGAGCTATTACCTTTTTTAAAGATCGAGTGGACAAGGGCACGCTTCCATGAGATCGGAACTACACATTTAAGGTAGGAGTACTGAAATAGACGCGTTAGCACTAATCAACACAGGGGCACATGTTCGTAGCACAATGGGAGAAATACCATCTGGCCCACTCGACTAAGAAACGTACAAGGATAAGAGGGTTTGGAATGTTTTTTGCTGAAAAACTATTTCCGGCATTAAGCTTTAGCGACATTAAGCGATAGTGTTTTTCCCTGGTCGTCCAAATTCGAATTCGAGGCAACAAGAATGCCCAAGAGATCGGCTTTCTCTTCTGCCGTGTGGGCAACAGAGAGCCATTCCCAGTGTGTAATGGTGGTAGGGATGGCTACCAAGAGTTTCCCAGGGTGGCTTTTGAAAGCGCCCAGAACTTGCGTGTGCCAGGGGGGTATCTTGCCAGCTAATACCCAATTTTGACGACATGCCTGAACTTTGTTCTAGAAATTTGTCATGTAAAGAATTTGGAGGCGCTTTTATATTTTCTTTTCAGAACTCTAGAGTTCGGATCCTTAGTGACTAGCGCATTAGCCTAATCTTTATACGCCTACCGTGTGTCAACTGCTGCCAGCTTAACAGAGGCATCAAACTAAGGCCGCGAACTGGTACAAACTGGTACGAACAATTCCATCCCATGTAGTATTACATCAGCTACAGACGCAGCGCAGTCATTGGGATCTTTGGAAGGGAAACAAACCAGTTCCCAAAAAACACGCAAAAAAGGACCAGATTCCATGTCAATACGCTAACTTTTAGTGACAAACGCGTCGAGTCTTGTACCAGCTGGAGGTTAAATATGCACAACACTCCATGCAATGATCAGAGGATCATAGGAGAGCCTCGACATTGACCTGGTACTTTCCGGGATATCTAGTCAGCAGGTGATCCAACAAAGAGGGCATATGGCTGTCCACGTCCGGTAGACGAGTGGGCGTCTTGACTGGGACAGACCATTTACCAGAGCAAAGTTGTACTACTATAATGATTTTTTTCTGCTTAGATGGCAAAGGTTGGAGGGGATACTTGAATCTAACAAACATTTGCACTTTACAAAATAATATTTCACAATCGAAATCCTTAATTACAAAATGGTTTTAGCATTTTTTCAAATACTTATCTAACGATATCCCACAATATGAGGTACTTAAGAAATAAAAAATATAATATGTATTACCCACCCTTTATGTATTATCTTCAAAAAAAACATTTTAAAAATTTTATTCTACCACTTTATCAGCGTGGATAATATGTTTGTTTATGTTAAATTCCAGCTTTCTATTACTAAGAGTCTCAGTGCTAGGCTGCGGACAGACGGACGGATTACGAAACCGAAAAAGTAATATGCTGAATTCAGAAATATTAAATATTTCTCAAACCTGTCAAAATCTATAAAGAATTACAAAAATTTGATTTTATGTAGCAGGGCTAAAATTTGTGTAAAAACTTGAGAAAACAGTATACTAAAAGTATAATGCTTATAGTTTGAATAAATGCCTTTTTTTCTGAAAATCATTTCTTGCATCCCAACCGTAGTTAGTATAAATATATTTAAGTAGTTTTAATACTAAATTCTTAATAAAATTCGTTGTATATGACCAAAAGAAATCCTTCAAACATTCTCGTATGATAAAGTATAATGAATTTCTATAGAATTTACCCATACGTGAAATTATCTCCGGAGAGATTTTATCATCGGACTGGTCGCTTTGAATGTTATTATTTTCTCGCTAATACAACAGAGATAACGTTTAAAATGAATTTTTCAGTGCTACATATACTTTTCATATTTTATTTTATAAGTGGACTTGAAGCAAAAGGTGAGATTCTGAATTAAAATGAAATTATTAATATTTACAAAATAGTAAACATAGATAAGAAATGAAATTAATGAATAAGAAATAAAATGAGGTTTTGAAAAATATAATTTTTTTTCCATACGGACAGAACTTGAATCTACAACCTCTGGGAAATTGTCAAATCGCTCTGCTCATGAGCAGCAATGTTATCTTAGTGGCTATTACTTTTTTAATTGTTATTCTGTACTGCCTAGTTACAAAAATTGTTGTTGTTGTTTTCGGAAAGTAACAGAAGTTTCGACTATTCTGTGATATATCTAAAGCATGGTAACTCAATCGGCAGATTAATTAAAAGGTTTCCTAGAAGTCGTAGATTTCCATCCTGCTCATGTCAATGGATTTTTCGTTCTAATATTAAAATGAATATTTACAATTTAAATTTACTTAAAATTATAACCACCATTTTAGTCAAGGCTTTTTTTAGAAAACGCAGTAATTACAATGGTCCACAAGACTTTAACAATAACAGCGAGATCTTGTATGATTAGTTCAAATGCAAGTGAAGCCGATCTGGAGAGTCTCCGAGAAGATCCACCTTATCCCGAGAAAGCTGCTTGTATTCTCACTTGTCTTTTGGAAAAAGTAATCTATTTGGAATGTTAATTGCAACAAAATAAAATTACAACTGATTTTTCATATTAATGTATCCTAAGACAAATTGAGTGATAGGTTTATATAGATCATTGATGAAATTGCAAATGTTATTTGTTATTAAAAGGTTAGCATCGTGAAAAATGGTAAATTCTCCAAATCTGGCTTCATGACCACTATCAGCCCTCTCGTCTTTACAAACAAACCCAAGATGAATCACATGAAAACGGTCTCAGAGAATTGCGATAAAGAGGTATGCCACATTTATTACTTTAGACCTAAAATCTTTTTTAAGGAAATATTCTGTAAGATTTTGTAAAGTATTTGAGTTTAGAAACATTATGTTCTACACTTTATGAGCCTATAAAATATCTAAGATTTTCTGAAATAATTATACTATTAGACATTGTTTTAACTGAGAGATAATATAATAAAGTTAACAGAAATTTTGAATAATTTCTTTCTTGATTTTGATTGCCAATTTCCAGATAAACCATAACGTGTCTTCTTGTGACTTGGCGAATGAGATAACTTCTTGTGTTTTCAAATACGCTCCCGAATTGCATTTCAAGAATTAAAGTTGTAAAATATAGTATAATTTTCTATGTAAAAAACATTTGTCTTATATGAGAAATAAAAAATATTTTGAATAAATTTATTAATTAGACAAGAAGTCATGTGTTTATTTTTATTTTGATATGTTTTAAGATACAGCGATCTTGTGAGTGGTCACCGTTAACCATGGAAAGATGGAACATTAGGTAGTTGTAAATAGTTTAAAGGCAATACATTGAATGAATTGAAATTGAATGAATTCTCAAAGCCATTACTTTACACGTGCATATAAATAATGCCACCGTAAAATAAAATTAATTTATAGCTTCATTTTTTTAAATAATGATAATGTGTTTGAGATAAGCATGAATAGTATGTATATGTTAAATAAAATTAAGCACGAGGCTATTACTATTTTATAAAATGTAGATCGGTCGACGATATCTCCTGTATTCCCATGTTTACACGTTCACAGACGTCGCACCGATGAATGTAATACAATATTACCAACCGCACTCCTTCCACTACCTATAAAAACTCAATGAATAACATAAACATGAAATTTATAAACCGAGACATGATACGACCTTCTCTCAAGTACAAATTTAATCCATAAATCTTTATTTTTATTCAGATTAATATATATTTCTACATTTCACCAGACCAGCTCAGATGTTGTTCTTTAATCTTCCACAATTCTTGCGGGATGTGAGGACATGTTACGTAGAAATTTCATTTCTGTAGTAATTTAAATATTTATTTGTATAATGTCGGTCAATCGACTAGTTCATAGACATTAGGGTGATAAGTAGCTGTAGACAGATAATTTCTTCATCTTTGAATATTATGGCAATCTTATGGTTATGAATTTTGCCAGTGTTAAGTCAGCCACGAGGGCATGACTTTATATAGGTAATTTCTTTGTAAGTGCTGATAATATACAGACCCTTAAAATATTAATAATATACACTATTTTCTTAGTTACATTTAGTGTTTTGCTTACGTTATAAAATATAAAAATTGTTTAAATACTGCAAAATATTATTTAAATGTAGCTATCATACATTTAAAAATCTGGATACTGCCTATGTTACGTTATTGAAATATTTAGTTTTATATCAAATTAAATTAATTTAATAATGTTGTCACATTTTTAAATTCCTGATATTTGTTAAACTATTGAGAAGTTATCATGATCATACAACTTTTTTTTTTTTTTGTTTAACACTACATGTAAGACAGAAGAAAAAGTGTTTGACTGCGGCGCCGTTTGTTCATTGTCAGTGGCGCCTAAGATTTTATTTTCAGAGATCATAATAATAAGAATTTTATCTAGTAAAAGTATTTGCGTTATTTATCTCAAGCGACTTACCGCTGAGTCTAGCTGGCACATTTTCTTTTTGTAATTAATTCATTAATTTATATTAATAAATTAGTCCATAAAGACTAATTTAAAAATTTTATTTCAAGTGACGCATTATTATACACTTACAAAAATATAGTCCAACGATATAAAGCCTTACTTATAGACTGAATTACAATTACTGTAGAAGTTATAGTCCCTTAGCAGCGATTCTTCCTCCAGTTAATTATTCTCTAAATATTCGGCAATACTGTAATGAGTACCTTAGCGCACAAATAGACTTTGTTAAAGGTTAAAATCTATTAATTTAGTTACATTAAATAGAAAATATATAAAAGTACATTAGTTGGAACTTATTTAAAAGAAAAACAATCAATACCCAACGATATATTTAATAAGTATGAATTATACTCATAATAAAAAATATAAAAGATCAGAACTCTTTACTTAATCATTAATTACATAATACATTTAAATATAGTCAAAATAGCGAAACTATTATATTAAAGATAGTGGAAGTATAAAAATACTTTACTTTTCATATTTCCAGTAGAGATGCTTTTAAAAATCAAATGGAGACTCGTATCCTTATTTATACCAATATTACAGCTACAGAGGCGCAAGCAGCCATTTGTAGGATTTTGTCACAATCATAACATTAAATATTTCCAAAAGTTTAATTTTAACAAATAGTTATTGTGACCAATACTAAACTCCAAAAGTATTTGTAGCAACCACAATCCATACTTCTCATAATTTAATATAATAAGATGGCTTCTAATAATAAGTCAAATCAATAACTTTTATGTCTTTAGTATAACATGTTTAATAATAACAAATATTTATATCTATCTACTGATAAGAAAAAAAAATGTGAAAGCTGTATAAAGATATCCATCTATCTATAATCTAAAAATAACTTAATTACTGAAAAACTAAGTATTTTTACATACTCATGAAAACGGGTACTTTATAAAAAAAATATTTTCGAAACGCCCAGAATTATGAAAAAACATTTTTTTAAAGTTCTAACTGCAGTGCACGAAGTGGTATCTCAAATGAAAAAATACTTTGTGATTTATTTCATATCCAACTTTGTTAGTTAGAAAATCTTTATGAATTTTAGTCTTCTCATTATTTTGATCAATGAGTTATGTTACTGTAATTTTTTATCTAAATCAATAGTATATGCATACAAGACTCAGAAATATCTATCCAACATACATCCATTTATCGGTCACGTTAATAATCTTAGAAGAATATTAGACTTATCCAATGCAGAATCTAGTTTTTTTTCTGTAATAAGAAAGAAAGCCTTTTTCCAGGAGCAACTCCTTTCCACTTTTATCTTTTAAACAAGTTTTGCCATTTACAATTATAATTTGAATTATAATTTGATTGTTTGTTCTCAATGTCTTAAATAGTATCTTTCAAAATTCAACCTAAATGAAACAAAATTAGTTAAAAAAAATCTTCGAGCCTAGCAAAAAAATATAATTCATATCATAATATGTAAAAAAGCGTTTATAATAGAAAATAATTAGACATTTTTATATCTTTCTTGAATTTGTGAGGTATTCTTCTGAACTATAATTTGAATAAATAAAAAGATTAGTGAAGGAAATTTAGCGCCTTATAAAATTATAATTGAGACTTAAATTTTTCATGGAAATTTCACGTCAAATGAGCTGTTTCGTCTTTATAGCAAGTTGCATAGTTGAAATATTCCCAGAAACGGTGCCAATTGTTGGAGTATAAGAAAAGTAGTATATTAGTATTTTGATTTGACATTTTGTAATAGTCAAAAGTATTATTTTAATCATAGAATAATGATAGAACTTCATTTTATATTAATAGGTTTTAGAGTTGTGGGTAAAACATATTACGAGGCAGTATTAAAAAACTTAAAAAAATGTATTATATCAAAGTAAATTAAATCGAATCTTTTTGAAATTCAGATTACAAACCGTATTACAAAAATAACCACACTTAGACTTGCGATCACACATTTCAAAACTTAGTAGAATTATAAAAAATAAAAACCACTTTATAAGTGTTTATTGTCACTAAATATAAATAAATGTTAAAGTGCAAAAATCCTCAACAACGAACACAAAAAGAAAATTGCTTGCACCTCTTATTTCAAAGCGAACGACAGACGGTTGAACACGAAAGGTCATATTTAAAGTGAAAAAGATAATGCTTTCTTTTTGTTCCAAAACGAGGACACAATAAACAAAAGTATGTAATTGCTTGATTATACTCGTGATGGCATTTCAAAAAGAGTTTTGATGTTATATTTTACAGGATTATTTTGGCATTATTTTAGGGTATCAAAAAGAAATGTAATATGAAACGTAATCTACTATTTTTATATTTTCCACAAAGCCTTTGTTCAGAATAAGAAAAATAATATTGTAATCTAAATTATTTTTTGTGTATTGTTTTGTTTAAATGTATTAATGAAATAATGTCATATTTTGCTACATACATTTATTTTTACTCAATTAAAATAGCTCTCGTATTTAAGTGTTTACAACTTTTTGGATATTGCTCATATTTTTTTTAAGTCAAACTTATGTAATCATAAACAGTTGTCTCTCAATACCATTGTCTTCTAATATAACACCATGTTAGCCATTTAAAGTTCATATATTGACTTGTCAGACCGTCCTGTTTTTCACTCGTACTCATTTTTATCGACACTGTGAGCATATATATATATTTTGTCAAACCGTTTGCGTTTGTAACCCTCCTAATCTTATTTTGAAGCTGGAAAATCTCTTTACAGAATGGTTTAAAAGTTAATAAAAACATAATCTTCGAAACTGTCAATTTGTCAACAACATTATTTCAAATCTTCGAAAAAAATATTGGAGTAGAATTCTGGAAAACCGGCCTGTAAATAAAGGCTCAATGTCAGAAATGAACGATGATGAAGTGAAAGCGGCTGTACAAGATATGACGAATGGAAATGCTTTAGGACCAGCTTTGCTACCAGTCGAGGTGTTAAATGAACATGGATATAATTTTGTTACATGAAGAAGTGATACCCAAGGAATGGTGCACTTTTCTGTGTCTAGTGCCCATTTATAAAAGTAAGGGTGATGTAAAAGACTGCAACAATTATATCGGAATAAATACTATGAAAACACTTTCATAGTATATATTTGTATTGTATCCTATTCTTCCACACGGAAGAATAGGATACAAGACGAGAGTTATGTCAGGGAAAACCAGTTCAGTTCTATGCCTGGTTGGGGTACGGCGGATGCCATTATGCCATTCGCTCTCCGACAGTTACGCGAGAAATACAGACGAGTACACAGAAACTTACACATGGTATTCGTTGATCTTAAAAAGGCAAAGGCAAGACCGGGTTCCCGGTAATGTGGTGTGGTGGCTTTAAAAGAGAAGGATATACCTGGGAAGTATGTGGAGTTAGATCATGTACACACGCTCTAGTTCATAGTTCGTTTGGCGGCTGGACATACCGATAAGTTTGATGCGGCAGTAGATTTGTAGCAAGGGTCGGCTCTAATTCTCTCGTGTTGGCCAGAAAATAAGTAGAACCAAAACAGAGCACTTGTTTCGCAATTCGCAATTTCGGCGGTGTCTCCAGTTTTGTTTCTATTTTCTTGGGTGGAGTACTACTATCAGTCTGCTCTGACTTTCACTGCCTTGGTTCCCATACAAAGCGATGACAATATTAACCGGAACGTAAAGTACAGAATTAACATGGATAAAATGGCAACAATTCACGAGACGACATGTGATGTCTGACTACTTCTTAAACTACAGAGGAAAATCAAAAAATCCATCATAAGACTTGTCGTTATATATGGATATAAGTGCTGGGCAATGAAGGCGATGGATGAAAAGCTTTTGCATGTAACGGAGATGCGAATATTGAGATGAATGTGTGGGGTGACTAAACAGGATAAAATAGAAAATGGGTATATTAGGGGAAGCTTTGGAGTAGCCCCAGTGACAGAAAGAAATAGAGGTATGATATGAGGAGAGATGAAAGGCATTTAATCAAAAGAGTATTAGGTATGGAAGTGAGGGATGCACAGCACAGGAGGACAGTCGAAAAAAATATGGAGAGACTGCGTGAAAGACGATAAGGAGAAGAAGGAAGTATGTAAAGTGTTAAAGATTAACAGGGGAATGTGCAAGAAAAAAACATACTGCAATAAAGGCAAAGGATAAAAGCAAGAAGATGATGATTATTATTATTATTATATATAGCAAATGTTGTCCAGAAATATAGAAGAAACGGATTCAACAAGTTTTTATCTTTTCTATCTATTATTATCAAAAGGGTGTAAAAATCAAGTAAATACGTCTCACAAAGATATGTATAAAAAGAAGTATTATAATGAAGGTCCTTTATAAATACAATTTATATATGCTGGAGGGATTATCCAGTTCAGTTTAAGATATTAATAGAATAGAACAGTTTAAGATGACGTGATATCATACTAAAATTTACTTGATATAATATAACTATTTTATGTTATAACTTTCTGTTTAAAATCCGCTAGATATTATTATTTTAGTTTATGTTCAAATTGAAATATTTTTTTTTAAATCTAAAGAAACTACTTGAACTACATATCTATTTTAGAATAGTAATAAAGATTGCTTTTCAAAACTTATTGTACCTTATAAACTCTTGAACTCTGAATTTATATATTTTGTATTTCAAAATGGATATTTTTTTTGGGACATTTGTTTGGAATTTTACATTTTAATACTTCAAAATAAAACAATAAAGAATGATAGTCTACAAGATTACATGCAAATTTCATTTAATAAGAAAATACATTATACTCCTATATGTAAATTATACGCGTGACAGTTACAAGTCAGGTGTGAGGTGGGTAGTGAATGTTTTCATTACACTCGTACGATTAGAAGACCAAATTGTTATACGTCATATCATTAATAACTTAAATTAACAGTGTTTCACTAAATGCATATGAAAGAATGTACGGAACGAAAATATTTTTATATTTGTTGTGCTGGTTAATTTTTAAAACGGCTGCATCGTATTTAATAGAAAATGAAATAAAAACACTGGAAAGAAAATATATTCAGCTATTCCCAGCAATACTAACTAAACCTTTAATTTTTCTTAAAGGTTTAGTCATATCGCGCTCCTTTTTACGACAGAATATATGATAAATGGCGAATGGTATCATATCAACACTTTTTATTCTCAACTCAGGTTTAGGTAGGAAATTAATTAGATATGTGCAATGGAAACGTCCTTGTAAATTCAAAGCTTGTTATGGAATATGAGGTCACGTATTTTATTATATCAAAAAACAAAGAAGTTATTTACAAAGGGATATTCGGATATAAAACTAATTTTATGCCACGGCGTCAGTAAACATTTGGCACGTTGTTATCCTAGCTACGAAAAATGTATGTTATTGTTTTTTTAACAAATTTTATTCTTGTAGTACGTATACTGTATAATTTATAAACAAGTCCATAACCATAAAATACTTTTATTTTATATATATATGACTTTTCATATATATATATATATTTAGTAAACTTGTGGGTATAATATATACTAAAAGAAATTAAGAAATAGCATAATTAGGAATACAAAACTATAATTCTTACCACTTCCGTTTACAAATAACAACAGGCGGTTGAATACGTAACACAATGTGAGTAAACATTATTAGAGTTTGAATTTTGTTCTCGACAATGACAAGACATTTGAAAAGGTAATTTAATTTGTATTGTGATGTCCGATACATATCAGAAAACTTACAATTTGAAAAGCACTATTTATGATATTGTATTTGATGATGTTTTTTCCTTCAATTTCCTTTCCCCAAAACAAATTAACGTAATTATTTAGGTATTCATTTTAATAGACACTTGTAAAATATAGCTAATAATTACTTCATTTATCGATAATTATGATATAAATAGACTACATTGATAATCGATTTGCCGTGGAGCTCAGATCTTAGTTCAATAAAAATAATTAACAAATTGATTTATAATTCAACTAAAATTTTTTGTACAAGAGCATTATTAGCTGTGATATATTGGGGCCCTCAGGACGTGCGTTCCCCTGGGATCCTTCAGGCCCCCCTTTTTCAAGGGCGGGTCTCTGCACCCGTCCATTCCACCGGTGACGCTGTCATGGCCAGTAGGGCTAACAGCAGAGACACACAAAAAAAAAAGTGATATATTGAAGCTATTCTTAGATTAATAATCTGTAAAGGAATTCATATATTTTTGGTTTGAGCTCCAAGAGTTTTTTGGTTTATCTCTAAAAGTTAAAGTTGTTTTACGTACCTGATAAAACTATCTTGAAAAAAGGCACATATGAATGAAGAATAAGATTTACCAGTAATACCAGAAATAAATTCTTAGTAAATATATAATCTTATTTTTAATAATATTATTAACATTATAGGTCTTTATTAACTATTCGGTACATGTATTCAAATTGTATGTAAAATATTATAAGGTTGACTTAAGACTAACCTACGATGGTAAATGGATAGAGTTTTGATTTATCATTTGTTAATTACGTTGCATAAATAAGATAAATTAGATCAAAATAAATAATAATCAGATTTAAGAATTCGTTTAATGTAAGTTACAATTCACTAATTTCTAATGCTTTTATTTGATTAAAATTTTAAATCAAATCAAAGCTGTCACGTGATGGTTCGATATTGGTAGTTTTCCGGAATCGAGTGAAACAATAAACTTTACTAGAGCACTGTGTAAATAGCGGACAACTCACCCACTTTCTGTCTGGTGCTCGAGTTGGACAGTGATAAAACATGTTGGAGCTTTACTGTTAGAAATTATAAATGTTTACCTATTCTTTAAGAGACTGAATTAATGTTTTTAATTATTCATAATAAAATATACAGTTTAGTTAAAATTTCATTTATTATGAGTGATTATAAACAGTAAGTGTGTTAGAGAACTTCGATTATTTCAATTTAATTATTTAAATTATTCATTTCAAAATATTAAGTTTTTATTAGTACTTCACTTATTGTAAGTGATTATAAAAAGTGAGTGTATTAACTTTGATTACTTTAAATTAGTTTTTATTGATAATAAATTTTGAAGTGTTTTTTTTTATAGTTAAAATTGTTATTTATTCAGTGTGTTTTGTTTTCATATTCATAAGATTTTATAAGTAAGTGTATTTTAATTATTATTTTATAAATATAAGTAACTCTAATAACAGCGTTGATGATTGTGATTAAGCCACCGATCATGATCTCTTTAAAAATCATAATTTAGTAATAAATCTGTCATATATAAAATCTTGTTCTATTAAGCTTGAGAGTTACTACACGCTGTGCTTTTATCGAGCGTCAGTACCGCATTGCCAAATCTATTGAAATGCGTCCTTCGTATTGTATATATATTCGGATACTCCGTTCCGGTAACTATATTTTTGTTGGCGTTTTATTTTTTTTTCTCTTGTTTATTTTTATTATGTCTATGTTATTTTTATTAATACTCACAGAAAAACTAATATTTAGCAAAATATCAAAACGTATTTCTAGATTGTGACACGTAAGCCGCTTTGCGATTGGTCTTACATATCACAAGATTAGAGACAGAATAAAATTTGTCTGTAATGCCACATGCTACGCCCATTGTGTAAAACATAAAGCAAGAAGGTTCCACTCCCCAGCTGACGCATCTCATTATTATGAAGATTTTTATTCAAAAACGCGTTTATTCTTTACAAGGTCACAATATAAAAAAAAAACTTTTTTTTAATCATTGATGATGAACTTATTTATTATTTATTCGTTAATTAATTGCCTCACGTGTAAAGAGAGCTTATATATTGTCGTCATTGTGCTCCAAAATCATAACGGGTTGCAGTTCCTTAGTAATTATAATGTAGAATCCCCACGACTACTTCCCATGAGTTGTACTTAGAAGACAACTACTTCAAGCATATCTGAATAGTACAGATGACAAATAGTATGTCAAAGAGAAATTGCAAATGCATTACAACTCTTAAGTAATGGGGAGATATAAATGAGACTAAGACAAAGGTAATGGAAAGTAGGAGAATTGAACGATTATTTTTTATCAAAAACTTCTCCATTCATGTCATTCATCAATCTACTATCCCATTAGAGAGACACAAGTTCCGTGCAAATAACAGAAAGGGTTGACTATCTTCTTGTGGATATCTATCACCACAACCATGCTATCTACCTGGTATGGCGGTTGAAAGACTACATTGATTTGCTTTGACTCGAAGCTTATTTACATATCCCAGACAAAATGTGCCATTGTAAAAGGAAAGATTGCTGATTTATAACCTATTTCAGCAACTCTAGTTGCTTTACATCTGTTCGTTACTGTATTTATAATGTATAATGTATATATCACATATGTTAGACCCACTGGCGTCTTTCATAATGAATAAAATTTTTATTTTTTATAATGTTATTATTTTCAATAGTACATATACAAAACAATTTTAAAATGTGATGTATCATTAAATAGGACAAATCGAATAATTGGATTTTCCATGCAGTACTCAGGTCGTAGATTTATAGATACAATATTTCAATGAGACATGGCCGGGTAAGTACCATTCTTTAAGAATACTTATCTTAACATACAAAAACAATTTGACCTGAAAATATGACACGAATGACTCGAAATCGTTGATTATTTTTATCATGAGAAACAATTAATATCAGAGAAATAAGTTTTATATATATGAAAATCGAATGATATTAAAATGCTGAATTCATAAAATCTAAATCATCAAAATAAAACAAGAAATCATTTTAATTTTCATGTTTTTTTTGCGCGTTTTAGATTATTTTTCACTCTCCAAATAAATATGGCCAAATAATTATGAAAATCTATTAATTTAGCTATATTGAAGTATAATAAAATATACAATAATACATTAGTTGGGTCTTATTTAAAAGAAAAGAAATCAATACTAAATAACATGTTTAAGAAGTATAATATATACTCATAATAAAAAAATATAAAACTTAACACAATACATGTAAATACAAACAAAGTTATCACGTCAAATTAAAATATTAAAAACAATAGAACTATAAAAGATACTTAACTTATCACATGTCCAGCACGGATGCTCTCACCAATCAAATGGGAGCTCGTAGCTCATATTTATACTAATTTAACAGCTACAGCTACTAATCTGCCAGCGGCCGCTTATGACATTTGGTCAAAATTATAACTAAACATTTCAATAAGTTTAATACTAACAAAATAGTTACTCTGAAAGATACTAAATTCTTAAATGTAGGTATTTGTTCCAACCATAACTCACACTTGTGTTTAACATATTTAAGTAAAAAAACATAGTAATTTAATATCATAAAGATGGCTTCCGATCATGTGTTAAATCAATGACTTTTAGTTTAATATATGTTTCGTTATAACAATTGTTCTAAGTAAATATAAATTCTTAAATTTAATTAATACGTAATACCAAACTTTAACACATTACGTAGTTTAAATTACACATTATAAAATATTATATCATGAAAGTTCAATATATAGGCAATAAAACAAACAATATAACACCTGCATAACACTTCATTTATTGAAAAAATGGTATTTTTAATTGCGGAATATTTTATTGTTTAATATGCCTTTGAGTTCTGAATCATCACTACAGTTGTCGGTGAACATCATCGGCAGTGATCATTTTTAAAGGGTTTAATTTGCTCTTCACTTTTTACAACAGGTGTATTCAAATTCTTATAGTGTTTGTCACTTTATAGTAAAAAAAAATTATAGCATAGTATTTTCATAATTGTTGATAGCACGAACATTTATTAAATTAATCATTGTACCTTTTCTATAGTCCAGATATGCAGGTTTTACCTGCTACAAAGTTCTTAATTATAATTGAATAAATACTTTAGTTTCTTTTCTTGTGTCAAATAAAATCTCCCTCAAATGTCTGTAACTCAAAGGAAAAGTTTTAAAACTCTGGATATTATATAGGCGCTGACTAAAAAGTGTTAATTATCTTTTTTATTATTACCTTGTAATATGATAAATGAATAAAACGAAGCCACAAAAATTTCAAGCGCAAGTGGATATAAAATTATGCGTATACTCCATTAATTTTATACGTTCCTCTTAATCTTATAATTTTTCATTTTTGTATTGAGTTATTACAAAGTTAGAATAGCGAAATAAAATGTTTTTAAATATTTTGTGACTTATAATGTACAGCATAAAATGAAATAAAAAGTTGGCTTTGTATTCAGTCTCATTATATTTATCACATTTAATTTATTAAGATATACACATCAAAATGTAACACATACCGTAATAAATTATTTGAACTTATCCCTAATTTTTTTAGAGTATTTTAAGATTTAAAAGCTCAAATAACCAAACCAATGAATTATTTATTTGTTACAACCACTTGTAGTAAACTTAATTCATGTCATATTCAATTCACAACAGAGTTACTTTGCAGCACTCAACCTGAATTTAAAATAGATGAGAAAACTCTTATTATCAGAGGAAAGAGTTACAAATCGCGTGATATTTTGTATGTAAAATTTTATTATAATATGTTGTTTTTCAAGTATTTGAACTGGATAAAGTACTCGACAGTACTTTGTATAACGCGGCATATCAAATTCATGCTTACCTGGCTTTGTTCTACTAAATAGTAAAAATTAAAATAATTTATATTATAAATAAAATGAAATAAGGTAATGAAATTTATTAAGTCCTTAGTAATTTTTGTAAGCGTAATATTTGTAAAATAGAACTTATGTTTGTATAAAACTAAGAATATACAATTGTAGGTCTATTTATTTTGTAAAAAGTCAATTATATTTTAATATTATTTGAATGATCCTGACGTCCGAATATGGCGTTGAAGGTAACTGTTTGTTTTAGTGGGCAGCCTTAAAAATGACACCTCGCTAACCCTTTCTTTCGGCCATTACCATCTTGGTTGGAAGCTTTCTATTAAAGATTATGGAAAGGAAAAAAGGCGAGTAAACATTTGAACACTAATTTTAATGTCGAATGTAATAAACGTAAAATGTAACACTTTAGAAAACAATCAGTTTTTACATAATACTATATTATCTAATTGACGTCATTAACATAATTTGTTCTACATACGGGTATATATTGCTTAGGTGAATATGTATACAATAATATGCTAAATTTTATTATAACATAAGGTGCTTTACATTTAGTTTGGTCATAATAATGATACATGATAATATTTTTTCAAAATGTAACACTTTTTATAACTGGGAACATACAAACGACGGTCTTATCGTCAAACGGTGATTTCTTCTAGACAACCTTAGGGTTAGAAAAGAAACTAATAGATACAGGAAGATGTAAGTTATAACAATAAACATACATAGAAATAACTACACACTTTTACGCTTATATTTATCGAATACATATCTATTTATATAGAATAAATATGACGCAACAAACGAAACAATATAATATCTTTAGTAATAACAATTGTTATAAGTAAGTTCTACCACCTGGAGACAGAACAAACGCACTTGCTCTTTTTGACGGAGACGCAGATAAGCAGAATGTCCTTTGAACACTACGTACCTGTATTATCCCGGTTACTATTAGAGCACTACTTTCACTCACGTGCCGGGGTCTGTGTGTAGGCGCGGAACGACTTCAGTATTCTGCGTCTCCGTCACCTTAAAGACTCCAGTTTTTCTTTCCTATAGGTTTTAGTAGATACAGTAAAAGAAAAAATCATGCTCGTGTGCCTACCGTTCGCACGGCGGTGACCAGGAGACAACTAGATTTTGAGTATCTCGGTGAGGCTGCTGATTTGGCTCTGAATCAATACCCTTCTGCACAGCTCATCTTTCTGGGTGACATTAATGCCTGTACCAGATGTAGTAGGCCATACAGCCAAAAAGTCACTTGAGTTTTTGATGAAAGTCAAGCATATCGTATAGTAGTGTTTTTGAGTCGTTCAAACTTATTTAGATAGTGGTCGGTTATATTAAGATACCTCGTATCCGTATAATCAAGAAAAGCGAATGTGAAAGTGTCGCGGTCGTCGAAGAAAACCCAATGCCACAAAAGTTTTTTGCTTTATTTTTTAACTTGGACAGAACAGAACAATGTTTGATCAAAGTATACCCCAACGGAGATTTCGCCAGTCAATTCTTATTATCATGTTAGGACTTCAATAATAATTATCTGTGATTTCTTAAGATTTATTTTTAAACCATCTAATTTACTCTGTGTATAGATTGCAGTCATTTCATTATTAATGGCTAATATAGAAGAGAGAAGGTAATAAAAATTATTAAATAACTATAACCCAATAAAATAAAAACTTACTAATTAAACTAATTTTTACTGATCCACCAGCAAAAGGAAAAAAATATTAAGAACCAATTTAACATTAAAAAAACACTAAACCTATAATAAAAAATTGTATAAAAATAATTAAAAATAATAAGCATTATTAAAGACATTACATAAAGATATTAATCTGTAATCATGCATTTCCAAATATAATAAATTATAGAAATAATGATATCTCACTAAACGTCTAAGTCAGGCAAATGTTAATTAATGTGAAATATTCGCGAGTGTTGTCATTTGTCGGAAAGTTTAAGAAATATTTAAAATTGACAAATAAAAAATATCAACTGTAATAATTAAAAACACAGTAAAAAAGTATGTAAAATACAATAAGAACAGAAAGAATATGAAAACTATAACATTATCAATTTGAACATGTTATAACGACGGTCCCATCCTTTGTCCAGCATCTTGTTACTCCGAAACGTTGTCTTGTTGCCACAAACGCATCATGCTTTGGTTTAGTTAAAAAAAAACAGTAAGTATAATCCCTATATTTTTAAAGTTAGGTTTTGAATAACAAATTTTATTTCTTGAATCTGAACTTTACAGGAATGGTTTTTGATTTATAGTTGTGGCTACCCAGGTGGTAACCGGCTCATATGCTCTAGGTAAAATTCATAAATTTTAAGCAGTTAATTAATTCAGTAAATTCTCTTTTTAATATTTTGGTCCACCATGACTAAGCGACATTTTTCTCCGGCTCCTCGTCTCAAGATGATCTAGATACTTAGACATCAACTGTAACCTGTCGTTGAAGACCTTCAAGTGCAGATAATACTAAGGTCTTGTAGATACTAAATTGGGATGCAAATTTAGATGTTGGTCTCATTTTCATTTGTATTTTTTTTTACTGGAAATTTATTAATTTAATTTTCATATTAAAATGATGAGTGGGTTGTCGTCTCAAAAAAACAATAATAACAATAAGTGCTTACTAACTGGAGTGATACTGAAGTGTAAGTGACAGTGTAGTATATATGTGGTAGGAAATACTATTGGTAGGTACAACTATTTAATTACACAGTTTATTATTAGTTAAGATAATAGTTTTAAATTGAAAGTAATTTAAACAGTAAGAATGCAATAAAAAACGTTGTTACTTTTTTAGAGCTTGCTGGAAAAAAAATAAATAATTATAAATATACTCGTACACTAGATTCAATCGAAGTTATTATTTAGCATAAAGTATCTACTTACTTATCCAGTTGAAATGTGAAAGGTGTTGTAAAGCAAACCTGCTCTATGGTAATAAATATAACCTACTTTCACTCAGATTACGTTGAAGATAGCTTTAAAAATATTTGAAACTACGAACTGTACTGTATTAATTAACCTAATATATCAGAATACTATTTAATATGTTGGATATATTTTAACGTCTTGTTTCAGCATTTTCAAGATTCAAGATGAAGAACAGTTCTGCATAACTAAAGTAAAACAAGGAATGGGATAAAATTTTGTGTCACGTAGTAAAGAAAAACTACGCACGGCACACTTTCGCCGCTCTTTTAGTACCTTACGGACCTAGCATTCTTATGTGACGTTAAAACCGAAAACGAATATACAATAATATTAATGTAATTATATTTTATGTATTCGCAGGACTTATAATTTCGACCACTGGGAGTTTGTCCCCGACGTTCTCACTACTAAGCTATCTTCCAGTAGGATGGAAGCGTACTTATATACTACAAAAGATAATAATTTATAGAAAGCTGAGTTCATTCATGTGAATAATGATTCACTAGTTTATTTAGCAGAGCGACAGCTCTTAGAGTATCTGAACGTGTCAATGAAGTTTTTATTCAAAATTTATCTAGCTAACCTTTTTAAAAAGAATAAAAAAATACTTGTTATACCTTTCAAGGAATAAAAATAATTCAGAAAAGCTTAATTCTAAGATATTTTGATTTTAATAAAAAATAACACGTCAAAGTCGTGATATTGTAATCTGATTCGTGTAGTTCTTTTTATTTACAAAACGTTAAATTAAATAGTATGCACTAATTATAAAGGTTTGGTTGTTTAGTTTTTTTTGTTTATTTTGTAGATTTTTGTTTCACAACACTATTTATTCTATTCTAATATATCTAGTCTATTTCATATAATTATCACTGTTTATCTATCTCACTATTATCTTAAAAATATTTAAAATGTTGTTTTATTTATTTGGTCTAATTCATTATGTCTATGCCATTATAAGCTGAACATGTGTCTACTCTGTTGCGTTATAACAAAATATAAACTAACGTGTTGAAAACATTCAAACATGATTATTATATTACAAGATTCTTGCTTCAAGACTAAAATTAAGTATATTGACAATAGAGCAATACCAAAAGTGGATAAAGTCTCGTGTTGGATTTAAATTCGGACAACATTAGTGACAGGTTTTTTTTTTAAATTGTTAACATTGCTATCAATTCTTGCTTATTTTTTTTATTAAAAAGGTTCTTGCCACAAGAAAAAATTATAATTGATAGATTAATTTTAAAACATTATTTATTTAATTTTATGCAACTTTTTGCAGGATTTTTTTTATTAACTGCCATTACAAAATGTTTATCGAATTGTATACAAGGCTTACCCACCTTTGACATAGACTTTCAGTCTAGTATGAATAACTGCAATTCTATTGAACTGAATGCAAATCGATCAATCATGGGCAAAAACTTCAAATAGAACTCAAACCCACTTATCATCAAAGCCTTTGCAGTAGTTTTCGCCGGATTACATGCTTACGTTTGAAATATTTTTATAGTGAATCCAATCTGTTCACCTGAAAAATCTTATTTGGTCTAAATTACTCTATATATAGAAACAAATATTACAGTACTTGATAACCGTCGATAAACTAAAATTCGCCAGTGGTGGTTTTCTCACAACTATACTGTACTAATAAAATTATTTTTATTGGTTATGTAACCAATCTTTTACGCTGTCACACGTTCTTATACCATTTTTCAAACCATTCATTCAATCATTTTTGAGGTAAAAAAGGATAAATAGACAAATATTGATGAAACGGCATTTCCTGAAATCAAAGTGTATCGCAAAAAAAATAGAAACAAGCCTACAGATTTACATAAACAAAAAACAATATTAATTGGTGAAAATAGAGAGCATCAAGAATTCATCTTTACTTATATTCATGATAAGACGTCGGAAAAAAACATCCAGTATGCTATTATAATTAAGTTAAAAAAAAACTAATTGCTATACATTAGGGACTTGAATATTTTTCGTTGTATTATAAAATTCTATGTAAATAATTATTTTAACGTGAGTTTAGTTTATTTCCTTAAAAATTATGTACTGTATTTTAAACAAAATAATGTTTATTAAAACAAATACTAGTTAATAACAACTTAACAAATGATTTTACTTAAACGTCAATACAAAGATCAACTTTCTTCCATGGATACAGAATTGGAATAAAATCCCACAGAACTCAAGAAAACAACCACATACCTATTTCGTATTGACAGTGAAATGGAAAAGTTTCCGTTTTCGTTTTTAGTCAATCGTTTTCATTGATTTTCATTTGATTGACTAAACTTTCTTAATTTCGTGAGTTAGTATGGCATACTCGGCTTGACATAACCTAAAAGTGGTTTTGTTAAAGATTGTTTCCACCTACAAATATGAAAATACGTGAAAATATTATAGTATCGTTTGGTCAACTTTGAAATGATATTGTTGAACATTTTTTTTTTCATTCATATTCGTTTGCCTTACGATTAAAAAAAATGTTGACGAAAGGGAACAGTTGTTTGGGCAACTGTAGCAATTTATAGTAGTAGAGAAGAATTATGTTATTTATATGGTTACAGACAATGGAATCTTGATCCGCACCGGATCTTGAATAAAATAAGTTTCTTTTTTTATATTTACAAACATTTGCGTACAAGCTAGGACGACTTATATTACAAATAAAATCTTAAATTTAGAAGATAAAATAAATGTAAAGCGAGGCAAGCCAAAGGATATTTTATGTGTTACTAGGAAAACTAGTGCTGCTAATGTATCTATAAAGTAAAAAATATATAATATTGAAATAAATTCAGATTTAAATGTGGCCGCTATTTTAAGACCTTTTTTATTGCAATTCTAATAACAGGCACATGCTATTTAAATTCTTCATTGGATGAGGCAATAGCCGATTTGACTAATCCCGTTAGAGTTAGTAATCAATGTTCTGTTTCATAAAATGATTTTTAAAACTTTATTTATTTATGTCTTTTCCAATACGTACGTACAAAAGATATCACTGGTTTTGATTAAACAATACCAGTAATCACTTGTGTGCGCCAAATGGGCAGGCAGGAGGGCCTATTTTGGTAAGAGCTTATTTCTTTAAGTATATACAGAAATAAGCCCTGTATATACACTCTCCAACTTAAAATATGGCTACGAGGGTTTCAAAAGTCCCCGGGTCTTAGAAGAACCACACAACAAACTCAAACGAGTTTTTTTTATTATGATCACTGTTTCACAAACGTCAATATATTTAGTAAGCAATCTTTGGACAACTAGAACCCTTGCAATCAATTCGATAATCTAATGACTAGTTAATAATAAGAAAAAGAAAATCCCTGGCTAGCTATGCGACTGGTAACTATAAGAAGCACCCGTTTAGGAGTATAATGCAAGGGTCAGCCATCCCTCCTTTGAGATATTTGAGGGAAGGAGCAGCCCAGACCCCACCGCTACCGCAACTAATGACTTCTTAGGGAGCATTGTTATACAGTATAAAGTAGATAAAGTAAACTATTCTAGCTGTTTTAATTTTGTTAACAGGTGTATTCTTTGAACCGCGTATGTGGCAGAATGAAGTCTGTTAAAAAATTTAAAATCTTATATCTGAAAAAAAAAAACAATGATCTTTGGGGTGGAGTATGTCACTTAAACTACTATTAAAAATGTAATTGTCCCACAATTATCCTTAATTTTTAACAAATGTATTGAAACCGGTATATTCCCAGATTTGATGAAATATAGTAAAATAGTTCCTATGGTTAAAAGTTGCGAAAGACTAGAACCCCGAAATTATATGCTTTTCTCTGTTTTACCGACCTTAAGTGAAATTTTGGAAAAAAATATTCTGAACCAAATAGTAGATTTAGTTTACAGTAAAAAAGTCATGAACAATATAGTTTTAACAAAGGAAAATCAACAACTGGTACGGGTACCACGCTCTTTAAGCACATTTACGACATAAGAGAAGTCGTAGAATGCAATTTAAACTATCAAATATTACTATGTAAACTTATACCCCATGGTGTGTAAAGTAATCTTATTGCCTTAATTAAATAATCAGCTGGTTCTCACCTAAAGATGGGTGTTCCACAAGGATCTATTTTTAGCCCTTTTTTTTTACTTTACATTGATGACTCGCCCTTTTTCGTAAAAGGTCTATGTGACATTGCACTTTTTGCTGATACCTCGCTTATTTTTAAAGTTGATCGTGATGGGACTAATTATGACGAATTAAATTATGCTCTGTCACGTGAGCTTTATTAATTTGAAATTAATAATTTGGTCTTTTTATTCCTAAAGTAATAAGTGAAAATTGTAGCATATTCCTTTACAATTAAATGTTAATACCGACTTGCTGAACAATTTTCTTAGCTATAAATTTAACTTCAGTGGAACCTCCATCTCTTAACAGTCGCAGTAAAATTCACCTCGGCTGTTTTTGCAATTAAAAAAGTAAGAAAATTAATGGATGTTATTACGGCTTCAGTGTATGAGTATGTAATAAAATTGTACAAGAATTCTAAGGCCTTTCTTTTCTTAGTTTTAAATCTCTAAATTTCAGATTTAGATGTATTATTACATAAATTTTATTAAATCATTCAAGAGCTTTTAATTGATCGAAATATATGGAACTTAGATTGTTGATTCATTTGCAATGTTGATATTATAATTTATACATCAAACCTTGTTAAATTTTATTTAAAAAGAGCAATTGTTAAGTTTCGGACCGGGTCTTCTCAGTATTGCGAGTCAGTAATAGCTATCAGACTGAATATGCTAACCCATTTTAATGTAATAATTGTCGATTCAAAATTGCGTGTAAATGCCTACTTAAATAAAGATATTTTGAATTTGATTTGAATTAAGTTACTGACATACTTGCCTATGCTGTCCATTAATAAAATAATGTAAAAAACATTTACTACAGGTTTTACTGATATTCTTGTAGAATATTTTTTCGAATTTAATTATTTTTCATCTTCACAATAGTAAAAATTTTTTATTATTAAAAAGAGAAAAATTAACATCCAATAGGCTATAATAAGAGTTACTGAAATAATATCCACTTTACGATGTATAGAGGCATTGTTAAAGATTTATAGCTTCAGGACCATTAATTTTTAAAATATTTTTTAACAATAGATAGTGATACCAAAAATATAATTATGATCTTTATAAAGATTACAATATTCAACAAATCTATCTTTCCTACTAACAATTAGTAAATTAACTAGATAAATCAATAATAGTATAGTAAATAGAAAGGGAAATATAATTAGGTTAGCAGCAGGTGACTTTAATCTGAGGTGGTAAATCTCCTGGTGAGCATTAGGTAGTCAACAAAGTAAATCAAGAAACTTTATACGATTTGAAAACAAATTTGCAGTATTACACTATTTAAGAACACGATTAACGAGACAAAGGCTTTTTGGAGTATTTTTCTATTAAATTCTCTATGTGACCACGAAATCTAAACTAAGACAGTAAGAGAGTTTCTCTTTGAACTACTAGTTACTCGTTGTGCTACAAAAGGGCCACAAAATTATGAAAAATAATTCTAAACCTTTCTAAGGCTTATAATACATCTTTTCTAATTGTAAGTGCAAAGAATTCAATCAGCTTATTCAATATATACGGGTATTTTTAATTGTTTTTTCTTTTATTATTATCTATCAATTTGTATAATATTAATCAACCAACTAATAGTTGAGTGATACTTCTTGGAAGGACTTGGTATTGATGAATTTGTATTGTCCTTGAAATATATGAAAATTAATAGTTATATTCCAAATTGGAATAAGTTAAATTGTTAAATCCTAATTGGAATTGAAATTGATTGGATTAGTAAATAAGTAATAAATAAAAAAAACTATATCTTTTTATAAACCGGTATTGTTATTGTTGCTAATGGAATTTAAAAAGAAAGGATTTGATTTTGATGTTTTAACGCAATATGAATAAGAATACAGATATTTTTTAAATTTTATTTTAAAACAATAAAAAATATATTAATAAGTCGTGCTTTGTATCTCAGACCCACATTATTTTTAACTTTTCATAGTAAGTAATAATGCACAAATTGAATTGCATGTTTGAGTTACAATGTAGTTTTAATTTTTTTAACCTAAATGTCATTGTATCACTCAATAAGTAATAAAATATTAATACTTATTTAAACCAATTTTAAAATAAGTCTTTTTGAATAACATTTTTATGGTTGAAGGCGTTCGGAATTAGGATAACTCAATAAGATGTTTTTAAAAGTACTTTTCTGTAAATTTAAGACTAGTGAGAAACGATCTTTTTCCTTGCAGGTCACAAATTATGTACTCTTGGTCGATTTACACTACTATTGTTAACGTCTTTAACGAACGAACGAAAAATGATTAACAAATACATTCTTTTGCATTAATTATACATATTATATTTAAGGTTTTTAAGATTTAATATATTTCAAGAGAATTTCGAAGTGTTCGATAGATCAAGCCATCTTTGGTATTGAATTTACGCTATTTCTAATTTCAATAATGTAGCAATATATGATAGTTAATGAACAAGGACTTTTGGTTTATCGATATAATGATTATGCTTGGGTATTGTATTGCCCACATTGCCCACTTCGTCGTACACATATTTTACACATCTTTGTTATTAAAGTATACAATCATATACAAAATTTATACACATCCACATTGTAGAGGAATGTCACTCGGCCTTAAGAATAATAATAAGAATACTTAATACAAATATTTTGTATCAGCCGGGGCTTAAACCTGAAACTAGTTAATGTAAATCGTGATGCTAAAAATATATACCACACTGTTTAAACGATAGCAATTTGAATACAACCTTATATTGCCTAGTCTGCGAAAGGCTCAAGTGACTTATTTAAAGCTCAGTTGCTTACTATGCGTTATATTCATACAGAATGAAAGATGCTGACGTCATTCAGAATGCGATGAGGCGCTCTTCATCCTCAGATGAGAATGTCTATTCTGCATATCAGTGACGACACTTCAGATAAAGATTTTTAACTCTGTTCAGATCTTAAATGTGGCATAAGAATAATATTACAATATATATATATATACACTAATACTACCTGTGTAATATATAAAATTGTATTTTATGTTTTTAGATTTTCGAAAATACCTTTAACGATATTTTTTGTTGATATTTATCCTCCTAAGGCCCAATGTACTTTCTCAAGTACACATCAAGGAACTGATTTACGCCCAACTTCAAATTATCCTGTGATGTCCTCGTGACCCAGTGTCCTCAAGTGAGGACATAATACAAACTATTTCATATTTCAAAACTTGCCGCCGTTTGACCATTTTTGGTTCTGTTATCTGATTGCTGGATAGGTAGTGACATTTTATTTTTGGCATTTGAGCTGAACCAATCGGAGTTAAGGTGTCCTGCAATGCCGATCTGTCAACCATGGAGCGCACGCGTTGTGTCCGTTAGTTAAATATCAAAATATCTTAATAATCTATTGGTTTCATGTTCATGTTATATCTTTAAATTCAATATAAAATATAAAATCATGCATGTGTGTATGTATTTTTGTTTAAAATCAATGCAACCTATATTTATCTTTCATTCCATGATTATGTTCTTGTGTGAGAACAACAGGCCGTAAGTTTAACATTTGCTTATATATTTATGTTCTTGCTAAAGGACAATGGGCAGTTATCAGATTACATTATGTAGGTTGGTATAAATATATGTTTGTTTGACTGTTCCTATGTTACCCCTTATATGCTACGTAACGTCTTCACCAATCAGTCAGCGCCTTTCAGTTGTCTTTCTTAATAAATACACTTGGTTATAGGTTTGCGGACGCAATAGAGAACAATTATTAGCAGAATCTGATATAGAAGACTTAACTTCTGATGAAGATCGATCGGTAGCGATCCTTTATTTGATATACATAATCAAACAGCGGTTAAATTTACTGGGAAAAGTCTAAACTTTGATCTGTTAGAATGCTATATTTATGTTGCAATTACTATGATAATGGCTATTTTAAACTACCCAAACTTGCGCATGTATTGAGAGAAAAGGTGGCGAGTCGATATTATACCAGAGAAAAAGCCGTTTTGACGTTAGCTGATAATCTCGTTCCGGGTCATATACTTTATATCGATAGGTATTTTAGTAGCGTTAAATTGGTAGATAAACTTTTAAGCAGTAGAATATAATGTTCTGGTACTATTATGAAAAATATGATACCTGCACCTTCCAAGCATAGTTTTTTAGACGACCGTGACCTTAAAAATCGTGGCAGAGGAAATGTCCAGGTGCTGGTTAAAAAGGATAAAAAATGGCACTCACAAAGTGGTATGACAATAAAGCTGTTACGTTATTATCTTCTGTTGAGGCCAGCGAAGATATGGACGTTTGTAATAGGTGGTCAAAACAAGAGAGGCAGTATGTGCTTGTGAATAGACCACAAGCCATTAGAAAGACCACAAGCCTTTTTTTAAAGTAAAGCAGTCTAGGTGCCGACATTGTCACTACAAAAAATCTCGTTTTCAATGTAATACATGCAATATTACTTTGTTTTACTTCTGAGAGAAACTGTTTTTTTGATTTTCACTTGGGTTAGATGTTAAGTTTCTAGTTGATTTTAATAATTATATTCACAAACTGATTTTTGTTAAATAATATTTTATATTTGAGCATGTGCCCATATTGATAACGATATGAGCGACTATTTGATTTTTTTTCTTTATAAGTTATTCAATACTAATTTGAAAAGAAAATGATATTTTTTTTAAAGTTCTTGATTTTTATTCAGCTGATGAGCGACTACTTGCCTAGTTTTTGTTCTCTTTAAGTAGATTTAATAGATATTGAAAAAAAAAAGATATCTTAGCTCGTAAGACTTGTATTTGTTGATTTTGTTGATTTCAAACTAAATAAAACAAACAATGTTTTTATTCGTCTATCAGCCCAATGTCATCCTACGAGAACATAAAAATTATACCTACTATTGGACCAGCAGCCGAATGTTCTCCTATGAGTACAAAATAATTTAACACTTTTATTGCTTATATATATCGTTTACCATGCCATACATACCATAAAAAAATATTGAGACACAAAAACTACGGCTATATAGATTTTTAAGACATTTTTTGTTTGGGCGGTTAGTACTTTACACATTATGTACTTGTAGAAGAACATTGGGCTATTACTCTGACCTAAAGAAAAACATGCTTGGGCCTTAGGAGGTTATATATGTTTTTAGATCAATACATTGATTTTTCTTGATTACGATAATATTATAATAATAACCTCTATGAATATATTGTGGTTGATACCAAATTATATTACATGTATTTAAATAATAAAAAAACGATTTTATATAATTATAGACATAAAATGTAAAAGTTTGCAAAGTCGTATCTCTTAGAATCATCTTAAAAGGTTACAACTACCCAAGTCTATTATAATCTTGTGATTATATAATTATTTAAAGAGATACCCAAAAAAAATGTTTTTTTAATGAATATCTATAAATATAACTGAATATTGTTTTATAGAAAGGTTGGAGTAAAGTATGGTCTAATAATATCTTTTTATAGCTCCATTTTCAATCGTCTATCTTTACCCACACCAAACATACGAAGTTTTTGCAATATCTAACTTGCTTTAAGAATAATATTGTATAACTTGGGAATGCAACTCCAAACATGTAAACGTCAGCAAAGAGACCAAAATTATTTTATGTACCTATCCAATACTTCAATAAGATTTCTTGAAAAAGTATAAACGCTATTAATTTACTGCGAAACGTACACAAAATAAGTAAACAACACGTCCTCGTAGGCTCCTTTAAAAGTTTTTTCGTATCATAAACATAAAGCAACCATTTATTGGATAACTCGTTATTTTTCTTATTGTAATATGTATTCGTTATCAAAGACAGAAGGGTTTTATTTTTAATATGAAAGGTTATCTAAAACGAGGCTAATTAAGAAATATCGGAAAATATAATCATAAATATATATAGAGATAGGTAAGTTTTCGCCAGATTTTTAAATAAAATAAATATTGTTAGTAAAATACTCACACCTACATCTTTGTATTTAACTTGTAATAAACTATTATTTAAAAAAAAAACAGTTACAACACTTTTTCTGAATGTGTTTTATCTTTGAATCTTCTTTAGGTTGAATTGTTATAAAACTGTTTGTTCTTTGTTTGTAAAGTATAGTAGATATATTAAGTATAGTAGACGTGCAATATTATTAATAAGTATAATTCAGATCAACCTTTATTTTAGAGGTTTACTTCTTAAATGCTGCATCTTCCTTTAATTAAACCAGTAAGTAACATTTTATTTAATGAATTTCATAAGAGTGTATGCTGAGCCTCAATAATTATGGTACACTTCGGTTTAGGGGTTACACCTCGACATTACTTTTAGGTCTGACCCAATTGCTACCTTTATTACTTCCCTACTTATTAAGATTGGGTTCCAGAAAACATGATACTCTTGAAAGAATTATATTTAGTAAATACTTAAAATGATAATATTTATTGACCACTCAGTATGTGTTTCGGTAACTACTAACTTGCAAAAGTTCTGTTTTTTGAACCGTACAATATTTATAATTGCGTTAATCCCTAAGCCGTGTATTATTTTGATTTAACTATTTTAATTTATTTTAATATCTAAAAATATAAAACTGTCTCATTCAATTATAGACAAGATCGACCTCACTAAATCATAAAACCACAAAAGAAAATGAAATATTACCAAAACAGGTTCCGATGGAACCGAATTGAATCCGGGTTATGGGATAATTAATAGGCAAAATTTGTAAATCGTGTAAAGTAGGTCAAAGATTATCAACGGATTCATGAAAATTTATGGAAAATCTGAACACACTTACCATAATTGTGTACTGCGTGATAAGTATATAATAACTGTGAACATTAAATGCATTACGTAGCTTCGTAATAGTAATCCTGTAATTACAGTTTTAACTATAATATTAATGATTATTGAATTATTCTCCTATATGAGAACTCCTAGACAGTTTCTTCTTAGTTAATTCATTTCCTAAAAATAAACTATTAAACTTTATATTTTTATTAGGATTTTATAAAAAAACGAATCATTTTGATGGTTTGAATACAATAATTCTGACTCAAAAACCTATAATTTATATGAACTCACATTGAAAAATAAAATATTTATATTGATACCTTATAAGAACTATTTTGGTGAAATGGTGTTAAGTGACAATTGCAATATAACCTAATTGAAACAAAATTAAGTTACAAAAATAAATTACTTGTAGCAAAGCAAAATATCGTTAATATCAAAGTAAAATATTATGAAATAGCGACAAATTTTTATATTTTTTCGAATTTATCAGACATTCTTCTGAAGCATATGAATAAATAAGTAAAGTATTTTATAATTGTGAAGAATTCTTCAGATATATTATAATTGAAAAATACCGCTACTTTTTCTATAAAATATCTTATAATTTCAAGTATATTTTCATTTCAAAGGGAAATAAAAAAGGTAATTGTATAAAAAATAAATATCAGTTAGTAAAGGAAATTAAGTGGCCTAAATAAAATATAAATTATTTTTTTATTTTACATTTCACGTCGTCAAGTTGCATATTTAAAATATTTTCTGCTACGCCAATTATTGGAGTATGAACAGGGTAGTATATTAGTATTTTGATAAGATTTTGTAATACAAATACTTTCGGTGACTGGCGGGTTTTATTAGCCACGGATTTCCTTTTTCTTATTATTAATTATCATTAGGACGGCTTATCGAGTTGATTGCGATGGTTCTAGTTCTTCGTACATTGCTCACTAAATACAGGGTGGGCCAAAAATTTTTGCAAATAGCAACACTTGATTTCTCCAAAACCGTGAGAGCAAGGGGCGCGCGGGTGGCGGGGAATTGTGCGTCGTTTAATGCAATTTTAGTCACGATGGAGCGCCTCACGGGACAACAGCGTGCTTTTTGCATAAAACAATTTTACAAAAACAACGATTCCTACGTTACTGTACGACGCCTCTTTAGAGTTGATAACGGATTACAACGTGTAAGTGAGTTTCCAAGTGTTAATTTAATTAAAGCTTGGGTTAAAAAGTTTGAGCAAACGGAATCGACAACGAATATTAAACAAACTGGGTGACCACGTTCAAGAAGAAGCGAAGACAACATTCGGGAGGTTGAAATTTCTGTAAGGTACGATCCAGAATCATCTACGCGTAAGCGGTCGGCGGCTCTTGCTATACCAAGAACTAGTCTGCGGCGAATCTTGCATTTGGACCTTAAACTGCACCCATATAAGCTTCAAATTGTACAGGAGATGAAACCAAACGATTACATTCAAAGCAAGTTATTTGCTGACACTATACTGGAGCGATTCTCTAGCTTGAGAATGTATTGTTTACGGACGAGGCCCATTTTCACATTAATGGTCACGTAAATAAACATAATTGTCGATATTGGAGCACGGAAAACCCTCACTATAAACACCAAAAGCCTCTTCATTCACCAAAAACGACAGTGTGGGCTGCCATATCCGCGAAGGGCATAATCGGTCCATACTTCTTTGAAAATAATCAAGGAAATAACGTAACTGTGAACTCAGTGGAATACGTGAAAATGTTGCGAGAGTTTTTGACACCACAGTTGCATGAATTTGAAGGATACAATAGCCGGACTTGGATGCAACAAGATGGAGCAACATGCCCTACATCAAACGTGACTTTACCGGTGGTCAAAGAAATGTTTCCTAACAAATTGATTTCTCGCAGAGGTGATATCCCATGGCCTCCCAGAAGCCCGGACCTTACACCTTGCGATTTTTTTCTTGTGGGGATATCTGAAGAGTCGAGTATACCTTAATAAACCGACGACCATATCCCAATTAAAAGAAAACATCCACTAGGAGATAGCCGCGATTCCTCGTAGCATGTGTCAACGAGTTTTCCAAAGTTTACGTAGTCGATTGCAGGAGTGCCAACGACGAGACGGAGCACATCTCAACGATGTCATTTTTAAAAAAATAAATTTTAATAAATGATAATTACGTTAAATAAATCATAAACAAAATAACATTTGTACTTTTATTTCTAGACATGTTTCAAAAGTGCAAAAATTTTTGGCCCACCCTGTATATTAATGTTAGTGAAACAGTGATCAGACAAACTGACAGAGTTTGTTGTGTGGTTCTTCTCAGACCAGGACGCTTTTGGAACCATTGTAGCCTTATTTTATGTTGGAGAGTGTCTATACAGAAGAGATTATTATTATTTAGATAAGTACGACATCAAGATAGGTCTTCCTGTCACTTCCATTTAACGTACACAAGTGATCACGTATGGATTCAAAGTGGAAAGAATATAAATAAAGAAATAAATAAATAAACAATATGTTTTTAACAATTGGATAACTACATAAATTTATTTTATTTTATTATTTTATTTTATTATTTAATATGTTTTACAGTTGTGCTAATCCATGCTAAGCCTATTTTTTGATTTTGCTTAATCAAGTTTCAGATTAAAATTAGCCATATTTTAAAGATATCATTAGAAAACGTAATTAGATTCTGTGTTTTTTATCATCTGGGATATATCCTAACCATAACCACACAGAGAGCTGATCACACATCTCAACATTTAAAACAATTAAAAAACAAAAAATACACGATCTTCTCTTTTATTATTTATTATTGCCATTAAATGTTAAATTGCAGAAAAAAATCCTTGACAACGAACACAAAAAGAAAATAGTTAGCACCTCCTAATACAAAGCGAACGGCAGAAGGTTGATCCGTAAAGGTTGCACTTAGAGTTCGTTTCAAAATAAAAACACAGAAAGTAAAATGTAATTGCTTGATTATACTCGTAATGGCATTTCAGTAACAGTAAAGAACATTCGTTATCCAGGATAAATTTGGAATTATTTTAGAGGTATCAAAAAGAAATACAATTTAAAAGGCTTTGTCTAAAAGCAGAGAAATATGTATTAGAATATAGTATTTTTTATTATTGAATGAACTCCATATTTTGTTAGAATATATTTATTTTTTATTCAGTTAAGGTAACTCTTAATTAAGTGTTTATAATATTTGTTATAAATAATTATTTCTCGAATTTCATGAGTATTATAAAACCTTCCTACATCATGTTCAAAATAAAAAAATAAACCATTTGATATAATATTAAATATTTTAATGGTACTACTAATGGTAAATTTAGTATAAGAATGCTCATTATGACACTTAAAATAAAACTTATGTAACCATAAATATTTAGGACACTATAATAATATAATGCCATGTTTTCTGAGTGAACAATATACTACGTGTTAGTTATTCTAAACTTCGTTTATTGACATGTAACACCGTCGTGTTTCACACTCGTACTCGTTTTTATCCGCAATATGAGAAATCGAGTATATATAAAACCAAATTTTTACTTTCGTTGAGAGTTTCGTTTGAAATATGAATGATGAGGTGATATCATACTAAAATGCATGCTTATTATAATATAACTATTTTATAATGAAAGTGTATGTTTAAAATTACCACAATATTTTAGTTTGTTCCAATAATGTTTTTTTTTTCAAAAACGTTAAGAAAATACTTCAACTATATATTTATTTTAGAATAGTAATGAAGGTTACTTCACAAACTTTATGCTACCTTGGAAACCTGTAAATTGTTATATGAAAAAAAACTCAAATTATATTTTGTTTTTCAAGATGTTCCGTTTGGAAGTTTACACGTCAATACTTGAAAATAAAGTAATAAAGAATGAAAGTCTGCAAGATTACATGCCATTTCATTTAGTAAGAGAATATATTATACTCGTATAGGTAAATTATACGCGTGACAGTTACAAGTCAGGTGTGAGGTGGATTGTGAATGTTTTCATTACACTCGTACGATAAGAAGGCAAACTTCTTATAATTTTTATCGCTATCAATATATATAATTAAAATAAGTATCTCATTGTAATTTCAAATGAACAGCTTTTTTATTAAATGCAAACGAATTATATATGGAACTTAGTGTTGGTATGACTAAACATTTAAACAAACATGTCTTAAGTGTTTTGTTTAAACACCAAATGGAATCATAT
This sequence comes from Melinaea menophilus ssp. n. AW-2005, assembly GCA_918358695.1. Taxonomy (NCBI): domain Eukaryota; kingdom Metazoa; phylum Arthropoda; class Insecta; order Lepidoptera; family Nymphalidae; genus Melinaea; species Melinaea menophilus. The sequence continues at coordinate 3,277,704 of OU911049.1, forward strand.
GAATACTTTACCCTTATATCAGGTTTAAGTAGGAAACTAATTATATACGTGCACTGGGAACGTCTCTGTAGATTGAAAGCTCGTTATGGAATATATGGTCACGTATTATATTATATAAAAAAAACGAAGAAGCTATTTGCAAAGGGATATTTAGATATTGAAATAATTTTATACCACGGCGTCAGTAAACATTTTGCACACAATTTTTCTACCTACGAAGGTAAGGTGTAAGCTATTTTTTTTTGCTTGTTATTTTTAAAACGTATAATTTATAAGCAAATACATAAACAAACAAAATGCGTCAATAAGTATTTTTAGTAAACTTTTTAATATTTTATATACTAAATGAAAATAGACAATTGTTAGAGAGGAACTCAAAAAGTTAATATATACCATTTACGATTTGACCCGTAGAAAACATTAATAGAGTTTAAATTTAGTTTTCAAATAAAGACAACCTAATTTAGTTTATATTAAGATATCAATACTTCTAATTAGTTTGGAATATTAGAAAACTTAGACATAACTAAATATAATATTATATTTGATGATATTCTTTCATATACATATCCTCAAAACCAATTTATATAATGTAGATCTTCTATTAATGAACACTTGTGAAATACAGTTAATAATTAATTAATTTATCAAAAAATATGATACAAAAGACTGTATTAATGATTAATTGATTTGCCTTAGAGCTGAATATATTATCTTTATATCTTAGTACAGTAACAATAATCAACAAACTAATTTATTATAATTTAAAATATTACTATATAAGAATATTGTTACGTCTGATAATATCACACCTATTTATAGATATGATAATCTCTAATTGTATTTGCATATTATTTATTGGTCGCTTCTTATAAGACTTTGTCTTATATAAAACATATAATAAGAAATTAATCGGTCCCAAAATTTTTGTATTCATATCCAATACATAATTCGTTACAACTCAATGTAATATAAAATATAATATAAATATTTGTGGTAATACTACTTTATGATAAGATTACTTGTTTTAATTATATTTTTATATTTATATTCTTTTCCTTTTAAGCTTGAAGCTTAAAGCTGAAAGTAAAAAAATAAAGAGTATTCGATAAAGCTGTATACCATATATTATTACTACTCGCTATACTTTTATCAAGCGCCAGTACCGCATTGCCAAGTCTATTGTAATGCGTCCTTCGTACTGTATGTATCCGGATACTCCGTGCAATTTCTGGTAACTATGCGTATATTTTTGTTAGCACTTTATTTTTGTTACTATCTTTTTTTTATTCTTCTTTCTAAAAATAGTAATAGTATTCACATGAAGTTTGCACTCGGGTAATAAATCGGTTATTTTATTTTAAGTTATAATATTTATACAGAATTTTTAATAAAAAAAAATATATCTCTTTAAGAGTTCAGCGTACGTTGACATAATTTAAATTGGCATAGCCAAAATCCATATATTAAAAACCAAGTCAAATCCCATGATAAAAATGCAGAATGTTAAACGAAGACCGCTCGCTTGCGTTGCCTCGATCGGTGGGAAACGGGCTAACAGTTACTGACGTACCGACACTCTAGCTATTATTATGTCAATCGATGAGTTAGAATCACCACCTTTCACCATATCTTTATTATTAATTAATTGGAAATTTAAAAGGTAATTCATTAATATTAAGTATGTTTAATGATTTTAATTGCAATGTTCGCTGCCAACAATACCTAAATTAGTTACATAAAAACAACATAATCATGTTTAGATAAATACAAAAACATCTTCACACATCTTCGTAAACATTGTAATCTTTCTAGCGGCAGATTATCCTGAGATTTGAAATTGCTTTCGAATTATTAATACTTACAAAAAGTACTAAACATGATGGATATTATAATCCCCACATCCCGAATATAGCAAAATATCAAAACGTATTTCTAGATTCTAACACGTAAGCTGCTTTGCGATTGGTCTTACATATCACTGGCTCTCAAACCAGAATAAAATTCGTCTTTAATGCCAAATGCGTACTATTTTGTAAAACATAAAGCTTGAAGGTCCCACTCCCCAGCCGGTGAACCACATTATTATAAATATTTTTTCCTACAGTCAGATTATCCTTTACAAGATTAAAAAGAGAAATAAATAAAGTATTTTTATTCAAAATATCTATGTATCATGATCTAATAATTTATTCATTAAATTAATTTCTCCTCGTGTAAAAAGTGCTATATATTGTTATCATTGTGCTCCAAAATCTTGATGGATCGCTGCGCCTTAGTAATTATAGTGCAGAATTCGCAAGACTACTGCTCTTCATTTGTACTTACAAATGGTACATTAAAGGGAAATTGCATATGCATTACAACTCTTAAGTAACGGGGAGGTATAAATGAGACTAAGGAAAAGTTAATAAAAGACTTGAGCGCTAACCATCCGTCAAAAACTAATATTCCGCAAGAAAGAATGTAGATACAAGTTCCGTGCAATTTATTACAAGGGTTAACCACTTTTTTGTGGATATCTATTACAACGGCTATATTATGCATCTGGTATAGCGATTGAAAGACCATATTTAGATATAATTGGTATACCAATTCGCTTTGACTCGAAGTCGATTAACATATCTCAGAAGAAATGTGTAGTTCAGTGTAGGCTATTGGATTGCTGATTGATAAAATATCAGACATTAGACGGACTCCAGTTGCTTTACATCTGTCTATATTTATATTATATAATGTACATATTAATAACATTTCAGCGTTGACTTTTGTTTTAAATAAAAAATATGTTATAATAAATTTTCTCAATAATTACTTTTGTGTAAATTGTATATTGAACATATCAGTTTTTTTACAGATATTTATAGTATGTAAGAAATAACAAAGGAAACTAATTGTTTTGTCTAGAATCATATCAGTTTATTTTTTATTGATTTAGAAAGAGTAAATAATTGTAGCGTAATATTAAATTTGATCAATTGAAAACATATTTGCAGAATAAAACACTGTTATTATACTAAAATAAAAAAAAATATGAAAAATAAATGAAATACTTATAACAAATGACGTGAATACATTAGACCCAATAGCGTTTTTCATAATTAATCATTTTTATTTCTAATATTCATGTGTTTTAATTGATATAGCTCAAAAAAAACAATCAAAATATGATATATCATTGAACAGTAAAAATCAAATAATTGAATTTTCCATATAATACTCAGGTCGAAGATCTACAATATTATAATGGGACATGGCCGGTTAAGTACCATTCTTTAAGTATACTTATCTCAACATACAAAAATAATTTGACCTGTAAAAATGAAACAAACGTTTCGAAATTGTTGATTAATTTTATCCTGAGGAGCAATAAGGAAAAGATTTTATATATTTATGAAAATTGAATTCATATTGAAGACAAGAATTCACGTGAGATATTTTGAATTTTTGTGATTTTGTTGCGTGCATATTTTTAATTATAATATAATGACTAAAAAGGTTTATTTTTCGACAAAATAGCTTCTTTATTGCGGAATATTTTATTGTTTAATACTTAAGCCTTTGAATTTTACATCATCACTAGCTTTGTTTGACATCTTCACTGTCAATTATTTATGTTTCAATAACTTCTTAACATTTTAAACAACAGGTACATTAAAATTGTATATTATGCTGTTCGACACATTAATAATGAAAGAAAATTGTAGCATAGTTTTTTTTAATTGTCCAAAACCGCCAGCTATTAGGCTCCTACGTACTACGTCCTACTTTTACTCGATGTATCGTTTAATATTTTCTAATAATAATCTATTCTTTAAATTATTTACTTTCGTTGTGTCAAATTTTCACCCATTCAAGTCATAACTGAAAAGTTTTAATACTCTGAATAAAATTTAGCCGCTGATTCAAAACTGTATATTTACTATTTTAATTCTTATTTCCTTATAAAGGATAATTGAATAAAACGTAGCTATAGAAATTTCAAGCACAAGTTGATACAAAATTATTCGTATACTCCATTAAAAGTTGTATTCAATTTTATTATGTAATTTAACAATGCTTTCCTCTTAATCTTATAACTTCTCGTTCTTGTATCGAGTTATTACAAAGAATTGCGAAATAAAATGTATTCAAGTATTTTGTGACTTATAATGAGGAGCATAAAATGAAATAGTAAAAAGAATAATTTTTAATAAAGATTTCTTACTTTATATTATTAGTTTAGTACTCAACCACAATATATTTATCACAAATAATTTAATAATACACGCATCAAAATGAAATTCAATACATATTGGAATACATTATTCGCCTGTATTCCCTTATCTTAACTTAAAGATTTTAGCATATTTTGTGTTTTAAAAACTTTACTAATTAAAGAAAGAATTATTTATTTATTACAACTATTTTATTAAACTTAAAAACTCTTATTAGCAGAGAAAAGGGTTACAAATCGCTTGAAGTTTTGTATGTTTTGGATAAAGAACTCATCAGTAGTACTTAATATTACGAGACATAAAATCATGCTTACTTGGCTCTGTTTTACTAGATAGTAAAAAAGTTGCTTTGAAATGAAATGAAATAAGATGATTAAATTTATTAAGTTTTTAATAATTTAGTAATCATGGCAATTATAAAATAGAATGGCCCTTGGAGTACAAATAAGAATATACTATTGTAATTTTCTTAATCTATAAAAACTTAATAATCGTTTTTTTATTATTTCACTTGGGCTTATTTGAGTTAATCTTGATGTCTCAATACTAACTCGGAACTACTATATTAGCATTGATGTGAAAATAGTAAAATTTGAAACGGTTGTCCAAACTTTATTTATTTAAGTATGTATATATTTCGAGTTTTAAATTTATTTTTTAAATTTGCATTTTTACCATATAAAAATTTTTAATCATATTTTTTCATTCTAAAGTTATAAGTCGTAAGTTATTTAATATATATTTTAAAAAAAAAATCTACCGAAGCTTTGAAAACTCAAAACATGTAAATGACATTTTTATTTTAGAATTTATTTGAAAATATTATTATTATTGTACAATTTAGAGTTATTACTATAATATTTTTTTATTAAAGAAATATATTTCAATATTATGCAATTTTAGTGTTGTAACAAATACATTGCACTAACAAAAACAACGAGTGATCATTATTTTAAAGAACAATGTTACTTTTTATGAATATAAACAGTATTTTTTTTCATTTAAATAATATTTGTGATAAATTAAGAAAGTATAACCATTACTAGAAGTTAAATAACTTCTAACTTTAAACTATGTAATTGTTATATACACAGGTATGTTTTGTATATGTGAGTATTTCCATAATATTATACTACATTCTATTATAACATAAGCTGCTTTACATTTGGTTTCACATAACAAAGATTAGAGTCGGTATAAAATTCTAGAGAAATTCCACAGAGCTCATATCATTGTGTAAGTCTTAAAGCGTATTTAGATCCTTAAGATGTTCTAGATAGCTCAGTACCTGTATGGCAGCTAAGTAACAAAACAGTATTTATTTTAAATTAAGATATAATAATATATGATAATATTGTTCTTATAAACGTATTTTTATAGGAGAGTCTAAATAGAGTATAGAAAGCGTCAAAAATTAAAAATATCTTGCCTAGTATCGAATATTATAAAATAATTAACTTAACAATCCAAGGCAATTGTGTAGGTTGTGTTAAAATAAAACTGTTCTAAGAAAACTACAAAACGTAACCTACTTTCATTCACATTACTTTTAAGAGACTTTTTTACAAATATTTTATACTACTTACTTAATGTGTCAATTAAAATAACACAATAGATAACAATTTAATATGTAGCTAATGAAATCATATTATTATTAATAAATTATTATTTTTCATTATTTACTAGTTTTACTGGTGTAAATGTCAAAAGAAAATAACTATTTTAGTACACAGTGGGTTCTGGAATATATTGCCCATTCGTTATTGGTTTTGCTGTATTCGTTTTGTACTAGCATTTTCACAAAAACAAGACCAATCCTACAAAATTTAAGCAAAATAAAAGCAAAATAAAGCATCAAAAAGAATCTTGCGTCGCGCAGTAAAAGTAACACTAAGACGTTATTGTGTTTTTGATTTCTAAATTAATATTAATAGACATTCATTAGTATTGGTATTTTAACTATAAAACCATATGGTATATAATCCATAAGGTGGATGGTATGGATGGCTTTATGTAGATCTGAAACTTTATACTACAATTTTTAGTCAGATAAATAAAATATGTATGAAAATCCTAAAATGTACTATAAAATAAAAACCTACTTCGAAATCAAAAAAGAGTGCGCAACTTTTATCCTACTTGCAGCACCTTCTAAACTTAGTATTCTTATGTGCCGAAAGATTAAAAAAGAAATATATAAACATTTGTCGTTATATTTTAAATACATAAAGAATAAAAAAAATCCGTGCCCGCAGGGGGACACGCGTGGGTAGACCTCGTGTGTAACTCGTTTAAAATATAACTCACTGCCTAAGAATAGCACATGATGCCGTTGTTTACATCAAAAATTTTCAAGCAAAAAGCGGATTTTATTTTTTTCTCGGAAAAGGTATCTTTTTTGGAAATACTTTTTGGTACTTAAATTTAGAGTAAAAAATAACCTTTCTATTAAAAATATTTGCAAGGAGGGAATGTTTACCAGAAAACATTTGCCTTGGTTTTACCTACCTTAAATTTTCAAGCTAAAAGTGGTTTTTATTTTTTTTTCTCGGAAACGGTACCTTTTACGGAAAAACTTTTGATACTTAAATTTAGTGTAGAAAAATTAACTTTCTATTTAAAATATTTGTGATGTAAGAATGTTTACCAGAAAAAAGTTATGAATTTTTTTCCAAAAATTTTCGGTTTTTTTACCCCCACCCCTAAGTTATTGAAGTAAGGTTTTCGGTTTATTTACATTAGTTTTAGGTATTCATCAAACACATCATATAATATGAATGCGATTCATCTACTTTCTATAGGAAATAAGTTATGGTCGAAAAACTGAAATCAGAAAAAGCGAGGTCCTAGCGCCCCCCGTGGCCGGATTTCTTTGGTTAACGAACTTGACCTTTATTTTTGAATGGTTGATTTTTGTGCAAAGTTTGAAAGCGATCCGAGCGAAACTGCGGCCGCTATCGTGCTGACAAAAGTCGAATCTGAACGCACGCACGCATATATATATATATATATATATATAAACTTTTTGACCAATGGTCAATTCGGACTCAGGGGGTTATAAGAAGACCTGCTGTGAAGAAATTTTTCCAAAATTCGAAAGTTGGGTACAAATGAATGGGTAGACCGAATTCTTCGAGGTCTACCCAAAAAACATTCATCATTTTCAGGACTTTCGACCTCTCGGTAGTCTCTCCCAGTCGTTTTTACAACTACTCGTAAGGAAATGTGGAATAGAATGGTACCGTACTTTTCAACACGATATGATTATTTATAGAATGTTAAGTTCATTTATGCAGGTAACATACTTGTTCACTTAGCAGAGTGTTAGGGGCGGACTCCTAGAGTATCTGCACGTGTCAATGAAGTTTTCATTCTAAATTTATTTAAAATGAATATCTATAGTACAAAAAAGTGTTTGTTTCGAGATATAAACTAACGTTTTAAAATCATGAAGCTAATAAGTAATTGCAAGATTTAGAAGATTCTTGCTTCAACACCAAGTTTAGGTATTTTGATAATAGAATAATGCTAAAAGTCTCGTATTGGATTAAAATTCAGACAAATTAGTTACAAGAATGTTTGTTGCATATTCATTGCATCCAAGGATTTGTGTGAACATTGCTAACCATTTTTGCTTATTTTTTAATTATAAAGGTTTTTGTCACTTAAAAGATTAATAATATTAATATTAATAGACCATTTTCAAAATATTTACCATAATATTACGTTTTGCAGTATTTTTTTTTATTAACTGCAATTATAAAATGTTCAGAATTGAAGCAAAAACATCAATTTAAATGCAAGTACTTTTAATATAGACTTTCGGATAAGTATGAATCATAACTGGAATTCTATTGAATTGAATGCAAATCGATCAATCATAGGTAAAAACTTCAAGTAAAACTCAAACCCACTTATTATCAAAGCCTTTTCAGTAGTTTTCGCTGGATTACATGTTTACGTTTGAAATGATTTTTCAGTGAATCCAATCTGTTTACCTAAAAAAATCCTATTTGGTTCAAATTATTCGATATATAGAAACAAATAATTATAAGAATCTATAACTTTATATTTTATTTTTATTGATATGAGGAATTTAGATCAAATTAAAATTCACTAGTGACTTCTCACAACTGTATTATACTATAAAAATATTTTTTTGATTATATAACCAACAATTTTTGCAATGTAAAATGTACCAACATGTTCTTATAAAATTTTTCATTATAATCGGTCAAGCCGTTTTTGAACTAGGTTAAGAAGGTTAACAGACGGATATGGACAATAGGAACTTGAATATTTTACATTACATTGTTTTATAAGAAAACCATGTAAACAATCATTTTTACGTGAGATTAAGTCATTGTCAGAAATATTTATGTAATGTATTTTAAACAAAACAATATGTTTATTAAAACAAACTTTAATAACGAGACGCGATGTATTTAATTTAATATCAAAGTAACAAGTGATTTTACTTCACCATCAATTCAAAGAGATTCAACTCTCTTTCATGAATCCACAATTGGAATAAAATCCCACAGAATACAAGGAAAACAACCAAATACCTATTTGGTATTGACAGTGAAATGGGAAAAGCGAAAACGATTGACTAAACTTTCTTAATTTCGTAACTTAGTATGGGGTATTCGGGTCAACATAACCTGAAAATGTTTTTATAAATAATTGTTTCTTTATTACAAATATGAAAAAAGTGATTATCGTATCGTTAGGTGGATTTTGAAATACGACGTTCTGTTTATGTCCTATGATTTTTTTTTCCAACTTAATTAATTTTTATTTTTACGTTAGTTACGATTTTTTATTCTTAATTAGAGAATAATTAACAACCAAAAGTTAACACGGGTTACTGTTATCCATAATCCAATCCATACTAGTTGTTTTTTTTACCGACAAAATTGTAGTACCCTTCCGATTTAAACATATTCATTTGTACCTTCTGGACTAATAAATTTCAAAGTAATTTATTTTTATGGCAACCGAGCTGGTTAAACTAAATTATTTACTTGCCATAAAAATAAATTACTAGCACACAGACGATTCCAGACTGTACGTCCTATCAGGATGTAAAAGCTGTATGGACTAGTCACCTCCCAAAAACATTATGCCCCATTAAAAATATTAGAAAACGAAGGCAGAAAAGCAGGCTTTTACTTCCGACTCTCTTACTAGCTTGAAGAAATTATAACTTTAAATTATATTTTATAGTTAATTGACAACGATCTACAGAGTGGGCCAAAAATTTTTGCAAAGAGCAACACCTGATTTCTCCAAAACCGTGAGAGCAAGGGGCGTGCGGGTGGCGGGAAATTATGCGTCTTTTAATGCAATTTTAGTCACGATGGAGCGCTTCACGGGACAACAGCGTGCTTTTTGCGTAAAACAATTTTACAAAAACAACGATTCCTACGTTACTGTACGACGCCTCTTTAGAGTTGAATACGGATTACAACGTGTAAGTGAGTATCCAAGTGTTAATTTAATTAAAGCTTGGGTTAAAAAGTTTGAGCAAACGGGATCGACAACGAATATTAAACAAACTGGGTGACCACGTTCAAGAAGAAGCGAAGAGAACATTCGGGAGGTTGAAATTTCTGTAAGGGACGATCCAGAATCATCTACGCGTAAGCGGTCGGCGGCTCTTGCTATACCAAGAACTAGTCTGCGGCGAATCTTGCATTTGGACCTTAAACTGCACCCATATAAGCTACAAATTGTACAAGAGATGAAACCAAACGATTACATTCAACTCAAGTTATTTGCTGACACTATACTGGAGCGATTCTCTAGCCTTGAGAATGTATTGTTTACGAACGAGGCCCATTTTCACATTAATGGTCACGTAAATAAACATAATTGTCGATATTGGAGCACGGAAAACCCTCACTATAAACACCAAAAGCCTCTTCATTCACCAAAAACGACAGTGTGGGCTGCCATATCCGCAAAGGGCATAATCGGTCCATACTTCTTTGAAAATAATCAAGAAAATAACGTAACTGTGAACTCAGTGGAATACGTGAAAATGTTGCGAGAGTTTTTGACACCACAGTTGCATGAATTTGAAGGATACAATAGCCGGACTTGGATGCAACAAGATGGAGCAACATGCCATACATCAAACGTGACTTTACCGGTGGTCAAAGAAATGTTTCCTAACAAATTGATTTCTCGCAGAGATGATATCCCATGGCCTCCCAGAAGTCCGGACCTTACACCTTGCGATTTTTTCTTGTGGGGATATCTGAAGAGTCGAGTATACCTTAATAAACCGAAGACCATATCCCAATTAAAAGAAAACATCCACGAGGAGATAGCCGCGATTCCTCGCAGCATGTGTCAACGAGTTTTCCAAAGTTTACGTAGTCGATTGCAGGAGTGCCAACAACGAGACGGAGCACATCTCGACGATGTCATTTAAAAAAATAATAATAATAAATGATAATTACGTTAAATAAATCATAAACAAAATAACATTTGTACTTTTGTTTCTAGACATGTTTCAAATGTGCAAATATTTTTGGCCCACCCGTTACTTTGAGAGGATTTCCCCGTTGACCCGGGCAAATAACCGTGATCAGTTTGCTGCAGCTCGTATATCAACTATTAATATCATCCTATAAAATATCCTATTAATAGGCACAACTTTCTTTTAATATAGAACAGATAGTAGAGTGGGACCTTCACATCACTTCACATCCTTATCAAAATTTTAAGGAAACCTATACTCTGCAGTAACTACCAACTATTTAACTGCATGCTGATTAATTTAAGGACTATAAACAAAAAATACTGTAAGGTAATATGATTTGTCAGACAATCTCGCGAGAAACATTATATTATATATGTTAGTAATAGGTTACTTTAATCACAGTTGCTAAATCTCCTGGTGAGTATTAGAAAGTCAAAAACGTAAATCAAGATAGTATCAATTAATACGTCTACTTTCATCAATCAGGATACTTTTCGTGCTACAAAAAGAACATAAAATACACTTTTTCCACAACGTAAAATTAAAGAATTATATCATCCTATTCAATATGTATCGATTTTTTAAATTAATTTATTAATTTATCTTCACGCCATATCCCTTGCGGGGTAGCCAGAGACGATGGAGCGCCAAACGCTACGGTCCCTGCATACCTCTTTCGCCTCGGCCACAGACATCAATCTCTTCATACATGCCCTCCGGGGGGTCCTAATGCTTTAATTGATACTCAAGATTTTTTTAATGATTATTCTATTTTCTATTAATTTATATTTATCAAACCATTAATAGTTGAATGGTGATGTTTGCAAAGACTTGAAATCTTTAAATATTTATAATTGCCTGTTTTATTCAAAATTATAAAATCCCAATTGTAATAATTATTTTAAAATTATTTGGATAGGTCAATATTTAATAAATCTCTAAAAACAGTTTCACAATAAAATGCTATTATGCCTGTGATTACTAAAACTTAATGCTTGCTTTAATAACTTGCACTAACGCAAAAATACTTTTTTTTGTTATTTTATTCTGCTATCAATACCCAATTTTTAAAACATTTTAAGATTATTATGGCATTCGAACTTAAGAAAATTTAATAAGATTTTTTTTAAAGCACTATATTGTAATTAAAACAAGTGAGTAACGATTTTTTTCCTTGTAGGTCTCGAATGTACTTCTGATTGACCTAAACCACCATTAAAATAAATTTATTTTAAAACTTATATCAAATCGATAAACATAATTTTGAAGTCAATGCCGCTTCAAGAGAATTTAAGAAAATTTATTAACTAACAAATATTTTTGCATTAATATTCTAATACATATTCTATTTCAAGAGAGTTTCGAAGGTGTTATATATATTTTATCTTATAAAGTATCTATAAACTTCAAATGATTTTAAAAATATATGTAAGATATATGTACGTAAGAGGTAAGGATTATAGTAAGAGGTTGTGTATTGTATGTTCAAACATGGCCGACTTAGAAATATACCTATTTTTCACATCTTCTTTACTTGATCGTTATTATTGCAATACATAGACATAGCCGAGTTCTATACACCTCCACATAGCAGAGCGATATTACTCACCTTTAAGAAGAATATTTAATACAAATATTTTGTAACAGCGCGGCCCAAATCTAAAATTCCTTCATTCAAATCGTGGTGAATATTTAAATCATACTGTTTAAATCACATCAATATGAATACAGCCTGATATCTTAAGGCTTAAGTGACATATATAGAGCTGTAAATACTATACGCTATTTTCATACAGAAAAAAGATGCCGACGTCATTCAGAACGCGATGAGGCGCTCTTTATCCTTAGATGAGAATGCATATTCTGCATATCAGCGAAGACACTTGAAACAAAGATTTTTAACAATGTTATTTTATTTTAAAAAAATACAAAATTTATACTATTAAACGAGCTATTCTCCTGTGTAATAATATTTTAAGGTTGCTTATATTTTAAGTTTTCTTTTCGAATCATCTTTAAGGTTTGTAATGATATTTAAATATTTCTTAGATCAAGACATTAATAGGCTACTAATACTTTCGTTGAACTTTTAAGCAGTAACGTATATCTAACTTGATCTTTGATGACAAATTATGATAAATGTGTAAAATACCACATTATAAAACATAAAATGTAATACAGCCAGCCTTGTAGTTTTTGACGGAGACGCTTGTTAGGGACTGTAGTGCCCATTCAATATCCGGCTTACACAAAACCTGCGACTCGACACGTTCTGAGCTATTTCCAATGCCATTGCACACTGGGAATGACTGTCTGTCCCACACGGCAAAAAGGGAAAGCCGATCTTTTGGGTATTTTGCCTCAAAGTCGACATTGGACGACCAGGGGAAGACACCATGTATTACGCGGTGTCAGAACTTAATGCCGGAAACAGTTTTTCGGTAAAAAGCCATGCAAAAATCTCTCTTTTTCTTGGACGTTCATAAGTAAGTGGGCCAGATAGTATTTACCCAACTGTGCTACAAACATGTGATCCTAAGTTGACTCCAGTGGTAACGCATCTATTTTGGTACTCCTAACTTAACAGCGTAGTCCTGATCGCATACCTAAAAAAAGGTGATAGCTCGAACCCAGCTAACTACAGAATTATCACCATTACATCTCTTCTCTCCAAAATAAAGGAGAGCCACATGAACCGACAGCTCCTAGTGTACTTCGAAGATTACCAGTTGATAAATGACATAGCTGTCACCATGGTCGATCAGCTAGTGATCTTCTGTTATATCTTAAAGTATACAAGTCATTCTCAAGGGTTTTTGCTTGGACTCCAAGCCCGTGAACGCTGGTGTACCCTAACGCTGCATGCTATTATCAACTCTGTTTTTTCTGCACATCAGTGTTATGGTGGATATTTCCAACATACATTATTATACGGATGACAGCACTGGGGATACGGCCGTGTTAGGGTCTTCTCGAAAAAATATCGATGAGTAAGATCTATAGAACCTCCCTGAGTTTCCAGTGCAAGTTCGGCCACACATTTAGTACTGTTCTCATCTCTGGTCCGGATCACCCCAATATCAGATTATACTTTTTGACTGTGTACAACGGAAAGTCGTGTGGATTGTTGAGGACTAAAAGGCTTGACTCTCTGGCATTGCGTATAGACGTGGCCTCATTATATCTCTTCGACCGCATTTACAACGGGGAGTGTTCTGAAGAGCTATTTGATCTGTTGCTCGTCGCTGATTTTATCACTGCACAGCACGTCATCGCCTGCAATACCATCCGTACCAGGTGGTGTGGCGATCCTTTACTGCGCGTTTTTCAAGGTCCTTTCTTCAACATACTTTCTTCAACTAAAATGTCTAACGAACTTCCTTCGGCGGTATTTCCGGATAGATACGACATGGGTGCCGACAATGCTCTTGCGTTTGCTCAAAGCAAGAGCTCGTGGGTGGCGGTGAACACCTGTCATCGTTGACCCGCACGCTCGTTTGCCCTCCTTTTACATAAAAAAAGTTTTTCAAAGTTGTAGTCTAGGAATCATCGTTAAGAAATATCAAGTTTATCATTATAAACTTGATATTTTTAATAATTATTTAAAAAAAAAATAATCATTCTATTTAAGTTTATTAAAAATTACGTCATTGAAAATAATTGATCATTGTTTTATAGAAAGGTTGGGATAAAGTTTTGTCTAATAAAATCTTTTGACAGCTCCATTTTCAAACACATACTCGTATGTTAACAAACACCAAAACACTAACTAGACTAGAAACAAGCGTTGTGACATGCCCTAACTAGATTTAAGAGAAATATTGTACAACTTGGGAATGCAACTCCAAATATTTAAACTTCAGGGAAAAGACCAAGAATATTTTATGTACGTATGTAGTATCATATATTTTCTTCTTTATTCTTATTTTGGTACACTATTAATTTATTGAAAAACGTACACAAAATGAATAAACAACACATCCTTATAGGGTAAGTTAAAAGTGTTTTCGAATCTGATAATTCGTTATTTTTGTTATTAGAATATTTATTCGTTATGAAAGACAGAAGTGTTTTCTGGTTCAAGTTCAAGTTCATTTAAAATGAGGATAATTAAGGGTACCGGTAAAGATTATAAAGAGAGATATACGTTAGTTTTCACTTCTTGAGAAGATTTTTAACAAAAATAAACATTGTTAGTAAAATACTCACACCTACAACTTGGTACTTAACCTAAATTCGTAATAAACTATTATTACAAAAAAAAAACAGTTACGTCAGATTTTCTGAACTGTGTTTTATCTTTAAATTTTCCTTAGGATGACTTCTTATAAAACTGTTTGTTCTCTAATTGTAAAGTACGATACATACACTAGACAGGCAATATTATTACTCAGTATAATTTATATCAAGCTTTAAATTATATACCACTTTAATTTATATACCTCTAAAGGCTTACTCCGAAAATACTGAATCCTCAACTGATTAAACTTATAGGTTAACATTTTATTTAATGAATTTCATAAGAGTGTGTTCCGAGCCTAAACGGTTTTGGTACGCTTCGGTTGAGGGGTTACACCTCGAAATTACTTGTAGGTCTGACCCAATTTCTACGATTATTACAAGTTATTAAGGTTATGTTTCAGAAAACATTTAAAAAAATGTATATATGTATATATATATAAGTATATATATATATATATATATATATATATATATATATGTATATATATATTTATATGTGTGTGTGTGTGTGTAAGAGAAAGAGTTATCTTTGGTATGTACCTTAAAAAAATACATTTATTGACAACGTAATTTGTGACTTACTATTTTTTAAGTTGCAGTTCAGTTTTTATAACCAAACCGTATTAAATAAATCGTTAAATAGCCATTTATTATATTAATTGAATTTTACAAATTCATTTACATATTTACAAATATAAATCTATTTAATTAAAATTATAGGAAATATCAGTCAAATACTTCAATAAATTTTAAAACTACAAAATAAAATAAAATATTAATAAAAAGGGACTAAATTATATCCAGGTTATGGGATTATTAAAACGCAAAATTTGTAAATCAAGTAAAGTAGGTCAAAGATTACCAACAGGTTCACGGAAATTTGTTTAAAAAAAATCTGAATGCACTTACCACAATTGTACACATTGCGTGATAAGTATATAATAACTGTGATTATTAAATGCATTTCGAGGCTTCGTAATTGTGTAGTCATATAAATATTTTTTTTTAAATATAATATTAATGAATATTAAATGAAACGTGTTGAATTATTATACCTATTGAATTATTCTCCAATATGAGAACTCCTACATATTTTCTTCTTAGTTAATTCATTTCCTAAAAATAAACTATTTAATTTATTATTTTCATTAGGATTTTATAAAAAACTAATAATTTTTAAACACAATAATTCAGGCTCAAAAAGCTATAATTTACTCAAAACTGTGATATTTATAAAATAAATATTATTGGTATCTTATAAGAAGTAATTTGGCAAAATGGTGTTGAGTATTAGTATTACAAAAATAAACTTTACTACTCTTTGTAGCCCAGCACAAAATATTAATTAATATCAAATGTAAGATACTGTGAAATAGCGATATTTTTTTTTTCTTGAATTTATGAAGCATTCTTCTGAAGTATATAGTATGAATAATTAAGAATAATTTTATAATTATTAAGAATTCTCGAAGTAATTGAAAAATGTCGCTACTTTCTTTATAAAGTATCTTACAATTTCAAGTAAATTTTCATTTCGATGGGAAATAGAAAAGGTAGATGGACAAAAATTAAATATCAATAAGAAGAGTAATTTGAGTGCCCTTTAAAGTCTATTTTTTTGATTTCCCATGAAATTTCACGTTGGTTGAGCCACATTGTCTGTATAGCAGTTTGCATATTTAAGTATGTGTATTATATTATTGGGTAGACCTCGAAGAATTCGGTCTGCCCATTCATTTGTCCCCTACTTTCGAATTTTGGAAAAATTTCTTCACAGGAGGTCTTCTTATGACCAGCTGAGTCCGAAATGACCATTGGTCAAAAAGTTTATATATATATATATATATATATATATATATATATATATATGCGTGCGTGCGTCCAGATTCGACTTTTGTCAGCACGATAGCGGCCGCAGTTTCACTCGGTTCGCTTTCAAACTTTGCACAAAAATCAATCATCCTAAAATGAAGGTCAAGTTCGTTAACCAGAGAAATCGGACCACAGGGGGCGCTAGGGCCTCACTTTTTCTGATTTTAGTTTTTCGACCATAACTTTTTCCCTATACAAAGAAGATTAATCGCGTTCATATTATATGATGTCTTTGATGAATACCTATAACTAATGTAGATAAACCGAAAACCTAACTTCAATAACTTAGGGGTGGGGGTAAAAAAACCGAAAATTTTTGGAAAAAAATTCATAACTTTTTTCTGGTAAACATTCTTACATCACAAGTATTTTTAATAGAAAGGTTGTTTTTTACTTTAAATTTAAGTATTAAAAGTTTTTCCCGTAAAAGGTACCGTTTCTGAGAAAAAAAATAAAAACCACTTTTAGCTTGAAAATTTAAGGTAGGTAAAACCACGTCAACTTTTTTCTGGTAACATTCCCTCGTCTCAAATATTTTTAGTACAAAGGTTATTTTTTACTCTAAATTTATGTATCAAAAGTATTTCCAAAAAAGATACCTTTTCTGAGAAAAAAAAATAAAACCGCTTTTTGCTTGAAAATGTTTGATGTAAACAACGGCATCATGTATTAGTGTTAGGTAGTGAGTTATATTTTAAACAAGTTACACACGAGGTCTACCCACGCGTGTCCCCCTGCGGGCACGGATTTTTATATTATCATCTTATATCACAAAAATACTTGTAACTAATCTTAGACTTGAGAACACACATCTTTCTAATTAGAGGAATTATTAAAGATAAAATACACGATCTTCTCTTTATTTTAAGACTTTTCAGCGTAACTAAATTTAAATAAATGTTCAAATGCCAAATAAAAAAAGAAAATAGCTGGCACCTCTTATTTACAAAGCGAACGACAGACGGTTGAGCACGAAAGGTCATACTTAAAGTAAAAAAAAAATGCTTTCTTTTTATTCGAAAACGAGGACACAAAAAATAAGAACAGTAATGTAATTGCTTGAACTCCTGATGGCATTTCAAAAAGACTTAACTTTTGATTTTATCTAGGCAAATTAGTGCTTATTAAATAAAATTGAAGTATTTTTTGAAATTCCAAATTATCAGTTTTTCATTACATGAATATGGAAGCGTATAACGAACTTACGTAAAAAACATTTTTCTTGACTCTCTGCCTATTTGTACTACACCGACCTGCCTACCTAGTTTCTGAAACAGCTGGTTCGATTTTAATAGGACTTTTAGTGAACAGAAAAAATAATCCGCGTGAACGAGTCATGGGCACACCTAGTTACGACTAATCATTTGAACAAACATGTCATGCTCCTTGATAAGATATATATTAAATGCTTTGCATAAAAATACTAAATGGAATCATATGAACACTTTTTAATCTTAATCAAGGTTTATGCAGGAATTTATAATATCCATTACCATAGAATTTCACACATATATTTTTGCTTCCAACCATATCAACTGATTTATTTTATAACACGCAGTATACTATTTTATTTTATAAAATGTAAACTCTTATGATATGTACGTAGTTATACAAAATATAATAATACTGATTTTAAGTGTCGAATTGGTGCAATTACATTTGCGGCGTTGGGAACCGCCAACCAACACGCCATGTTCCGAACGGCGGAAGGTGGAGGACGGAGCTACAAATAGCTACGTGGAATGTAAGAGGAGGAATGGAACAGAAGATGAATGAATTATTAGATGTGATGGATGACAAAGATCTGGATGTTATTTGTGTGTCTGAGACCAAGCGAAAAGGCAATGATACGACCGATTTGCCTGGCAACCGGGTCGCTTTCTGGGCTGGGGTTCCAGAGGGTGAGCGAGGTTGCCAAGGTGTAGGCGTATTATTGTCCTCTCGAATGGTTAATGCAATGGTAGAATACAAGGCGATTAACCCGAGGCTTCTTTCGGTTCGCTTTAAGCTGGGGATAACAAGAGTATTCTTGTTAGCCATGTATGCGCCAGTATCCTCAGCTCAAATGAGCGAGCTCGAGGAGTTTTGGGAGAATGTCAGGGATGTTCTAAGTAGTGTCAGAGATAATGAAAAGTTGATAGTATGTGGAGATATGAATGGATGGGTTGGAACCGCGCGAAGCGGTTACGAAAGCGTGCTAGGCAAATATGGTGATAAGAGGGTAAATGAGGCTGGAAAGCTTATTTTGGAATTTTGTAAGGAAAAAAATTTGTTTGTGGCAAACACGATGTTTGATCACAAACAAATTCACATGTACACATGGGAGCGAGCGGAAGAAAGAAGTATGATTGATTTATTCCTAGTGGACCAGCGTATTCGAAGTCAAGTTATGGACACGCGAGTGTTCAGAGGTGCTGATCTGGGAACGGACCACTATCTAGTCGTTGCTAGAATAAGAGGTTTGTTCGCAGGTTGGCGCAGCCGCACGACGTGTCCAAGCTTGGCGTCGAATTATCGCATAAGAAGCTGGAAGCTTCAGGATCCACCGATCAGAGAGGAATATCAAGAGAGGGTTTTCAAGAAGCTTGAAAGCTATGATTCTGGAAATGAAAGTGTTGAACTATGCTGGCAGAACCTTAGGAATGGTATGGTGAAAGTAGCGACAGAAGTATGTGGTAAAAGGAAAAGAGGTTTTAGTAAAAAGCGCGATGAATGGTGGGATGATGAAGTGAAAGACGCTGTAGAGTTAAAGAAGAAAGCATGGCTGGATTATAAAGCCTCTGGTAAGGATAAAAGTATGAGAGAGATAAGAAAAAGAGCGTACAAGCTGCAAAAGCACAAAACGAAAGCACTTATAAAGATGAAGCGTGAAAATTCTGAGAGAGAAAGGGATGAAAGGTTGACGAACAACTTCCGGGAAAACACGAAGCTTTTCTGGCGAGAAGTTAGTGGTTCCCGGGGTTGTTCGGTAACCTGTAGAATGAAAGGGGTGCTTTCGAAAAGCGGTGAAATTTTAACTGAGCAAGCACACGTTTTGCAGCGGTGGGCGGAATTCTATAAGGAGATGTATGAACGTGAAGACGCCTCGGTCTTGACTACCAGCGTAATGCTGAGTCAAGATGTAGCCGATGGTGAAATCAGTTTAGAAGAAGTAGAGAACGTGATTCGAAGTCTGAAATGTGGTAAGGCTGCGGGAGCAGATGAAGTTACTGCCGAGATGATCAAATATGGTGGGCCACGCGTCTGGGACTTTTTCTGGTTTTTATGCAATTTATGCTGGAAATCTGGGGAGGTCCCAGACGATTGGCGAAGTGCAGTCATCGTACCTTTGTATAAAGGCAAAGGTTCACAGATAGACTGTGCAAGCTATAGGGCCATCAGTTTGATTAGCTTGGGCGGTAAAGTTTATGCTAAAATTTTAGCGAGAAGAATGCAAGAGAGATCTGAAAGGATGTTGTGGGAGGCACAAGGAGGTTTTAGACCTGGAAGAGGGTGTATAGATCAGATCTTTTCCCTCCGCATGATCACGGAAAAGTTTTTGGCCCTAAACCAAAAGGTTTTCTGTGCTTTTGTGGATTTGGAAAAGGCGTTTGACAGGGTTGTGAGAAAGAAGTTATGGGAGATACTGCCCCGATACAATGTGAACGGACCCTTGCTACAGGCTGTAAGGTCTCTTTACCGAGATCACTCAGCCTGTGTGCGAGTAGGAGCTGGCATGTCGCCCTGGTTTGACATCCAATCGGGTGTTAAGCAAGGTTGCGCTATGTCAGCTTGGTTGTTCAATTTGTATTTGGATAGTTGTCTCCAAGGAGTGAAAGATAGTGACATGGGAGTGAAAGTAGGTGACCTTAAGGTCAATTGCTTACTATATGCAGATGATGCAGTGCTCATTGCATCATCAGAATGCAATTTGCAGGCATTGGTCACCACTCTGAAAGATGGGTGTGAAATTAATGGTCTTAACCTGAATGTAGATAAGACGAAGGTTCTGATATTTGAAAGAAATGAAGAAAGAACAGAATGTAAGATCAACGTGAATGATAAGATAATAGAACAAGTGAATGAAGTGGTATATTTGGGAAGTATGTTTAGCAGAGACGGAAGATACGAAATGGATGTGGAAAGGCGTATTGCTGCTGGTAACAGAGTCAATGGTGCTTTGACTGCATTGTTGAGACGGCAAAACGTCAGTATAGCTGCACGTTTGGCTGTACACAATGCAGTTTTGCTACCGACACTGTTATACGGCAGCCAAACGTGGGTAACACAGAAGAAGAATGTAAGAAAGATGAATGCTGTGGAGATGCGATCTCTTCGCAGAATATGCGGAGTCAGTCTAGCTGATCGAATCCGCAATGAAGAGATCCACAGAATGGCAGGTACTAGCGAAGATGTCACGGTGAGAATGAAGAAGAACGTGCTCAGGTGGTTTGGGCACGTTGAACGAATGAGTGATGAAAGAATGGTAAAAAAGATTTATATGGGAAAAGTGAGCGGTAAGAGAGACAGGGGGAGGCCTCGAGTGACCTTCGAAAATACAGTAGCTACGATACTGGAGGAAGGTCACGTAAAAAGCATGAGGACCCCCCGGAGGGCATGTATGAAGAAGTTGATGTCTGTGGCCGAGGCGAAAGAGGTATGCAGAGACCGTAGCGTTTGGCGCTCCGTCGTCTCTGGCTACCCCGCAAGGGATATGGCGTGAAGGAGAAAAAAAAAAAAAAAAAAAAAAAAAAAAAAATTATATTGGAAAGTGACAAATACGTGTGTTTACGTTTGTGTCTATAAATTGCCTGTTATTGTAATATTTTTCTTATATTATTCTCTCTAGACTATTGTGGGTAAGTGAATATTATGAAAATAAGTTGTGCAAGCTGTATTTTTAATGTTTTTTTTCTCTTTTCTTTCTCTTTTAAATTTGTTGTTTGGTTGATGTTATATTGTTCTGGTTATTGTTGTTGTTATTTTAATATTAATTAATAGCAGCCACAGAATACCAGCGTTGAGAGTATTTTATTCTCAACATATGCTGAGTGGTATGATCAATCCGGATGATATAGGAAATAAATTATTTTCAGTTAATTTTATTTTTATTTTATTTCTTATATGGATTTATGTGTACCTAAAAATCTTTGTTATGCGAATAAAGTGTTTTGATTTGTTTTGATTTAATTTGAATTTGATACGTGTAATAAAAACGTCTCTGTAGATTGAAAGCTTGTTGAGGAATATATATCTGCTGCTAAAAATATTTCATTTTGGAAACATTGTAATCTATATAACGGCAGGTTATCCTAACATGAAATTGCTATCGAATTATTGATAATAACAAAAAGTACTAAATATAATGTATATTATAATACCCACATCCCAAATATAGCAAAATATCAAAACCTATTTCTAGTTCCTAATACGTAAGCCATTTTGCGTTTGGTCTTATATATCACAAGATTAGAGCCAGAATAAAATTCGTCTGTTATATCTCATGCTACGTACTTCATTATTAAAAAGTTTTATCTTTTACAAGATCACAAGATGATAAAAATAAACTTAGTTTTTCTATAGTTAATATCTGTTTATCATTGTCTTAATTTTTATTTTATTTAATAGTTATTATATAGAATTCGCAAGACTCTTTCTTTCTACTTAGAAGACAACTGGATATCTGAATAGTATAATTGATAAGTGGTACGTAAAGGGAAATTGCAAATGCATTACCACTCTAAGTAACGGGTAGGTATAAATGAGACTAAGACAAAGTTAATGGAGGTAAGAGATTTAAGCGCTTACTATATGTCAAAAACTACTACCTCGCTGTAAAAAAGGCTGATACAAGTTTCGTTCAGTTAATTACAGCAAGGGTTTTGTAGATACTAATTACTACAGCTATGTTAAGCACCTCGGGTGGTCCTTGAAAGAGAATATTGATTTGCTTTGACTTCAAGCCAAAGAAGCTGAGCAGAAATATGCCAGTGTAGACTGAAAGATTTCTGATTGCTAAAATATTTCAGCAATTAGATATACTCTAGTTGCTTTACATCTATTCGTGTCTATATTTATGTTATATGATGTGTTATATATTGTGTAATATAATCAATAATGTATTCCCACTTTAGCTTCATATTTTGATTCAAAATAAAAAATATGCAAGAAATTAAATCCTCAACCATTACTCAGGACTTATACCACGATCATAATATTTGTGTAAATTGTATACTGAACATATGTCAGTTTTTCAGTTTTTAATTTTATTTTTATACTATGTAAAATGTAACAAAGAAATAAACACGTTTTCTTGGTAATCATATCAGTTTATATTTATCATGTGAAAAAGAGTAAATAAAGTAAGTAGTAAACTATATTGCACTAAAGTTGAACTAAAAATACATTTCAAAAATTTAACACATTTATTTGGTCTCTGTAAAAAATAAAAAAAAACTAATGAAAACAATGTTATATAACACTTATCACAAATGGCGTGAATTCATTAACAACCCACTAGCGTTTTTTGCAATGATTTTTTATTTTTTTAATAATGTTTGTGTTTTAATTAATAAACACATAAAAAATACAATTTTAAAATGTGACATATCTTTAAATAGTTAAAATCAAATAATTGGATTTTCCATACAATACTCAGGTCGTGGATTTGCAATATTATAATGAGACATGGCCGGTTAAGTGCCATTCTTTAAGTATACTTACCCCAACATATAAAAATAATATGACCTGAAAATATAAAATGAACCCCTCGACATTGTCGATTAATTTTATCCTGTGGAGAAATAAGGAAGTAATTATTATCTATATTGTTAAAGGATGAATTGACATGAAATATATTTCATTTATGAAGAAAAAAAATCTACAAGTTAGCTTTTTAATCGCGGAATATTTTGTGTTTTAATATTTGATTGATTTTGACTTTGATTTCTGGATCGTCCCTGGAGGTACTTGACATCATCACCAGCAGTGACATGTTTTTATCTTTTAATTACCTTGTAATACTTTTTACAACGGGTATATTCAAATTCTTAAACTACCCGATACTTTTTCGATAATAAAAAAACATTGTTATAGGTCAGTCTCACTATAATTCTTACATATAATTTATATATATACAACACACACGGAAATGAAATTTAACAAATAATAAAATAAGTTATTCGAATTTTATCACAATTCAAATTAAATATAATAAAAAATATAATTCATGTGAATTTTTACATTAGTAGTATATTCTAAAAATACTTTGTCCTCCACTGATTAAACCATTAAAAGTTTAACATTTTATTTACTGAATTTCATAAGAGTGTGTTCCAAGCCTAAACGGTTTTGGTACGCTTCGGTTGAGAGGTTACACCTCGAAATTACTTTTAGGTCTGACCCAATTGCTACCATTATTACTTCCCAAGTTATTAAGGTTGGGTTCCAGAAAACATCTTTTAAAAATGTACCGGAAGCTGTGTATAAAAAACATAATATGATACCCTATAACAATTATCCGTGGTTTGTTCTCTGTAAGAATTATGATGGGTACATAGCCAATACTTAAACTGACAATCTATATTTATTAAACACTTAATGTGTTTTATTAATGATTAAGTTGCAGAAGTTCAGTTTTTATAACCATGTAAGATTTAAACTTCATTAATTAGCCATTTATTATTTTGATTTAATCGTATAAATTCATTTTCATGTTTACAAATATAAATCTATCTCATTAAAATTATAGACAAGATCAGTTTTAATCAATTTTAAAACGCCAAAAGAAAATGAAATATTACCGAAATAAGTTCCAATGGAACCGAATTAAAGCCAGGTTATGGGATAATTAATAGGCAAAATTTGTAAAGCGAGTAAAGTAGGTCAAAGATTACCAACGGATTCATGGAAATTTGTTATGGAAAATTTTGATGCACTTATCATAATTGTACGCATTGCGTGAAAAGTATATCATTACTGTGATTATTAAAAGCATTATCTAGCTTCCTTCAATAGTGCATTCTTGTAATTACATTTTATAACGACAATATGAATGATTATTAAATGAAATAGATATATAAATAATTATATAGATTCTTAAAAAGTGTCTTCTTAGTTAATTATTCCTTTCCTAAAAATAACCCATTTATCTTAGTATATTTTTGTTAAGATCTTATAAAACTTACCATTTTTAGTGGTTTGAACAAAATAATTTTTAAATCTATCTTCTTGTTAAAAACCCTTTAACTGAACTGAAATTATTATATATATGAAACTAAAAAAAGTTCTTCATGAATCTATTACTGCATATATGTCTGTCTTTATTTACAAGATTTTTTACTTTATTTTCAAACTTCTTTAAGCTAGAATTGATATTCTAATATACACACTAGTGTGAAGTATTTATTATGGATCTTTATTAATTAACACAATAATTAGAGCATGTATTTGAAGATTGAATAATTAATCACACATTCTTAAGTCTAAGGGAGATAGATAATAAAACAAAAAAATGTCTGTAATGTGATTGGTTTATTCTTACAATATTTGCTTTAAAACAAAAATTTTGAAGCTAATGTTTGCCTATGTGAATACATAGCTAAAAACAGTCGTTCTTGTAAGTTAAATTTATACATTGAGAAAAGAAAATAAGACAAATAGGTCAGTCTTATATTTGGGAAGTTTGTAAACATGACTAAACAGTATTTACAAAAGTTGGGAAGACACATACGCGAAGTCATAAAAATAATGTCTAATAAGGAAATTAGTAGACTAAATGCTTTCTCAATTTAACACTCTATAACACATAAAATTCTGTATTATACAATTCATCCAATATTGATAACAATCTTACGTATTTAAATCTCACAAGATGTCTCACATCGCTCACGCACACACTATTTACAATTAAAATAAATAATCACATTAAAATTATCGTATTACAAAATACAATAAAATTGGGAAATAGTCTAATTGACTTTTAAAAGTTTTAGGTACCAGGTCACCTCAAATTGGAGGGGTCTAGTACCAATGTCCTGTGCTAAAGTGAAACAAATTCTGGTGGAGGTGGTGGTAAGGTCAACACAGGGGTTTCCGAAGGTTCTGAATTTTCTGTACTAGCTCCAGGTAAAGACCAGGTAGAGCTTCCTGTGGCTGTAACTCTAGGACCCATATTGTCATATGCAGGAGCCGTATAGCATGTTCTACTTCGTCGCGGTAACGTTGCGCCACCACTTAGTAAATCTGGATATTTTCCAGGGTCTCCTCGTCCAGCTACTTGTACAGATATAAAGATGTTACCGTAAGGAACTGGAACAGCAAACTCAGCTGGTGGAGGGGGAAATGCACCTGGAGTACCTTCAATTGTTATGTGCACGGGATCAAAACTACATCCTCTAGGGTGATCATTACCGGACAATGATCTCTCAGCGAGTTCAAAATCACATGGTGAAGCCATATCAGCAATAGAGCGGTCGCAGCTTATCACCACTGATGCATCTATCAATCGTTTTTCTTGATCCATGAAACTGCGGCTGGGTGGTACTGTTCTTTTTCTTAATTGCCAGCAGGCTACGGCTGCTATAAAACCTAATGTTGCTAAAGCTCCTAAAGCTCCAAAAACGACTCCTAACAGCTGTGGTATTCCTGGAGCAGTTCGAGCAGTTGCAGTTTGAGATCTAGGTAAAACAAGGCTTATAACTGCTCTTGCTTCTCCGGCTACACTATTAGCCAAACAAGTCCATTCCCCAGCTGCACTTGAGGTAACATTTAACAAGGTAATATTTACCCATCTAGAGCTTCCAAATACCCGATCATCAGCGTTATCATCTTCAACAGTCGTATCTGTTTCCTCTATATCACAATCTATGCTACTATTGCGTATATCTACACTATCCAAGAGCCATGTTACAGTCGGCTTCGGTATTCCATGGACCCAACAACCAAATGATGCAGCTAAACCAACTTCCGCTCTTACAACCAATGTACTCGATTTTACTTCTGGAGGGCAGGTCATTATTTCACTAGGTACATTTCTCCATTTATTTCCCGATTGAAAAGAAGGTTCTGTACAAACTAATTCCTCTGTGCCTAATGTACTTTCTAGAAACCAATCTTTAAATTCTCGTAACCGACAGTCACATCGCCATGGATTACCGGAGAGAGACATTGTCTTCAAGGCTGGCAAAGACAAAGAGTGGAAAGTAGTCAATCGTAGGAATGTTAGTTGATTTCTGCGTAAATCTATTGTCTCCAATGATTTTAAATTACGCAACGCGTTGGTTTGTATCTGTCTTAGCCTGCAGCCGTCTAATAAAAGCATTCGCAGGTGAGGGAGTAGTGGAAACTGATCTGTAAGTAATACCGTTAATGGGTTATTACTTAATACTACTAGTCGTAATCTTTCGTTACCCCTGAATATATTACGTGGTAAAATAGCCAAATCGTTATCGGCTAAATCAACTTCGATTAATATTCTTAATTCTAGAAAAGCGTCCGCATGAATAGATCTTAGTTTAGTTGTTCTTAAGTTGATCCGTTGTAAATTAAGAAGGCCGATGTTAGAAAAAACTTCTTGTGGAAGATTTCTTAAAGGGTTATCGTGTAGATCCAGTACTTGAATGTCGGATGAAAGCGATGGTGGGCGACGCAAGTCACTGGAAGCACACGTGGCGGTTTTCTTTCCGGACGACCACTTGCATCTACAGGTCACAATGTGAGCACAATCAAGCCAATCACTGGCCGTCCTCGCGGTGCACGTTGTGAAGATAACTATCCAATACCACCTGGCCCAAGACACGCGCATACTCATCTCATTTCGGCTTTGAGCTTACGCCAGTCGTATGCCTGAAAAAAGAAAGGTTTATTAATCGACTATCATATGAACCATTTTTGTAAAAAAATAAATCTTAATTATTATCCTCTCTTTTAATTACAAAAATTTTACATTACAATGGCAAGTTTCATATTCATTACTCTTTCGATTTACTTTAATATAATCTTTAGATTAAAAAAGTTTTTCAATAAAACTCCATTCATTTATAATGTTTTGAAATGCATATCAGAAACTTACTGTAACATAATAAAGTATTTATGATCTATGTGGTATCTTAACATTAAATTACATGATATATTTGCCCTATTTTGACAACCGGGTCACCGTTTCTCCCCTACATCTCAAAGTTCTGTCAAGATTAGAGGGATTAATGGTTGGTAACTATTTGTTTCGTCCATTAAATTCTGACTTTGTCGTTACAGTATCTGAAGGTTTTGAAAATAGTATCTTGAGGGCAACTGCCGATAAACGATAGAAATACGTTTTACACACTTTATAATATTAATTTGCTCAAACAAATAGTTGCAGTTTTATTATTAAATTGCATTTTAAATATATTTCTTAGCGTACTCCTGGTATTAAAAAAAAAATCATATTTATTTTGTATATGGTAAATGCAACAGACGAAGGATCTAATATAAGTATAAAATCCCTGAAGATAAAATCAATAGCCTGATAAAAGTCCAACAGATTAGCTATTTCTATAAAAATGTTGGTACTTTAAGAGTATAAGAACTTTTACAGAGATTCAGTGAGAAATCATGAACATTTTAAGAAAGTTAGTACAGATCAACAAGAGTTTTATTAAAAAGAAATTGTAGGTAAAATAAGATTACTTAATTCTGAAAATTTATTTTCCCTTTTGTTATAAATAAAATAAATAAATATTAATTTA
This sequence comes from Melinaea menophilus ssp. n. AW-2005, assembly GCA_918358695.1. Taxonomy (NCBI): domain Eukaryota; kingdom Metazoa; phylum Arthropoda; class Insecta; order Lepidoptera; family Nymphalidae; genus Melinaea; species Melinaea menophilus. The sequence goes on from OU911049.1 coordinate 3,306,236, forward strand.
AATAAACAGTGTGTCGCTGTTTATTTAAATTAATATTTATGTATGTATATTATTTTCCTAAAAAAAAATATTATTTTACTTATTCTGTATTTTTTTCATGTTTTCATGTTATCACTAACTAGGATTATTTCCTAGAAACTTCTTTGTCCAAACATCGAACCGCAAACGTAACCAATATAAAATCTTAATTAATACTTTTACTAACATAACATTTTTTTTTTAATGCTATAGTATAATATTTATTAATTAATAAAGATAATTATTTAAGAATGTTAAAGGTAAGAGGTATAGTTTTTACATCTACATTTTTATTTATATAATAAAATAAGATATTAAATTAAAAGGGATTCGTATAATCATTACGCCTTTTCCAAAGCACTTTTCTTAATAAAGAGCTATTTTCCAAATTGTCATTGAAATTAATTTTATCCTCCTAAGGCCCAAGCATGTTTTCTTTAGGTCAGAGTAATAGCCCAATGTTCTTCTACAAGTACATAATGTGTAAAGTACTAACCGCCCAAACAAAAAATGTCTTAAAAGTCTATATAACCGTAGTTTTTGTGTCTCAATATTTTTTTATGGTATGTATGGCATGGTAAACGATATATATAAGCAATAAAAGTGTTAAATTATTTTGTACTCATAGGAGAACATTCGGCTGCTGGTCCAATAGTAGGTATAATTTTTATGTTCTCGTAGGATGACATTGGGCTGATAGACGTATAAAAACTTTTTTTGTTTTATTTATTTTGAAATCAACAAAATCAACAAATACAAGTCTTACGAGCTAAGAGATCTTTTTTTTTCAATATCTATTAAATCTACTTAAAGAGAACAAAAACTACGCAAGTAGTCGCTCATCAGCTGAATAAAAATCAAGAACTTTAAAAAAATTATCATTTTCTTTTCAAATTAGTATTGAATAACTTATAAAGAAAAAAAATCAAATAGTCGCTCATATCGTTATCAATATGGGCATATACTCAAATATAAAATATTATGTGACAAAAATCAGTTTGTGAATATAATTATTAAAATCAACTAGAAACTTAACATCTAACCCAAGTGAAAATAAAAAAAAAGTTTCTCTCAGAAGTAAAACATAAAGTAATACATGCAATATTACATTAAATACGAGATTTTTTGTAGTGACAATGTCGGCACCTAGACTGCTTTACTTTAAAAAAAGGCTTGTGGTCTTTCTAATGACTTGTGGTCTATTCACAAACACATACCGCCTCTCTTGTTTTGACCACCTATTGCATACGTCCATATCTTCGCTGGCCTCAACAGAAGATAATAACGTAACAGCTTTATTGTCATACCACTTTGTGAATGCCATTTTGTTATCCTTTTTAACCAGCACCTGGACATTTCCTCTGCCACGATTTTTAAGGTCACGGTCGTCTAAAAAACTATGCTTGGAAGGTGCAGGTATCATATTTTTCATAATAGTACCAGAACATTATATTCTACTGCTTAAAAGTTCATCTACCAATTTAACGCTACTAAAATACCTATCGATATAAAGTATATGACCCGGAACGAGGTTATCAGCTAACGTCAAAACGGCTTTTTCTCTGGTATAATATCGACTCGCCACCTTTTCTCTCAATACATGCGCAAGTTTGGGTAGTTTAAAATAGCCATTATCATAGTAATTGCAACATAAATATAGCATTCTAACAGATCAAAGTTTAGACTTTTCCCAGTAAATTTAACCGCTGTTTGATTATGTATATCAAATAAAGGATCGCCACATCTTCATCAGAAGGTATTAAGTCTTCTATATCAGATTCTGCTAATAATTGTTCTGTATTGCGTCCGCAAACCTTTAACCAAGTGTATTTATTAAGAAAGACAACTGAAAGGCGCTGACTGATTGGTGAAGACGTTACGTAGCATATAAGGGGTAACATAGGAACAGTCAAACTAACATATAAATTTTACCAATCTACATAATGTAATCTGATAACTGCCCATTGTCCTTTAGCAAGAACATAAATATATGAGCAAATGTTAAACTTACGGCCTGTTGTTCTCACACAAGAACATAATCATGGAATGAAAGATAAATATAGGTTGCATTGATTTTAAACAAAAATACATACACACATGCATGATTTTATATTTTATATTGAATTTAAAGATATAACATGAACATGAAACCAATAGATTATTAAGATATTTTGATATTTAACTAACGGACACGACGCTTGCGCTCCATGGTTGACAGATAGGCATCGCAGGACACCTTAATAGCGATTGGTTCAGCTCAAATGCCTAAAATAAAATGTCACTACCTATCCAGCAATCAGATAACAGAAACAAAAATGGTCAAACGGCGGCAAGTTTTGAAATATGAAATAGTTTGTATTATGTCCTCACTTGAGGACACTGGGTCACGAGGACATCACAGGATAATTTGAAGTTGGGCGTAAATCAGTTCCTTGAGATGTACTTGAGAAAGTACATTGGGCCTTAGGAGGTTATATTTTAAAAAGGTGTTAAATAAAATCAAGCGAGGTCAGGTAAAAACCATAGAATTTGCAGTAACTCACAAGTTCAATTCCAAAAGAGCGCAGAGGGGTATAAAAGATTTCTAAAATAATAACATTTACCTTCTTTTTAATCAAATTTTGTAAAAGATATCCCGTAATGAAGTGTGAAATTATGAATAAAATTTTAAAAAGGATTATTTAAATAAAGAAAATAAACATATATTTAAAAGGTATGTTTAGTGAATAGCATTTAAATCAGGGATATCTCCAAAAAATATTCATACATTTTTGTGAAATATTTCTGTGTTTATAAAATATTAGTTATTCTGTTATTATAAATTTAAGATGCTTAAAAACTCCTATTAGCGGAATAATAAAAAATGACCGAAATATCTCCTTGTTTATAATTCCTTGCAGGATATTAGCTACTTATATTTACTTTATTTGAAACAACTGTTTATTCTAATAAAAAACATTTATGAGCTTATTTCTTTTGTGTTGTTATGTATATTTTTTACAGCAACCTTATTTGTCTTCTTAATAACACAGGCACACAAAAAAAAAAAAAACGTCATGAACCAGAGGGGAGACCCCATTATTCCTAGGTTTTTGGGATCGCTGAAACCGAATATGACAATAAAAACTAATTTTAAATGCCAGTTTTCCCGCTAGCACCCCCTTACTACCTCTTAAGGGGTGAAAATTGAAATTGTTGTAAAAAATCAAGATAGATGTGTCTTTCTACGTTTTTTGGGATGCTGAAACCGAAAATGATAACTAAAAATAAATTCATGACCACTATCACCCCCTACCATCCCTTACAGGGGGTGAAAATTTCAATTTTTCTATAAAATCAAGATAGATGTATATTTCTACGTTTTTTGGGATGCTGGAACCGAAAATGATAACTAAAAATAAATTCATGACCTCTATCACCCCCTTACTACCCCTTAAAGGGGGTGAAAATTTCAATTTTTCTATAAAATCAAGATAGATGTGTATTTCTACGTTTTTTAGGATGCTGGAACCGAAAATATGTGAATTTCTATGTTTTTCAAGATGCTGAGAGAAAAAATGATTATAAAGTATATGGTAACCTTATTGTATGCATATATTTGTTATTATGATACTAAGACTGAATCATGATTTTTGTCCTATTCTTAACAAGTTGTTTCATTTTTTGTTTTTTTTTGCTTTCTATTTAATTCTGTTTATACTGTTATCCATCCGGCAGTCTTGTAAAACGCTTAAAAGATGCTGAACCTAATTCTATGCCTCCGAAATAGAAAGGTTACTATTTTTCGGCCAATTTAGGAGACTATAGTGAGGAGCAAGGTGAAAGGTTCCATCAGACAGGATCTTAAGACAATGGAACAGCGCTATCAGGGTAAATGGGATGTCAATATGTTAGCAGACTACTGTTGGAATTTAAAAAGAGATTTGCCAGAACAGAAAAGAACCAATAAAAGGCAACCACTTAGAAGAACTTTTGACAACAAGAGAGTTCGTTATCGTAGAAACAGGTAGACGCTGAATAGTGAGAGGCAAGGGGACTCACTTTAATTCAGCACACCGGATAGTGAGAGGCAAGGGGACTCACTTTAATCCAGCACTCCAAAAGGGAACAGAAATCTACTACGTCCACGCCGTTGTTCCTGGGTTACGCTAAGAATAGAATTAAATCATGAATATATATCAGATACTTCTGATCGATAAAGCATTTGAATTTCTAATATAAGAGCTAAGAGTAACTTCAAACTAGTTTGATAAACATGTCATTTACTGTAAATCGTCAAAATTTCTTCATACATCTTGATTTTATACAAAATTGAAACTACCCCCCCCCCCCCCTTAGGGGTAGTTAGGGGGTGGTATTGAGTAAAAGAGCTATCAAATTCACTTTTGGTTGTCATTTTCGGTTTCATTATACCAAAAAACGTAGAAATACACATCTGTCTTGATTTTATAGAAAAAAATGAAATTTCCATCCCCTGTAAGGGATGGTAGGGGGTGATAGTGGTCATGAATTTATTTTTAGTTATCATTTTCGGTTTCAGCATTCCAAAAAACGTAGAAAGACACATCTATCTTGATTTTTTACAACAATTTCAATTTTCACCCCTTAAGAGGTAGTAAGGGGGTGCTAGCGGGAAAACTGGCATTTAAAATTAGTTTTTATTGTCATATTCGGTTTCAGCGATCCCAAAAACCTAGGAATAATGGGGTCTCCCCTCTGGTTCATGACGTTTTTTTTTTTTTGTGTGCCTGTGTAATTTTTAATAATAAATCAATTTTAAATAATTAATATAATTTTTTCATGTTTACTGACTTTTATTTTATTTAATATATTTTTTTAATAAATTCAATTTATTGATTTCATTTCATTTTAATCCAAATTTTAACATCTTCAACATTTAAGGTAATTGTGGTAAATAAGCTTAACCAAGGGGAGTAATCTAATTATCTTTGTCAAAATTATAAACAATGGTGTAGAAAAGTAGTGTTTTATTGTCGTTATAGAATTGAATTTATCTTATTTTGTATGACTATTTTTACGAATTATATATGTATATATATGCATATGTGACTTAAAGAGAGATAACGATAAGCTATTACGTGGAAGAAATTAAAATTGTTTCAACGAACCATCCAACGAGACCGATTTTAATAAAATATATATATAGTCCATGACGCTTTCATCTATTTCTATTTTGTATAGTATCGTTGCTATATTACATAACCAGACCCCAATCTATTACTGATGCATTGTATTCAAAAACTTTTAGTGTTGGATGATGTGATAGTGTATAATTTCTTTGAAATATTGTCCTTCAGCTGGTCCGACCATCTTCCTCACGCGCAGCTTCTCGCTTTCTTACTCTCGATATTTTTCAATTCCTCTTTACTATCGTTAATTTTATCTTTTTTACTTTACTATTTTTAGAAAGACCCATAATTTTATATTTAATTATACGTGGATGGAGTCATGGCCACTGAGAGATACATTAGTGAGAGTAAAAATCTCTTTCATACTTATGATTTTCAAATTGTAATATAATTTTTAGCGCCTGCTATTATATTAAATATCATTCAAGATAATTTATCATAGGATATTTTACTTTAATTTACTTCTTGGCGAGAAGCTTCGTTATCTATATGTAGGAAAATTGATTTTTGAACTTATTGAATTTAATGTAATCGGTACCATTTTGTTATTATGTTATTTGGTACATTGAATATGCAATGATTTCCGCATACCGCAATTGTCCGTTGCGCAATCTCTAATGCGTATAGAATTAGTTCTGCTGGCAGTACGCCACGCTATTCCGAGCGTTGACCCCTTTACAGCTTCTTCCCAGAAACAATGCATATCAGGCGCGCGAAAAATTTCTGTCTCCACACTTTATTCTTTCCTAGTTTTAAGTGACTTTGGAGTATTGTTCTTGAAAACTTTGCTATATAATACGGTATTCAAAAGTACGGTTTCGAAGTAAAAATATTAAAAAATAACAATTTATGAATATTATTCTTCATTCTGTTTTATTTTTTTTTATCAGCCATTCCTTAAAATAAATTGAAGTGTCCAATGTTTTTGTCGTCTCTACTTCCTTAAGTCTTACTTCTGTATTATTTTATAACATTACCCATCAATTGGAAGGTAATAGGCTGTTAGTCTGTACTGACTTCTCGGCTACATTCTCCATAAAGGTATTCCCACAGCTTCAAACTTGCACGCTATACCCTTTAGGCTATTACACACTGGGGTGTTATGAAACTTTATGGTACCATTAATAATTTACTATTATTACGTTTCTAGACTTTTCAGAAATAAACTCTGAAATGTTTTATAGGCCACTCTGATATCAAATACAGAGTAATTAAAAAAGATAGGTATGGGTATTTTATAAAAACTTAATACATCACTGACTTCTTAATATATTTTGAACTGTTATTCAATGCTTATCATAGTAATTTATTAATTCAACTTGTGAGCTATTATTCCAAGTTCGCACACACAGAGCTTAAGATCAACACATGCTTAGATAGTTATTAAACTAGATTAGAACAACAGATACATATTGTACGTCATGCTAAATAGCCACAGAGTTTCCATTCGGTTTTGTAACATAAAAAAGTGTAAAATACTCTTTACTTTTTCATTTAAAACCTTAAGTTCGTTGCTTTAAAATAAATTCGGGGCTTTAATTCGGTGAAGGTCATTGATTCATTATTTCAACTTAGCTCATTCTTTTTAACTTCCACCTTTTCGAGCGCATTTAGCGAATAATACATTTGTAAGGTAACTACTTATTTAAATGAGTCGCCTTTGTTCGGCATTTCTCTCTAAATTTCCTCTGCGAAGTGCAAAAATACCACAAAGGTCGCTTATAAAGAACCGACAACCAATTTCCCCTTTATAAGTTCGCTTGACTTTGAAGGTTGAAGTTTTTTAAGAGATATTTCAGCAATAAAAACGGTATATAGTTAGGAAACAAACTTTATACTAAACCAGAACATTATCTTACTCAAAACTCGTCAATTTAAGTCAAGTGACAATCAGACAAAAGCACATCCAGAATTGGATAAAAATAAAATGAATACATTTAATCCAATTTAACATCAGTCATATTTTTTTTTATTAAAAAAATAACGTATTTAATATCGTGTAAAATGTATTTTCACATTTCATTACAATATCGAATTGAAATATTTCGTATTTCATAAATCTTGTATAATCATAATCATTCACAGCGCATAAATCATATAAGAAATTTAATATAAACATCCTATCGTTGTTGTTAAATTTTTCTACTGCCATGAAGTAATCCATCAGATTCCAGATAAATATACTGTACCAACTTTACAAATTTTACTTAAGAAAAATATTTATTTGACGTTATAAATCAATAAAAAATGTTATATCTACTGTTTAACATCATATTTTTTTAAACTATTAAATGAGATTATGTTTTTTTTAATATGTTATTATTATTTTTTTTAATGTATTGCATATATAATGAAATTAAGGTTAAGTTTTAAATTTTGTATGCATAATGTATTTTTGTAAGTAACAAAAACGCTTTATCTATTTTATAAATATATTTTGAGATTAGAAATAAACCATGCAGCCTTAACGCTACAGAAAATTATATTAATAGAATAATCTATAAGAATAACAAAAACTCTAAGGACATATAATAATAATAAATATTTGGATATGGAATCTTAAGCTCATATAAGGGCTCCTTGGGTTCAATAAAAATTAATAACTTATTGTTTTAACATTCCAAAACACTTACTTATAGATTACTAGTAATAGACTTTAATACGGTTTTGTTTTATGTTCCCCTCCTTGGTAGTAAAAGTTAGTGATAAATACACTTAGATATTAACTTGAAATATTTTAAAGCTTCTCGTAAATTTTAGTTCTGTTTGAATATAATGCTAATAATATTATCTTATCTTTTTAGTTTCTTATTCGTAATAATAAATCGTAATATTTTTTAGTAATATAAGATATAGAAAATCTCTTCGGGTGTGGTCTTTATCTTGTAATTTTCCAAAACATTTCTATAATATAAAATTATAGCGGATTTTTTTTGATTGTCGATATATAAAAATTAATAAAATAGAAACAGAAAATACATATTATATTTGCTTTAATATTTAGACAATGGTACAAAAGCTTTTGTTTCCGTTTCTTTACATCCAGTTTGTTTTTCACACGTCAGCGTGTGCGAAATCTAGCTCAAGTATCTTATTGCGTGAATGAATAAAAATTCAAATATATCAGCCATTCACAACATTAAGCAAGTAAATGAAGGAACGAAATACAGAAGCAGCTTTATTACACTGAATAATATTTCGTTTTCCTCTTCCAAGAAATACTGTAATCTTCTTGTTTATAGACAATATATTTGGTCAAACAGCGCAGAAATATTCTTGCCAATTATTTTTCTTCGATCTCATTTGAACACGACATCCCGTGATTCAGGTCTTTCAAGTATTCATTTACTTTCGTATCTGCCAAGATTTTTATTTTCAATTATAATTCCAATTTCAGATGTGTTCTAACTGTAGCCTGTAGCTACAAAGTTTTGATAGTCAAAAGTTCAATCAACATTTTCATTTCGCATATATGTTGAGGACTCGTGGTAACTTTCGTTCAGATATATAGATAAGGGGTCCTAAAACTTTTTCACTTTTACTATAAAGATTAAGGTTATTTCTTTTATTTGTACCTTATCTTGACCCCGACTTTCCGATACGATCAGTTGGTACCGAGCCAAACTTTCATGGGTCGTTTTTCGAACATAAATGCCACTGAACCGTTTGATCCTACAGAATAACGTACAAGGCTTAAATTTTATTTTCTATTGACAATTTGGCACCGTGTGGTATTTAACTTGAATTTTAAACAAAAAAATTACCTCTGTGTGATTTACTTAAATACTTAGATTATCCAAACGACTTATCCTTGCTAGTTTTATTTTATTAAAAGATATATCTTATATCTTTTCATATAATAGGTTTAAAAAAATGTCTTTCAATCATGCGTTCCACAATAATATATGCATTATCTCTAGTATAGGTATATTTCATAAGATTAAACCAAAAACCCGATTAATTCCGAACTGTGGAACTAACGTAATAATTTGTGGAAATTAATTAACATTTAATGGACGTAAACCACCACGACACGCTAATTTACAAAGCATTCATCGATTCTGCGGCTGCGTAACGTAAACAGAACTAAAATTAGTTTGGTGAGGGAATTGGATTAATCTTAAAACAGAACACACGACGCCACAAGAATAAAGAATAAATATTTTATACAATATACTATTTTAGTTATTTGTTTATTAGCAGTATACAAGTTTGAATATTAATATCGTATTAACATATTTCTATTAAAAATATGTTTATATTTTTCGTGAAGCATTTACGTTTTAATTATTATATACATCATTATTAGTGAGTTCATCATATTTGTTTAAAATATATCAAAGAATGAAAAACTAAACTACATGCTAAATAAATCAGCAGCTAGCTTACAAACTTAAACATTCAAACAAATGGTTGTAATATTTTGTTATATTGTTAGTTCTAACTATAAAATGGAAAGCATATCAAGCTTGCCGCAAGCCAAATAATCGTATACAGCAGTTTTTGATATCGCCTTTATTATATTTATGGTTTTTATTTAAAAATGAAAATGTAATTTAAAAATAAGAATAATAATTATAGTTTCCAAATATTCATCTCCTTTTAAAGCCCCCTAGAATGAACAAAAATTTTCAAAGACGTAGTTTCCAAAGTTTCGTGTTTAATAAGTCAGTGCTACATCGCTTTTATATATATAACTGAATGAAAAAACTGACAATATGATATACAGAATTAAGGTTAAGATTTGCAAATGAACGCACGTATGAATGAACTTCGAATAAAAATGTTTTAAAAACAACATCATTTCAGATGAAATCTGACCGCAATCACACTTCACTGGATAAAAAATGCGATTAATATTCCTTCGACCGGTGACGGGTTGTCGAATGAGCGAGGCAGATGTAATGACAGCTATCGACGAGTTTGCGGATATTATTCTTGTTCATTCTTTATTATTGTTAAATTAATTAATAAAAAAAAGCAATAGATAATTATCTGTGTAGAAAATTTTAATATAAAAAAATTTAGTGTGATCTCACTTTTTTTTCATTTATTTCTCAGACTTTTTTTCTCAAACATCTCATTTTTTTTATTTTTTTTAATTGCTGATGTATTTGCTGATGAAATAATGATATTTAAGAATCATTACAAATTAAGAAAAACTATTGAATAGTCAATATTTAATATTTTTTGATATTTTATTGTTTTTTTAGTATTGCGAATACAAAAAACTAATTCTATAAATTTTACACTATTAACCAAAATTTAACAATAAATAAAGACTACAAACATTTGTAGTTAAAAGCAAATGGAAGAACCATTTTGTATACAGCAAGTTCAAACAATTTATCAAATTTAATTTCACACGTTTATTAAATGAAAACCTCTGTTTTGTATGTAATTTATCGGTATTGAGGCGGAAAATTGGCTATTAGAGCAAATTATACGGATTAGCTTTCTTTGTAAACAAAACTAAAAGCTTATAATGTATGAACATCATAATAAATATACAAGAACTCATTGGTTAACATTACCTCAAGCAATTAAATCAATATCTAAATATTTACTACTACTTTAATAAATTAAATTAAAGAAGTTATATTAAGGAACTATTTACAATTACCGTTCTGTAATAAGTCAGATTATTCATATTTTTTCACAAATGGAAACATGAAAAAAACACCATGATTTGAGTAAACGAAGAAATAAATGAAAAATATATTGGACGTAAGAACCATCAATCACATCTGCTGCAGGATTACTTTCTTCTTCTTACCACCGACCCTTATTGCATTATTTTTTTATGAAATCCATAGCTTTTTTTATCACGCCCTCTTGGCTTTTAACCTATTCAATGCTTTCAAGGAACTTTCAAGCTAGATAAGTTAAAGTATGATTGCAACAGAATTAAATTCATAGTTAAAAATATTACTAATCAAACCATTACCCTTCATTTACATTCATCTTTCGAATCTCTTTAAAATTTTAACAAAATGGTACCGTATTTTGATATGTAAAACATAAAACGCTATAATAATTAGCTTGTTCAAGCTAACACCTGTCAAAAACATGTTTTCTTGGAAGTTTCAGTTTCAGCCGTGACCCATTTTCTCTCATCTATTTTGGACGCATTACGAATCAAAATTAGCGACCTCACTATGCTTGTTGTAAACAAAGTTTATATCTTTGTTAGAGTATTTTTAAAATGAATTTAAGAATCAATACTACATTATGGTACACTTATATAAAATTTTATAGGATTATTTTGTATTAACTATTTATTTATAATTACTTCTTTCTTGGAGTTTAGTAAAAAATTAAGTTATAGAACCAATAAAGCTATAGAATTTCAAATGTATTATTTTATTATAAAAAAGTTTATGGGTACGCATATACAAATGATTTATGGAATATATTAAAAGAGATTTATTGAGAGAGAGGTGTATCATGATCTTGTACGTTTATAACATTTATAGTAATATTTTGAAACACAACACGTTTTACTATGTGTTGAGGGTATTTATTACTGTTTTTTTTATATATATTGAACATACATACAAAGCAATTACAATCAAAAATAATCCCTTAAATTTGTCTTTGAATTTTTTTGCACATACTTGTACTATACTCTAAAACCATGCACCGCATTAAAACAATATATTGTCTTATAATCTTAGCTTTCTTTATAACTCATTTTATTTGAAACAATAACAGGACTCCATAACCTATTGTATCAAGAGAAATGATCAAAATTCTATGACTGTAAAAAAAACTGTTGTTGTTAGGAACATTACGCACTTCAAAATAGTTAGAACGATTCCATTATTTTTATTAATGTTATATTTTTTAATATATGTATTATAAAAATAGAAAAAAAACAAAGTATTCGAATAAAGCATTTAACATAATTATTTATATCCTTATTAATATGGTAATATATTGTAAATGTATTATTTTTATGTAAATATCATGAAAGGCAATGTTTTACTCAATTTGTAAACAGCGGGAATGTTATATGAGCATTTTGTATGAAAATTAAGTTGTTCGTTAAAAAATTCTATGCTCTCCACTCTACATTAACTTTGAAATAATTTCGTTTAAGAAGAAAAGAGTATTTTAATCCACTGGGCAGTTTTTATACAAAATATTAATAATATTACGGCTCTGCTTATAAAATTTATTTTTATGTCATGTAGCGTAAAATTTTAAGTTAAAAAATTATTTACAGATATTGTCAACTTTTAAAAATGAATTCAAAATATGAAAAAAAAAGTTATTAAATTTATTCGTATTAAAAATTCTTTTGAGTAAAATTATAGGTAACATTTTAATGATTGTAAAATATATTACATTGAATGTTAAAAAAAAAATATTTTGACGAAATATACCGTATATCATGTCTTGATACTTTTTTATAACCAATTTATTTATGTTCTTTTCAATGTGGATAACATTGAAGTGATAGTGATCTTTTAAAAGCTTTTCATTCATCGGTTTACTCATTCAACATAGTTAATAGAATAAAAAAATATATTTTAAACTATAATGTTTTTTTATCTCTTTCATAAGAAAAATCTATTTTTAAATTAAAATCTTTTGTAAGAAATATCTAAAATGATCTTTTTTAAATCCATATTAGCTTTTTTACTACATTCTTTTAAAAATCATTGAACATGCAAAAGTATAAGTAAAGTAAATATATTTAAGAATCCTATCCTATCTTCATTAAAACGTTTGATTTCGAAGGTTAATTTCCCCAGAGACCGAGTACATCAGACTGTGATAAATTATTTGTGTCGAACTGTCTTATTATGTAAGACCAATCAGTCCGACAGCCTTTCTAGTTAACTAGCGTTAACTTGATTGTGAAAGTAAACTATACAAATGCAGCTTACTGCATTATTAACCTTGACATTAAAAAAAATCATTTTCATTATAAGTTCAATATTACAAATTAAAACTATAATATTAATAGGGATGTATTTTTATTCATATATCAAGTAAATTTTTATACAAGTTAGTTAGTTTTAGTTTGATATGCGATACTATAAAATAATTAAATATATATATATATATATATATTATAAAGAGTTATATTTTATATTATATACAGTTACACATAAATTGATAAAATAACTTGACTGTTTTTTAGTGAATTAGTTTTAAATGCCAGTTAATATATTGTTATATTTGTTACTCGTATTGTTAAATTTTTAATAATAGTTTTTAATAAAATAACATAGTAATTACTTTTATCGTCGAAATTCTGAGAGACTTGATATCAAAAATGACGTATCATCAATTTGAGTCAAGAATAATTCCTAATAACACATGTATTTATGATTAATTACCAAAGTTTCTGACATCGCTGTCATCACTTGCGTCATATTTGAGCTTTTTGTAAGGGTGCGTCATAAATAATTAATAACAACAACCACCCAGGAATTGCTCCTGTGAATTTTATTCATAGTTCTCACAATAGAATAAGCCGTTTTTTATATATTAAGATAAACAACTTTTCTTCCACTATTATTGTTTGCAAGTAATTATATAAGACGAATAAGCTAGAATATATTACACGGACGTGGACCTCATAACTCTTTACAGGGTCAAAGATCATCCACCAGCCGTGCTTGTTTACAAAATGGCGTACCGTATACCTCTTTTGATATTTATACACAAGGTGAAGGCGTCGAGAAAATACCGGATATTATCACGTGCTTCAAGGGTGTTCAAGCTTAACATTCTTATCTTTACCAGTTGCAGTACTTTAATGTAAAATAACTCTTAATAATAATATTATTAATTATAACCTATCCATTTGTTATAGATATGGAAACAGCGTAGTTGTTTTTAGGAAATATATTCATCTCGATAACCATTTTAACTTATATTAAACTGTATGGCTATTATGGAAAGGAAACAATGTGTGTTAAATTTCTTTTGGTTTATGTACATATGACCAAATATCTATATATCATAAAGATCCTTAGATCCAAAGTTCCTCCACCTAAATTAACAAATATGTTTTGGTTTTTTGGTTTGAGAATATATTCGGGATCCGTATATTTAAAAGATACATCAGTGCTGCTACACCAGACAATTATGTTTAATTTCATTATAAGTCCCAAAAAATAATAAAATACTATTTTTATACAAGTTTCTTACAAATGTTTTTAAATTATAAAATCAAAATACGTTAATGCCTTTTATAAGTTATAAAAGGTAGAGGATTAGAGATACTAGGATGTAAAGACATTGTAAAGCTTTATTGCGCTTTAAAGTGCTATTAAGCTGATCCGCGTCTCAAAATTTATTCGATATTGTGTACTTTGAAACTTTTTATCTCATAAAAAAAACTCGATAACAATATATATATATATCTTACTACTTTAACACTAATATACTATTTTAGGATGTAACTATACACTATTATACCATATAATTATAGTTTTAGCCAAAACTAGTTATAAAATATTTTTCCTTCTCCTTATTTTTTTCCCTTTTACTTCATATACATATATTTAATTTCTTACATTTTACTTAAAGTTGTATATATACTTGTGATATAAAAAAAAATCTTTATATGTTATTTTAAATTAATATTAAAATACTGTTTGATAGCGCTACCGCAATATATGTTTTTGATTAATCAAATGTTTCAATCTAAATTCTAACCCAATCGGGTAGCAATTCATGAGTTAGTCATTCGCGTAACACCAATTCATATGGATCAAAAATCACTTAATAATTAAAAGGCAAATATTGAAAAGATAAAAAATATTTACAAAAAAGTCGGCGTTCACTAACTAAAGTTGAATATTCCGACTAATACGTTCGAAATTTTCACTAGCTGTTTTTAGTGAAATATATTTTTTATCCAACATATCACTAATTGCTGTTTTGATATTTGATTTCAGATCAGTTTTATTGGTTCGTAATTTTAAACGAATATGAATTTTATTTTATTTTTTTGCACTAACTGTACGGTGAATAAATAGTTTGAAATGTTTTATACAACACTATAAATTTTATTCAAATTATCAATATAAATGTGGAAAGTTCTACGATATTCATCTGAAATATATATAATTGAAGATATCATTGAAGTAAAATAGATATATGTATATTTATTCCTTTATAACTGGTTATTTACAACGCATGTTCTACTTTACATATCGTGTGATTTTCTCTTTCCTTTCTTTGAAGATATCCAATATTACTTTTTAGAATTTTTTTTTTTGATCAAACTACGTAATATTTGAGGCAATTATCAAATAAGTTTAGATCCTAAAGTCATACGAATGAACACATTTAAACAATTTAGTTTTAAATAAATTGTTATAATTATACATCTTTCAATAAAACAAGTTGGAACCACCTTACTATTTATAGGTTGGTAAACTTGAATATCATTAAATTCAGTTTTAACAAGTATTCATTATTGACCTGAGAATGTAATATACAATATATCAAAGGAATAATTTAAATTAGTGTACATATACGTCGGGTAAATTGAAATATCACTATTTTCATGTGAACATATTTTCTCATGTTAATATTAATGCGGTCACATTTAATATTGTATCGATAATATTTTTAATATTCGATTTAAAATCTTTATGAATTTTAAGTGAAATACTAAAGTTATTTTTCTATACAACGTTATAACATTTTGAAGTAATGAGATTTTTATGATAGAAATCTTTTAACGCTTGTTGAATAAAAGTTGTTTTGAATTTGATGTTAAATATTCTGTAATAATAAGATATAACCCTTTTGTTTCATTCTGTATTGTATTTTGTACCGAGCCTTGTTTTGTGGAAATCCTTTGTGTACGGTAAATATCACTTTTATTACTTTTTATTGCTGTCATTAAATATTCCTTCTATTTAATATTCCCATTTACACTATTCTTTTAATTATTCGAATATCAAAGTACGTTTTATGTAGCTCGGTAGACGGATTTAAAAATAAATATTTTTAATTCAATCTTTATTTTCATTGATTTAAAACATAATTGAATAAACACATATTGTCTATTACTAAAAAATGTCTACTTTTATCTTAATAATGAACAGATTTCTGAATATTGTTGCACTAAATTGCAGTTAAAGTAGCATACAATTTAGCGTGATGAACAGAAAATTTAAAATATATTTTAGTTTTTTCTAGTACATTAAGTGAAGATTGTACATAAGAAACATCAAACTCCATTGCCTTTTCTATTAATAATCATTGTTATATAATATATACTGTGCTTTTAACTTATAATATATATTATTGCATAATCTATTTTTTATTTTATAATATCGGAGCCCTACGTTTCATTCATTGTTAATAAATAATTATTGTTTTTTGTTTAATAGTATTCTTTTTTTTTTTCTAAAATAGAAAAAAAAAATAGCTCGTCATTTATTAAACTAATACTAAAATTAATTATAATAACTAATTTATACTTTGGATTTGGATAAGAAACGTTTATTCGAAGAAACATGAGATAGAATATGTATACAACAAATATATAAAATACTCCCAATAATTTTATAAAACGGCAAATATTTCAAATAAATATATACATTTTATCAAAACTTTATTACAACATGACGTTGTTTTTCTTAATCGGTTGACTTTTTTTTCTTGCGTTTCGTCATTTCTTGAGCTACTTAAATAGGTGAAATATTTTTTTTTTATGCTTGCTCTATTTTTGTATCCAGTGTATAATTTGATAATAAAACAGTAGGTTAATAAATTTTTATTTTTATTATATTCTGTGAAAAATATTTGTCTCAAAATAATTTATATATTATTTAAAGACAAATATTTGTTATTTTTTTTAAGGTTAAAATTTTAAGATTTCTTAGTTATTTTTTTTTTAGAAATCTTGAAATAAATAAAATAAAAATCGGAAATAACTAATTAACTTACCATGTACGGAACGTGTTCCAAAATTACACAACACACACACAGCACATCACTATCGTATCCCGACGTCCGGAATAGGGACGCTCGAGCGCCGCGGCGGCTAAGCAGCGTATGCCGGGATTGCCGGGATTCCCCCCGCCCCGGGAAATAATTCACTTTGCGCATTGCATGAAATGCATGTAACCAATTGTTTTGGAGGAATTTCTAGATAATTTAGATTGTTAGAAACTATGGACTTTGGTTGCTGAATTATACTAATAATAGGTACGGATTTTTTATTAACATTTCGTCAAAGTTGAACTAAAAATATAAATACCTAATAAACATATATTGATGTCTGATATAAACTTGCCTGATGTCCGAAGTAATATTATTAATAATTGGCATGACATAAACATAGCATCATAATTAAATATACAACGAAGTACTAGCAAGTACTGTTATATAAATTCTTAAAATACACATTTTAAATTTTAGTATTATCAATCGCAATTAGAAAATCAACATGTTTCTGTAGTATATACTAGTTATTCTTGGTATTTCTAATAATTGTATTTCTTTGCCCTATTTTTTATAGCTATTCAGTGTTCTTATCATAATATATGCAAAATTTTATAGAAGATAATAATGTCTCTAAGAAATTATTGTTTAAAATAAGTCGAAATTAAGAATACATTTTTAAAACAGCTGATATAAGGTGTTAAGAAATATCTACCTCACGTTATTATTTACAAATTATTAATATAAGGCAGTTTTATAAATACAATTCTTACTTAAATTCAAGTAGTCTAAAGTCCTAATTAAGGTAGGTGTTCTTTTAGAATGAAAATAATGAGTGTTAATTAAAAAGAACGTGAATTAAGAGAGAGGAAATTAAAACGTGAGAATCGTTTTAATTTTGCAGGACCATTTTGATACAGTGATAAATACTTTCTTATAGAAATGAAGTTTAATTTTCTATAAAGTTACCAACGTGTGCGTACCAAAATGTATGCAATATTTTAAAGGTAATTCTGTGAACGAAACAAAATCGTGTAATATATATAATATTTATTTTAAAACAAGAAACTAATTTTTTTGCCTCTCTTCATTATCGCGAAGTTAATATCTCTTCATAAAATAATGATATTGAATTTATGAAATATTTCTGAACATAAATCATTTGGAATTTATACGAAAATATAGTCAATAAGTTGCTCTAAAATCGTAATACTTTCATCTTCATCTTCAAAAATATTTTATATTAATAAGTATTTTCTTGATGTCTTATTCTGAGAACATCAAAGGTTTCAAACAAATTGGAAACAGAAGGGATCTAATAATATTCTTTAATTAACGGTGACAGTAGTTTTAAAACTTTTTTTTTATCAAAACATAAAAGAGATGCGTTCTGTCATGTAATAAAATATTGTTATCTGTGCGAGTATTATTGTTATGAGAATTGGAATAATAAATAAATTGGTGTCTGTAACAGAATCATAAACGAGTTTGCACCAGACAAATGCATGTCGTTCTGTTACTATTTCACAAAACATGTAGGAAGGAAGGCTTTAACGGATACAATAAATAAAAGGTAGTTTTGTTTGGTTGAAGCGAAATTTTTAGTTATTTTTGGGATTGGAAAAGTGCCAATTCCGTTTTGATAGTTGCCGACAATGGATTTTACGAACGGCCTTCTGTTCAATATAAAATTGCAAAATATTTACATATATTATAAATGTGAGTCGAGTACGCCTAAATGTTTTCATAGTGGTCCTTCTAAATAAACTTTATAAATTTATAGGCTATGTTACTGTTCTAAGTAAAATGCATTAAAAAACATTAGTTTGATTTTGACATTAGTTTACACAATTAACATTAGATACTGAACTTACTGAGTTGTCCGTTGCTTCCGCTCCATAAATGTGGAGCGGAAGCAACGGACTACAAATATTAAAAAAACATTTTGTGATGAACTCCAATCAAAAATCGAAACATGTTTTTTAATCTATTAAAATTATATCCCTTATATAAAATCTGAGGGTTGGATTTTCGTACAATTATCTTAATAAGCGCTAAAATGTATATAATAATGTATGTAATAGTCTAAATGTATGTAATAGTCTTAACCTAATAGCTTCTGTATTTACAATAAATTAATAAAAGGTTTAAATTTCATTATCAATTTTATTAAGATAGGTAATAGATATATTTTTCACTACGATCTTTTGGATAAAAATGTTTAGTTTTCAATAGTTGGTTACAATCAATGCCAATTTATAATGCCAATGCCGATTTATAATGCCAATGCCAATTCATAATTTTGTTAAATATTTCTGAGATCTCAGCGCACATTTATTATCGGATATTAGTAATCATAACCGGACGTATTTTCCGCAAGGGATCATCGAGTCGGTTTTAAATGCTAATGTTAAAATGTTGGATAATAGCCAAAATTACTCGATTTGAAATGAGATATATTTACATTTATTTACTTACCTTACAATTGTAAGCTTCGATAAATGTAAATATAAAGTCATTTAACAATATATTATATAGGGAAAATTATAAAAAAATTCAGGAATATAAAATAATGATTACTACTTTAAAGTAATATTATAAGTATAATATATTTCTTAAAATATTTGGTATCTGTGATTGATTATAACAGCAAATATTAATATGTCTCAGAGAAAATTGTCAGGCAATGCAATTCAGTAGACTATCGCACTGTAATAAGACCTAAGAGAGACTATGAGTCAATAAAAAAACTGCAAAGGAATTTGGTATTTATTATCTTTCTATAAGGTCCATAATTGTATATAACTGGTATAATTTTATACAATTTATGTATTCAAGGAATAGGCAAAAGGTCTTTTACATGTCAATGAATATTGCGGTTACCATTATTCGGGTTAGGACCCGCCTAGAGATTTTCATTAATCATAATATTAATCCAACTATATAAAATGAAGTGGTTTTGCAAAAGAAATTAATTAATATATGTAGGTTATTTCAAAATAAGGAATAATTTTATATCGGACTTATTTACTTTACAAAATATAACTTATATCTGAATTTACGTAAAGTACCGATATGTTATAATCTGAATGATATCAATAAGGGACAGACACACAAAAGGTTTCCGGTAAGACCTCGTGCTATTCCTAAATTAAGAAAGTAAATGGCCTAGGTTCAGAATCATCATCGTAAAATTTTGTAGCTTTTCTGGAAATCACAGAGAATAAAGCAACAAGCACAATTGTGTTATATAAGTCTCATCATTGCAGTCTACAGACACCCAAGAAATTCTTAGGCCCTTGATAATTCGATGAAATATTATAATTAGATATAACATTGTAGTATTTATGTCATATTACTCTACATAATACTAGTTCATAGAATTTAGAAACGTTATTACAAAAATAATTATTCAGAAAATTCGCACTGTTTATTCGCTTTCATTAGTAAATTGTATATTTCGGAATACAATACATTAATTTTATAATGCTTTCATAAATAACAAGAGAAATCAGAAAAGTCATTTCGATATATTATGTCCCCAAATACATTTGATAAAAAAAATATTTTAGTAAATCGGAAATATTGTGTATATTTCTTTAAGTGCCATTTATTTCTGGCAGTCTCAATATTATTCAGCAACTTTATTTAAATGTTTATCATCAACATGAATAAAATATATATATTTCGTGCTCGAGCCTCGTGGTCAAATAGGCGGTAATAAAGTAGTATAGTGCTTATTGTCTTTTCTATATGTTTAGTTTTTACCACCATCACGAATTTTATTTAGTACTGAAAAGGAATAAAGATTAATAAGAGTGGTTTCGCAATTATTATATATAGTTTGACAAAATATTAACCTTCTTATGTTTCGTTAATTAATGTAACTAAAATGAAAAAAAATATTATGATGTTTACCTTCTAAATTATTTGACTACAAAACCAAGAAATTTTATGAATCTTGATAACATGAAACTCAGTCGATCTGCTTATAATAACAATATATTAGATAAAATAATAAAAAAATGTTATGAATGTTTGAAATATGAATTTATAAATGACAATAATTCATAATGATATATAGCAGGGATTTAGATTAATTTAATAAAAGTTTCATTTATATCTCAAAACTAATTCACAAAAAGTGAACTTGCTAGCAAGAACTTGCTTAGGGAATGAATATCGTCAACGCGCCTAAGGCACTTTTGGTTCGTACAATTCTTGTAGGCCTATTGTCTGCAAACTTTTTAAAAGAGTTACCAATATTAGTTTAGAAATAATATTTAAAAGGTCCAATAAAAATATATATAATAATTCATTTAAAAAGAAATATGGAATTTCCATCTTTATTTTAAATTTAAATGAAATATATTTATTTATTTGCTTAAGTATTATATATATATTATTATATATTAAAATAACCTTTTGCGAAAATATCACTTCTAAAATAAATTTGCGCAAAAAGTTCCTGTGACATAGGTCAATAGTTTGTGCTTTTTTCACACAATGTATCAACAGAAAAAGTAAAATATGCACATTCATGTATCTGAAATCCTTTGGAATAAATGTTTGGTGTGTTATTATTTCGAGTATCAATAAGTGTCAAATCATAATAAAGTGAAATAAAATCACTATTATTTTTGCTCCAACAGATAGATTTTCAGTCTCTTGATGGCTATTTTTTCATCTTGTTTTTTTCTATTAACCCAGCATGATTATTTCCTTTATTATTGGATTACATATTCATATACACACGAAAAGTGTCTAACAGGATAAGTCAAAGCATTTGCAATTAAAAAAATATGCACAAGTTAACTCTTCATAAGCATAAGCTTAATTCTCTTCTTAAGCATAAGCTAATATGTTTTTTATATACTGCATTTCCTTCTAACGGTTCATAAAAAATTTAACAAACAAGAATAATTATAAACTTTATTCTATAATTGAGTATTATATTGGCAAAATATATTATGGAAGTAATACAAAAAAGAGCCAAACATGTAATTATTGCATTTACATTTACATTTTTTTTTTTTTTTTTTTTTTTTTTTTTTTTTTTTTTTTTTTTTTTTTTTTTTTGTGTGGCAACCCCATCGACTAGACGTCTTAAACCTTCTCCCAATTTTATTTAATTATATTATTTAGAATAATAATCTATTTTACAATAGTGATATAATTTATTACGCAATAGTAATATAAAATTTGTAATATAGTTCTAAATTCAGTGAGTAACGGGTGTTGTGTATAAAATTTGTTTTCGCCAACTGTCAGACCAGGTAACGAACTCATATTTGAATTATTTTCATTGTTATTCCTTTATTACAATAAATATAATAATACAACTCTGTCACATATTCGTGACTTTTCTTTAATTTAATAAATTTAATCTATAAATATGATGACCCGTGGTACTAAGTCGCGCCAGGCGGAGAACCAACTCCAAATGGCTCTTCTGGAACTTAAGGCCTCCAAACAACAGTGTGATCAACTTTTAAAAGAAAGGGATGACAATGAAAAGGAACTCATAGAATTAATTAATAAAAATACTCAATTAAAAAATGAAATGGGTACATTGTATTCAGAATATAATATTGTTTATGAAAAGAATTGTGAGCTCCAATCTGTAGTCAACGGGTTTGATCAATGTAGTGCTGAATATGAAGAAGCACTTAGGGTTACTGATGTACTGAAGCTAAACCTCCAAGAGGCCCAAGATCAAATTGCCAGCCTTCAAAGTACTATATCAGACCTAACTACAAATCAAACCCAGAGCCTATTTGACGAATTGGTTGGGAATGATTCTACATTAGTTTCACCATGTACCACCAGTAAAACAAATATTAGCACTATTGACTTGACTGGTGATGATTGTGTGACCTCCCAGCCAATTCTATCTAAGAGAAAGCTCAAGAATTATGTTAAATTAAATAAATTCATAAGAAAAACACAACACCTTAAAAAGATAAATAACCTTAATTTAAAGTATTCCAAATTGTCTACAGAGAAACATGAGCTGAACAACCAATATAATATTATGTGTGCTGAAGCTCAAAACATGGAAATAAAATATAAAGCTGACATTGATACTCTTCAATCTGAAATATTAAATTTAGGCAAATCATTAAATTACATAAGTAATAAATATCAATTAGCCCAAAAGGAAATCTCAGAACATATCCTAGCCATGAATGACTTGGTAAAAATTTGTAATGAGAACTCAGAGCGTTTTGACTCACTAACCAGAAATTATAATACATATTCTTTTAATAATTCCTTACCAAGTAATTCTGTGCCCAAGGACCTATATAGTTTAAATAAGAATATCCATGTCAGTAGCACAAATAAAAATAATACTTTGCCTTCATCCTTGACTGCAAATGTAACTGTATTTAGTGATGAAATAGGCAAGGATATGGGCACTGTACTTTACAGGGAGTGTTATGGACAGTCAATAACTAACTATTGCATGCCCGGAGCTTCATTTCTTCAAATTGTAAGTAAAGCCATAAATATTGAACATAGTCCCAACACAACCTTAGTTTTTATTATTGGGAGAAGGGGAAGTGTTAATAGAAATAACTTAATTAAATTATTCAATAGAATAGCACAACTAAACATTAAAGAAGTTATTTTCTTTTCATTTCCTTATATAAAGGGTTTGCCTCATGAAAATAACATAAGATTTTCATTAAATGAATTGTTATACACATTGACACATGACAATTATATTAGTAATCAATTTTCTATGAAAAGTCATGTAATAGATATTAATTGTATAACAAAAAATAGATACAATAACTTTTGTATTATGACATCTGATAGGTTTTACTTATCATATTATAATTTTAAACTGGTAGCTAATGCGCTATCTTATTATTTACATTTTAATTCAGCCAAATATTTGGCTAATAAAACTACTGCTTTTATTGAGCAGAATAATAATATGACATTTAATAATTTGACATTTAATAATTTGACATTAAATTTGGAATCAAATAATTTAAATTAGAAAATAAGACAAAGGAGATACTCTCTGGCAATAAAAAAAATGTTTTACAGAAAAACATTAAATCTTTTAATCAGTGCATTGCCCATAATAATGTTAGTAATCTAATACACCTGGTGCATCAGAATATTCAAGGAATTATGAATAAGGAAATTGAAATTGAGCTATTCTTGAAAAGTAATGAAATTAATATAATGTGTGTTACAGAGCATTGGCTTAAAAGCCATGAAATGTTGTTTAACTTTGAGGATCACCAGGTGGCTAGTTCGTTCTGCAGGGTGAATGCTATACGCGGTGGCTCTTTAGTTCTTGTAAATAATTATTTAAAATTTAAGGAACGTAAAGATATTGTGAGCCTCTCTGTAGAGCGGACTATTGAAATAGCCTGTGCAGAGCTTGAACGTTTCATTGTTGTTAGTGTTTACAGACCCCCAAGTTCGTTATATGATTCTTTTGAACCTGTTTTTGAAAATGTTTTATTAAAACTGTCTGCGTCTAATAAAAATATTATTGTATGTGGTGATTTTAACATAAACTTATTAGATAACTCCGCTACCACTATTAGATTCAGATCATTGTTAAAATCATATAACCTTATTAACTTATTCTTAGAGCCCACTAGAATAACTGAGTCTACTTCCACTTGTATTGATAATATTTTCACAGACTTTATACCGAAGAATAAGAAAATAATTGATAGATTAAATTCTGATCACTGTGGGCAATTAATATCTTTTAATTACAAATTCAGCAAAGAAAAACAAAAAATTGTGTTTGTTCCTATAACTGTAAGGCGCATGGATAAGTTTAAAAATAATATTTTGGCCAAATGTTCATATCTGGAATATAATAAAAATCCTTCACAACTGTTTGATAAATTTTTCAAAATCATTAATAATGAATTCAAATCGACATTCTCCTCTAAAACTTGCACTTTGAGAAATCACCTTTCTTTTAATGAGTGGGCGACCCCAGGAATTCATAAGAGTAGACAAAAACTGTTTGAACTCTACAATGAGAGGGAGCTCAATCGCAGTGACTCGTTTGCTCAACATATTAGAAATTATTCTAAATTATTTAATAAAGTTTGTTCACAAGCCAGGTCATTACATATTAGAAACTTAATTAGTAATTCTTTAAATAAAATTAAAATGACCTGGAATATTATAAAGTGCGAAGCTGGTAAAAGCAAAGCTCGCAACTCCAAATTTTCTCTTCAAATGGATAATCAAGTAATAAAATCAGATAAGGAAGTTGCCTCTGCTTTTGAAAATTATTTTAAAAAAATTCCAGCTTCTACCACTTCTTCTTTAATTTCTTCTCCTGTAGTCGCCGAGTCATTACTACAAAAAAATGTAGAAAAATGTAACATTCCTTTTAAATTTAAGAAAATTGAATCCAATGATATAATTAAATGTTTTAGGACCTTAAATATTAAGAATACTCCTGACTTATGGGGAATATCTGTTAAGGTGATTGGCTCAATAGTGGACCTCGTTGCGCCTTACTTAGCGACCATTTTTAATGACTGTATTTCTTGTGGAGTATTTCCTGACCTAATGAAACACAGCAAAGTAATACCACTCTTAAAATCAGGCAATAATTCAGATCCGTCTAATTACAGACCAATATCAGTATTGCCTTCGTTTAGTAAAATATTTGAAAAAATCATGCTTAATCAGCTGATAGACCATTTTAACAAATATAAATTGCTTCACAATAAACAATTCGGTTTTACTAGAGGTCGCTCTACTACGGACGCCGGCGTCTTTCTTATAAAACATATATATGAGGCCTGGGATCAGTCACAGGATGCTCTTGGAGTATTCTGTGATTTATCTAAGGCTTTCGATTGTGTTCAGCATGAAACATTGGTCAGGAAATTGTACCACTATGGCATTAAGAACATTGATCTCAAACTCTTGATTTCTTACTTGTCTAATAGAATTCAGAGGGTAGAGGTGAATGGTAAAAGATCGGCTGGGGCTCCGATTGATATGGGGGTCCCTCAAGGTTCAATTTTAGGTCCATTTCTCTTCCTGGTTTATATAAATGACCTGCCTACTTTTGTAGACAAACATAATGAGATAGTATTGTTTGCTGATGACACTTCTTTAATATTTAAAGTAAAACGGCATCAGGTAATGTATGACGATGTAAACAAGGCTCTCTCTCGAATAGTGCATTGGTTTAGTGTTAACAACCTGTTGCTTAATAATAAGAAGACTAAACTTCTTAGATTTTCAACTTCTAATATTAAACAGGTGCAAACTAATGTACTTTTAAATGAGGAAGCGATGGAAGTGGTGGAATCCACAGTTTTTCTAGGAATCACTGTTGATGCTAAGCTACAATGGGGCCCTCATATAGCTGGATTGGCTAGTAAACTTAGCTCTGCCGCGTACGCGGTTAAAAAAATTAGATCCCTAACTGACGAGACTACTGCTAAGTTAGTGTATTATAGTTATTTTCATAGCATAATGTCTTATGGTATCTTACTGTGGGGTAGTGCTACTGATATAAATACCATTTTCGTTATACAAAAAAGAGCTGTCCGTGCAATTTACAATCTGGGCCCTAGAGATTCTTTAAGAAATAAGTTTAAGCAAATTAATGTACTTACGGTCGCCAGTCAGTATATTTTTGAAAATCTTAAATATGTACATAAAAATACTGACAATTTTATTAAGCATAGTGATATACACACTATAAATACCAGGAACAAACACAAGCTCGCGCTACCTGTTACTCGACTTAAAAAAGTGAGTAAATCTTTCATGGGGCAATGTATACAGTTTTACAACAAAGTCCCAGCAAACGTTCAAGTATTACCATTTAACAAATTTAAGAGAATAGCTAAGGAACGTTTGTGTGCAAAAGGATATTACAATGTATCTGAATACTTAGAGGATAATGCACCGTGGGTATGAAGCGATCGCTGCCAGGCTGCTTCAAGATTATTTATTTAATATTGTGTAATGTATTTATGTTATTTTGAATATAAGGGAAAAAAAAAAAAAAAAAAAAAACAAATGACAATCCCGCTGAGTTTCTGTCGCCAGCTCTTCTCAGGTCTGTGGAAATAATTTTCCGAGCTGGTGGTAGCTTTGACAATGAAAAAATGTTTTGTATGAAACTTATTTTCAATAAAGATTTTTGATTTGATTTGATTTGATTTGACCCAAAACATAACAAACGTCTGTTTCGCTTATAAAGGACCTCACTCATCAATAAATTTGGTCTCAAGAAATGAACTGATATCTCTCCAAGTAGGTCAAAAGTCAAAGACCCTTTTACGATCTATTTAACGATTACGACAAAAGTATTGACCCGTTTGAACTATCACAATATATTAAGTAGCGTAGATTTCTTATTAAATTAATTAGTTACATACTATGATTTAATTCTTACATTTTATTTTTAAAACTTGGATGCGTGCTATAATGAATGATGATGATGATGATGTGAAATGATATCTTTGATATAATAAAGTAATATTGGTTTTATGTTTAATTTTATAATAGGTTACATTTATATTTTGGCTTTGGAACTTGAAATATTATATATCCATTTCCATCTCACATAGAAAGCATGAAGGGTGTCTAAGTAAGTTTTTAAGGTAAGATACTTTAGTTTTGTCTCTATCTCTTTGTTTCTAATTTAACGTGTTCTTTATATTTTACATTACTCAAAAATAAACGATAAACATAGCAGAATAATTCCCCGTGTATATTATAGATGTATACTTATACATCTATAATATACAATATATAATATAATATATAACATAACTACCAGTATAATCAAATTACTGATTTGCCACAATAAAAACTCTATTAAATTCATTTTGACATGCTCCAAAGAACATCTAATCAAAATTGGTGTTGAATAATGAGATTCTTAAACAAACTGTTCTCTAATGTTATATCGTTTATTAGTGTCGGAAACGTAAAAGTATAAATGTTTCCAGAGTAAAAAGAAGGTTTTTTAAAGATTTGTCGGACATATTTAAAAAATATTTAAAAAAAATTTAGAATAACCACGGATAACTTTGTTGATCACATCTTTTTATTATTAGCTTCAAAGTAACTAAGAGAAGTAAAGAGGTAAATCGTTAAAAGCGACGTCATCATTATTGGGAAGGATTTATTGCTCTTTATTTAAGTAAGATTGGAGATGTTTTATTCCTCTACATTCTTTATAAAACTGAAAGTCAGCGTTGAGAATTATAATTTTTTACATTAGTTTAATGTTGTCCTATACATGGAGTCATATTTTTAAGCAAATTTATTCTTTTAATACAACTTTATGCTACATTTAAATTATAAATAACAATTACTGTTACTTCATTTTATAATTTGTGGGTGTGGCAAATAAATAAAACATTTAATTTGAATCTACATTCGAATCCGAATCTGAACCTGAATTTGAATTTATTGTCTTTCTTTAGGATATATACAATATGATATGATAATGCTCCATTACCTGTATTAAAAACCAAATTAATAAATAGTTAATTAAATAATTAAAAATATTAAAAGGTTCTCAAGTTTTGTGGGTTCCATTTACCGGCCATTTTTAGATGTTATAGAATATGATCTCTACGGTTTTCAGTCAACATCTATTTGAGTTGGATAATGCGGACATTACATGCCTCATTTAACTGCTATAATGCTAAGGTCTTCAGAATGTCCCGATCGAATAATATAGAATTCGTAATATATGTCCGTTGTTCACCATGACTTTGACTGAACTTTTTAACGATACTCTGGAATTTGAAGTCGAGTACATATACGAGTGGTGTACTTTCACAAACCGTGGACCATCAAGACGTTTCATACTATCCTCTTCTCCAGTCAGAACCTATCGTCAATAGTTATGAAGACAGTTCATAACGCTTTAAAATCAAGGAGATGACGTATATAAATAACGTTAGTTGTATTTCGACCACGTTTTGAGTGGTTTAACGGAGAACCTTGGTGGCTTCTATTTTATGTAAATAGTTAAGGTAAATTTTATATGTATCTTGCTAATTTATAGAAATGTAGGCTCCCATACACTCTTTTACTATGTTATTAAAACTGTATATTTAGTTATAAACAGTGTAATATTTTTTTATAACTTTCATTGTATTGTATATATTTTATAAGATTTCTTCTAGTCTTCACATTTTATTCCAGAGAAAAAGTTAATTCACTTTTACGACATGGAATCCACATGTAAATGAAAAACTTTGATTACATATTGTATTTTCATTCCTATAAATGGGAGTGTGATTTGCCAAAAATCTCAAGTTATTTTTATTTTTACGAAGTTTTCTGTGTTCTTGGTGACTCATTTCCATAAATAAGACTCAGTATCGATGCATAAAGCCTCCGCGTCTGTGTTGCAAAAATCTTGAAAAGGGCTAAACGTATTAGTTCCGAATTTATTTGTATTGGAGGAATGCTATTTTTATTAAAATATATTTTTTTAGTTTTACTGAAATATATTACGTTAAATTATCAATTAGTATTATCTAGTATCTAAAATCTGCAACTACTATCTATGGTATACTTATAAATAACATTTAGTAGAATTCCAGAACGTACAATTATTATATTAATAATTTATTTTTAATCAAGACATCGTTTTAAATACATGAATATTTTTGACATTAATTAATTTTATCCCGACACTGTTGTTTAAGGTTAAAAAGAAATTATTTAAAAATGTATACTGCCCGTGAAAATAATGAAGAGGCCGGCTTGATTTGATTTATCAAAAAAAATATTTAAAAATTTCCTTATAATGAAATAAAAATGTAATCAGTAAGGCATTGTTTTGAAATTGAGAATCAAAACAATAACTGTTCAAGACGTTCTACAAATCTGAATTACGAGTATTTGTTTAATATTAGTTATATGTCTTAATACACTTCATTATTATACTATATTTTTATTTTATTTAATTATTGTTCGAGGAATTATCAAGTAATTTAAGGAATATTCATAAATAGAAATAAAAAAATATACCAATATATACATAACAATATATATATATGTATGTATGTATAATTTTTAAAGTGGTGATCTACGGTTTGTATCTATAATAACGCGTAGTGGAAATACATAGCGTCTTCTAATTCTTCTATACCAAGATTATATGAATATATAACAATAATGTAAAGTGAACACAACGGTTTTTCACAAGTAGGTTTTTCTCTACATTTTAATTATTAATATTTTAATTTCTTTTTTACTTTATATATGAAAAGCCTGTTTTTCAATTTCCTTTTAAGTCTCAGACAAAATATTATAAGTATGCTCTTTACTTGTAAAAAAATTACAAAATGAAAAGAAAAAAAAGACTTGAATATTTTCGACTTATCATTACTAATCATTAAAAAGAAATTTGGCAAAGAAGTTATAATTGTCATAAAGAAAGTTTTAAGGAAAAAAGTCAGTATATTGGATTAACATTGTAAATATAAATTTTATTGTAGCTCATTTCGCATACCACATAACAATCGTATTTACGGTAAGATGATGTAAAGTTGCCTGAACTGAAAATTTACGAATGAAAACACTTGCAATTAATTCTCGATTAATATGTTTTTATGAACGTTTTACGAACCAAAGTACATATACAAATGTTTTCTACTTAAGTTCAAGTTATTGTAATTATCGGTTTAATTAATGTTTGCTATGTAGCAACCATTAGAGAAAACTTCGTTTTAGAGCTGAAATTGGATTAGTTCTTTATTCAATACATTATGTTGTAAAATCATATTCTTTTATAAAATTACTCCATTAATTGAACATTAAATATGAATGTTTAGTAATGGGTACTTTAATATTATTATAAATAAATTTATTATATATATATATATATTTGTACCGAATAAACATCAAAATGTTATAAAGTTTATTGCCCTACCTTACATATAAATTTTACTCTTAAATAGTTGTTAAATTTTAGTTGTTTCTTAACTAAAAGCATTTAACATACAAATTAATAATAATTGACAAAAATTAGAATGAATAACTACGATATTACGATATTGTTATTATTATAGTTAAAATTATCGTGTTAAGCTTTGGCTTAATTCTTATAATAATGTGTTTTTCATCTTAATTCTTCAAGCTATCATTTACACATATAATTATCAGATATATATTAATACATTATATCGATTACATTAATAATAATGCCTTTATAATACCACACGTGACATGAGTTAAGAGTTACAGAACCTAGGTTACGTGCGTGGTCGGTAGACTAATTAATTGTACTACGAACTCATGCCACCAAGTTCAGAAGTGCTTCATAAATTGTTTGAGCCGCAAGCTCAAAACTTGACTTCGTTTTTTGTTACAACTTAAGTATATGGTAAATAAATTGGATATAGTTTTATATATAGATATAGTTTTATATATATATATATATATATATATATATATATATATATATATATAACAACGAAACATTTCACGCCAAACACTAACTAACGACGTTAGAGTCGAAAGTTTAAAGATATATCTTAGCCATATCAAAATGGCATCTATCATTAAAGTAATCATTTTGCGGTTGCTTCCGTAAGTGGCAACCAGTAAAAGTAGCATCAAACTTAATTGGATGGACATGTAAACAAACTGACCTCATTATTAGTAAAGTAAAAAGTAATGGGGTGGGTTTACTGTCCATTATAAAAAACCTGTTTAGAGTTTCGACTGTTAGGGAAATGTTAGATGTTTTCAATGTTAGCATAATCTTAGTTCTTGATAGTACTATGTAACGACTGACTGAGCCGATTACTAACTGCTGAGTTCAACAACAACACAACGATTCATTCACTTTTACTAACATATTGTTTACGTATTAGGCCAAATAGAATATATCCCATCAAAATAATATACCAAAATACTGTGTATCGATACTTATATGAAAATATACAAGGCTTAGTTTTAATAAATGATGTAGGTGTTCTTTTTTAGTAATAAAACTTATTACATTTGCCATCCTACTTAATATCTTTTGCAGGAAAATTTGGCCGAATACACTCAGGCTTTACTTTATCTACGAGCTTTCCATCTAATTTAACAGTGGCGCCGTGAATGAAGTCGCGAACATGACATCTTTGGGAAGAGACTTTATGTTGAGTGTGTCACAGTTTGAATATATTATTGGATATGTACACTATCTTTTTATTGCAGTAACTTTGTGGTTACTAGTACTTTACGGACATATTTTCCCTTCCCTTAAGTAATTATTTTTCTTTATAAAATAATAAATTATAGTTACGCTTATTATTTTGTTACCAGTTATTATAGTTCTACTTTGTTTAATTTTTTCGTAAGAAAAGAAAATTACGTTCAACAATATTATGACAAAAATATTTAAATTAAAAATATACTTAAGACGCCTGCGTAAATTACAAGAAGGCCCATTTTTATTTATTACACACATAACTGTCTCTGTTGAGATATTTTGTTACGTTTTAATTAAATTAATATAGTATTTTCTAGTATTTTCCTGTATTTATGCGAATTTATGTATTTATGGTTCTCTGATTTGGATATAAAAATTACTCTCGGTAATTATTTTATTGTCACCTATTGATTAATTTCTACTGCACACATAAAAAACTTTTTTCTATGGAACTTCGAACTCCAATTGTTTTGAATTAATAAATACGCGGAATGACATAAAAATCTGGGAGATAGGAGATGTACAAATTAAATTATTCATTATTATTACAGTTTTATATTAATCTAAATAATGTTTTATAAAACTAAACATCGTGTAATTTACATATAAGCAACTAAGAAATACAAGAAAAATATAAAAGTGTAAAACGACTTAAGATGTAAGCTTTCCGCTTCCAATTATATTTAGGTCGGTATACGTAACTCTTTTCATAAATGAAAAGGGTTTATGTAAAAATTTTAGTACCTAAATCACTTAACGAAGTAATTGCTTAGCTTTTTAATTTTCGTTAAAATACTTTAATATATTAT
Source organism: Melinaea menophilus ssp. n. AW-2005 (assembly GCA_918358695.1). Taxonomy (NCBI): domain Eukaryota; kingdom Metazoa; phylum Arthropoda; class Insecta; order Lepidoptera; family Nymphalidae; genus Melinaea; species Melinaea menophilus. Next base: position 3,339,334 of record OU911049.1, read on the forward strand.
TTATTAATTAATTAACTGATAGGTGAAAAATTTTGCCTACATGCAACAACTGATATTTATTTGTATAGACCAAAAAATATAAATTGTTGGATATAGAAAATATTATAGCAATGAAAAACTTAATTGATGAAGTTGTTTATATAGCTGTGTTAATGAATATGCTGAAATATTTGTCTAAAAATAAAATTTTGAAAGTAACGTACACATACTATTAGACAGTTTTAATTCTATATACTTTTGAAACAATAACAAATATTGCATCGAAAATTGTTTTTTTGTATAAAAAATGTATTGAATTTTTATTAATTATTTAATTATTTGGTGCATTAAATCTAAAAAACAACGCAAAACCGAAACAAAACAAAAACTAGGTAAACCACCGCGGCGCCAAAATTACAACCTTCATAGGAAAAAACCTCTTTGGCACCCTCACAAACTCATTGACCTTAAAGGGGTCAGAAGACTCGGTCGTGTTAGGTCACAAACGTCACGATGACTTCTCCAGTAGCTAGTTTTATATTATCATTTAAATATGTTTACGTGTTTGTTAATAATATACATTACAATAATATATTTTAAGTAGAATTTCTCGTTCCAATATTTAATGTAATTATAATATGTAGATTTCTAAAAATATTAACCTAGTATAAGTTGAATGACCTCAAGTAACAAACCCCACATCTCTCTCCATTTGAGTTGTGAATATAGTGTTTTTTATGATCATTAATTATTGTGAATGAGATGAAACAGTCTAGACAGAAAATGAAAACATGTTATAAAATATGAAAGGAATACTAGAAAACGAGAACCTGCTTTATGTTTTTCTTGCAATTAATTTGAATATAATAACAAATATTGTTTTAAAATATAAACATTACTTTTGAGTCTCTAAAATTAAAGTATTTATTCTGTATAAAATTTGTAAAAGATTCAATTGAAAATTTTTAAATAACTAACATTTTGATATTTTTATGGCAATACTTTTTGATGATGATGGTCTAACAAGGCCTTTCAAACCTTTATATCTTCAGAAACTACAACAGATAATGTTAAGATATATTAGATATATTATATGTACCAACATAAAAGAAATCATTAATTAAATGACAAAATCCTTTTATAAACAATCTTTGAGTTCTTATTTTATTTAAAGTATTTTTAAATATTGAATAAGCATCTAAAAATTGTATATTTATATGAATATAATTTGTTTTTAGTACGAAAATCAGTAAATATGTTAATTATTATTTCCATACAAGACAGCATATTTTTGTTTTAAGACCCGTGAGTCAAATAATGTCGTTTTATTTAAATAAATGTTTAACAACTTTTCTTAATGAGCTTTTAACGGAATATGTTGTATATATAAAAAGAGCATTTTAGCATAAAAATATTTAAAAATATTTTTTATGAATCCTAAGAACATTAAATATTGAAGACTATATATATCTTGCAAATATTTTAACTCTTTAATATTTAGTCTTATGTTTTAAGCAACTTACCGTTGAAAACATTTTCAAAAACTACAATAATGGTTTTATAAGCTCCTTAATAAAAGGTTCATGTTTTTTTCCGGAACGAATTAAAATTATCTCAAATATTTTTTCATACGAAATTACCAGCTTGTTTTTGTTCTGTCATAAAAAGAGCAAATTATGAAATTATTTTTAAAAAGACGTATTTTTATTTAATGAAATGAACGTGGGTTTTTTAGAAAATTTCTTAGGTGCTTTTGAGCAATCAGGTCTTAAGTTTTCGTGGCTTTAATATAGTTCAAAATAAATTATACCTTTTTCTTACTATGACAAGAAAAAGTTTAAATTATTTATATTATTTACTACAAATGCAAAATTGTCAACCTACTAAAGAAATTCAATTCGATAAATTGATCCACTAATGTAACAAATTTATCTTAAGAAACTTTTGTAGTTTTTGTATAATAAAATTTTGTATAATATAAGCTTTTCTTAAAACATGTTTATATAATATATAATTATTTATATATTTATTTATTTATTTATTTATTTATAATATGTACGAGTGTGGTATTTGTTTAAATCGTATACAAGTCACAAATCAGGTTTAATGACATGCAAAGTTTAACGAGAATCAATACAGCGCGGTCGCAATGAGGCCGATCGTAGAGCGAGTTAAACAGAATTAATCTTTAATCCGACTTCCAATTGATCTTGGACTAAGACGCTTGCAATAGTATTTCGTGTTTATATGTAGGTCATCAATATTAATGTTTTTGTTCATTAGCAGTTAAAACAAACATATATATCAAATATATTATATTTATATTTTTTTCAATATCAGTATATATTTTTATTTGCATTGTATTTTTTTTTTGCATTATAAACACAAAATAAATAATGTAAAGAAAACTTAAATTTTGTTTGTCTTTTTCTATGTTATAGTAAAAAACAACTTATTATTTATATGGTATCTCGGTCACATACAACGGATATATTCCGGATAGTTGCAGCGGCTTATACTTTCGTAGTGGCCGTTAAATGGACCGTGAAAAGGTCTCCGACTTTTCACTGACTTGAAGGGATTTGAAATTCTTCCTTTAGTACCACATTTATCGATGCTTCAGGTCGTGTAATGGCCAACGGAAATTTCCTCATGTTTTGTATGAAACGTGCGTATACCATATATTTTATTACAACCTAAGTAATAATATTGAATTACATATATTCGTTGTAATTAAAACTTAATATTTTAAATAAAAACCTATGTAATTGGATAACAATTAATATAAAATTAAAAATTCTGCAAGCTACGAAAAATTCATAGTTATTATTAGATGCACAGAAGATGTAAAAAAAGATGCGATTTATATATAGATGTATAACTATAGACAAAGTTAAAATTTAACTGTTATTAAAACTAAAACTGTAATTTTAAAATATGGAAGTAAATTTGTAAACTAATCTTGTAGCTAGGCTCAACGATGGACGAGCACTCAATCGGCTCAGCGCCACACGAATTTGTGACGACAAGGAATATTGAGGTATACGATTGCATCTGCACTGCTCTCAGAAAATCGCATTTAATTTTGAATTTCAGATATTGAATTCCACTCTACGTGTCCTAAAAATATGGCGCCGGTAATATGTCGCAAGTTTCAGTTTGAACTTCTAAGTTGATAGATGGTTAGTTTTATTAATTTAATTTCCAAGATGTTAATTCATTTAATCGATTTTAAATGTTAGGTCATCTACTAATTTTCCTGTTTTATTCTAAAATTATGAAAAAATAAATGCGTAATTAATTATATAAATTTAATTCAATTTAATCTGAGTAATATGAATTTAGTTAGCATTATATTGAAATAACCACAATAAATGAGCTAGTCTATAAATTATATTCAATAAATTGTTACTTAAAGTTAAAAAAAGGTTTTCACTTTCTATGATTATTTTTCATCATCTTTTAGGCTAGGTACTTCATTTAACTTTACATAAAACAATAATAATAAATTCAGCTTAAAAAGGAAACAGTAGGGTGATTCAAAAAATCCTAGTTTTAAATTTTTATGGGGGCACCGTCTTAAATGTATCCAATATGAAAAAAAATATACCCATATTTTTTTTTTAATTTAAGTCAACTTTAGGGGTCGCTACCATCCATTAAAGTTTTTGAAAAATGCGTTACATACGGTAATGAGGTTGCACCCCTTGGGAACCAAAATGGCGGTGTCTTTGTGTATTTTTGTACCTGAGTGTAAACAAGGTACGTTAGGTACCTGGTACATATCCTCTATCTACGTTTTTTAACCTCTTCAGTCTTCAGGTTATTAAGCTACAGAAAGGGTTTAAAGATTAAAGTTGTAATTTCGCAATAGAGTGTGCGCTAGTTTTTAAGTAAGTAGTAACATAGCCAACGGGACATGAGGTTGTGGATCGCTTGCCTGTTATAGTATCAGGACAGGGAGTGGAACAGCTTTCGGGTGTTCCAAAACTTCCGAATGGAAGAGGGCAGGCGATGGCCTCAGCTGTTTATGAAATGTTATTGTCCTGGGGCTTGGATGAAAAAGTAAAATCGATGTGTTTTGATACCACAGCATCAAACACAGATCAATTCAATGGAGTTTGTGCCTTACTAGAGCAAAAGCTGGAGAAAAAATTATTATGGCTTCCATGCCCCCATCACATTTTGGAGATTGTGCTTGAAGCCATCGTAGTTTCAGCAACTAATGCTTCTAGTGGGCCAGATATACAAATCTTCAAAAGACTGCAAAAACATTGGCCTAAAATACTAAAAGAGGACTTTAGGGCAGCTACTGCGGACCCTGAAACTAACATTATTTGCTGAAAGCCAGCTTAACGGGTTTCAACCACGAGACGATTATAAGGAACTACTTAACCTGATACTCATATTTTTGGGAGGAACATCTGAGATAGGTGTATCTTTTCGAGCAACCTGCTGGTCTCCACTGGGCAAGGTGGATGACAAAGGCCATCTATTCTTTTAAAATATATCTTTTTCGGGAACAACTAAAACTGACTAAGAGGGAAATTAAAGGAATCAAAGAAATTTGCATTTTTACTGTACGAATTTACGCCAAATACTGGTAGCAAGCTCCTTGCGCATGGTCTGACCAAGGAATGACTTACAACTTTTGAAGGATTTATTAGCTTACAATAAAGTGAATGAATCACTTTCAAAAGTTGCTATGAAACAAGCGTTGGGGCACCTTTGGTACCTATCAGAAAAACATGTAGCTTTGGCCTTCTCTGACGACCAAGTTTCTTTGGAAACTAAGCGAAAGATGGTTGCTGCTCTTCAAATAGAAGGGTCAGAAGATTCTCCAAAGCGAGCCATCCTGGATCAAGACCTTATTGCAACAAAAAACCTGGAGGACTTCGTCTCTTCTCACACATTAGCGTTTTTTAAATGTATCTCCATCTCCTGCGATTTTTTAAAAAAGGACGTGCAGACCTGGAAGGACGATTGTGAGTTTAAAAAATGTGTGACTATTGTAAAGGGTCTAAAAGTTATCAACGATACAGATAAGAGGGGAGTATCGTTTATTGAAGAGTACAATCGCCTTCATACGACAGACGAAGACCAGAAACAGTACCTATTGTTGGCGGTCGAAGACTTTAGGCGAAAATTCCCCGATTGTAACAAATCTACATTAACATCTTAAGTTACTAGTCTTAGTTATAATAGTAGTTATCTTTAAAATTTTATTGTAGTTATTTAATAAAATACGTTATTACTTATTTTTTACCCGTTCATATTGGTATGAACGGGTAAAAAATAAGTATCAGTATACCCAACACTTATCATCCCTGGTACCCCTAAAACCTGTTTTAAAAATCTAAAAAAAAATTTGGTGGAAGTTTTTTTAACCAATAGAACAAAATGACAGGGTGCCCCCTTAAAAAAAAATAAAAAAAAATTCACATGCATTTTTGAATCACCCTAGGAAACAGGCTATTAAAATCCGACGCAAAAAAGGGCTGTTATATGTTTAAAGATTGTATCTGCGCGTGTATCGGTGGAATCATAACTCCCAAAGAGATAAACCACTTTAGATTTTTTTAATTTGAAATATGATTTGATCAATTATTAATCAAAAATGTCAATCGCTTGAAGGTCAACACCTTTTTCCAATAAATAAGATTTATTTTTATATCATTGGTGGATATCCAAAATAAATATTGTTATTTATGATAGTAGTAGATAGTAGATTTAGAATAGTATATTTAGTCTAAGTGTACAAATAACTAGTTTTTAAGTCATAAAATAATATTGCTACGAATATATTATTTACTATTACATTGAAATTGCAGTATATCATATAGAAGAAGATAAACTTCGCTAGCTGAAAGCAATTCGCTTTATAAGTTTACTTAAAATATTTTTAAAAGTTCCGTTAGACTGTAAATAAAGCTGAGTTCAGTGATCTACGAATAAACTGAAGAGACTAACTTTTTATATTGAGACCATATAATCTTATACGTAAACATATTATGTATCATAAACTCGAAAAACCTAAATCAGTCAACCGAGTAGTCAAGTATAGGACCTCATTAATATTAAAAAATATTGAAGTTTTAGAGCAAAATTTAAATAGAAACGGCGAATCAACATTTCCTAATAAGATTTGCCGGCACTTTCAAAACTGTCAATTTACAGGGTATAATGTAATTTTACTTCGCAATGGAAGATCAGATTTCGTTAATAAAAGCAATTAAATAATCAGCAATTGAACGAAATTATAAAATTTTTAAGTAAAATTTTTACACAAAAATATCACTGACTAAATATATTTTTATATCTTATTTTATTAAAAATAATAAATATATATGTACATAGAAAAATTTCAACCTGTTATACATGTATAGACTGATATCCTTCAAGTTAGGTAACATATTCAATTTCAAAATATCTTTATTGAAGTAGGCATTTACACGCACTTGTGAATCATCAATTATTACAATACAAAAAAAGGTCAGTGTAGTCAGTCCGTAAGTAAGCTACCACCGGCTCGGAATGCTGCTCTGTTGAGAAGAGCCGACCAGAAACTCAACAGTTGCTCTTTTCAAAAGAAATATAAGAATCTTAGGTGATGAACATTATAAAATAAATCCTGCAAATGATTCAACAACTTAAGTTCCACATATTTCGATCCACTAAAAACTCTTGAACGTTATAATAAGATTTATTTAATAATAAACTTTTCATTTTCGATTTAAAACCAAGAAAAGGAAGGTATAAGATGTCTTGTGGAACTTTATTATATATGCGTATAGTGAAACCCATGAAGGATTTTTTAACTTATATGATAAAATAATAACTAATATGATGAAATAAGCCTCTTATATACTACAATATCAAATTTTGTAGCCTGTATGACAAGGTGACGTCAAATAATCACATAGGTTAGACTGACGCAATACTTTAATCTAAACCTTCATAAACATTTGAACTTACAATAATGGTCAAACTTCCGGTACATAGTGAACGAAGTTTGATCTCTAATTAAAAGGGGATTCAAATTAAAACTGTTGTTATTTTTATTAAGTTAAAATTATAAGTTTTGTTACCTAAGTCAAAGAAAATGTATAAAATAAAAGATAATAAAATGCAGTAACTGAACAACAGAACATCAGATTAAAAAACTCTTCGTAAGTAAGGCGCTTTATAAGCTCCGTCCTGAGGTCACAAGCATCAAAGCGGTTTATGATGTGGTTTCTTTTTTATTCATCTAGCTATTGAAGATGAAGACAAACATTGCTTGACGATGTCTTGACAAGAAACGTTCTTAAGTTTTTAAGGACTTAGGTATATCTTACATTGCTGATATGTTTATTTATAATTAATTATATATATTACCCAAAAACATTCAAGAATATAAGAGCCAACTAAATAAGAGGTAATAAAATTTAAAGACGAACATTGCTTAAAAATATGAATATAGAATTGTCAAACATTAAACATTGAAGCAAGTTTTGTTAATCATTTTAATAAATATTAACATTATATAATGCCTTATTTTCTAAGTAAAATATCGCCTTCTAAGTAGGGTAAGGTGAAGTTGAATGATAAAGCTATAAAGATAAATAGTTTGGATCCTTAATATAACTAATAATTGTTCAGGGTTTCTTATTTGTATTGAGCAAACTAAATGTTATTAAAATTTTCATATTTTAAAAACCACTGCGTGGAAAAGTATTTTACAATTATATGCAATATTTTTTTTTATCTTCAAATTTCTCTCTTTCTTTTAATTTTTTTTTTATCAAAGGTCGAACCGATTAATAATATTGAAATGAATAGGTATATAATAATATGCGTGATTTTTTCCCAGTTTTCTCTGTAATATTTGTTTTAAAATATTAAATTTAATATTACAAGAAGTACAGTTATTTTTCATCACATATAAATAATGGAGTTCATCTCCACGTGGTATACATTGTTTGCAGCATGATATAGATACCCTTGTAATACAAATTGCAACTTTAATTGTTATATCTATTTAATAAGTCTAAAAGTAATGTTAGATAGATTAAAGTCAACAAATTTATCTTGAATATATTTTTTTGTGGTTATTTTATACATTTATACATAAATGGATTTTGAATTACTAACGAGTCGTCGTATTTTAGTGTTTAAAATGGTAGTACATAAGTGTATAAGTCTATAATTCCACTATAACATTTGTTTTAAATACTGGTGTTATTTGAAACAGATTTTATAGTGGGATTATACACTTATACACAAAATAGGTATCAATACTAATATAAAACTGAAGAGTTATTTTTATTTGTTTAAATGCACTAGTGTTTGGATTAGCTATATTAGTCAGATTCGAAAAATTCTTCTTGCATAGTTAAATTATTGAAGAAAATTAAAGGATATATTATCATAGTATACATGTACAAAGTCAGCGCTAAATAGTAGAAATTAAAAAATAGCAAATATATGTATACTGTTTTTGCTAAATTTGGAAATGAGATTGAAACTGGTCAACAAACCCAGTTAAAACCTCATTTCCAAACTTGTAACATCCATCTTTATTCTACGTTGAGGAAGTAACGAAAAATGCTAATATTAATTATCCATATGAAACATTCTACCAGGAAATATAAAACAGGAAAATGATTTAAAATAATAAACTCCTAAAAAAACATAAAGCTCTTTTTTTATTTTCTGACATTTATACAACTCGAAATTATATTTATACCTACCTTAGAAAATATAAAGCTTTTGGGAAAAAAGAATTCATATATCAAATTCAAAAAGCCTCTAACATTGTAAAAACTCAAGCCAATTTTTTATCGATTAAATATTCAATATTCATTGTTATTTTCAATATCAATTACAAAATTAGAAAAGATGTTATCGACACGCAGAAGCTTGAGAATAATTAACTTACTAACAATTTTGCACATGTTGCTTCATGGCTAATTTGTTGACTTTTATTATTATTAGTATATAAATAAGTATTATGATTTTGAATGCTTAAAGCTTATAGTTAAATCCTTGTAAATATAGGACCATTATGGTCTAGTTATTCATTCTAGTTATTATATCATAATTGTATTGAACTTTTTTTATCATCTAGTATAACTAACTTTTCAAACTAGGATTTGTGTAACTCAAATTGAGCCTGAGCCAAATCCTTATTGGTTTGATCCTGTTACTGTAAAGTAAACGAAAGAAATCTCGAAAATCAACTCTAAACATATAAATGTTATGTTGGTACACAAACGCCTCTAAAACTGAAAAATTACTCCACCGGTTAAACTAAATTTTTAACAGGATATACTAATACTATGTTTTAACTTAATATTAAATATGTAATTTTAACTTGCAATAATTTAATTTTTATTGACTCATATTTCATTAGAACTTATAAAAATGGCGTTTTAAATAAAACTAAATGTATTTTATTATAAATAGTGTGTGTTTATAAAAAAAAGTTTCACACCTTACAACCAATTTTGCCTTTACATCTTTCGTTAGTGAAATTATATGTCAGCATTAAATTAAATTTAGTTTAACGGTCTGAATGAACTACTGAAAATCTGTTTAGAGAATTAGCACTGAAGCAAGCTTATTTTGTGAAAAAGTAAGAAGAAAACATTATTTTTGTTCCTCAAATCTTTAATTGACCTCAATTGCCATTGATATAAATTTATTTATTCTAATTCTAAAGAGTATTCCTCTCTGTCAAGTGTTCAATGCTATCGACTAATTTCCTGGCAATGTGTATGTCCTCGCGATGAGTGTGATCCGATGGTACCGAACGGTGTCATTCACTGCGGTTAAACTCTTGGAGAGCGATTCACCTTGGGACCTACAGGCTGAGGCCAGGGGGTACGGCTCGAAGCAGTTTGGGTCAGGGCTCTAGCACAACGAACCTTGTCCGGAAAAGAAACTACTAAACTACTAAAGTTCAATACTCACGTTCCGTCTTGTGCAGATATTTTCATGGGCATGGCTGCTTCGGGAAGTATCTACTATAGGTCTACGCTGCGAGGGTGCTCTGGGTTGCTCGTGACACCCTCACATGGGAAATAAAGCCGGGGCTTCACAGTGAGTACGAAAACGATCCCATGTCATCACATTAAGACGATGAGGGCAACCATTAGTTTCTTTGTGGGTAGTCTTAAAAATGGCATCGTCCTTTATGCTGCAGGTAATCACATGAACCCCCGTTCATCACCTCCTTTTGCCGATGGGTATCCGTAATGGATATTCAGAACGTAAAAAATCGTATCATTATTATCTATTTCATCTGAATAGGCTTGCACTGTTTGCAAATACTTCTCCAAATATGATTTACGAAAATTATATATCTCCATTGTCTCAACTAGTGTGGGTCAGATCTCCGCAGGCGATGCTTTCAATCACTACATGAGATTTGATTACCGCCAGTTGATCTAACGCGACCCTATATCTATATTATTGTCTTGTCTTCCTTATTTGATTCATGTAGACTTATGATAGAATATATATATGAAAAATCTCGCATTAGGAGTGCAGGAAACTTTTGAGAGTGTCACAATCTTTATAAATTATATTTTCTAGACCCATTGTACGCATTGTACGTTTCTTGGTATTCAAATTACTTTGTTAGAATTAATACATAACTTATTGGTCTTATAACGCCCACCAAAGAGTACCCAGATACCAATAATTTTTATATATATTCGCAACAATAATAATAGAAGACTTTAAATGAAATAAAACACCTTAATTTTTAAAGACGAGGTCCTTAAAGATAAAAGTATAATCTCTATTCTTATAATAAGAGTGTAAGAGAATTAAGGTATTTTAAGACGATACAATATTATTTGCCTACAAATTAACAATTCATTTTTATAATTACTTTTGAATTAACCTTTATTTTATATTTTTACTTATTTGAGAAATAAGAAACAATCTTTGAGGTATATAATAAAGTGACATAATAGTTTATCGTTTTCTTTTGAGCAACGACACAAGTTAATATAAATCTCAAATCCTAAACTATTTTCATCTGAATACTAAAATATTTTTTAGATATCCTAATTGAATATTAAATAAACAAATTTATACATATATACAAAGAAATTATTCTGTAAATACTTTTATTTGTACTCGAAGAAATATTTTATCATATTATCCGCTACTTCTTATTAAATACTATTTTTACAGTAATATATTTGAATTAAAATGATTTGGACACAGAGGGAGAGACAGGTAATCAAAGAATTTGAAACGTAGTAATTTTGTTTTGCAATGAAAATAAATTGGTGAAAATAACAGTATAGCCCATTTTAATTTCGTCTTATCCTGCTCTGATTGTTTTAATGTCGTTTTATCGCAATACTATTAGAAAACGGGAAAAGGTAAATTTTTACAAAGGGATTGGATTGAGTCTTCAAAGTAAATTAATATAGACAGTGAGTATTTATAAAAATGTAAGTATTTTTATAAAAATATTTCAGTTATATTTCTTTGTGATTCTTAATATCAATACTTGAAATACGAGATATAAATTTATATGCTTCTTTTAAATCCTCGTCCTTATCCGTTTCTATCGAAAAAATTATGAAAGAACGTTAATGTTAACGTGAACATTTGCGATCTTTCCTAGTTCCACACCATGATGTTATTAGGAAGGTTATCATCGAAATTTCAGCTGTCTAGTCACAATTCTTACCCAAGACAAGTAATTTAAAAAAAAACATTGCTTGATCTACGATTTAAGCCCAGAGCTAATTATAGCTTATTTAAATCGCTTAATAATAAATAATGATTGATTCATATACTAATTGTTTTTGTTATCGTCATCAATAAAAACAATTTCTGCTATCAATTAATATAAATCTATTTTATTCGTCATGAACAATAACGGGAAATTTTGTAAATTGTAATGAATTAAATTGAATAAATTAATGAACACAGCTATTTTAAATCATTATATCATAATGCAACTGGCCTGCCTATATATATATATATATATATAGGCCTGCATATATATATATATATATATATATATATATGTATCGTAGGATAAATGTTTTGTTACTTTCACATAAAAGTACAAAAGAGCTAAATAAAAAATTTACTGTAATTTACAGCGATTTAGCAATTACATAATAATTACACATAGTTTTATATTATTATGCCTATTCTTTGAATGCTGAATCTTTTTTAAGTGTGTGAGATTCATGGAACTAGTGGTGGCATGTTTAAAAATACTAGTCTTTTGGAAGCAAGACTCATTTTGGTTCAAAAGGATTTAGAATATCAACATCACATATTATGACAGTCACTTAATAATGAAATAGTAAATACTTCTAGAAATTAAAAATGTTAACCTCTGCCTTAGACATATTATAAGGGCAATGTATGACTATTTTAAACAGAAGATAACTCTCACTTTTACTGAAAGGGATATAAGGAAATATAATAGATCATGAAAAGTATTCGTATTTTTGTTTTAATTGAGATAAGTAAAAACAGGTAATAATATACCTTGCGATTAGTAATGAAAATGTGTTTTTTAAGTGGTTAATAATATTAGCTCCAAGTGAGTACGTATTTTAAAATATAGTTTTTATTGTTAGAAATTGCATTGATGGGAGCCATCAATCCAGAATATAAAGCTAGAATCATAAACAATTATATTTCGGCTGGTATCAGCAGCTACATGATATGCAACACAGTTATTTAACTTTTCTATTTAACAAATAAATGTGTTAACCCCATTGCCATATGACGGTGTTATCACAAATAAATATTTTATTTACTTCATCTTGAAAAAACGTAAACTAAATATGAAACTTAAAACTAATTTAAGTAATATTAGTCGTTGCTGAATAGCCGAAATTCTACCATTATTCGAAGTTTGAATGTTTATCATTAATATAGATATCTATATCCATTTGATTTATCTATCTTGAATGGTATTCTGTTACTTTAGAAAACAATAAACTCTTTAAGGCAAATTAATTATAAGCTTTGTGCACTCCTTTTAAATGCAAACTTTAACTGTCCCAAACATAGTATTCTTCCGCCGGCATAATGAAATTACCGTTTAGAGTCCTCGACAAATATACACCACATGAAACAAACTATGAGTTAACAGAAACAAAATATATTATCAAATTTTATTATTATAAATTTGATATTATTTTTATTGTTGTAAATGCAGGCATATAACATGTATTTAACCATTTTTACTGACACAAGCTACAGCTATTAAAAAACATGTTTGGATCACAACATCTTCTGCTTTCGAAGTCCCTTATATATACTCCACTATTAAAACTCAATTTTTTTAATAATAACAATGTATTAACATTTTTAATAGATAAACTTTACAAATAAAAATAATATTTAAAAAGTTGATTCCGAAGAATTTGATGGGTATTTTAGTGACTTGTAAAGGAAAGAAGGAAGTACGATTATATCCAAGGTGGGGTACGAACACTGAAGAAATTAAAGATCATGGATAATTAAAACGCGATCGTGTAAGGAATATAATAAAACAATCCCGAAATGTGTTGTGAAAATAATTTCTTTATATTGTTTTCTTTTACAATTTTTTTTTCTGATATATATATAAATATGACGTGAATCAGATTTTGTGTTAAAATACCCGGCTCCATTTTAGCAAAGTTCGTAATCATTCGTGAACAGTTATAAACTTGAAATAGAGGATATGATAATAACACTTTATTAATATGATCATCCCCTTTTTAATGTAGTTATTATTTATGCAAATTGTTAGAAACTTTGTGAAGGTAGGAAAATCAAATTTTAACATCTCCAAGGTTTTGATTTATGTTGGAACTTTAGTGGTCTTAAATCCTAACAAATTTTACAACTATCGAAGTTGTGTTCATAATTTTCTTAATAATTTACCTCGCATTGAAACAATGGAGGGATATTTTTTTTATGTTGTTAATTTGAATATTTACAGAATTTAAGAAATTATTACAGAAATTACGATATGGTAAACAAATCATTTAACTATGCCATCATAGGTAAATAACAATTTAATAGAGTTAATAAGTAATAAACTTATTCATTATTGTTAATAAAATCAACCAATTACAGTCCATTATAATAAATTTGATACAAACAAGTCATTTGCTGAATAACAATTAGTGATTTTACTTTTCATTAAATATATATTTTCTTCTATTCATTACGGTTTATTTCATATATTTTTTATATTGTTTGTTTTAATATGTTTCTTTTGATATGAGGGCAATCTCGAGATAAAATATATTTGCTTTGTAATATTCAAATGTAAGATTGTTTATTTTAATAATTATTAACTAAAAATTTGTATTAGGCAATAGTATTATGCAATTATTTATAATTTATTTTATTTAAGACACAGTCTCTTAACAGGAATTCTTTCGTATTTAAAAATATTAATTTATATCTTCTATCGAAATGTATTGTAATATGATATAAAAATAAAATTAACATGAGGTATTCTGTAAGTTCAGTTATTTTTTTCAATTTTTATACAATTTAATACTATAATGCTTGCCTTCTTATTGTTTTAGTGTTCCGCAGATTATTAAAGCAAGTTTCATATATATGAGCACCTAGAATAAAAGAATAATAAAAGTAATAAGGGAAGATGTTACAGGATTTAGGTTTAGTTTTTGTTGATTACTCTATAAATTGAAGAAACGTAAAAAGATAAGATAATAAACTTACAAAACTATGACGTATTAAAATGATATAAAAAACCAGTAAGCAATAGGTTCATTTTATTTGTAAAGAGTGTATACACTTATAATTCAAAAATATCATATATTTCTTATTCATTCTATACCGACTACACCACTGTTGACCTGCACAACTTAAATTTGAGTAGACTAAGATGATTAATTTCTTAGTACTGTTTTCAAAAACTGATTTGCATATTTAAATAATTTCACAGAAGATTTTATCCATTTTTAATACATAAACTTAAAAATAACGTAATTTCATACAAACTTTCAATATAGTATACTCGTAAAGATATATACGTATAATTATAATTTAAACTTTTTACTTATTAAAATACTATTTTTAAATTGAACAATAAATACTGTTTAGAAGTTGTATTTAATCCTAGAAACAACACAAAATCTCTTTATCAATGTCCTTATTTAAATCCTTTTAATGAATTAAAACTTTTAAGATTAACGAGAGCGTCAAATGAAAGTGGGATGCAATTTGTAGAAAACCTTTTTGAACCATTAGTAATGAGATTACGAATTGAAATGACACTGATTTATAATTCAGAATTAGTTTCTATTCGATAATATGCGATGATTATAATGTTAACTATATAAAAACGGTCATATGATAAGAGTGTTCAGGTTGTTATTTTCCTAAAAAGAAACAAGATGATATTCTTGACAAAGCTGCAATATAAGACAACTGGCGGACGGTATGCGGTCTTTTAGTGGATATCTTGACGTTATCTTTGCAAGCGAGTTCAATATAACTGTCCCCTCATTCCCCTGGGCCGTGGTAAAGTAGAAAGGGGTTTAAAGATTCGGGATTCCTCTCACACCATATACATGGTAACATGGTAACATGTATATGGTGTGAGTAATGGTAACATGCTATAGTTATTCTACACCCACATCCATTGTGAAGATAATACTGAAAAGTGAGATCGTATACGAGCTGGACATTCAATTTCTAAATATGATTAATACGTGTATTTAAATAAATTTTAAGTTTTTATAGTTCTTAGTATGATCATATATTTAATGTATATTAGAAACATAAAATAAAGTAAAAATATATATTTTTTATTGAGATTAAAGAAAATAAAATTATTTTCCTGCTTTCCTCTTGTTCTTAGGCTCTCCTATTAGCGCCTAAGAATAAGATATGGTTATTTGAATAAGATCTCTGTAAGAAATAAAAGTAAATATAATATGGTAGGTAAAAATAAAAAAACTTCAACATCAGAGAAGTAATCTATCATATATCATGTCAGATGTATTGATGAATATAACACATATGAAGTCATAGTAATTCAGGGGGGTATCTATTATGACGTAGGTATTTTAAGATTAAATGAGGCTAGAAATATTATTGTTAATAAGTTTCATAAAGCATATTTCTAAAAGTGGAGATAACAAGTCAGCAATATATTTTTATTAATATTTTTATGAGTAAATATTCAAGTTGAGATAATGATATTTTATAAAAAATTTAATAAGAAGCTTAGAAGATTTGAATTTTTTATTATAAAGAAAATCAGACATTCTTATTTTCAAATTTTCATATTATCATTTATTTGCGACGGGTAGCTTAAAGAACACAAAGTCATAAAATACAATGTATATAGCTCACAAAACAAGTATATATACAATATTAATTTAACATTTATTAGATTATGATATAAATAAAATTATTTATAATAGTTTTAGGATGTATCTGCTTCTGTACTATAGAAGACAAATTGTTACTTTAGGCTTAAAATATTAATATGGAATTGAAATACGAATTATTCTTTTACGTTCCATTTAACATTTATAAAGGGTTAAATTTTAAATTTAATGAATCAGATTTATTTGTTCCGCTGCGCCCGTATCGGTTAGAGAATGTTTAAATATTCATTTGTAACCGATAACTGTTTTATTTATATTCTATTACATTTCTACTATTATATGTTTACTGTCAAAATCATTTTTGTGAGAGTTACAATACGTTTTTAATAAATTAAACCGAGTGTGATAAAATTAAATATATTTTCTGCACTGCACTGTTCCTGTGAAGTTAAAATATATATATATATATATATATATATATATATATATATATATATATATATATATATATTATGAGCAGTGTTTTTTGATTATGAACAAATAAATTTCGATGTAGATGCGTGCACTGAGTAGAATACACAGATAGCAGAATAACAATTGTTTAATTTATAGGTTCAAAATTAATCAGAATAATATAGGACTTTTAAAATTCAATTCAAGTCATGAAATGGAAATCTAATTTTTAAAAATCACTGTCAAATTTCTCTGTGTTTTGTTGTATAAAAAAAATGAAGGAGGTAGGCCGCTATAAGACAAACATATCTATAACAAACAACTTGTTTAAGAGAAATTGTTTGGCGTAAACTAAATATGAAATGCATGGTTTTACATTAAAAATATAAGCAAGGTGTCGTACTTCATCAGAGTGTCAATTTCGAGGTGTGCCAATTTAGGGGAAAGTAAATAGGGTGATCTGCGTTGAAGCTTTATGAGGTTACGAAATGAAGGAGGTTATACATATCAATTTTTATGCTCATAAAAAGAAAGTGATGATTTTTGTTTTCATTGTGGTTTAATGTATGAATAAAATATTGTAAAAAAGAGAGTGATTCCTAATTATACAAAGAAATTATAAAAAATAGCTTAAAATATATAAAATGGCCATAACCAATTCAGGTTTAGGAATTACGAAAAAACCGGCACCATTTAAAGTCATCGACATGTTAATATTTGATAATGAATCTAAAATACTGAAAATAATTTATATAAATGTTCTTTGAACTGATATCATTACTTGATTGTCTAATATAGGTATAAGCATATTTTACATAAACCTTAATATTTGCCTTTACAGGTACGAGTGTTTATAGTTCTCATAATGGACTAACTGTTCGTTACTACATTCATTTTAATATCTAAATTTTAATTTATAATCGCATATAGTATGGTATATATATTGTATAGTATGGAGAGGAACATTCTTAAGTAAAAAATTAAATTAAAATTATTCCAAATCTAACTGAACTGTTAAATAGGGTTCAAGGTAAGAATCAAGTACGTAACAGAAAGTGGGTATTGGAACTGGATTTTTTCCTAGGCGTACTACACACCTACATCGTAATTAACATTATTAATATTCTGTAACGTGCAATATTAGTACACTTTAGATCAATTGTGAAATATTCAAATAAAAATACAATAATTGAAGTAGGTACGTTAGGTAATTGTTAAATAAAAAGTGAAGAATTTTTTACTTCACTTTCACGTCTGAAATTGCAAAAGTATTAAATTCCGTTCTTTATAGCTTTCTATTCTTTATTAGACTTTATCGAAATAATAATATAACATTTTGTTATTATAATTAAATTCTCAATATAATTATTTAAATGAGAAAGAAGTTTTAAAAATACCCCTAATGATGTTCAACCGTCATCACAATTTTAGTTACTAAAATTAATAGTCATTAAAAGCATGTCAATTGCATTTTAAAATATTTATTATTAAAATACTAAGGATATACTTGGCCTGTTTTCGAATATATAGGTTTTTTTTTATTTAACATTATTTAGTATTAGAGTGTATATTGTTAAATGTAGTATGATATCTAGTATAGGTATTGTGTAAATATAAGCCTATTGTGTACTATGTGTTTGTACTATGCTTATATTTTTATTTGTTCTGACCAACTATCAAATAAAGCCAAAAAAATACTAAGTCAAGAAAGCAGATATTCAAACAGCGCGTTTTTGTAACGTAATTATATGTTAAGAAATCAATCTCTACAAGGGTTAATGGGAATAATATTTCTATACAACGTGTTCAAGGTTTTTAAGACGAAATTTCAGAAACCTTTCCGAACAAGTCAGCTAGTGAGTTCTTTTACAATAATGTTAGTTCCCAAGACAGACATGTAACCCTGATATCCTATAAAGTTAAAATCAATTCTTAACTTGAGTTTTATTGAATCAAGGAGGATCTTGAAAGTGACTAATTTTAACTATATAGATACAACTTAAACGCAATATTTAATAATCGGTATGAAACATTAAGAAAAAATATCGTTAACGAAAATTACAAACTTTGATTAAATTTTAATTAGATTTAAAAATATGCTTCATATATGCTACAAATACGACTACAATTTCATGTAAATTTCAAAACAATCCTTTATGATCTTGAATTTACTTCACCTAATTCATTATTAAATCATTTTACATCACTATATACTGAATGTATTGAAAATGGAGCAATTACATTTAATGTAAAATTTGTATTATTTGTTAAAATATGCAAATTTATTTTTACATGTGTTCTCCAGAAAGGCTAATACTAAACTAATAATTATACTTAACTAATACTCAACCAAATAAGAACACTGAATCCTTAGTTAA
The DNA here is from genome assembly GCA_918358695.1 of Melinaea menophilus ssp. n. AW-2005. Classification (NCBI taxonomy): domain Eukaryota; kingdom Metazoa; phylum Arthropoda; class Insecta; order Lepidoptera; family Nymphalidae; genus Melinaea; species Melinaea menophilus. Next base: position 3,358,481 of record OU911049.1, read on the forward strand.
GATAATATTTTAAATTTACTAGGTAGCGTATCAAATTATTAATCTTTTTAGGAAAAAAAAGAAAGTGACCCCTCGTTTAATTCAAGCTATAACTCTACTGATATACTGGACGGCGGTAACGAAGAGAAATACTTAATTACGAGCTTTAAACACCGTTTAAGAAACATCGTGAAATTTAATTTCTGTTTTTGTAGAAGTTTTTTAATAAAACAAAATTGCGTTATGATTTTTTTATCATATAATACTATCTTGTTTATCTGAAGCACTTTTAAATGGGTAATTATAAACAACTAAAACCAAAACTTTACATAATAATATTCAGTACCGTCCACTCGACTACCTTATGGAAAGTTTACTGAAGTTTGCAAAACGTAACTATTGCATCTCATTGAAATGCTAATACTTTGTTGACAGGAGAAAATGGACTCGCCGAATAGTTACATAAATACAGTAAATACATGTAGTTTATTATTAGTTACTCCTTTTGAGAATATTGTAAGCTAACATAAATTATATAAGAATAATAATAATAGTTTGGGAATAAATATAATCTAGGCGAAACTAACTGTTTTATTTTTATCTTCAGTATACATTCATTCAGTTAAATCTTGCAATCGCGGTATAGGCTATAATAATGTTTCGAACAACGCCATCTAGTTCATTAAATGTGAACCAATTTACAAATTAAGCTATATTTTTATTATTGTTTACTTTGTTGTTTATTTTGTAAACAAACACTAAGTTTTTAGTATATCGGTGCAATACATCCGATCAGCATACTAAACCTTATTATAACTTATTACTAGTAGTTATTAGGGTACTTGCTGTAGATATTTCAAATGGTAAAACCTATCGGTAGTCCTATACATGTCGTATAACGGCTAATCCGATTAGAGTACCACCACCCTTTCCAGGAAGGTAGGCTTAAAATATATTTTATATCTACACCAAAACATCCTTGCTTGTCCTCTCTTACCCCCCCCCCCCTTCTTTCTTAAGACTAGTGACGCATTTGAATCTATATTTGCAAATGTCAATGATCGACGGCAACATTTACCAAAACATGGAGTATTTGCTGTCTATTTTGTCAATAAATATATAAATAAGTGTTGACCTATAGATGGTATGTAGGTTGGGATACCACTATACCACTATGTATAACATCTGATCTTTTTTTTCAATAATTCATTCAATATAATGTTTCACGAGTCTACCCCTTAAAGGCTTCCTATTTGATTTATTATTTTCCTTATTTATAATAATTATTCACATGTAATAAAACTTGATAGAATAAAAAACGAACACTACATCATGAATAATAACCATATCTCTTTTATACTGAACTGTTATTCCCAATTAAACAAAAATGAAATTATTTAATCATAATAAATACGCAGTTAATTTATTTTTTATTGATCACAAGTATGATACCCGGTTATTATTATTGTAATATTGCATTCATATTTAAGCTTTCACATTTAAAATACTTTCTTAAAGAGCTATAATTTGTAACATGAATAGTATTTCAAAATAAACCCATACATAATTAATCCGATCCCTAAGTTAATGAAGATATCCTCTGTTATAATAATTTTCGGTAATAAGATACAGGTACGATCTGGAGCTTAAAAGATAATTTAACTGTTTGTTTTGCTATTATTTTGTTACAAGAACAAAATTTTAAGCGCATTCCACCTACTAACATGTGCGATAAATAGTTTTAGTAACTTTTTATTATTTTCTAACATACCAATAGTTATTTTTACTATAATTCTGTAAAGATATTCCAGGAGGATTACAAATATGGCAAATAGTTTTTCATGATTTATCTTTGTCTTAATTATTGTCTGGTTGTCTTATAACAATGTATTACAATCTATGTGGTTTTATATTTGTGTTTCATTATTAAGAGTCAGAGTTGTAGTTGTATTCACTTCATTACAGCTCTTTCATTGCCAGCACGCTCTCATAGATGAGCACAGTAGAATAGTACTCGTTGCATAGAATATCTATTACAGCTAAGTTTAATGAGGAAATTGAGGCAACGCAGTTGCAAAACATTCAATATTTATTTTAGGCATGTCTATGGGCGATGTCACTATTCACAATTTTATGAAACGTTTCCTTGTTTTCCATTCAAGCAATATCATAAAAAAAAACCAAAAGAAACAAAAAAAAAATTAGAGCTTTCCATATTCAAAATAATAAAAGTTTGATTTTCTTTCTTAATGGATTAATATTTTGGTACCTTTTTAAGAATTCATTCCAAGAGTTATATTTTTTTGTCTGATCGATTGTCTTTGCACGCCTTTCCACTCTTTACTGAGGAAATAAACTTACATCTAACGTCTGCTTGTTGTTTAGGTCATGATTTTAAATTACGCAAGATACATTACCTGAAATGTCGTAATTCCACCTGGAAGAGTTGTACTTCTTTTATCATCTAAAAAATAACATCCACCTTTTTACAAACCTATATATTATGTTATATATTAAGGTTATTCAGAAAACTAAAGTTATTTATTTATACTATTAATCTTTTACATATTATGTAAAACATCTTGAATCTATAAGAACATTTTGTAATATGTTTTTACTATATTATACTATCACGTAAAGTCTAAAAGCCTGATGATGTAATATGAAGAGTATGGTCGTATAATAGTGACAGCCACGGCTAGTTGCATTTGGTTGTAAATCTCAAGTTTATGTCCGTATGTTGATGATTTTACGCAATCTGCATTTATGAGCTGCGTTATGGCAAAGCACTAGGAATACATAAAAAGTTCTAACAAGGACAAATCTATACATTTATGATTTTTGGGAAAAAATAATTTCTATGAAAATAAATCACCAAAACAACTGTTTTTTATATTTTTTATATGGTTTGTCTGCTCTGTTAACTTACATATAATTTAGACGAAAGTTTGCAAGGTTAAAATTTATTTTATAAGTCAATATAATAATTGTATATTGGCTTGTAAAAGAAATGTTAACCCTTTAACTTTTTATAAATCAGGGTCAGGCACGGCCATAACAGCACTATCTGCCACTCGGACCCGAAAGTGCGTCCCATTCATTTTGTAGTATTCAATAAGGTAAAGTTTGTGGTGAGTGAGCTTTGTTTCGCATGAAAACATAGAAATTGATTTACCACTCCGAAACTATCTGTCCGATTAACTTAAAATTTTACATAGTTAATTTTTGTGGCGTAGACGTCCATTAAGAACGGATTTTACGGAATTACTATCCCAACGGATTTAAATTTTTTGCATTTCGCCAAGTTTTAACCCTGTAAGAGCTACATAGATGGAAGTAAGAGTTACTATAACAACGGTTATAATACGGTTACCTTGACAACGGATACCATCGCAACCAGAGTTTAGATGAGGTTCGGAAGATGCAAAAAAATTAAATTTGAAAATTAAGAATTGTCTTATATAAAAAAACAAGGACGTAAAAATATAATTCATTACGAAATTGAATTCATATAATTGAAAAATAAATAAATATTAATAAAATACTAAATATAAAATTACTAGATTAATTTTAAGGAAGTTGAGTATGATAATATCGCTTGAAGGAATATAAATATAATTTTTACAATTGATAAGTTGATAGCAACAAAAACTGAATCACACAAAAACCAGCAATAGATACGAAATATGTAAAATTTTGATAATAGTGATTGGTTAGTTACTTTTGTTATCACGCAATAGCTGGAACTAATAGTCTGATTTGAGAACTATTATAGCATTCGACATCTACATTATTAAAAAGTTAATTTTGAATATATTAGTATTTATACTGAATAATTTATGTGGTATCCAACATTTTGGACAACGTAATGAAATACGTTCGCTCAATTAATTCGTTTTATAGCTAACAAAGAAAGAACAAAGAAGTACCTCACAACTAATTATAATTTATTATTAAACTACCACGCATATATTACAGTTTATGGACTAAATAACATCACAATGGTCACAAAGTAATGGTCTTATTATTTAGGTGCAAATATATTTAAACTAAAAAATTTTGGCAACTCTTGCTATTACTGTATATATGTACTTATATTATAATTGCTTTCATAAAAGAATATTGCTATTCCTGTGTGTATGTGAATAGTGGTATGTGCACTTAATTCATCAATACATTAAAAACAATGTCTACTTTATATATGAACTAAAGTTAAAAAAACTTAGGCTATAGCAACTTTTATGCAGATAGTTAGCTACTTCTTTTGAATATCTGGATCTTTTCCATATTTTTCTCATAAATAAGATAACTTTAAGTTCAACTAAGAAAGTAGAGCGTATTAAAATAAGATTGAACATAAAATAGATATAAGAGTATCGAAATTATGATTCAAAAATAATGTTTTATATAATACACCGGTATTATTTCATTCAAAAATGATTATTTGACGACGTGCTCTTTAAAAGAAATCAAATTTAGTGACTAGATGACTTAGTTTATCTGTTTTTTTATCTATTCAAAGTTAAAGAATTTATTTAGTCTCGTTAAATAATGCAATATTTAAATTACTTTTATTGAATTGACTTGCTCTCGCATATGTACATTTTTAATGGTTATATATAAATATCAAATTTATGTGAGAAACGTCAACATTCCATAAGAATATTAAAAACTAAATTCACCTCCTAAAGTGATATTTAGAACGTCTATTATGTTGCAATTTAATCTTTAAATTTTGATTCGACTAACCAGCTATTTACAAAATATTGAAGTACAATTATTTAAACTAACCAATTATCAAATATTGTGTACTTAATATAATATTTATAATATTATCATAGTCATAATGGTATCTTTTTTATTATATTTATTAATTTTAATTTCATATCGTGTAGACAATTGAGTCATAGTTATTATTCATATGTAAAAACAATTAAGAATCATCGCATGTGGTAGATAGACCACTTGAATAACTAACTACGCCTCTACTATATATTATTTAATATGACTTAACTAAAGCAATCCTTAAATATCTTAACTTTGTTATAATGCCTTATATTTTAAATAAGACCTTAAGTACTGTTGTGTTAAAGTTTAATTATAAAGCTGTAAAGATAAACAGTTTGGATGCTTAATGTAATTAATAACACAGGCACACAAAAAAAAAAAGTCATGAACCAGAGGGGAGACCCCATTATTCTTAGGTTTTTGGGATCGCTGAATCCGAATATGACAATAAAAACTAATTTTAAATGCCCGTTTTCCCGTTAGCACCCCCTTACTACCTCTTAAGGGGTGAAAATTGAAATTTTTGTATAAAATCAAGATAGATGTGTATTTCTATGTTTTTTTAGGATGCTGAAACCGAAAATGATAACTAAAAATAAATTCATGACCACTATCACCCCCTACCATCCTTTACAGGGAGTGAAAATTTCAATTTTTCTATAAAATCAAGATAGATGTGTATTTCTACGTTTTTTAGGATGCTGGAACCGAAAATGATTATTAAAAATAATTTTAAGACCTCTATCGTGAGGGATTTTAATGGGTGATAGAGGTCTTAAAATTATTTTAAGTAACCATACAATTTGACAGTAACATGAACATATTTGATTTAAATTATTAAATATAACATCACAAGAAGTCCTGTTACATGACAAAATAATGGAGTTCTCTAGGTGGTAGAAATTATTTCCAGATTAATACAGACACCCTTGTAATGTATTGTGCAACTTTAATTATTTTATGTAATGTTATATAAATAAAATTCAACAAATATATTTTAAACATATTTCTGATAATAATAAGAGTCATCGTATTCTAATGTTTAAAATAGATACATAGAATATATATGTTTAAATATGTTGTAAAATCAATCAAAAAGTTATTTTTCTTAGGTTAGATTTACATATTTTAAAGAGGAAATAAATTTACTTCAATTTAAACGCAACGTTTAATGTTAGAATAGAATCAATTTTATTAGTATTAGTAAAATTATATATTTATATTTACAAAAATAATATAAAACTAAAGAATTATTTGTTTGTTCCTTTAAGCGCGCTAGTATCTGGATTTGTCATTCAGTTTAAGAAAAAATCCATTTCATAATTCAACTATCGAAGAAAATCAGTGGATATATAACATCACACTAGGGTGTTTAGAGTCAATGTTAAAAAGTGAAAATAAAAAATTAAAAATGTATGACTATTTGTTTTACTTATTCAATTATATCCATTCAACTTTGAATCAATACCAATGATCACTTATGTAGGCCGTAAGACATAGATTAAACTGCTATTGTTTACCTAGTTTCGATCTGTTTTCAGAAACTTGTAACCTTATTTTATATTATACGTTGACAAAATAACGAAGAAATCTAGTATTAATTACCCACACAAATCATTATACAACAAAATATAAAACAGAAAAATTAAGATAAGGAACTCTTAAAAAGAACATGAAGCTGTCTTATCGTTTTTTGACATTTATACGGCATGAAATTATATTTATGTCTACCTTAAAAAATATAAAGTACGTGCGAAAAAACGATCCAAATATCAAATTCAAAAAGTATCTTTATGATAAGAATTCAAAGCAATTTTTTAATCCGTCATGTAAAAATACATTTGAAAAATTCTAAGCTTACAGGCATTGTAATTTGCAATATCAATTATAAAATTAAAGAAGATTTTAACGATATGCTTCACAATAATATACTTAGTAACAATTTTTGCACATGCACATTTTGCACCTTTTTTTTTTTTTTTTTTGTTTTTTTTTGCTTTTTTTTTTTGTTTTGTTTTGTTTTTTTTTTTTTTTCTTTTTTTTTTTTTTTTTTTTGTTTTTTTTTTTTTTGTTTTTTTTTTTTTTGTTTTTTTTTTTTTGCGGGTAGATGTGAGTACATGAACATCAAAATTTTTAGCTATCTTTACTTAATTATTAAAAATTCGTTTATTTATGATTAACAGTCTCTTTATGTATTATTATTAAATATTAAACTAATTCTACACTACCTGGCAATAAAACACAACTTTCTCCCAGTAATCTTCTTTATTAACTAAAACTACAATGGATCTACATAGTCAAGTGACAAAGAACATGGATGACATAATAAAAATGTTTGAGTCCAGAATGGATAGCTTTGATAAAGCACTCACACAATCACTTGTCACTAATAAACAGCAACCTCAGAACAACACTTTTAGTGATATTTCTGCACTGGCCCATGACTATTCCATCTTTAAAGACCTGGTTTGGAAGGCGCTCTCCATGTTACAAAACCAATTACAGCTGCTCTCTGCCGGTTTTGATAGGCATGAGGTATTCTATCGCCGAAAGGTTCTCCTATTTCATGGCATCACTGAAACCACTAATGAGAACGCTGTGATGGCCGTCAATGATGTCATAAAAAACTTAAATTTGAGTTGCTTTAAAATCTCCCACATTGATATTTGTCATCGTTTGGGTGTGAAGAAAGAAAAACCCAGGCCAATTCTTGTACGGTTCACTACCTTAAAGCAGAGATCTGAAGTCTGGAATTCAAAAACTTCTCTAAAAGGTTCCGGAGTTACAATTTCTGAGTTTTTAACAAAACCCAGACAGGAGGTCTTTGCGGAAGCAAGACGGCACTTCGGTATCAGAAGCTGTTGGACTGCTGACGGTATCATCATTGTTTCCTTGCCAGACAAGAGCCGCAAGAGAATCCAAAATATGAAGGAGCTGCAAACTCTAATGGCTACTTCTTCTTCACTTGATACCGCGCAGGAACATAAGACGAGACCCCGACGTGTGCCCAAAAAGTAGTTAAGTAGTTTTATTGTTTAAATTTTTTTTTTTACATAGGTTTGTATACATTTTCATTACTTTTCTTAATGATTTTAAATATTTCATGGTGTTGACCGGTATGCAGTAAATTTATTTTCCTTTTATTTTATCTAATATCAATTTTCAATCTTCAAGTTCACTTTTTAATTTTAAGTTGGGTATTCTTTTATTAATTGTACTTGAAACTTTTAGTTAATATTTGTAAATATACTTTAATGTCAACTTGACAATACTATATTTAGACTTGACAGTTATGTTATACGAGATCTTTCACTCGTTTAAAAACCGGTTCAGTGTTACCATTTATTATATTATTATATTTATGTTTTTTTTTTGTTTATAATTTTGATTACTTTTTGTAAAAATATTTTATTACTATGCCAGTGAGTGTGGGATTTTAATAGTTAGTCTTTTTATATTTTATATAATTATATTATATTAATTAATTGAATCTATTAATTATATTATTTGCATATATATATAAATATATATATATTTTTTTGTTATTGTTATTTTTTTTTTTATTGTATATATTCTACTATGACAGATGCGATTTTTAATTTTAATAATATTTGTTTGCCTTCATCTTCCTCTGATGAATTTTACAGTGCTTCAAGTAACCCTTCATCTGACGATGAATTCATTCCATTAGATGCCAGACTTCAGTCTATCTTCTCTGACGGAACTAGCTTTAATATTGTTCATATTAATGCTCAAAGCATACCGGCACATTACTCTGATTTACTTGCAACATTTAGTAACGTCCAAGTCGATTGTATTCTTGTTTCCGAATCATGGCTAAAACCTTCCCTTTCTTCCTCTCTTTACAGTTTACCTAATTTCACATTGGTACGCAGTGATCGCCTAGAAAAGCGTGGTGGTGGCGTGTGCATATACTTGAAAAATCACATTTCCTTTAAAACTATTAGCTCATCACCTACCTCAGATTCCACACAATTAGAATACCTTCTCATTGAAGTAGTACTTCATCACTCAAGATTACTTCTTGGCGTTATGTACAGCCCCTCCTCCACTATTGACTACTTCAATGACCTTGAATTACTATTGCATAATTTCTTACCTTCTTATGAGCATGCTGTTATCATGGGTGACCTAAATACATGTCTTGTTAAAAATAACTATAGATCTAATAAACTCAAATCTTTACTTGACTCCTTCAATATTTCTATTCTTCCTCTTTCTGAAACACATTTTTCACCGCACTCTGAACCATCTCTTCTCGACTTAATTATGGTCTTTACATCCAACAACGTGCTATCTCACGGGCAACTAAATGCTCCTTTCTCATATCATGATCTTTTATTTCTCCGCTATAACCTTTCTACTCCCAAACGTAAAGGTAAGGTTATTCTGAGGCGTAATTTCAAATCGATAAATTGGGCCAATTTACTTTCTGACGCTAGAAACATTGATTGGTCCAGTGTATTGAACGCTCCTACAATAGACATAAAAGTAGAATTATTTAACTCTTTTATCACGTTCTTATATGATTCCCATGCCCCCATCAAAAAGATCAAAGTTAAGCACTATCCTGCACCGTGGCTAACCGCCGATATAAAGAGCGCGATGAACAAACGCAATAAAGCCAAGTCACGTTACAAGAAGTTCCCAAATAATGATAACTTTGCTACTTATAAAAAGTTGCGCAATCGTTGCAATAGATTGTGTAGAGACGCCAAACGCCGTTATATTTTCTCTTGTGCTGATAAGTCTACTCCTCCACAATTGTGGAGATTTTTTCAGTCACTAGGTGTGGGTAAATCTCGGCCTTCTTCAAATACTTGTATTAATTTAAATTCTCTTAATAATTATTTTTCGACACCGCCACTTATTATAGATAATGTAAAAAAAACCTCAGTTCTTACTAAATTAAATAATATCACTCCACCTATCTGTGACAGTTTTACCTTCGCTGAAGTTACGGAGTGTGATGTTAAGACAGCTATAGTTAGTATCAGTTCCCGAGCAGTGGGTGAGGACAACATTAGTCGAGACATGTTAATTCCGCTTCTTGACATTATATTGGCTGTTATAACACACATTTTAAACTTTTCGTTAACAACCAATTCCTTTCCTTCTCCTTGGAAATTAGCACATATACTTCCTCTACCTAAAAACAATAATCCAAGTTCTCCCTCCCACTTTCGTCCGATATCTATACTTCCTTTCTTATCCAAAGTCCTAGAAAGCGTTATATCCAAACAACTAACATCTTTTTTAAACATTAACAAGCTCCTTAGTCCTTTCCAATCCGGTTTTCGTACTGCACACAGCACATCCTCCGCCTTGCTTAAGGTTACTGAGGATATCAGATACGCTATGGACAACCAAAACCTTACTATCCTTGTTCTATTAGATTTTAGTAATGCTTTCAACACTGTGGATTTTGATATATTGCTAGGGATCATGCGCAGTCTTAACATATCTCCACCCGTAATTGAATGGTTTCGTACTTACCTGTATGGACGTCGACAGATTACCTGTTCTGATGATTCGTCTTCTGAATGGGCTGAACTCTCTGCTGGCGTTCCTCAGGGCGGCGTTTTATCTCCTCTACTTTTCTCCATTTTTATTAATGAAATCACAAAAATTCTTTCATGTTCCTACCATCTATATGCTGACGATTTGCAACTTTATAGACATTCATCATTTGAAGATTTAAATATAAATATTAATCAGATTAATTATAACTTAAATCTAATAAAGGAATGGACTGCGTCTTTTGGGCTTCTTGTGAATCCCAAGAAATCGCAAGCCATTATTATAGGTAGTAGACATTTTAGAAATAAGATTATTATTAATAACCTCACTAATATTTTATACGATGAATCAATTATACCTTTTTCTGATGAAGTTAAGAATTTAGGATTGACTTTTGACAAATTTTTATCGTGGACGGCGCAAGTTAATGATATCAGCAAGCGCATTTACATGTCTATTCACTCTCTTAAACGTTTACAGAATTTCCTACCAATGCGTACTAAAATCCTCCTAGCGCAATCTCTTTTATTACCCCTTCTCGACTATGCTGACGTTTGCTATCTGGATGTATCTGAGGAGCTGCTTAACAAATTAGATCGCCTTCAAAACTTGTGTATCCGCTTTATTTTTGGATTACGCAAGTTTGACCATGTTTCAGTCTTCCGACATCAGCTTAAGTGGCTCCCAATCCGCCTTCGCCGGAATATGCACGTCCTAACCGCGCTGTATAATCTCTTCTCCAACTCAGCTCCCTCCTATCTTCATCAACGGTTCCATCTTGCAATTCCTAGTAGTCGTCCTAAACGCTCCTGTGTTATAGTAAAAACCTTTGATATTCCCTCTTATAAATCGCACTTTTATTCCAAATCTTTTACTATACAAGCAGCGCGGTTATGGAATTCCTTACCAACCAGTATAACATCCAGTCGTTCTGTCTTGGCATTTAAACGTAAATTAAAGCACTACTATCTCTCACACGATTAAATTATAATGTACAATAGATATATGTATTTCTATATATTATTATATGTATGTACTTCTTAATTTATGTAGGTATAAATGTATATGTATGTATCTAATTTTATATAGTATTATTATATGTATGTTCTTTTTAATTTATGTAGGCATAAATGTATATGTATGTATCATATTTTATATAGTATTATTATTATGTATATTATTATAACATACCTATGTACCATTCTCTGCCCTCTTAAACCTTCTGTCCAACACTCTAAGGGTAGCTGGAAGAGATCTCTTTGTAGAGATAAGTTAATCCTATGTGTATGTCTTTTATAATTGTCTTTTTTTTCTTGTATTTTTTTTATGGTGCATAAATAAATAAATAAATAAATAAATAAATGTTGCTTCACTGCTAAGTTGTTGACTTTTATTATTATTAGTATATAAATAAGTATTATGATTTTATATGCTTAACACTAAACCTACCGACAATTCTTGTATACCTGTTCCTACCGCACGCGGTCAAATTGAACGGTAATTAAAAGGTATTTTATTATATAACGCAGGTAATAATGGAAATAACTAAAAGTAAAGAGTGAAAAAAATATTATATGCATATTCTAAGAATTGTAATGTAGTTTGATAACTATTTTATAACGTTTAAGAATGTGTAAGTTTTACAAAAGTTTAAAAACGGTCATTTTGACCGGTACTTGGTAGGTTTAGTGTTAAAGTTTATAGTTAAAACTTTGTAAATATGACACCATCATGGAACGAGCACTCACGAATTTAATTATCCTAGTTACATGTATTGAACGTTTGTTTTCATCCAGCATTACCTCTAATTATTACTACTAACTATTGAAATAAGAATTTGTCTTAGTTAAATCGAGTAATTGCGAACTTTGTTTTATCCTATTATTATGTAAGGAAAGAAAAATAAATAAAATGTCATATTATGATAAAAACGTTAATTTAAATTTAATTTAAGTATTTGTCATTCAAATGTTACCTTAATTTGTATGGTCACCATGTTTTAACTAAATGTTAAATGTATCATTTTATTTTGTAGTAATTTATTTTATTAACTTACATATAATTAATTCGTATTAAAATTGCGTATTAAATAAAACTAAATATATTTGATTGTAAATGTCAAAGTGCTTATAAAAATAAGTTTTCCGCTTCACAACCGACTTTGCCTTTGCATCTCGCGTTAGTGGAATTTTCACATGAGTAAAGACAAATAAACCAATACATATGTGGGTGTATTAAATTTGAATAGGAGGGCAAACGAGCTGGCGGGTCACAGATGATTTGTGATCACCGCCGCCCATGAACTCTTGCAACACCCGAGGATTTACAAGAGCGTTGCCGGCCTTGAAGGTGGGAGTAAACGCCTTTTTTGAAGGTACCCATGTCGTACCGATCTGGAAATACCGCCGAAGGGAGTTCGTTCCACATTCGAGTGGTACGAGGAAAAAATGTACTTGAGAACCGCACAGTGGAGGATCGCCACGCATCCAGGTGGTACGGATAGTATTATTATTGGTTATTTATTTTTATTTTTTTTACTGTCTGGGTATGTGCTTGACTACATTCCCCCTGATGGAAAGTGGAAATGTAGTTATAGGTGGTAAGGCGCATTAACCTAGCAACCTATTCACTCTTCTCTTGAAGACACCCACATTGTATTGGGACGGAAATATCAACGCAGGCAAGTTGTTCCACTTCTTCGCTGTACGAATTAAAAACATTTCATTTAACATTCTAAATGGACTACTGAAAATCTGTTTAGGGAATTACCACTGAAATTTATTTTGTGAAAGGCTAAGAGGAAAACATTGTCTTTGTTCGTTTTGTTTTAAATCATCAAGTGATTTCAATACGCGTTGACATAAATATGTTTACTCTATTCTCTCTATATTCTCTATTCTATTCTATACTCTTTTTTTTTTTTTTTTTTTTATTTATGTTAGAGGAGGGCAAACGAGCTTGCGGGTCACCGTTGGTATGTGATCACCGCCGCCCATGAACTCTTGCAACATCCGAGGATACACAAGAGCGTTGCCGGCCTTGGAGAAAGGAATATATGCCTTTTTTGAAGGTACCCATGTCGTATCGATCTGGAAATACCGCCGAAGGAAGTTCGTTCCACATTTGAGTGGTACGTGGGAAAAAAGTCTTTGAAAACCGCACAGTTGAAGATCGCCACGCGTCCAGGTGGTATGGATGATAAAGGAGGCGATGGCGAGCTGTGCGGTAGTGAAATTCGGCGGTAGGCATCAGATCGAATAGTTCTTCGGAACACTCCCCGTTGTAAATGCGGTAGAAGACGCACAAAGAAGCCACGTCTCTACGCAATGCCAAAGAGTCCATCCGTTCACAGAGCACTGGGTTCCCAACAATCCGAACGGCTCTCCGTTGTACGCGGTCAAATGGTAGAAGCTGATATTGGGGTGATCCGGACCAGAGACGAGAACAGTACTCCATGTGAGGCCGGACCTGCGCCTTATAGAGCGCAAGTCTTTGGCCAGGTTTGAAATACTGCCTCGCTCTATTGATCACTCCCAATTTCATCGAGGCCAACTTGGCCTTGCTCTCCAGATGACCACGAAACTGACAATCGCTCGAAATGTCGAGACCCAGTATTCTGATACTTGGCGAGGCAATAAGAGGAGTGCTCTCGAAGAGCGGTGATACGACAAATGGGGTTTTCTTAGTGGTAAACGCGCAAACCTGTGTCTTTAGGGGATTGAACTGAACGTGGTTCAGTTCACCCCACTCAGAAACCATCCCCAGGGAGGTCTCTATTGAAGACACAAGTTTCTTTCGGCACCCGTCGACGTTTTCCCGAGAGAGACCTGCACGACCGGAATATACTGCATCCCCAGTGCTGTCATCCGCATAACAATGTATGTTGGAAATATCCAACATATCATTGATATGCAGGAGGAACAGAGTTGGGGATAGCACGCAGCCTTGGGGTACACCAGCATTCACGGGCTTGGGGTCCGAGCAAAAACCGTCGAGAACGACCTGTATGCTCCGCCCCGTGAGAAAACTGGTGATCCACTTGCATAAACCCTCGGGAAGCCCATAGGAAGGTAGCTTCGAAAGAAGCCCCTTGTGCCATACACGATCAAAGGCTTTTGCCATATCCAGACTAACTGCCAGACCTTCTCCCTTGCTTTCAATAACCGCTGCCCAACGGTGCGTAAGGTATAACAGAAGATCACCAGCTGATCGACCATGGCGAAAGCCATACTGCCGGTCATTGATCAACTGGTGATCCTCTAGGTACGTTAGGAGCTGTCGGTTTATGATAATCTCCATTATTTTGGAGAGAAGGGAGGTAATGGCGATAGGTCTGTAGTTAGCTGGGTCCGAGCTATCACCTTTTTTAGGGATCGGATGGACAAGGGCACGCTTCCATGAGACCGGGACTATGCCTCTAAGGTAGGAGTACCGAAATAGACGCGTTAGCACTGGAGTCAACTCAGGGGCACACGTTCGTAGCACTAATGGAGAAATGCCATCCGGCCCACTCGACTTATGAACGTCCAAGGAAAATAGAGACTGCCTGATAGTTTTTTGGCGAAAAACTATTTCCGGCATTGAACTCTGACACCGCGGGATGGTAGGCGGTGTCTTCCCTTGGTCGTCCAAAGTCGAGTTGGAAGCGAAAAGAGTGCCCAAGAGATCGGCTTTCTCTTTTGCCGTGTGGGCCAGAGAGTCATTCCCCATGTGCAACGGCGGTAGGGAAGGCTGGCTAAAGTTGCCCAGAGTGGCCTTGGAAAGCGCCCAGAATTTGCGCGAGCCAGGCGGGTACTTTGCCAGCTGATCCCCAATTTTGACGACATGCTTAAACTTTGCTCTAGCGATTTGCCGTTTGGAGAATCTGGAGGCGCGGTTGTATTTCCTCTTCAGAACTCTAGAGTTCGGATCCTTAGTGACTAACGCATTAGCCCAAGCTTGATAAGCCTGCCGTTTGCCAGCTGCTGCAGCCCTGACAGACGCATCAAACCAAGGCCGCGATCTGCCGCCAAGCGGTACCACAGAGCTTGGTACAAATAGTTCCATGCCCTGAAGTATCACATCAGCTACAGCCGCAGCGCAGTCACTAGGATCATTGGAAGGGAAACAAATCGGCCCCCATGGGTAGGATGCAAAAAAGGACCGCATTCCATCCCAATCCGCTGACTTGTAGTGCCAAACGCGTCGAGTCGCAGGTCTTGTGCGATCAGGACGTCGAATGGGCACTACACTCCGTACCAGACAGTGATCAGAGGAACCTAAGGGAGCCTCGACAGTGATCTGGTACTTTTCTGGACGTGTAGTCAGCAGAAGATCCAACAAAGAGGGCGTGTGGCTGTCCACGTCCGGTAGACGAGTGTGCGTCTTTACCAGCTGGGACAGACCATTTGCCAGAGCAAAGTCAAACACAGATCTCCCCGCGTAGTCGGTGGCACATGACCCTAGCCAATCGGCATGGTGCGCATTAAAGTCCCCGAGGACTACGACTTCGGCGGAGGGAGTCTGTGAAAGCAGATCGTCAATCTTCGCCTGAACATGGCCCAAGAGTTGATCCGTTTCTGCATTACCACTATGGGACCTGTAGAGGCACGCGTAGACTCTGAGATGGTCGTCCATGTCCACGCGTAGCCAGAGTACAGACAGGTCCCGACCTTCAAAAACCTGAAGGCGACGGTAGCAGATATCCTCCCTTACGAACACAGATACCCCGGCGTGTGGTATAAAATGATGTTCTAGTTTATACCCGGGGTATGACAGGTACGCTGTGTCGCTAGGTTGAGATATCTGCGTCTCCGTCAAAAACAACAAGGCCGGCTGCGCCGTCTCAAGGTGGTAGTGGACGGCGTTTAGGTTCGAGTGAAACCCCCGAATGTTGCAAAAGTCCACATCTAGAGTGGAGCGGGGTGCCGCTGTTTGCCGTCGTTTGCCCTCAGAAAACACAAAAGGCGATACTTTGCCCACCCCAGATACGACGGGCAGCCCGAGCAAAATCCGAGGATCATTCCCCCGATTTTGCTCGGGGAGGGGGTCCCCGGCTTCATCAAAGCCGGTACCCTCCTGGGGTATACTTTTTGGAGGCATCGCTATCATGTTTGGCAGGGGGGGGGAGTTGGGCTTCCGGATTCTCTCACTCACCGACGGAACATAACCAAATGAATTTGGTTACTACACGTCGGTCTTCTGTGAGAGGGTGGTCCTTCCCCGGTCGAGCCAGCCCAATACGAGCTGCAGTCGGAAAACTACAGCTAGGCTCTACCACCTACAACTCGAATTCTTAAGACTATTGCACTCTGTCAAGTATCCTATGCTATCAACTAATTTTCTGGAAATGTGCGCAACAAAATATCTAATTCATCTTGTTTAGGTATTATATAAGTAATGTATTTTGTAAGCATTAATGAGGCATTTTTAAAATGGTTTTAAAAAAATATATTATTTTAGTAGTAAGACTTTTTAGAATTTAATTGTTAAAAATAAGTCATGTTTTTATTACCCATATATAGAATCAAACATCATATTTAAACTAAAAACTTTTGTAATGTGTTTCAAATAATAATAAATGTGAAAATTTGTTAATATAAAAGGTAGTAAAGCATTCAGAACAACGTTTTTTATTTACGAACAGAACAACGTTTTTTATTTTTTTATTTAATTTTATATACATAAAAAATCTAACCTAGAATAAAGCGTAAATTTATTTATCAGTTACACATAGCATAGCATAGTAAATACAATGAAGAATATTTTTTCCTTGATACCTTATTTATAATAAATAAATAATTTTTGGTTGTTGGTTTTATATAACTTCAAATTAGTTTCATATTCTGTAAATGATTATCGTTTAAAAATATGGTATTTAATAACTAGGTTGTTTAATAAAATAAATGAATTGTCTAGATATTGTTTCTTCAATAGGACAGATATTTTATCCTTGTGGCATTTACTCATTTTTAGGATAGAACTCATCCACTTACACTCAAACTGACATAAATAAATAAGAAAAGTTTCTATAGCGATAGGTTCTCTAAAAACCAATCAGTCTAAATGTTGCAGTTTTATTTTAAACTTACTAAAATTTAATTATGGTATCATTATTTTCTATTTCATCTAAAGAGGCTAGCAGGGGTTAACTGTTCTAATTCTCAAATATGACTAATTATCCATTGAACATCAAAGGGTTTGATACACTGTATATTAATAACAAAGATAATTCACTAATTACGTGCACGTCTGAATTTGGAAGTTAGGAATCATGTTGATAATTCTAGACACTAGACTAACGAGGCAATGTGTGTATTCTTGGCCTTAAATTTAGACTCCTAGTCTAGCATTTAGGAAGCCTTGTAAATAGTACATGACAATGATGATTTACTACATTATAGCTAAAAGTCTTACATCCCGACCGTAGATTTAAGAAGATTATATATATCCGTTGTCCGAACTAGTACGGGTCAGAACCCCGCAGGCGATGCTCTCAACTACATGAAATGTGATTCCCATAAGTTAATTTAAGGCGTTCCTACATCTATATTATTATCTAGACTTCCTTATTTAATAATAAAAAAATGCCTTTTTATATATAACAAGATTCTATAATTGTGCGTAAACAGAGACGAAGCTTCTTAGCATTCTATGGATTTATTTAAAGATATTCTCAAAAAGAGAACTAAAATGTTTATTCTTATAATAAATTTATAAGATTAACCAAAATCTTATAAATTTATTATTTCAATACTATATACTATATAACATTATTTTCCTACAGAATAACAATTAATTACTATTACTTTTGAAGTAATCCTGATTTTATTAGAAATTTTATCTTGAGAAATAAGGGTATGATTCAAGAAAAAGATTGTTTTTTAAAGTAATGATACAATCTATTATAAATCTGAAATAATATACTATTTGTCTGTGAATATATTATTTTTATATATTCTAATTGAATTTCAAGTATGTAAATGTGTAAAGTATGTATAACATAATTAGTAAGTACTTTTATTTATTTTCCTAGAATTATTTTACTTTCATTCATAATACATCTGTTTCAACACACATGCAATTATGGTTTGATAAATCAACAAAAGCTTAATCATTACATGTTCATCATTCCAATTATTCTATAAACTGTTTCGACATCATTAATGAATTAGCGAATAATTAACGCACGCAATTTCAGGTATTCTTATAATCAACAGTTTATAAATCATTTGAAATAGATGTTGAATTTACCGATATCGATTACATAATTATGAAAGATATAGAAAAATATTTATGAATAGTAGTTGATATTACTACGCTAAATATATATTTTAAACAATACCTAAATAAGTAAATAAATAATGTTTAAAAACGTTTAACATGTTGGCCATGTGTAACTTACTTCTTACTTCCCATGACGGCATGGGACGGAATCACAGATTCTAATCTTGCCCATGTTGATGATTTGTATTTTATATTAATACTTGTAATGTAGATAATATTGACTTGAAATTGTAATCGCACAAGATATATTATAGGCTTCTTCATTGATACCGCCAGATTTAAGAGAGGGCGGGGATACTTAGGTGGAACTAGCCGACTTATAGAAAGCTAGTTGGTTTTAATATGTATATTAAAACCAAACGTCTATCCTCGTGGTATTGATAGGAAAGATGTCACGGGACCACTTTCGCATTCCACCGTGGCAAATAAACTTATATTACATATGGTTAATTTATGTTTAAGATAATATTAAAACTATATTAAATAAAACAGTTACTTAATAGACATAAAATATTTTAATAAAATACAGCAAATATTTGGTATCATAATACCCGCAATTCTGTAATTAAATAAAAAATATTTTTTTTAATAATTTATTTTTCAAAAGTGTAATTAATTAAAGGTAAAAAAATTATCAAACAAATTGAGAAGCAGATAGATATTTTTTTACAATGATTTTTTTTTTACAATTTAAATAAATATCACTATAAAGTCCATTTTAATTATTTCTTATCCTTCTCTGATTGTATTAACTTCGTTTTATTGCAATACTATAAAGAAATGGGATAAAAGTAAGTCTACAAAGGGTGGATTGAGTCTTCAAAGTTTTTTAATTAATGCGGTGTTGGAATTTTTATAAAAATATTATGTTAGAGTATTTTTAAAAAAAATATTTATATCTTGAAAAAACATTTTTTATTAGATTGAGACCAATTTAAGATATTCGGTGACCACTAGTATGTTCGCCGAATGACCGAAATTTGTTCACAGTTCGAGGTGTACTACTTTTTAAGTTAAATCATTTATTTTACATAGAAAATTTTGTCGGTTCATAGCATTAAAATGTTTTTTAATTTTTTTTTTTGCTTTTCGTAATAATCCAATTAAAAAGAGTAAAATATTAGAAAAACTTGTGTCATTTCCTTTGCACCGATCAGTCTCCTAGACAAATGTTCATAACATCAAAAGAAAATATGGGTTAAAAGAATCAGAATATAGTTTCCAAATTACATGTTATAAATTCAGGCCTATAACATATATCTTGTATATTTATGGAATCATCAATACTCGAACTGACACAAGTTATAGCTGTTCGAAACATGTTTTGTTCACAACATCTTTTGCTTTCCAAGTCCCTTATTTTACATATGTACCATATTATCAATACTCAAATTGACAAATAATAACTATGTATTTAATTTGTTGATAAAAACTGTAATATAAATCGAATCATAATATTATTTTAAAAATAGATTCCGGGAAATTGGATCAGTTTTCCTTATTTGCGACTAATAAACGAAAGAAAAAAGTACAATTATTCCCGAGGTGGTGTTGGAACAACGACGAAATTTTAGATCATGGATAATTAAAATGACCGCCTCAGGAATATAATAAAACAGCCCAGAAATATATTGAGAAAAAAACTTCTTTATATATTTTTTGTTCTAGAATTAATTTGATAAAATATGAAATTACGATTACGAAAAACTGAAGACAGTTTTGCAAAAGATCGTGATCATTTGTTACAAAATCTGAAATAGAGGATATAATATAGCTTTATTAATAGGATCATCCCGTTTTTAATATACTTATTATTTATGCAAATCGTTAGAAACTTTGTAAATCAAATTTTAACATCTCCAAGGGTTTGATTGGGATATGTTTGGGACTGTACTAGCCTTAAATCCTAAGTAATTTTTACAACTATCGAAGTGTGTTCATAATATTCTTAATTTATTACGTCACCCCGGAACAATGGGTAGATATTTTTGCAATTGCAATAAAAAAACGATGAACTGTGTTATTAAGCTTAATAGTAGTATTAATTTTTAAGCACACAAATTGTTAAAACCATAATATACTTAATAGTTTTTATTACTTTTTCATTATTGTTTTTAAGATCAACCGATAACAGTCCATTATAATAAAAAAATTATTACCAACCGTAGCAAAAATGGTGTGTATAATTTTTTTGCATAGTTTATTTAGCATTCAATAAGTAATTTTATGTATATGTTTACGTTTTCTTGTTTATTTTATTGATAATTCTTGAATATTATTTCTTTTTCTTTTAATATTACGGCAATCTCGAGATGAAATAAATTTTATAAGCTTCAAATGTAAATTAACTATTTAAATAATACGTACTTATTTATAATTTATTATGTTAAAAAGTATAAGTCATTGTGGCCCACTCTTCCAGAACCTCGCCTCGAGGATCTGCGGTAGGGGAACCCCAAGCCGGTGACTTGGCGTCGAAATCCTCCCCACCGAACAGGGTGAGCTTTGCTCAAAGAGAGCTCCCACGCCGTCCAGCGCTGCCTTGAACTGGGCAAGGCTCCAACCGGGAGGGAAATACACCCCAACTATGATGTATTCCCCCCACTTGCAGGCCATGAAACCCCTCCCACTTCCAACTAGGGAGGGGAACGCGAAACCCGTCCTCCCAGACGTGATTATCGCTACCGACCCATCAGTGTCGCCAAACCATGTATCCCTGGTGGCGACAAAGTATGGTTCAAAGACCACCACGACGTCTATAGACCACTCCACCATGCTTGCCAGTAGGAGGTCTTGCGATCGAGCGGATTGGTTGAAGCGAAGCGATGAAGAGCCATTGTTGAGTTTCCACCCTAACGTCGGGGTCACTGAAAATTTCTCGGAGCTTGTAGGCGAGGGCATCTACCTTCTTGCCGCTGGTAGCTCCGGGAACCTCAAGAATCCTGTCGCCGCCACTTTTGCTCTCACTGGGGGGATTTCGAGACACTCTATTTGTATACGCTCTCGAGCTCCCCTCAGCACCTCCTGATAGGTTAGCACCCTGTATATGGCCTCCGGCGTCAGTGTTACTACTACCGCCGAAGAGCTTGAGGGACGCAACCTTTACTTTTTTTTTCCTCTCCTCATTTTGCTCGTTTTTGCAGAAGAAGGAGGGGAGGACGAAGGCGGATTTTGCGACAGCACCGCCATTGCTGCCGCTCTTTTTCGAGCAGCTGCCTCCTTTTTCTGCCATCTTTAAACTACTACTGCCCACGCCTCGTTCATATTGACAGGCGCAGGTTACAGTGGCCTCGGAACAACGGACTTCTTGCCCTTGCCCTCTTTTTGACAGGCCCAAAAGTTTTCTGGGAACTGGCTGGGGCCAAGGTTGAGGTGGAGGGAGTGTCAGCCGTTAATCCATCTGTCCCTTTATTCTGTGGCAGTGATTTGGCCACCAGAACAGCTGAGGAAGCAGCTTCTATTGGACTTAGCCCAGGTGGGTTCAGTAGGCTGCTTCTTCTTCTGTCCGCCGTCAATGATGGGCAAGAGTCTGGAATGAGTTTGCCCTCAACTTTTTCGTCAATCATGAATCCGATCAATCAATCAATCATGAACTCGTCCCAGTTTGATGGCGGCTCACCCTCTGCAGCAGAAGCGGAACCCGCTAGTCCAACACCTCTCTCAGACTGAGCTCTTTCAAGCTTGGTCAGCTGGACAAGCATTCTCCCCTGTTGTTCGCGAAGGACCTTTATCTCAGTGACGAGCTCAACATTCCTTATTTGTAGAGCCTTGGTCTCTTTCGACACCGTCCTTGAGGCAATCTCCTCAAATAATTCGCCAAGCACGCCGACGACACCTTAAGGCCCTTCACAAGCTTCCCTTTAAACTTTTGCTCTTTTGAGCCATGTCTAAAATCGTACCAATGCACTTGGTGGCTCTGCGCTTAATCTCTTCTGCCGGTAAGGTGGAGAGATCCGACGACGCTTCTCCATCTGAAGTCCCCAGAGTTATTCGGGATGACGACCTGCTTAGCCCAAGAACACGGTTTGTGCTCTCCACGAACATATTTTCTAGCTCCAGGTTGAACTGTTCTTGTGCCGTCTTGTTGGCTGTAGCTCGGGCTTCAGCTATGCCAAGGTAGTCCAATAGTTGGGGGGCGACCACGAGGTCTCTTTTTAGTCCCAGTTGATGTTGGGATCACAAACTTCTCCAAGTCACATTCGCCGTCATCCGTAGATCGAAGTTTTTGTGACTCGGATTCTGTCTTTCCCTTGAGACGTTTGGTGCGCGATCGACTATGCGAGGTGCCGCGCGATGTACTGCACGATCTTCCGCGCGATACCGTCGATGCGACAGATCTGCTCCGCATCGTCCTCCCCTGTCGAACGGTTTGCAAGATGTCATCAGTGACTGACAACACTTCAACCGTCTCTTTCGTTTCGACAAAGTCCTTTCCATGTCTAGTTTCTGTGTCTATATCCGTAACCATTTTCGTCGTGCCGATTTCTTAAAGATTTTTTTTTGCATTCCATTTAAATCCCGGGTGACGACCATTCCGTGAGAAGGGCTATATACTCTAGAGGTTGGCTGGTACCTAGAGGTTTTTACGTCTTCGCCGACAGGTTTAAGGTTTTCCTTCCGCGGGCCGGTCAATCAAGGCAAGCTCCCCGGCCGTAGCAAGCACAACTACTCCAAATGAGCCACATTTGGAGTCGTTGAAGTGCTGATTTGGTGACGGGTGGGAGAGGTGGCTAAACCTCCCCCTAAAATGGCGGTGGCCATAGCCTGCTGGACGGTAGTATTAGTACACGTCGAGCCCGGCCTGGCTCCATCCACTGAGCCTCTCTGATGAACAGAGAGATCGCGGAGGAGCGTCTCGCCAAATTTCCCTTCTTTGGTTTTTATAGAGGTTGTCTCCTCGCGGCCGAAGCACCCGATCCTCTCAATGAGGGTTCCGGGTTGGCCGACGGCGGTCAGAAGACCTGCCCGTTGGACAGTCCTTAGTCCAGCGGGCCCTCCGCCCCGACGAGGATCTTCAATGGACCCCTGTTCGACGCTTTGCGGAAGCCAACAAGGCGTCCCACCCTGTTGGTTTTGGTCCGTGCCTGCCGAAGCCGGTACTCCCCATATCTGGAGGGAATTCCCCTATCCGCCACCCGGGGGACGCGCCCGATGGAAGACCAACAAACTCCGCACGGTATATTTTTAAAATTGTCATTCAAGTCATTCTCAACAGCTATTATTTAAAAAAATATTATTTCTGATTATTAAAAGCTTATAAAATTTAAATAAATTATATTTTTTATTTTTAAGTTTGGTAATATATTTAAATGTATATTATAAACTTAAAAAAAAGAAATAGATATATAAAAAGTAAAAACATAATATTTTTTTATTAATATTGAAGAATATAAAATTATTTTTCTACTTTCCCCTTGTTTTTGGGCAGCCCTATTAGGCACTATTATTAGTAAGTAAAAATTGACAAAAAATAGTCTTATTTTATTAATATTAAATTAAAAACTTTAACATTCTTTTCAAGTAATCTATTGTCAGAGCCAGAGATCTTGATAAATTTAACATTTACATAGTAAACAAAAAACAGACAACCACATGAAATACAATAGATGGGTGCTTATTTTTAAGAAGGTATTTTAAAATTATGTTAGAAGACAAGTAATATAAATATATTTCAAGTAAACATCTTCAAAATACCTTAGTCAGCAATTCATTATATTTTTATGAGTAAACACTCAAGTTGAGATAAAGATACTTTCTAAAAAGTATTATAACAAGAAGCTCTAATGATCTTAAGAAATTGTTAAGAAATAAATTTCTGCCTTAACACCAATTTTCTGTGAAATATTTCAAAACCGCTTTTTATCACGGAGTGTCTAAGTACGTAATGAAATATTAAATTTAGAAGAAGGAAATCTGCTCTTTGTTGTAATGTGTTGCTTTATGTAAAACCACAAATTTAACACGAACAAATTTTATTTCTTTTATTATAAAGTACAGGTCCTGCCACAAACGGAGTACTCATCTTTGGTCCGGATCTCCCCAATATCAACTTCTACCGTTTTACCGTGTACTACGGAGAGCCGTCCGGATTGTCGGGGACTCGGTTCTCCGGTTCGGTCGGTTCTCCGACAGGTGGACTCTTTGGCATTGCGTAAAGACATAGCTTATCTATGACTTTTCTACCGCATTTACAACGGGGTGTATTTTCAAGAGCTATTTGATTTGATGACTGCAGCCGAAATTCAATACCACACGGCAGCTCATCGCCTCCAATACCATCTGAACCATCTGGATGCGTGACCATCTTTCATCGTGTGGTTCTCAAGAACCTTTCTTCCACAAACTTTTTGGAAATAATATATTAACATATCTTGTATATACATGTTAGATTGCTCCAAACCTTCCTCATAAAAGAAAAAAAGAAAAATTGCCCGTAACAAAATTCGAGCTGTAATTATACTGATTTAATGTATGGCGGTAACGAAGAAAAGCTTTAAACACCGTTTAAGAAACATCGTTAAAATTTAATTCCTGTCTAATACATTTTTAGAAAAAGAAATTGCGTTATGATTTCAGACTTTTTTATCATTAAAATACACATTTGAAGCATTTTTACTGGGTTACAACAACTAAAACTTAAAATTTTGATACTAAATTTCATTACAATTTACCTAATAAGTAAAATGGACTCGTCGGATAATACGAGTGACATAAATATCATAAGTTTATTTTTAGTTATGTCTTTTAAGTATTGTACAGTAACATAAATTATTATATAATGCCTTTACTTTTTTACTTTGTAAACGACTACATCAATATTTTAATTTAATGGGCGTAAAATAAACAATACAATTACAATTGTAATATTGCAATTGTATTTAAACTTTCGTTTTTAAATTATGATTTTAAATAGCTTTAAATAGACACAATTTGTAATATGAATGACGTCTCATAATAAAACTATACAAAATTAATCCCTAAGTTAATGAAGATACACTCTGTTATAATAATTTTCGGTAAAGGAAAGCCGGTATGATCTGAAGCTTAACAGATAATTTAAATGGAATATTTTTGTTTTGCGATTCTTTTGTTATGATAACAAAATTTTATGTTCAGTCGACCTTTTAAAGACGATGCGATACATTATTTTAGTAACTAATTTTCTGACATACAAATAGATATTTCTACAAGAAGATTACTAAAATGGTCAAAAGGCTTTATGGTTAATGGTTAATGGTTATTTGGTGGTAAAGTTGGTGGTAAAGTGTAATTTCAGTTTAAACTTCAATCTTTTGTCAATTTTGGTTAACGGTAAATACCTAATAAGTGAAATATTTTATAAAAGATATTAAATTATAAAGTGCAGTACAGAAATATATTTTACAAATATAATATGTAGATTGGTATTTGTGTTTCATTATTAAAAATTAGGCAAGAACTGTACTTGTAGTAGTAGTCACTTGTTTATAGCTTTTTCATTGCCAGCATTCTTTCACCTAAGAGAACAGAGTAGAGGAGTACTCAGTGCATAGAGTATCTATTGAAGTTATAAAAATAAATAATAACAAATTTAAATATACAAAAGATAAAACTAATACGCATAGTTTGTGTTTTTTAATAAGTTAATATTTCAGTAATTTGGTATCTAGGTAACAATTCCTCCCAAATTTAATATTGTTTTTCAGTCACCAGAAATGTTCTTTACAATTTGAATTATTACTAACAAATTAGGTGATAATGATTCGTAGGTAATACCTTTTTTTACGCTTTTGTTTTACGCTTTATGAGTTAAATTTGATATTCTTATATTCAATTCTATTCGGCAACTATATTTTATAGTCTATTCTAAATATCAATATTATTTTTTTAAACTAAAGGAATAAATTCATCTTAAATAATATAAAATGTAAATTATATATATAAGTGTGACAGAAGTAGGAGTCGAAATTTAGTTATTTGTTTACCATTATATTCTAAACTTCTGTTTAAACTTTGTGAATATATTGAAGACAACCATTACGCTAGGATGTTCCACTTTTGACTATATTGTTCATTTGTAATATATAGTTAAAAGAGTAAGAGTAAATGTTCAAGATGTCTAGTCAAATATATTGTGCATGTCCGTTTGTCAAAGTATTTTTGACAACGATATCTTCAACTGTGCTATTAAAATTAAACTCAATTGGATAACTAAAAGTAATAATCGTATATTAATGAACATTGGAGCAACTAAATCTAAGCAAATGTTAGCGTCACCCAATGCAATTTGGGCACGTTTATGCTTAAGATGGAGATTATAGCACCTTTTGCACTGGCCCAGTAGATACTGTAATTAATTACTTACTGACCGCTAATAAATTTAAGGTCGCTTTTAATTGCACGTTTGGTTTAGTTTATTGTGTAATAAATAAATATAGCAAGAAAAACACAAATTTACTCAAATAATTCATATTATTTTAAGATTTTAATTACGCAAGATACATTAACAATGTGGTTGTAACCCCACGTGGAAAGGATGTATTTCAATTTAATTACCCTGAAAAAAATAAGTTCCACTTTTAAAAACCTATATATTATGTCACAAGTTAAGGTTATTCATAAAACTAAAGTTATTTGTTTTTACTGTATTTATATAATCGCGTGAACGTTAAAACCTGTAACGTTAAAAACCTGAACGTTACCACGGTTGTAAACCACGCCTGTTTGTGTTTTGTTGTAAATGTCGTGTGTCTGTATGTTAATGATTATACGAAATCTGCATTTATGAGCTGCGTCATGGAAAATCTGTAGGAGTACATAAAAACTATGTAATGAGGACAAATCTGTACTCGTGCATCTAAGATTTTTGGGAAAGTAATTAAATTTAAGTTAGCTAAGTTAGTAAATCAGTTATATATATTAAGACATTTTTTAAATATTTGTCTTTTTAAAAAATTTGTTTATCGAATAAATTAAAAATAATTTGTTGAAATTTATCGAGGTAATTTTTTTTTCAAATTCAATATATATACTTTTTAGTCACCTATTTTTTCCCCAAAAAAAACAGACACCGATTTAAAATAAAACAAAACTACTGGAACTATTTTGAGGAAATTGAGTATGATAATCACCTAACTGCACATATTTTTTTACGACTGACAAGTTAGAAATAACAAAAAAAAAATTAGTAATAACACAAAAATAAAAATTAGTAATTACACGAAAACCAACATTACGGAATATGTACAATTTTGATAGATAGCTACACTGATGAAATAGAGTTGAGAAATTACTTTTTATCCCACAATAACTGGAACAGTGAGTCTGATTTAAAAACTTATTGCATTTGGCATTATTATTAAACTGTGCGTTATGTAGCCAATAAATTGTGATATGTGTTATTACAATTTATGATTACAAAGTAATGGTCACATTATTTAGGCGAAAATATAATTAGCCTAAAAAGTTTTGGCAACTGTTACTGTGACATACATCTACTTATTATAATTTCTTCTATGGACAAAGACCTTTCCAACTAATCAGAATATTATATGAACTATTAGTAAGTTTGCTGAATTGTATTGACAATTCGCCAAACCTACTGAGGATTATAAGTTACGTAGTTATTAATATACCTGTATGTAGCTTACATTAGAAAAAAACTAGAATAGTATTTAAGAATGGAAATAAATATTGCTATTCCTTTATGTGTTATTAGTGAGTAGTACGTGCACATATCTCATCATTACACTAAAAAACATTATCTGGTTTACATATCAAGTAAAATTGAAAAAACTAGAGGCTATACGAAAGTTTATGCAATTACCATTAAATATAGTTATTTCCTTGAATATCTCGATCTTTTCCATATTTTTCTAATAAATAAGATAACTTTAGATTTAACTAAGAAAGTAGAGCATATTAAAATAAGATTCAACATTTTATTAAAATTCTAGCCAATTATAGAGATATAAGTTTTACCTCCGTGAGTGATTTTCATCTAAGAAAACCAATAAAAAAGTATAT
This sequence comes from Melinaea menophilus ssp. n. AW-2005, assembly GCA_918358695.1. Taxonomy (NCBI): domain Eukaryota; kingdom Metazoa; phylum Arthropoda; class Insecta; order Lepidoptera; family Nymphalidae; genus Melinaea; species Melinaea menophilus. The sequence goes on from OU911049.1 coordinate 3,387,059, forward strand.
CTATAGTTATTAAAAAAATATTAATTTAGTCAATTAATGACTAAGTTTTATTCGGTTTCTCTTTCCACTTTAAATCGATTTGGTCTAAGTTTTGCAAGTGTAATTAAGAATAGATAAGTTAAGTTAAATTGCAAATATAGTATTTAAAATAAATAATTAAACGTTAAAGATTAAAATAATGAGAATATATTTAAAAAATAAAATTGAATATTAATTTGAGGAAAGGTATATAATTGTACGAATTCACAACAAACAAACGAATGTCACGCAAAAAACTTCGGCATACAGGTTTTACAAAATTTATACAAATTGTGAATATAAATAATATTGCCCTTGGGTGGAATATTTATGTAAACACATCGTAAGCTGCACCTGCTCTACTATAGTCACTGACGATTGTTGTCTTCATTATATATTTCATGATTTTATATTTGTAAAATATACATTTTTGCTCTTTAAGCGATATTAGCAAATGATGATAAGATTATAATAAAAAAGAAACATCATCATAAAATATTAAACACATCATTAGTGTGTTCTGTGTTGTTGTAATTTGTATACAAAAGTGGTTCAGTCAATTTACAAATGATAACAACAATGGTCAGCACAATTTATTGCCAATTCAAAAGACTAATTGTTTAAATTCGGTTCATAATAAGTTTGGTTGCACATGCGAATGACTACAAATCATGCGGTCAGAGATCATTAAAAGCCCGCTGTGTCTTAATCATTATCAATAAATAACAGATGTAGATTTTAAATTATAGATTTTTAAGTTATTTTACTCTGAAATGATTAAATTTAATTCATAATTCAAGAGTTACGAAGTAAAATATACATTGCATAAAATATTTTGCTAAAATTAATAATTATAGTAACTTAAACGTCTTGTACTCTCATGTGCAAATTTTTAATGGGTATAAATAAATATCAACAGCTGGTAGAGCCTAGTCATTTGACTGCAGCTCGTATAGGGCTGGCTAGACCGGTAAGGAGCATCTTCTCACGGGAGATCGACGTGCAAAACAAAATTCATTTGGTTATGTTCCCTCGGTAAGAGAGAGAATCCGGAAATATAACCGTGCCTTCACATTCTTCAAACGGTAAATTGCTAGAGCAATGTTGAAGTCGTTCAAGTTGTCGAAGTCGTTCAAGTGTTACAAGACGTTCAAGTCGTTCAAAGTTCTTGTCGTCAAAATTGGGGATCAGCTGCTTAATGCCGGAACAAATTTTTACACCAAAAACTATCCAAAAATCTCCCTTTTCCTTGGACGTTCATAAGTCGAGTGGGTCATATGATATTTCTTTCATTATGCTACGATTATGTGCCGCAGAGTTAACTCCAGTATTAATGCGTCTATTTCGGAACTCCTACCTTAAAGGCGTAGTCCCAGTGTCATTGTAGCATGCCTTTATATATCCGATCCCTAATAAAGGCTCCCTAAAATAGCTTTGACTCAGTTACCTACAGACATATCGCCATTACCTCTCTTTTCACCATAGTAATAGAGAGTAACGCTGCGTACTATCCTCAACTCTATTCAGATGTGCAGGAGCATCAATTATATGTAGGATATTTTCAACATAAATTGTTATGCAGATGACAGCACTGGGAATGCGGTATATTCTGACCGTACAGGGCCCTCAACAGGGAAAACATCAACGAGTATCGAAAGAAACTTGTGTTTTCTATAATAGAGACCTCCCTGGGGATCGTCTCAGAATGGGGTGAACTTAATCTCCTTCAGTTTAATCACAAGTTTGCATGTTTATCACAGAAAATAAATCTCAATACATAGAGACGTGCGTCTTCTATGGCATTTACAAGGGGGAGTGTATCGTAGAGCTATTTGATCTGATGATATCTAATTTAATCACCACACAACATGTCAAAGCCTGCAATACCCGATTTCCCGGATGTTGCAAGAGTTCTTGGGCGCCGGTAAACATCTGTCACCGGCACCCGCGTTTGCCTTGCTCTTATAAAAAAACTTTCACATTGTATTACAATCGTCAATATTCCCTAATAATAAAAATCTTTAATTGAACTACAATTTTATTTATCTTTCTTGAAAACCATAAAGAGTTTTATAATTCAACCAAAGTTTTACATATCATAATTTCTGTAATCTCATATTTAAAGCGATATTTTGAACTTCTATTATTGTGCAATTTAATATTATTACTTTAGACCAGTAAGAAGTTATTTAAAAAATATTTTAGTGCAATTATTTAAATTACCCGATTATTTAACGTTGTGTACTTTATATGATATTGACGATGAAACGATATAAATTATCTAATTAATTTACAAATAATAAAACAGAATCAAAAAATAATTTAATATATGTTAATGTAATCTAAATACATCAATGCTTACCTTACGGTAACGTTACGTTACGGAAATTACGTTACTTTTCGGGAAAGATGCATTGCAAACAACAGAGAATGATTACTGATTTCATTTACAACGCTAAGATGCTGCGTGCAGCGAAAGTATCTATGTATTTGCTTAATAAATCAATTAATTCGGTTTAATTTTTATAACTAATCATATTAATTAATATATGGAAAAAAACATGCGTGCGTACAAAGTACACATGTCAGAAGTGAAACTTCTTTGGCGAACTAATTTATAAATCATGTTTAGATTTATACAAATCTAAAACTTTAAATTTCCAACATTAAGAGGAAGGGAAAAAGGAAGATAGGTTAGGAATTTAATTGTCATTAAAATAAAATTAACTAGTAAACGAATACACAACCAATAGTAATACGACGTTCGCTCTGTCTCACTTTTTCTCTCAATCTTTCTCACTCGCTTGCTCCCTACTTTCACTCCACGGCTAGTTGCTCATGCTACGTTCGCCCTGTCTTACTCTCTCTCAATCGGTCTCGATCACTCTCTCTCTCTTTTCCGACACTTCCGTTGCATACCGGCATGACGTTTCATCTGTAAAAATTTTACCCTCATGCGCCTAAAGAAGTTTCACTTCAATAAATATTGTATTAACCTTTATATTTATCAGGTAGAACCTCGAAACCTAGAAACCGTTTAAAACATAAAATCTATTTATATAATGCACTACAGGTAGAACTTCAAATATTTGCATATCCTCGCCTGTTTACCTCAGGTGGTTATTGAGGAACTTCACTTCTCCTACATTCAGTCTGAATTAAATGTATTAAGAAGTGAACTCTCTTTGATGTTATCTTAAAACTTTATTTTTGTATAACATTTTTCAAAACATATTCATTATTTATTGACAACCTTCAGGCTTTCATCCTTTGTTTATTAATTATATTTTAATATACAGGAAGAAGAATATTTCAAAGATCTAAATATTTATACTTACCGAATCATCGAATTCTTATAAAAGCATTTATAAAAGCTTAAGATGTTTTTGATGTAAGTTTCGACTGAATATTATTTAAACTATTACTATATAGGTTTTTTATTAATTAGAGTAATGATATTTTTTTCATAACTTATTCTTTCTCAGCTTTTTATAATAGCTTTTAATACCTCAAAACTTCGACTTTTTATATTTTTTGAGCCAGAAAATTGTATTTGCAATGATAATAAAACAAATTTATTTTTTGGACCACTTCTAATGTAGGATTCCGTAGTTGCTCATGATGGGTAGTTTTTGCAGTTCTTTTTAAGATGTACAATTTTATAGTATTTATGTTAATCTATCTTCTAAAACTTATGTAGCGTTTGTAACATAAGCGCACAAAACTATATATTTTGGTTAATAAACTATACTCGTAAATTTGTAAAGCCTATTTGTGATAGTTTTCCTTTTATAATTGTATATGTACTACTATCTAGATTTTTCACAACTACAAAACAAGAGAGGAGGACACTTGACTTTAATACTTTTAAAGCTTAACATTTCACAAACATATTTCTTAATCGAATGGTTTTTTTACAAACCAATCAAATTTTTTAAAGATCTTATCTAACAATACTCAACATCATGACTTACACGAGCGAAAGGAATACAATCTCGCTATACATATAAGGAAAAATATTTTCAAAATTATATTCTAGCACTTTATCAGCGTAGACTTTCACAAATAGTAATGAGTGTCATCCGAAGAACAAACTTTACAAACTTCTTTCAAGGAAAAAATATTTTAATAATAACCAAGAAAGATGATATTTTTTAAGTTTTGTTATATATTCAACATATATTTTTCTTGATTCTTTAATAATTTACTTAGTTTATTATAAGTGTATTTACATTATTATGCAGGTCAATTTTTATTAAACAAAAAACCATGCATATTAACAAATTATTCAGTTGATAGAGATTGAAACCGAATGATTAAGGAATTCTCTATTGTAGTGCATTGCGAGGGATTTGATATTAATTGTGAAGTAAAATAAAGTTTTGGTGAAGTTAAAGAACTTAAATTTATTTCCATTTGAACCCAATGTTTATAATATTTTGCCGCAATCGCAATTGGAAGATTTAATCTACTCTAACAAATATGTAACTGGGTAATTTAGACGTCTTTCTCCAACGAATTCTTAAAAACGCTTATTATAAAATGTATACTGAGACTGTATTATGTAGTTAAATATACCTTAACATTTCTATCAATGACTCCAGTTTTCAGATGCTATAACTATATAATACTTGATTAAATTAAGAAATTTAAACAAGTATTATTATTTATAAGAGTACATTTAAAATATAAATTTATTCTATCACTTCTGAAAACTTTTAATATACATGAATTCTGCTGACTTCTTCAATCTCAAATCGTCTGAAGTCTAATTAGATCAGACGTCAATCTCCCGTTAAATCTGGTTAGTGGTGCAGCAGACGAATACTAAGTGACACGTTTAACTGAACAGTTTTCCATTTTAAAGTGAAATATAAAAAAAATATAATGTATCTTCTTGTCAATAAAATGTTCAATTGTAATTATAGAACCTACTGTAACTAACAGTAATATATATTTGTTTTAATTAATTTTCACTATAAATGCTGCATGTCATATTAAATATTCTTTTAATTAAAAATAATTATATAATAGAATCTTCATTAAAACATGCAAGATTTGAATCTGTTACTGCTAGAATATTTCTTTATTAAAGCTTTATTGCACAAAGTAAAACAAATAACAGACTTTAAGATACGACAATAATAAGAATGTTAAATTATTTTATTCTCTACCATATTTAATAAGACAACCTGCGGTAAACAAAAAACAATATTAACACATACCTAAACACTTAGGGAGTCTTAGGAAAGAGCATCAAACAAAAACATTTAATTTATACATCAAATCCAGCAAACATAAAATACAATCTAATATTTATTATATGGTAAATAAAAAATTAATAGATTTGGAAGTTGGTCTGCCCATTATTAAGTTGGGATGATTTTTTTAAATTTCTGTACACTTTTAGGCAGTAATTAATTATATACCAAGAGGCAGTCAATAACAATGTCATTAATATGACGCGAAGTCCTATTTTCCTAAATTTTTAACATTTTTTACACCAATTTATTCTCACTTATTTTTGTTTTGTCTTAGGATCGTGGAGTACCACGATCCAAAACAATTGTCCGAAGAGGACTTTTTTTGTAGTTTTCTTTTCCTTCAAGCATTTGTCTTTAGAAATAAAATTATAGCGAATACTTACGCGTAACTCGTCTCTCGACCACTGTCATTTTTCACTCTTCAAAAACCATTGTAATGCAATTATACACAATGATTTATTATATGGCTACCTACTCGTTATAAGATATATGTTATGAATGTACCCTCTGTTTATAGAAACTCTGTATTGCAGAACTTATCTAGTGACCTACGTAATATTTTTATCTTTTAAACAATAAATTCCTTATACCGAAAAAAAAAACTGAAAAGAAGAATGTTAATTTCCATTATATGTTGTTACGTTTTAAAACAGTTGAAGTATTGTTAATATTTTTTTTTTGGATGGAGTAGAACCTATTTGTTGTAATTTGAATGCATTTCTAGTATACGCTTGGTTGATGTTGAAGTTGCTATGTTAAGTTTTGTGTAGTGAGTGAAAGAGCTGAATGCCCAACTGCCCGTTACTTTTTTTCCTTCATATGCTTTGGAGGTCTACAAATTTAACAAATTTGCAATAGTAAGACAAGAAGTCTGTGCTTTACTATAGTTGTATATCTCCTACTAATAATTACGTCATTTATTTTGATTTTTCTAATGGTGAAAGAATATCTGCAATTTTTATTATTTTCATAATTTTCGATTAAAAAGAAATCTTATTCATATAATATTTATATATATATATATATACATCTAAATTATAATGTTTTATATTAACGTTATAAAATATAATTTACTTACAGTAACTTTTAGTTTGTAATAATAAAACATAATCAAGTTTCGGACGAGGGTCCCATAAGCAAGATTTACTCCAACATCGGTGCTAGTGTAAATATTAAGTACTCAGTGACAAGGGTACACCACTGTAATGATAGTTTTTAACTTTCTTTACTATATTATTAAAACCTAATTTGTTAGTCGGGAACATTACACCTATTTAGTTAAGGTTTGAGTAATTGCATAACTAAAACAACTGGACAACCGAAATTAATCAGTTTGCTAAAACTGTTGACAAAGATAATATAATATTTTTTTATTTTATGTATCAAAGTATATTCTAATATAGAACTAAATTACAAAACCTTTACCTTGATTAGAGACCTTGTAATGAATGCTGTAATGTTACTCCAAAATCCCAAAACGAAAACCTTTACATTTGAATATGCTGACTCTTGGCCCGTCTCAATATAAAATAAGTAAATGACTTGCATTGATTCAATTTGCCTGCTTTATTTTAAATTAATTTTATCTCATAAAAATATAATACAGAGAAACTTATTAAACATTCAAATTGTATGTTGCAACAATTTTTATTTTTATTTAAAGATTCGAGAAAGTTGTGAATTAATTTTCTATACACGTCTTTATTTTTCAGATGTTTAATCTTTTAAAAACACTTTTCATAAGGCAATGTATGCTAATCAGGAAAAATATTCTTCAGCATTCAAACATTATAAATGAACAGAGCAACACTCCCGGGAGAACTAAGACGATGGCCATCAATCAAAGTCAGCTGCAGAGGTCAGGGGACATCGAATTATACACGGGAAAGTACGGGTCCTATTTCGGATTTCTTCGAATATAATTTATACTGACAAGATTGAATTAAAGGATTATGTAATTATAGTATTAAATTATGTCCTAATTTATATAACAAGTATTAGCTTTTAAGATTAAAAATATTACAAAATTAAAGGTTTCATTATTTTAACTCATGTATGTAATTATGTCTTACTATTTTTACTAGGTTTAAATTTAAGTCTTTTTTTATTTTGTAATGATTATTATTAATAACATAACTGTCGATAAACTTATAAACAATAACTGTAAAGGCCAAAATAGACCGTCCCTCTGTATGTGTCGTAAGCTGCCCGTGGCGTTTGTGGTTTTGCACGTGATGAATCTAGGCAAATGTCTGTCATTGTCCAGTGGATTTATAACAATGGGATATTAACCCAGTCTATGTCACTTGGTGTTTGTATTCATTGTTCTGTATATTTAAACGACTTGATGTATTCCACAATATTATTATAGAAGCAACTAAATATGTGGTATCTTTATTTACTTCGTCATATTTTGATATTTTTGTGGTACTTAATGTTATATAAAAAAAATCCACAATTTTTTATTACTCAATATATTTATATTATAATATATATATATAATTTTAAACTAATCTTCAAAATTTAATATTTAATTTGAAGGGTAAACATTTTACAGGCCTTCCAAAGGAATTTAACAATATTGTCAGGAAATATTTAAAAAAAACAATGTAATATACTCAGTCGAGGGGAGGTGATCGCTTAGCCTTTGTTAAAAGTAAAAACTTTCAACGGCAATCTCAATGACGCTGTACCTGAAGAAATGTTTGTGGTTGTATATGGTAAATGAGATATAACAATGTTATTAGTAACTAATTTTCTTAAACTTTACTATAATTTTTATTTCTAATTTATATAGATAATACAAATAACAATTAAATATCAATGCAAACAATAACAAGTAGGTGTTGACCTACCTTAGTAAAGCATTACCATTAATTATTTGTTCCAGAACTTATTTTTTCTGATTCAAATACTTGTTTTATTCTGTTTCGGTTTTATTCTGATTTCAATACCTTTTAAATAAATTTCTGAGTTAAATGACTTTAATTTATTAGCATTAGTAATTTTAATAATGTATGCAGGAGCTCATATATTCCAGTCTTTTTAATTCAAATACCAGTAATACCAATCATTGATTTGAAATGATACAATGATCAATATGAAATAATTGAATACTTTGATCTTTTCGGTAACAGTATATTATAACCAGAATACAAAATATCTTATCACTTTAAAAAGAAAAAGCAGATTTCAGGCCTTACTGACTTAACCTTATCAAGTTATAACCTAAGGAATATGTCTTTATAAAATTTTCATTTTAATCTTTTTTGATATATTGCTTCAAAATTTACATCGTACCTTAAAATATTAGTCAGAAATAAGAGATTAAAAGCAGAAAATATTTTGTAGTATGCCTATTCTGTAAAACTACGATTTAAATAATATATATACTATACTCGGTTATTGCCGAGTCATACAAAAATAACAGTATTATTTATATAGGACTTGCATAGAATTCTACCGTTTGAAAACAACAATGTGTGAATTTCATTTTGAATGAAACAAACACCCAAACTTCCTGAATATTTGAAGACATAAAACCTTGGTTGGAATATGATTTTGACAAATAAAAAATGTGTGATACGTATAATTTTATGTGAACTTATATTATCAAATTGATAATATAAATATTATAAATAAATAACTTCTCAGTTGATTTGACTAAATGCTATTTTTAAAATTAATTATCTTGAAGAGAATATTCATATAGATAATATATGTAATAACTGTAAGACAATCCAACGAATTATAGAATGAATCTTTGTATATAAAATTATGGCAAATTACTTTAGAAACAAGTTTACTTTTAACATTATAATATTTAAAAGCTTTCAATGTCTGTCATGGTTTGAACTTGAAAACTACTTCAAACTCTGATTATGTTAAGTGTTTAATTTAATCGCTTTTCAAGTATTTATAGTTTTAGAAAATTGAATATTATTACTCATTTATATTTCACTTATTTAGTATTTTCGTGTACTTCTAAATTTCCTATTGACCTCTAAATAAGAATTTTTTATATTAGTAATAATTCACAAGACTCAATTCCAGCAATAACTATTGTTTAACATATCTTGATGTCGTTTATATAAAATACAAAAACAATATATAAATTTAGTCTAATTGAATACAATAATTATTAATGAATTTACTGAGGTAGATTTTTATATAATTTTATTTAAGGGTTTAGTTTCGTATTGTGACTTACATTTCTAACTTATATAGGTTTAATAATTGGAAAAAGAAATAATATGATAAGAGAATATGGTTTTCAATACAGTAGTTTACATTTCTATTTAATCAGAATATATCATTGTAACTCATTCTTTGATACAACTAAAACAAGTATGTAAAACCGGTTGATAAAAAATTAACTCTGCAATGAAAGTGAATATTTTTACAATTCGTAATGACCTAATCCTGGTGTGATTATGTCATCAACTTAATTACAGCGGCAGCAAAACACTGAGCGCGGTAAGATAAAGTTTAACCTATGTAAATGAAACATTTTCATAACAAATCGGATATATTTAAAAGCATTATATGTGTAATATTTAAAAAGTTTAATTAGTTTAACTCATAAAACGATTAATATGTAGTTGAAATTCTGGTAACAAGAAGTCCTACGAGTTCAATTATTGCACTACTAGTTAAACTAGTGGAGGCTATTCGCTTCTTTAACATCAATACTATATTGGAAATTAAAAGTTAAAAAATTTAGAGCGTATTCGTATTGTAGTTACGAAAGTTTATTCTGACATTCTTTCGATCTAAAGTATTCGAGATAAGGTTTAACTTTCAAGGCAAGAAAGATTTCCTGAAAAAATTATATAACTTTTATTATTATCTCAGAATCAATAAGAATTATGAAGTTATACTATGACTTTATGATGGGATCTGCCAATTAATGCCTCGAATTGGTTAATCATATGTGGAGTATGTACATTTTTTTGTCCCTGAGGCCAATAATGGCTTGGTTAAATATTTATAAATTAGAGCTTCCTAAATTATTTTCGAATACAAATCGTCAAATGTAACCCATAAAATAAACAATATCTAAATAAAGGGTAATGTTTAAAAAAATATAATTAAAATGAATATATTAAAACAGATATAAAATAATTATTTTCTTTTTAATATTCAATAGTGATTTAGGTATATTTTGTTATAACTGTTCAAAACTTAAACATTATACTATACCGTGTTGAACCTCATAACAGAATATATATTTACAGTAACTACAGCATAAACTACAGCGCACTAAATTCACTAATTAATTTAAAATGATAGCGTCTACTGGAGAGGGTTCCTTAACACTACAGAGTGAAATAAATGCTACAGTTTTGATTTCGTTCATTTATATACTATTTTGGCAATATTAGAGTATTTTAAGAATATATTAAATATCTTTTTCTTATATAATCTCCCAACGAAGTGGTATATAATATTATTGTATTACTTATTATATAGATTTCGTTTGCAAAAAAAAATCTTAATATGATAGAACAGAAAGTTGGAAATTAGGTATAAAATAAAAATAATCAACATTTAAATATTTTATACTTTATTAAGAAAACAAATTAAAGATTATAAAGGGATTAGTTCGCAACAACTTGTATATCTATTCTTTTGGTTTTAAATCCTGCCTTGTGAATGATCTGATAAAATAGATAAATAAATCATTTCTGCCTAGTCATGGAACACATCCTTGAATAATAATTACCTATCAAAATACACTAAAAGTCTAAGATTTTATTTAAAATAGGTTACTAAATTGTATGTTCTAGTAGTATGGAGCTTAAAATAATTTTATTTATATATATTTATTAAGACTTTCTATTATGTTTACTACGTTTCTCTCTTTTCATTCTTTCGTAATATAGTACTGCTGTTCCTTTTGAAAATCAGGTTCAAATAAATTTATGTTAAGCGCTTTAGATGAACTACATTTTGAGTCTTGATATGAGGCCAATATAGGATGATAACACTTAAAGCAATAAATATCCTTTTTTAGTACCGAAAACTTTTAGTGATTAATAACAAATAAAATAAACAATCGTTATCGAGATTACGATATCATAAGATACATTTAGTCCTACATCAGTGTTCGGGTAAATATTAATTAGCTCTGTGAAACGTTCCCCAAAGTAATGATAGTATTAAACTTTAGGCAACATCATAAAAAACCTAATTCATTATGTACTGGCGACGTTTCACCATATTTTCAATTCTTTATTATTATTCAATTTCAAAAATACTAAATTTCTTATCACAGCGGTTATAGGTCCGAATACTGCCTGTGTTGCCCATTCTTCCTATATTTTAAATCAATAAATAATTAACTAAACAGTTTGTTTCCTAAGTAGAATTTTATCTTAAGGGAGAGAGATTTTATCTTAAGAGAGACAAGAACTATAAAAATGACAATGTATTGTATGTATTAGATAATTACTAACACGAAATACGAAATCGTCATTATTATTTTTATCTACATTTAAGACTTTATGGTGATAGTTGGTCATTAAATATTTCTTTTATTTTACTAAATATTAAGTTTTTAAAATATTAACAAATATATTCTTTGTTGAAGTATTTTTTATTTTATCATTAATCAAAATATAATAAACGCAGAAATCTCCAACTTCTTTTCTTTCTTTTTCTCTCTGTTCTAGTCACATTACATCTCACATCTCTTAAACTCTAATAGTAGAAACGCACCTTTCTAAGTCTACACATCTGTTTTTGATTCTAAAAACTTACTTTGTTTACAAAGCTAAAATATTGCAGTGTTTTTAATTCAAATTCTCTTAATACCAATTATTGAAATGAAGTGATATAATTGTCAATCAATTAGTTACTTTGTTATCTGTGGCAACAATATATTAAAGTGAATACAAAATTTGTTAACACTTTAAAAAATAAATAGCAGAGAGGTGGGAGTTAATGCTTTTCTTGAAGATACGTTGCATCGATGCGGAAATACCACTGAAGGAAATTCATTCCACATTTAAGTAGTATGTGAAAGATAGGTCCTTGAAAACCGCATAGTATAGAATCGCCATGCAACCAGGTGGTACGCATGGTATTGCAGGCAGTGACCTCTGTGATGATGAAATTCAAAGGCAGGCATCAGATCAAATAACTCTTCGGAACACTCGCCGTTGTAAGTGCGATAGAAGACGCACAAAAAGCCACTTCTCTTTGCAATGCCAGAGAGTCCAGCCGTTTACAGAGCACCTGGTCGCCAACAATCCAAACGGCTCTCCATTTTACGTGGTCAAAAGGTAAAAGCTGGTATGGGGTGATCGGAAACAGAGATGAGAACAGTACTCCATGTATGGCCGTATTTTCGCCTTACAGAGCGCAAGTCTTCGACCAGGCTTGAAATATTGCCTCGCCCTATTGATCACTCCCAATTTCATGGACGCCAACTTGGTCTTGCTCTCCACATTGCTCCGAAACCTATAGTCGCTTAAAATGTCGAGACCCATTATTCTGATACTTGGCGAATCATTGGGAGGAGTACTCTCGATGAGCGGAGATCCGGCAAATGGGGTTATTTTAGTGGAAAACTAAATATATGTCTTTTGAGAATTAAATTAAACGAGATTCAGATCATCCGATACTGAGGCCATCCCATCTCTATAGAAGAAAGTTTCTTTCGGTATTACATCAGCTACAGCCGCAGCGTAGTCACAGAGATCGTTTGAAGTGTAAGCAATGATCAGAGACCCCTAAGGGAGCCTCGACAGTGACTTACCGGGATGTGTAGTCAGCATAAGTTCCAAAAAAGAGGGCATATGGCTGTCCATGTCCGATAGACGAGCGTGTGTCTTGACCAACTGGGACTGGTCATTTGCCAGAGAAAAGTTAAACAAATCTCCCCGAATAGTCGGTGGCACGTGACCCTAGCCAATCGGTATTGTGCGCTTTGAAGTCCTCGAGGGCTACGACTTCGGTTGAGGGAGTCTGTAAAAGCAGATCGTTAATATTTGCCTGTACAAGGCCCAAGAGTTCTTATCAGCTAAGAAATATTTCTGTATAAAATTTACATTTTAATCTTTTTTTAATATATCGCCCCAAAATTTACATCGTAGCTTTAAAATATTAATCAGTTATAAAGCGTTTAAGATAGAAATTATTTTGTAGAAATGCCTATTTTTAAATCAGACTACTCAAATAATATAGAACTGAGCGATTATGAAAAACAAATATCAGTATTATTTATTTAGGTACTCACATAGAATTTTACCGCTTGAACATTACAATAACTTTGTATGAAAGGTGTGAATATTATTCTGAATACGGTACACGCTAAAACTTCGTGACTATTGGAAGACATAAAAGCTCTCATGGAATATGATTTTGAAATAAAAAAATGTAACTTTGCTTAATCAACATAGCCGGGTTTTGCAACGTGAATGTACGTTGTCAAATTGATAATCTAACGTATTATAATAAAAATAACTTTGTTTATTATTTTTGGCATTATATTTACAACTAAATATCGGGCATACCTTTCAAATAAATAACATATGTAGTAACTATAAGACCATCCAACAACTAGTAAAAGAAAGTAATCTTTGTGAGTTTGTGAATCTTTGTATATAAAATTATAGCATAATAAACCCAACAAACAAATATATTTTTTGTTAAATGCAACATACCCTCCCTATTATTAAAACTGTCTCATCGTCTAAAATAGTTTAAACTTGGAAATGAGTTTAACTATGTTAAATGTTTAAATTATTTGCTTTTCCTGTATCAGTTGTTTATTTTTATTTGTTTTTATTTATTTATTTTTCACTTTGAATCTATACCAGTAATCACTTGTGTACCATACGTCAAATAGAAGTGACAGAAGGGCCTATTTTAATATCGTACGTATCTAAATAAGCCCACTGTGTAAAGACACTCTCCAACTTAAAATAAGGCTACGATGGTTCCAAATGTGCCCTGGTCTGAGAAGAACCACACAAGAAACTCAACCGGGTTTTTTTGTTTATTGTGATCACTGTTTCACAAACATCAATATGTTTAGTGAGCAATGTACGAACAAGTAGAACCATTGCCATCAATTCGATAAGCCGGTCTAATGATAATTAATAATATGTAAAAGGAAATCCGTGGCTAGCAATACGTCAGTCAGCAATCAATCACTATATTAAGTTAATAAATACTTTAATTCATTTATTTGTTGAGACGGCAAAACGTCAGTATAGCTGCACGTTTGGCTGTACACAATGCAGTTTTGCTACCGACGCTGTTATACGGCAGCCAAACGTGGGTAACACAGAAGAAGAATGTAAGAAAGATGAATGCTGTGGAGATGCGATCTCTTCACAGAATATGCGGAGTCAGTCTAGCTGATCGAATCCGCAATGAAGAGATCCACAGAATGGCAGGCACTAGCGAAGATGTCACGGTGAGAATGAAGAAGAACGTGCTCAGGTGGTTTGGGCACGTTGAACGAATGAGTGATGAAAGAATGGTAAAAAAGATTTATATGGGAAAAGTGAGCGGTAAGAGAGACAGGGGGAGGCCTCGAGTGACCTTCGAAAACACAGTAGCTACGATACTGGAGGAAGGTCACGTAAAAAGCATGAGGACCCCCCGGAGGGCATGTATGAAGAGGTTGATGTCTGTGGCCGAGACGAAAGAGGTATGCAGAGACCGTAGCGTTTGGCGCTCCGTCGTCTCTGGCTACCCCGCAAGGGATATGGCGTGAAGGTAAATAAATAATAATAATAAATAATAAATTTATTTATATTTCAGTTAATTATTATTTTATTGTATTTATAAGTTCATTATGCTATAAGAGAAAGCTTGTGGTATATTAAATACAATAGTATACATTTATATTTCATTAGAATATTTCATTTTTCTTACATGACAATAGTACATCCTAAATGCAAAAATAATTATGTTACGTTATTTACGGATATAAAAAAACAACCTGTTATCTACTATATATTTTACTTATATCTATAAGTAATTTTAAATTTATATTATGCTGATCAAATAACTATTAATATTAAATATAAGAATGATGTTCACTTACGTCAATGCTTTTCAGCATTTGCAAGACGCAGAAGGAAATATTTTAAATTCTGGCTTTTAAATCTTCTTTCTAGATTTGGCAGTAAATTATAAATGAAATAGTGGACAAATTTGGTACCAAAGCTTTTATAAAATTTTCCCAATATAACATATTTCCTCTATAGTTTCTTTTTTAATTTCAGGTACTTAACTTTTCATTATCATTTAGCGTTGTCAATAATTTGTTACAGAAAAACATTTGAATCTTTATCAAATTAAAGATTGTGGAGTGTGGAGTTCGCGATCACTTGTAATTAGTTTTGTCATAAATAAAAATTATTACAAAGATTTTTTTTTTCACTGTAGTAAAACTTTTAATCATTATGTTGGTTTGTAGTCTGTATTTTATGAAATCCTCTTAACAGCTGATTGTAATTGATAACCATTAATATAATATAACATTATCTTTTATTAATATGATTTCATACAATATTGTTTTACGTAATTATAATTGTACGATGTAATGACCGGCCGTTATTAAACTCCCATAAGTCTCAAATTGTTCAATAATAATGTGAATGAATGAATGAATAATGTGAAGGATGTCACGATTAATGAAAAGTGGCGAATAAGACCTTAATATCCGTTAGTTAAATATATTAGTATAAATCATTAAAAATATATAATGATTATTCGAAGTGCATTGTCTGAAATATGGTTCTTTAAACGTTAAGGCCAATAGAAAAATCAATAGAAAATCTTCTTGACAGTGAAGTTTTTCTATGGATGGATTGGGAAGTACGGATTTAGGGACTCAAATTATTATGACATTTAAAGCAAGCCTTTACTCTCTAAAACTGAGCAGTAGATTAATATCAAGACTAGATGACAGCCAGTATTCAGCTCTGATGAATTCCAGAACGTTCATTTCTAATCAAGACTGGGTGGATCAAGCTTTATAACCAGGCGCCGAGTCTTGGTGATAGGACCATTCTTGGTTATTGAATATGCTGTTGTTAAGGGACATTACTTCCTGTTTAAGAATGGTATTTTACACACACTTATACACTTGTGACGATATTCTGTTACCGTTTTTCAAAAATCACTCAGTTACATTTTCATAGCTAACACCCTACCAAATCATTACTGAAGTCGGAAAGACACGTTTTAATCCATTAACTAATTGGAAAGCTTTTTTACAGCTTTCAACATAAATACGGTCATTTTGCTTGTTATAATATTGCTTAATTGTAAAAAAATTCTCCTTAAACAATATTTTCCGGTGAGCTCCCTTATTGTACTAATTTAATAGTTCTTTTTATTTTACCACCCCATTTTTTTTCAATTATCGGTTAAGGAACAACCATTGCGTTTTTATAGGCTGCCAACACTAAGTCATCTCGTATAATACGTAACATGGTTCGAGGTTCTATCTTTATCTCCCGATATTAAAAGTTTTGCTTTTAGACAGGATTTCTTCTTTCCCTTACTACAATAATCGCCTTTTTTATACAAACACTACTTGGACGGCCAGATCTTGTTCTGTAACAAATAGACGAGATTTCTTATAATATAATAACTTAATAAAATACAGTTACAGTAAAAATATTTTATTTGAAATATTGTAATGGTGTGAAAAATAACTATTTATATATAATCATGTTTACTACGTTTCTTTCTTTTTATTCCTTTGTAATATACTATTGCTATTACTTTTGAAAGCGACTTTTTTCGCGGACAAATAAGTGCTTTAAATGAACTACATATTGGGTCTAAATTTGAGGCCCATACATGAAAAAAACTTAAAGAAATATCTATAATTTCTTAATTCCTAAAAATTTTAGTGAATAATAGTAAATAAAATAAATAATAATTATTTAGAGTCGGGTCTAATTACGAAGATTTAGTCCGACATCCGTGTTTGTGTAAATATTAATTAACTGTGAGAAGGGTACACCGTAATAATGATAGTATTATAGGCAACATCATTGAACACCCAATTTATTAAGTGACGTTCCCGCCTTATTTACAATTCTTAATTGCCATGTTTTTGGTTTCCAAAAACGATAAGAACGTGTTTAGCAGAAATCGGTGTATTTTTATAACAGTTTTTAACAATTAATCATTATAGGTGACAGTGGTACCTGGTAACAAATAAACCTCATAATCAATCATCATTTTAAACAGGTAGTATATAATATAAAGAAGTATATAGGGGTAATTATTAAGCTAAAAGTGACGCAACACGTTAACATTGCCAAATATAGATTTAAATATTAATTAATATTTTTATATACGTAATACACAGATGTACGTTTAAAATGTGCTGTTATCAAAAATGTTAAAGTATAGATAGCATTTATTTAATTATGTCTTAATATTATTTAAAACACTTTCAATGAATATTTTTAAATCGTTACTTTACAATCTCAATATTAAAATTTTAAACTTAAAAATGTTGGTCATAAGTTAGATTGTATAATATGATACCATGTCAGAAATATTTAAATCCCTTATCACAGAGGTCACAGGTACGAGTCCTGCTTTTTGTATATTTTTTATCATTATTCTTTCTTTATTTATAATGAATAATTAACTAAATATTTAGTTTCTTAAATATATCTTCATCTTCACATATTTAAAGAGACACACAGTAACAATAAAAATTACAACGTATTAAACAATTACAAAAACAAAATCATAATATTATATTTAAGTTAGTGTGTTTATTTTTCTTGTGTGTTTAAATTTTAGGATATTTAAGATTCTACAAAAATGTTCTAGAAGTATGTCCATGTTCTTTGACATATATTTTAATTTGTTTATATATATATTGAAATATATTAAAGCATATATATTAAATATTCATAAACCTCAAACTTTCTCTCTTCTTTACTCTCTTTGTTCAAGTCACTTCACAGCTCTTCAATCCCCAATAGTAAAAACGCACGGTTCTACGTCTACCATTGATTTCTGATTATAATAATATAAATTAATTAACATTGAATTGTATAATGTAAAAATGTATGTTGAATAAAACCGAAGTTGAAAATTAATAATGCAATAATGTATGCGATATCATATATACGACACAAGGAATAGATTTCAATATCTACTAGATTTTAAATTACATTCAGTTTTCTTCATTTCTAACCCAATTGAATATTTGAATATTCTATTGAAGAATAGGATAATAAAGCTGTGTGCACGTGTTCGTAAGTGTGATATACACATTTTTTATCCATTCCGCCACAAAAACCAGTGACTGAATTTTTACATGTATTTTATTCAGTACATCGCAATCTGTAATAAGACTAATTTATTGCTTATCATTTAGAAAGTGCCTATTAAAAATATTTTAAAGTATTATATTATGTATTATTATTTATTACAAATAACCTACTTAATTAAAATACCGGCATAATACAGCTTATATATATTGCATATAAATATAGAAATAAAAGGCGTCATAAACGCTTACATTGTCAACACTAAATATATGTGAATCAAAACATATTAGCCAATACAAATGTAACTACGTAATTAACATTAATTTTATTCATTATGAATTCATAGAATCACCATTAAATGAATCAGATTTCTTTGTAACATTCCTCGGTTAATGTTTAACCATTAACCGATTCCTTTTATATTTATGTTGTATTATATTCCTGATATTCTCAATTTATAATTATGAATTTTACTTATATTTGGTAGAATATATATTTTGAAATAAATATTGAAGATACTATTGTTCGGCAAAATAGTTCTTTATTTTGTTCAGTCAGTTCAGTCACAAGTTCGATTCCCGAGCGATGTTGATGATATTTTCCCTATATCTTTATTTAAAATTTAAATTGACTTATTATGTCTTACATACTTATAGACAATTTTAAATATGGTTCGAAGTCCATCATATATTAAATATAACATGTAAAAGATATATATTTCAAAATTTATTCAATGTGCACATTTAGTCGTTTTACTATTTGATACATATGAAAGGGGTAATATTATGATATAAATATTCATTTCATACATACTTCAGTATGTTTTTTGCATAACTGCAAATACTATTACTAAATTTAATAAACAATGTGGCAATTAATCTTAATTACCAAAAAACTCCAAACACTTTGACTCAACAGTAACAACAAATACTAATTCCCTTTTTTTCTGCGTAAGTTTTAATGGAATAATGTAGCACAGTTTATGAGTTTTCTCGTAATAAGTTACTGGATAAAGTTTTAATTTACTGTCACCCTGTAAATTGCTAATCTACGGTAATTAATAGAATACTAAATGAGAATGAGGCGTAATTAGGTTTAATTCTGTTTATCATGTTATTATCCAGATTTTGTTCTTCTAAAATAAATTTAATATATTTTTAGTTTTCTATTATATATAAATAAACATAAGGAAACGACAAAAACTTGCTCTATTTTCTGTTTTCGATTGATTAGAAAGTAATTTATTGCGAATGTACGTCAAATTGCATATATATTGTCATAACTAGCACTTATGAAAAAAAAAATAGTATTGTTATAAAAGTATTAGTAGGTAAAGATTATGAAATAACATGTCAGAACCATGTTCAACAACGTTGAAGCATTATTATTTGATCACCTAGTAAATGTTAGGCGTCGTAAAATCTGATTGTATTTTTGCTTGAAATCGACGTGCCATAAGTTAGTGCACGTAATAATTGGGTGCATTCGAGAGTATATTGCGTCGAGCAAATTTCTTAAAGAATACACCAGGATAAATATTAAAACCTAAAATTATTTGCGCTCGATGTTCTTGAGATTTGAGAAAATAATTTATTAGTTTTCTTTTAATGTTTCATAATATATATGCTCTGTTATATTACTCTCGATATACATCATAAAATTCACTTGTGCTTAAAATGCATCATTTCCATATACTTTTTATTATGTAGCGTATGTAGCTCACTCCTATACTGCAATTCTACTCATTGTGATTTTTGTGAGTTTGTGCAAAATATCCGTGGCAATAACTGTGTTTCGGTGGAATATTCCTACCTACCACAAAATCTATGGTAGAGCACTGCAACACAACAACAACCACATCGGTGACACACTACTGCACATGTAATAGGTTTTAAATTATTTATTATCAGCTGGCTCAATTATACGATGGTATCGATGAAATATAGAATGGGAAAGTGAATTCCATATATTGAAATAAAAGACAAGATTTCAACAATTTACTTTTTTTTAACAAAACATTGTATTTTTAAACTTCAGCCTAGAGAAATTAAATATTATTTTAATAGAAGGTGGTTGGTTACCTTGAATAATGCTCTATGAAGCAACATATAAGATGTTGAATATCTTAAATGACGAGAAAAACTCTTCATTTTACCAATAGACCCAGACCGGACCCAGTAAGTTGTCCTAAGATCGTTTTGATGCCTCCTTTAAGTCAAAGGCAGGCATCAAAACGACAATTTTAAATGGTTAAAATCCTACTTATGAATCGTTATTTCTGTTTTGAATAATTAATTTAATGCGATTAGCTTTTGTAATGAAAATTAAATTATTTTGAAAATATTTTCGACAAAATATTCCTTTGTCTTTGAATTTGTATAACCCGTTTAATATAAACCTTGATGATAAAAACTGGTTAGAGTATTGGGAATAGGAACTAGAAAGTGTGTATATAACATTTTCTAGCTCTGCTAACTATAAATTAGTGACCTAAATTAATGTTTTTGATTTTTTTTAACTAGGATGTTTATTGGATTTATATAAAAGTTAAAAAATAAATAACTTACAGTAGTAACAAAATAAACCCGTTCGAATAACAATAACTAATAAAGTAAGTCAGAAAGTATATATATATATATATATATATATATATATATATATATATATATATATATATATATATATATATATATATATGTATATATAACATAGTTTAACCCCCTCTCTTTTTTCCATATTCCTTGATATGAATACCTACAGAGTAGTCAGCTTATTTTAAAGTCTTTACTTATTCCCGCCCGACAAAAACAGAGGGCCGAAACTAAAGCTTTGATTGTTATTAACTCTACACTTAAGGAATTTTAATAGAGATGCATGCAATTCAGATTAATTTAAAGTTATATATAGTATAGCATAGTTATATATAGTTATATCAATGATATTTTGTATTTGAGCGTTTAATTAATCGAATAATAAATAATCCTAATTACGTCAAGTAGCGAAACTGCAAAGATAAAGATGTAAGATAAATATGTTCACATAATATTTAATATTTCTAATATTATAATATAAGATGACTAGAAATGATTAAAACAATGCAATATTTCTTCTAGGTCATTTGACTAACATTTCAAAGATCAAAACGCTGTAGTGGCTATCAGATAAGAAAACAAATTATGGAAATGGTCCGCATCAAATGATTTAGGAGACGGCTTTTAAACGAAAGTGAATTCAGAAAGGGACAAAGGGGTAATTATTACCCTTTGAAAGCACTTTGGCAAGTTCCGGGTATAATTTAAATTGGCTTCATTATGCTCAAGATTTTTTCTTCTACCCACTCTGTACTTTCTCACCATTTTAATTAGTGTTATTAAGTAACAAAAGCTGCTTTATAGAATCGTCAGAGATGTTTGTCCATCTGTATGACTGTCTATATATCTGACTATCCGTCTGTCTATTTGTCCGTTTGTCCGTTGTCCGTTTGTCCATCTGTCCGTCTGTACCCTCTATAACTCCTGAACGCTCATGAGTTAAGTATCTAAATTTTGCACACAGGTGGCCCATAAAGTCATAACCACTATTTGCTATATGCTATTAAATTTTTCTGAACCCACACCCCCCTCGGAGTTATGGATTTCAATATCTAAATACATGTAAACGCACATGCATATGATATTTTGGTCATTTCATTATCATCATAACAATTGCTATATATTATTTGATTACAAAAAATCAATACATTATTAGATTAGGTATTTTTTAGCACGCTCATGCTATCACAAAAATACGCCGTAAAGTTTACACAATTCAAGATTTTGTTGAGAAGCTTTCCAAATGCAAATTTTTAGTAGTTTTATTGGTATTATCAGTTACTTGACACTACATATAATAAATCGGAAAATAACAATTGCACTTTAGTAAATATCCAATTCGTATTCTGGATACAATTAATTTAGTACCTAACTGTATAGTAAAAACGCAATGTTTTATTTAACTTGTTCTAGTTAAAATATTCCCAATTCTATTGTTATTTTCAAATTGCAATCGGTAAACAGACCGTTTTATTGAATACTTCATTATTTAACAATACTATTTGTTTTCCATTGCTTTATACAACCTTTATGACAAAAACTTTGTCAAATGTTTTTATTTTATAATTTTTCTTTCTTTTTTACAACATTATTTTGATAGGTTTCTTAAAGTTAAGCCGTCAATCGTCAAATTTATTTGTTAATATCGTGATTTACTATTACAATTGACTATTTGGTAGTGCCAAAGGACATTTTAGTTACTTTATTTAATTTATTAGTATAATTATTATATACCTTTAAACTGAAACACTGTTTTTGTAGCCATCGTGACGAATATCGCGTAGCAAATTGTTACTGTTTTTGTTTTGTTTTGTTTAATGTGTAATTTATTTTTCTTTCCAAATCTGAAGTTCTCATTGAATTATTTCCATATCATTAATTTTAATCTCAAAACTTGTTACAATTTAATAGAGAAACGGTATTATAACTCAAATAATTTAATATTGCTCGAGAAAGTTATAAATCTGTACTCATATCTAGTTAGAGTTAGTCTATGTCAGAAAGTTCACATCTGTTAAATACGATGTATCGTGATAGTGGAGTCTTATTTTACCACTAGAGTATTGACTATCTTATTGATTTTTACTTAATCATTAATTTCTATGTAATTGACGTTTTGTAAAACTTAAAAGATTTAATGCAGAGATCAAGTTTGTTAACGGTTGCAGCATTGCTTTCACTTTAGAAGACCTTATAAAAGAAATCGAAATACATCACTCTTTGCTACGTCTGACACGAATTCAAATTATGACCGAATCTGCGTTATAAATCGTATTAGCAGTGCTTACAGTTTTAGAAATGGCCACTAATTCAGTAGAAAGTGCGATTAAATACCTTACGGAAACAGTGCTTGAACTAAATAATAAAGTACCATCGCTTGAAAAGACAATTCAAGACCAAAATAGTGTTATTAAAAAACTTATTAGTGTCAGTGAATTCTCAGATAAGTTAGCGATCAATAAAAATATCGAAAAAAATGCGTATGCGTTCTATGCGACCATTGGCTGATGTCAGCCGTACTGTAATAGATGACCAGAACAACGCTAAGGAGGCAGTGGAGGAAGAAGATATACCTACGGATAGGTTATATAAAAGCTTAATAAATACTCGAAAAATTACCTCCATCAGCAAGGGAATAAATACGTCGGTTATAAAAATAAAGGCAGTTGAACGTAAGAAGTACTTACATACAAATTTGTATAACGGAAAAAATTTTTGACAAATTGTATAATCCTAACGTATGGCCAAAAGACACCGAATACAGTGAGCGGTTGTTTTTTCGAGCGCCAAAACAGGCCCGACAAGTTGCCAAACAATAAAATGATTAATATTTTGTATCAAAACGTGAGAGGCCTCCGATCGAAGACTAAGCAATTTTTATCTTTGGTTGAATCTTCGGGTTCAGACTTGTTCACGATCACCGAGACCGGCTACACCGAGGCCATTCATAATGCGGAGATCATGCCACCCAGCTACTCCGCGGTGCACTGCGACCGCGCGGACGGCCGCAAGCAGGGCGGGGTGCTGCTGGCGGCCACGCCTCGGTTCGAGTTGCGACAAGTACCAGTGCCTGACAGTATTCATTTAGATAAACATAATTTCGAATTGGTATGTGCGTCAGTTTATATAAGTGATCGGTTCTTGTTTGCGTGTTGTGTGGTTTACATTCCACCGAGGGCTGGGGAAAATGAGTACCTAGTAATGCTTAATTGAACAAATATGTGTGAGATATAAAAATAAGGTTGTAGTTTTAGGTGACTTTAATATGAACTCGTGTAATTATAGTAGTGTACATGGTTATTATAAATATTTTATGTCTTTCTGTGAACTTGTTCAGTGCAATACTATTTCAAACTGTAACGGTCGACAGCTGGACCTGGTGCTGAGCGCTCGTGGCGGCGTTAGGGTGGTGGTGGCAGACGAGGCGCTGAAGCCGGTGGATGCGTACCACCCTCCACTCGCTGTCGCTGTCTCCACTTCTGCTGCTGCCCGCGCCGCCGTGAATGCGGATAGCTACCCGGATCTAGGCCAGAAATCATTAAAACAGTGGAACTTTAATAAAGCGATTTTTTTTAAATTACATAGTTCAATTCTAAAAATTGGGTGTGAAATTAATGGTCTTAACCTGAATGTAGATAAGACGAAGGTTCTGATATTTGAAAGAAATGAATAAAGAACAGAATGTAAGTTCAATGTGAATGGTAAGATAATAGAACAAGTGAATGAAGTGGTATATTTGGGATGTATGTTTACCAGAGACGGAAGATACGAAATGGATGTGGAAAGGCCTATTGCTGCCGGTAACAGAGTCAATGGTGCTTTGACTGCATTTTTGAGTCGGCAAAACGTCAGTATAGCTGCACGTTTGGCTGTACACAATGCAGTTTTGCTACCGACGCTGTTATACGGCAGCCAAACGTGGGTAATACAGAAGAAGAATGTAAGAAAGATGAATGCTGTGAAGATGCGATCTCTTCGCAAAATATGCGGAGTCAGTCTAGCTGATCGAATCCGCAATGAAGAGATCCACAGAATGGCAGGTACTAGCGAAGATGTCACGGTGAGAATGTAGAAGAACGTGCTCAGGTGGTTTGGGCACGTCGAACGAATGAGTGATGAAACAATGGTAAAAAAGATTTATATAGGAAAAGTGAGCGGTAAGAGAGACAGGGGGAGGCCTCGAGTAACCTTCGAAAACACAGTGTCTATGATACTGGAGGAAAATCACGTAAAAAGCACGAGGACCCCCCGGAGGGCATGTATGAAGAGGTTGATGTCTGTGGCTGAGGCGACAGAGGAATGCAGGGACCGTAGCGTTTGGCGCTCCGTCGTCTCTGGCTACCTCGCAAGGGATATGGCGTGAAGCTAAATAAATAAATAAATAAATAATTCTAAAAATTGACTGGACGGACTTAAATATAGCAGATGATCCTAATGTAGTTTTAAACTTATTTTATAATAAACTTAATGACGTTTTTAATAACTGTGTCCCTTTGAAGTCTCGCAAACTAAACAATTTTAGGTATATTTATCCAGTTTGGTATACCACAGAAATTATTAAAAATATACAGACAAAACACCGGTTACATAAAAAATATAAAACTAGTGAGAGTCGCCGCGATTATGAGGAATTTTCTCGGTACAGGACGAAAGTGAAGGTGGAGACTGCACGCGCTCATAACCTCTATCAGGAGAGAGTCCAGAGCAATCTCGCTGAGAACCCCGAAGCTTTTTGGGGGTTTTTAAGATCAAAGAGAGGAATTTCTACGCGATGTAAATTAATAAATGATGGGGGAACTCTTTCAGATCAGGACTGCGCAAATGAACTTACCCAGTACTTCTATTCTGCGTACAGCGCGGAGCCGGCGCGGCTGGATATGTTAACGGTGAGCGCGGCAGTGGGAGGCGATGCGCGTGTGCACCTGGCGCGCTTTAGTGAGGTGGATGTGTCCCGAGCGCTGGCGCGGCTAGCACCGAAACGGTCAGTTGGACCAGACGAAATCCCACCTTACATAATTAAGGATTGTCGTCTTACACTGGTGTAGCCTCTGCTACATGTCTTCAATGTCTGCCTGACTAACGCCATATTTCCTGATAGGTGGATACTCACCCGAGTGTTACCAGTGCCAAAGGGAAAAGGAGGACCAGAGCCGAGTGACTATAGACCGGTGGCTGTGTGCGATTGCAGAGGTGTTTGAGTCTGCTATCCACCATGCATTGTACGGTAAGGTGAAAGCTCGGCTATCTGACGCACAACATGGATTTCACCCTGAGCGGGGGACAGCGGGCAACCTGCTGCATTTAATGATGCGACTGGTGCCGGTGATTGATGCGGGGCGATAGGTGAATGTTGCCTACTTTGATTTCCGGAAGGCATTCGACGCTGTTGATAACGACGTTCTGTTGGAGAAATTGGCGGGAATGGGCTGCACGCCGCTGGAACAGTACTGAACAAGATCTGGCGTCAATCAGGGAAGTAATTTAGGACCACTCCAGTTCATTTTAATGATCAATGATTTACCGGAGGTGGTTCAAGAGTCTACTTGCCTCATGTATGCTGACGACTTGATGCTGGTACGCGAGGTGGGTGACATGGCGGACCATTGTAGACTGCAAGATGATATTGACAGCGTTGTCTAGTGGAGTCGCAGGAATAGATTACACTTCAACGCGGGAAAGTGTTCCTTGCTTTCTTTCAGTCGCGCACGTAACCCTCGGCACTTTGTTTATTGCTTGGGGGACCAGCCTTTGAAGTGCGTCACAGAGGTGAGAGATCTGGGCCTTCGACTTACCTCTGATCTCAACTTTCGAGGACATATAGCTGAGGTATGCAAAAAAGCGTACCGGAACCTGGGCTTTGTACTGAGGCAAGCAAGAAACTTTACCAATTTCTCTGCTTTGCGTTCATTATATGAAGCCTTGGTGAGGAGTCATTTGGAGTATAACTCGGTTGTATGGTCTCCGTCTGAGATTAAGTACAAATTTATGATTGAACGAATCTAAAATAAGTTTACCAGGTTCCTTTATCACAAGACGTATGGCGTGTATCCGGGCTATCCCTTGCTGTATCCTACCTTGTTCGTTATGGGCATGGTGGGATACAGTGAGCTGGAAACACAGCGGGAAGTCGCTCTCGCTTAATTTGTGGTAAGAGTATTATGCGGTGAATTGAATAATCCGGAAATTCTGGCAGAGTTAAAGATATCTGCCCTTCCTAACAATGTCGAGCGTCGCCGTCCGCCGCCGCTGCTGGCGCTGCTGGCCGCGCGCAGCAAGCTGCTGCGAGACCCTCCGCTCACGCGAGCGCTGCGGGTGGTGAACGCGGCAGCGTGTCATATAGATCTGTTTAGTTGCACAATGGACGAGTTCACTAGAATATATTACAAGCTGTTCGTAGTGTACATAATATTATTATTGTTATTATTATTTTTTTTAATATTAGGTATTTTTGACATTGTTAAAAATGACATTGTTAACAATGGGTTTGTAACGTTTAAATGTTAAATAATTATTTGTAAATGATTGAATTTGTGTTGAATTTTATTATATGGATGTTTTAATTTTTTTTTTTTTTTTATTATTTAAATTTTTACACGTGGAATAATTATATATTTTTATTGTTGTATTTAGTTTTGTGTCATTTATGTCAAAATTTTTGTATTTACTGTTTTATGTCAACTTATCTAACGAATTGGTTATAACTGTAATGTTAGATTTAAGTTTTATGGTTAAATAAATAAATAAATTAATTAAATAAATAAAAATCCGTTAGCCGTCATTTTAGTATTACTTACTCGAACACCGTATAAAAATGTAATTATATCATGTTTTATTTACAGTCATCTTTCTTTTCTTAAGTTTTTCTATTTTTCAATGCCGTCCAAATTCTTTTTTCGACAATTGTTTTAATTTAAAAAATACTGTAATACAAGTTTTAAAAGAATAATTTTGTTTAGTTAAGTATTCAAGTTATTTTCGTTAGATGCGTAAAAGATAACTTTGTTATGGTTGCAGAGACAAACAAAAACACATGACATTTGACATTTTTATATCAGTATGACCAACAATATTGCTAAGTTCCACAATTTCAATAACTATGTTCAATTAATGTTTCAATTACAGTTCTTTTAATGTTTTGCAAAATACATTTAATAACTTAAAGACATTATCATATCTTGGCAGTAATGCGAACTAAATGTCTAAATAATGTGTTAAGGCATAAAATCTAAGTATATTCCATGAAACTAGCATGCTCAGAGTGGACGTTACAATTGGGTACATACGAGCACATATTGTGAAGAATAATTTACATTACGTAAACATTGTTAAACCGTTTCATACCTTAATATAACTAATTTAAATTTATTATTGATAGATAGTATTAAAATATCTCAATTATTTTGTCTCAGTATTTCAACATAACAAAAACATCAAACGTAGTGTAACTACTAGGACTAGAAAGTCTCACTAGTGGGAATAAGAGGTAAATAACCATAGACGGATAGATTGCAATCACGTTTATTTTTATTTTCAAAAATTACATAAGTTTAAATAAAAAAAGTTGCTGTATTGGCTATAAATTTTAAAATATCTCGAACTTCGAAATTAATTATTCACTAAAATATGTAATTTGTTTATCATGGTAATTGTTTTCTATAATTTTATTACTCAAAAGCTCGCAGAATTTTATAAACGTATATTTCAATTTGTACGTGTGACATAAAACACGTCCTCAGAGCGATAAAATATAGTGCCGTGAAGTGGATTCCACATGAATTGCAACACAAATAAAAACATACACTTTGTACTTTATTGTTAATAAAATATGTTGTATAGAGCCATAATGACGAGTTATTATGAACTGAATAATTTATTCTCACAATACTAAAACCATATATTGGCATTCGTTCACAATTATGAACAATTTTTATCGGCGAAGCAAACTTATTGCTTATTTAACTATATTGATAGCCAAGATATTATCTTTATACGACAATGTAATAAATCAATTTTGATAAAATCAATAAGCAATACAGTGTAAGTATAGAATAACCATTTAATGTTATAATCATATTTATTACTGTAGTAAAAAATTCTTCTAATAACTGATCGATACCAGCAACATATGCCTCCACCTCCCCCCCCCCTTCCTCCCCTCCACCCTCAGTTACTCATTTTATACAAAAATTAATACTATTGTAGTACTAGTATAGTACTACTAGTAGTAGTAAATTAGTACTATATATACTATATTAGTTTGTTGTAATTATTATTATCCAAATCAAATTGCGTCTACAAATACTATATGGTGACTGTGATTGTAATCAAATACCAGATCTTTTTTTTGCAATTTTAGTCTAAACTAAAGGTACAAGTATTTTATGTCAAAGCACTAAGCTATAAGTACATAAAATTACATCGAAAACCGTCCAGCAGTGGCCTTGGGATATGAAAACTAACAAACTAATTCAAATTCAAATTCAAGTTCAAATTCAAATTCAAAATATCTTTATTCAAGTAGGCACTTTTGAATCACTTTTGAATCGTAAATTACTACAATACAAAAAAAGGTCAGTGTAGTCAGTCCGTAAGTAAATTACCACCGGCTCGGAATGCTGCTCTGTTGAGAAGAGCCGGCCAGAAACTCAACAGTTGCTCTTTTCAAAAGAAATATAACAATATGTGATGTACATTATAATATAAATCCTGCAAATGATTCAACAACTTAAGTTCCACATATTTCGATCCACTAAAAACTCTTGAACGTTATAATAAGCTTTATCTAACAATGAACTTTTGATTTTAGATTTAAAACTAAGAAATGGAAGGTCTAAGATATCTTGTGGAACTTTATTATATATGCGTATACTCAAACCCATGAAGGATTTATTAACTTTTTGAAGCCGAAACTTTGGTGTTACGAGTTTGTTTTTATTTCTCGTATTTATCGCGTGTCTGTCACTGTTTTTTATATAACTATTTAAATTTTGACGTATATATAATATGTTATTAAATATGTATTGGGAAGCGACTGTAAGAATCATCATCTTCCTGCCCTTATCCCATTTTGGCGTCGGCACAGTATGTTTTTTCCTTCCATACTCTCCTGTTACTCGTCATCTCTGTGCACACTCCCTTCTTCTCCATATCGTCTTTCACGCAATCCATCCATCTTTTCTTCGGCCGTCCTCTACCTGTCCATCCCTCCACTACCATACCTAGCACTCTTTTGGTCACGTGCCTTTCATCCCTCTCATATCATGCCCATACCATGACAGACGGCTACCTCTAATTTTTTCTGTCACTGGCGCTACTCCTAAGTTTCCCCTAATATACTCATTTCTTATTCTATCCCTTCTTGTCACCAAACACATCCATCTTAACATTCGCATCTCCGTTACATGCAAACGCTTTTCATCCATCACCTTCATCGCCCAGCACTCAGATCCATACATAACGACAGGTCTAATGATGTTTTTATAAATTCTCCCCTTTAGTTTAAGGGGAATTCGGGCATCACATGTCGTCCCAGTGACTTGTCGCCATTTCATCCATCCCGTGTTGATTCTGTGCTTTACGTCACGGTCAATATTGCCATCGCTTTGAATCAGAGAACCAAGATAGCGAAACTCCGAGCAGACTGGTAACGGTACTCTGTCGAACAAAATAGGAACAAAACCGGAGACACCGCAGAAATCGCAGAACATGTGCTCTGTTTTTGTTCTGCTCACTTTCAGGCCGACACTCTCCAGCTTTTGTTGCCATTTTACCAGTCTGCATCTCAATTCCATCCTCGCCGACAAGAACAATATCATCAGCAAATAGCATGCACCAGGGTGCCTCTTCCTGTATGTCCAATGTCAGAGCATCCATTATCAACAAGAAGAGGTAGGGACTCAGAGACGACCCTTGATGCAGACCTACTGCCACAGTGAACTTGTCGGTGTTTCCAGCGGTCGACCGGACTTGTGTACTAGATCAACTGTACATTGCACGAACCAACTCCACATACTTCCCAGGTATACCCTTCTCTTTCAAAGCCCACCATATTAGATTACGGGGAACCCGGTCGTATGCCTTCTCGAGATCAACGAACACTATGTGCAGGTTCTTATGGGCTCGTCTGTATTTCTCACTCAACTGACGAAGAGCGAATACAGCATCCGTCGTACCCCGACCAGACATAAAACCGAACTGGTTCTCCGAAACATCACTCTCGTCTCGCATTCTTTTCTCTATCACTTTCTCCCACACTTTCATAGTATGTGACATGAGCTTTATACCCCGATAACTGTTTCAGTCTTGTATGTCACCTTTATTTTTATAAATGGGCACTATGCACTTGCACCATTCATCAGGGATCATTTCTTCATGCAACAACTTATTGAAAAATAAAGCCAGCCACTTATACCCATATTCATTTAAAACCTTCCATACTTCCACTGGTCCGGCCCTACAGCTTTTCCATTCTTCTTACCTTGCACAGCCGCTTTCACTTCATCATCGGTCACTTCTTTCACTAATCCTTTATTTACCGGCTGGTTTTTCAAAGCTCCACTCCAATCATTTTCTTCATTCATTGATGTTTCAAAATATACCTTCTATCTCTTTTTTATATCCTCATCTCTCATCAACACCCTTCCAGTATCATCTTTTATGCATTTTAATGTATGACATCTCTAGCATTCTTCTCCCTACGCTTTGTTATGCGGTAGAGTTCCTTTTGACCTGCAGGAAACTCTAGCGACCTATATAACTCCTCTTGCACTTCAGCTCTACCAATGGCTACAGCTACTTTCGCTCTCTTCTTACATCTTTTATATAACATTTTCATCTCCTCTTTCATACTTTCATTATCATCCGGTACTTCCTGCCATTGCTTAAATGTATCTTTCTTCTCTTTCAGAATCTTTTGCACATCTCCATTCCACCACCACGTTTCCTTATTTATCACACCTTTTCCTTTCGTTTCACCTAATACATCCTTTGCCACAGTTTTTATGCATCCTGCTATTTCGTTCCAATTATCGTTCAAGGATTTTCCTTCTATACTACTCATATTTATAATTTTATCTGTCACTCTTTTTTTAAATTTACTCGCACATTCTTCCTTCTCTAACAAATACCATTTTATTTTAGGTGGGGGTCGTTTCTTGTACATATTTGTACGCACTACATGTTTAATTTCCATGATGATAAGCCTATGCTGTGAGACTACACTTTCGTCCGGCAGTACCTTGCAGTTTTTGACGCAATTGATTTTATTTCTTCTTATTAAGAAATAATCAATCTGCGTCTTATGGCGGCCACTTTTGTATGTTATTAGGTGTTCTCCCCTCTTTTTGAACCAAGTGTTGGATATAGCCAAATCGAAGGCTAGCGCGGCCTCCAGCAAGGCCTCACCCTCGTCATTACGGTGACCAAAACCCCAACCACCATGTACTCTTTCATAACCATCATTCATATATCCCACATGCCCATTAAAATCACCCCCTACATATATCTGCTCATTGTCCGGAACATCCATCATCACAGAATCAAAATCGTCCCAAAACTTCTCTTTCATCCTATCATCACATCCGGTTTGAGGAGCATACACACTTAATACATTAATCATCTAATGTAATACCTAAGAATTTTGCTGAGTCAATCAACTCTAACACTTCATTGTTAAGGAACAAGTTACAATTGTTACTTTTTACATTAGGAAGTGTAAACTCTACGCATTTAGTTTTCTTAGCATTTAACACTAAATTATTAATTTCGAACCAATGCAGGACTCGTGACAAAGTACTGTTTACTTCGTCATAATTAATCCTATCACGCTCAACTTTAAAAATAAGCGAGGTGTCATCAGCAAAGAGTACAATGTCACACAGACCCTTAACAAAAAAGGGCAAGTCATTAATATAAAGTAAAAACAAAAAGGGGCCCAGAATAGATCCTTGCGGAACACCCATCTTTAGGTGAGAACCATACGATTTAGAATTATTTACGTAAACTGTCTGGACTCTTTGATTCAGGTAAGAGGCAATAAGATCAAGCGCAGCGCTACGTACACCGTAGTGGTTTAGTTTGCATAGCAACGTCCGATGGTCCACACAATCAAGGGCTTTGGACAAATCGCAAAACACCTCAATTGCATTCTGCGACTTCTCCCACGCGTCGTAAATGTGCTTAAGAAGCGCAGCACCCGCATCAGTCGTTGATTTGCCTTTGGTGAAACCTTATTGTTCACTATGCATGATCCCACTGCTATACATAAACTCTGAAATCTGATTTAAAATAATTTTCTCGAAGACCTTACTCAAGGTCGGTAAAACCAAGATAGGCCTATAATTTTCGGGATCCAATCTATCGCCACTTTTAAACAAAGGAAGTATTTTACTGTTTTTCATCAAATCTGGAAATATACCGGTTTCGATACATTTGTTAAAAATAAGGGATAATTGAGGGGCAATATAATTTATAATAGTGCTAAGCAATTTAACTGACATACCCCAGAGATCACCGGTTTTCTTCGAGTTTAAGGTTCTAAATGTGTTAACTATTTCATCTGATGAAACAGGTTTAAAAGCAAAATATTTATTATTGACTTTAACATTTTTGTTCAATTCCGCGATTGCAACAGATGATGAGGAATTTAAATTACGTGTGACTGTTATTGGGATTTCAGTAAAAAAGGTCTCAAAAACAGCCGCCACGTTTGATTCTTTATTTATTTCAATATTATTAATTTTTAACTTTATAGGTCCATTGGGAGCCCTAGATTTTCCAGTAAAACTAGATAAAACATCCCAAGTTGCCTTTATTAATAAATGAATGAACGGACCGACATCTAGAAAGAAAATTTTTTTTATACATTGTATTACTTGAACTTCGTTTTAGATTAATTCCTTATTCTATTGTTTCTATGCCTCCGCCATGTACAGATACTTGGTTTTAAAATGAAAAACCCGATTGACCTTTATTTAGTTTAAGATAATTTCTAGTTATATAAATTATGTCAATACATAGACTTGACAATTCTATCGACAAAATTTAATTTGATAATTAGATTTTAATATAAAAATTTCTTCCGAAATAAGAATTTAAAATTATTTTTAAAAGGGATAAAAATCTTTTATAGAAAACTTGTATTGACTATAAGAAGTAGGTACAACAACACAGTCTAATTGGTCATGTTGTCTTCAAGTGAAGATTATACTCGTATATGATAACTTATTTAGATAACTACAGCAACACCAATTTTGGATATAGGTATAGACCTATATCCAAAATTGTTACAAGTTACAAAGCCTTTTTCAATAGTGATATTCAATAGGATGATAATTATTTTATTTATTTCATAGAGTACATGTTGAAAAATAACACAGGCACACAAAAAAAAAAAAACGTCATGAACCAGAGGGGAGACCCCATTATTCCTAGGTTTTTGGGATCGCTAAAACCGAATATGACAATAAAAACTAATTTTAAATGCCCGTTTTGCCGCTAGCACCCCCTTACTACCTCTTAAGGGGTGAAAATTGAAATTTTTGTAAAAAATCAAGATAGATGTGTCTTTCTACGTTTTTTGGGATGCTGAAACCGAAAATGATAACTAAAAATAAATTCATGACCACTATCACCCCCTACCATCCCTTACAGGGGGTGAAAATTTCATTTTTTTCTATAAAATCAAGACAGATGTGTATTTCTACGTTTTTTGGTATAATGAAACCGAAAATGACAACCAAAAGGGAATTTGATACCTCTTTTACTCAATATCACCCCCTAACTACCCCTAACGGGGGGGAGGGGGTGGGGGTAGTTTCAATTTTGTATAAAATCAAGATGTATGAAGAAATTTTGACGATTTACAGTAAATGACATGTTTATCAAACTAGTTTGAAGTTACTCTTAGCTCTTATATTAGAAATTCAAATGCTTTATCGATCAGAAGTATCTGATATATATTCATGATTTAATTCTATTCTTAGCGTAACCCAGGAACAACGGCGTGGACGTAGTAGATTTCGGTTCCCTTTTGGAGTGCTGGATTAAAGTGAGTCCCCTTGCCTCTCACTATCCGGGGTGCTGAATAAAAGTGAGTCCCCTTGCCTCTCACTATTCAGCGTCTACCTGTTTCTACGATAACGAACTCTCTTGTTGTCAAAAGTTCTTCTAAGTGGTTTCCTTTTATTGGTTCTTTTCTGTTCTGGCAAATCTCTTTTTAAATTCCAACAGTAGTCTGCTAACATATTGACATCCCATTTACCCTGATAGCGCTGTTCCATTGTCTTAAGATCCTGTCTGATGGAACCTTTCACCTTGCTCCTCACTGTAGTCTCCAAAATTGGCCGAAAAATAGTAACCTTTCTATTTCGGAGGCATAGAATTAGGTTCAGCATCTTTTAAGCGTTTTACAAGACTGCCGGATGGATAACAGTATAAACAGAATTAAATAGAAAGCAAAAAAAAAAACAAAAAATGAAACAACTTGTTAAGAATAGGACAAAAATCATGATTCAGTCTTAGTATCATAATAACAAATATATGCATACAACAAGGTTACCATATACTTTATAATAATTTTTTCTCTCAGCATCTTGAAAAACATAGAAATTTACATATTTTCGGTTCCAGCATCCTAAAAAACGTAGAAATACACATCTATCTTGATTTTATAGAAAAATTGAAATTTTCACCCCCTTTAAGGGGTAGTAAGGGGGTGATAGTGGTCATGAATTTATTTTTAGTTATCATTTTCGGTTCCAGCATCCGAAAAAACGTAGAAATATACATCTAACTTGATTTTATAGAAAAATTGAAATTTTCACCCCCTGTAAGGGGTATTAGGGGGTGATAGTGGTCATAAATTTATTTTTAGTTATCATTTTCGGTTTCAGCATCCCAAGAAACGTAGAAATACACATCTGTCTTGATTTTATAGAAAAAAATGAAATTTTCACTCCCTGTAAGGGATGGTAGGGGGTGATAGTGGTCATGAATTTATTTTTAGTTATCATTTTCGGTTTCAGCATCCCAAAAAACGTAGAAAGACACATCTATCTTGATTTTTTACAAAAATTTCAATTTTCACCCCTTAAGAGGTAGTAAGGGGGTGCTAGCGGGAAAACTGGCATTTAAAATTAGTTTTTATTGTCATATTCGGTTTCAGCGATCCCAAAAACCTAGGAATAATGGGGTCTCCGCTCTGGTTCATGACGTTTTTTTTTTTTTGTGTGCCTGTGTAATTAGACAACTTAAGTCAAACGATTTGTTAAAATAATTGGTATAATAAATAAAGGATCGAAATCTCTTAATAATTATCGTACTACAAACGAATGGAACTGATCCGTATCAGATGATATTGTTATAAGCTTTAAGGAGAAAGTAAATTGAAGACAGAGGACTAATTATTTCTTGTTTATTTAGAAGCCACTTCGGATTTTTACAATCTGCCCAGCTTTATGATAACATTTTTTTATTAATTTCATATACAAAAAAAAAATATTGTGGTATATGTATATAATTTTTTTATATACTGTATTACTTTTTAATAATCTCCTTCACCTCCTACACGGGCATCATTTTCTCGAAATACTAACTAAAGCGGACGTATCACTTAAGGTTAAATTGGTTACCTTATCACGATTAGTCAGAGTACATTGGAGGAATGTAAAATCTTCGCGATATTTTTATCGACATCTGATACATCGTTGGCATGAGTGATATCTACAGAGGTATGAAAAACTTTTTCACATATAGATGTGACGATCTCAGGTGTAAATAAGCTAAAATAAATCGAAAACGTAAAATGACAGATGCAGGTTAATAACTTGCAATTCGTTTTCAGATTCAATTAATTTAGTCACTATATCGTAAAAAGCAATATTGTTAAATTTTATATGCTTGTTTCGGTTTCAATATTATCAAATCTATTGTTAATTTAAACAACAATTTATGGGTATGCAATTTCTGGATAAACATAACAGTATACTCGATATTATTGTTTGTTAACTGGCTTTTTTTTAACTAAGTGCACATATAATTTATATTTGTTAGTTGTTTAAATTACAAAATCAAAGTCAAAATACTTTAGAACGTAAACGTAAACGATTTTTATGGTCAGAGCTTCCACAGGCTTGCAAAAGTTAATACCACAGAGAAAATACAATCTAACTATATATGTAGAGTTACCCAAAAAGAAACAAATATTATATACATTTAAAATATCAACCAGGTCAATGACTTACAGAATAATATAAAAATGTGTAGAATTATAGATGTTTTGCAAGCACATTCATAATTCCCTTTTTTACTAAATTCATATTCATGAATATCATACTCTCCAAGTGTTTTTAAGCATTTATTAAATACAAACCATTTCAACATTTTCAATGGTACCTTTGTACCAACATGAATAATAAGCAACCCTTAGAAACCTTTCGTGGCTCTTTTGCTAAACCCTCACAAGTATGTAAAGTTAAACTAAGTGTGTAATTAATATTAGCTTTTGCCCACCACTCAGTTAGCGGACCACCGGCTCACACTAAATTATTTGCTATAGATATCATACCAAAATAATTTTGAATAAAAAATGTCAATGTTGTATTGAGCACATAATGTAAATGAAAATCAAGGACAAGACTGATTTTAAACTAAAAATATGATACGAAGAAAACATGTAAAAAAGACAATAGAATTGCAGTTAATGTATTATTATAAAAATTTATTAATCAAGTTGTTTATAATATAACAATGGGCAACATATTAACAAAAGCATAAACATTATATTTTCCAATAATAGGTAGGTCTTGCTTGTAGGTATTTTCTTATAAAAAAAAGCTACAAAAAATGAAAATTATAATGGTTCCAATAAAAAGAGTGAACAAGCCTTGCAACATGTTGCCTCGGAGACAAAACAAGTCGCGTAGGGGAAATCGTTTTAGATTCGTATTACGTCCAAAAACTGTATGCGGTGCAAAAATGGTATGATAGCGATTTGGTTTTAATTTTTAAGTAATTTAAATACATATTGAAATATAATTTTTTACTTAACGTATTCTATGTAATAAAAAGATTTTTAGATTAAGAGTATCTCCTAATCTATTTTTTTATTCAGAACCTCTAAAAGGTTATAATTTTAAAAGAATCAACGACCCTTCTTTAGTGTAGTTTACAAGTATAATGTTTATCCTGGAATGACACCAGTTTTCATTCTTATAATTTTGTCACAAATTATAAGAATGAAATGGTTTTATTTTAAAAAAGTATTATTTAGTCTATATAAAAATATATTAAATAAAAGTAAATTAAAAACGCTTTCTCTTACAAATATAATCATTTGATGCATTGAAATACCAAAATCGGACGATCTTAGCCATATTTATGCTCCCTTTGAGCATTTGACTTTCTATTTGATAACCAAAGCGGAATTCAAACTCAAGTTTAATTCGATGCTGAATTCATAAACTGACAACACAGAGTGAAGAGATTTATTCGTATGTCATTTTTCGTGTTTGTATTATTAATTCAAAGCAAAATGTCATTGTCAATTCAATGGGCTGCCGTCTCTAAAAAGATGATGAACAGGCACTGTTATTATCAAAGGAAATCATCAAGAAAAGAGAAAATAGGTTTCATGAGCGATTAGTAACTAAATTAACCACCAAATATAAGATCTATAAAAGCTACACTTTACACTAAATGAAATATAATATTAATCATTATACGTATAAAAATTATTAGTTTTTAAGATAATTACAAATTATTAATTACAGTAAATTGTTAATAAATTTATTATATTTTAATCATAAAAATAACAAGATAAAGAAAATATAAAGCTTTATTGTTTTGTTCATATTTTAGTACTTGACTGTAGCTGTCGCAGTAAACTTTGGTGTAAAGAGTATCAAGAGATTTTGATTTTAAAGTTTAGTGTTTAAATATTGAAATGATGAGCAATTTCACGTTAAAAAGTATTTTTTTATCTCGAAGCGTTATATGACGTTAATAAGGGGAATATAATTACACATGTAATGTACAATACAATATCTAAATATATATATATTATATATTCCCATTGCATTATTAATATAACTATTTTAAAATATATATAGCGATAGTATAAAGTTATATATTTTCTTGGTCTAGTAAATAAAGTGGGTTTTAGAAATCTAAAATGTAATGATGGTAACATTTTGCAACTAAACTTCACGTTCGTGTATCCGGCAGAATAGCGTTGCGGATAAACTTTGCCAGCAGTCTTTTATACCGACTCAGGACATTTTAATAAAGCGACATATACGTTAAAGTTTTATTTTAATCTTTCACTTCAGTAATAAATTTATTTTATAATTTCATAAGGTAAGGAGTTATGACTATGACTACGACTTGCTTAAAATCGGATAAAAATGTTTATATAATGTCAGTATAATTTATTTTTATTTTTAATTGTGTGTGTTACTTAAAATTTATACTTATTCAAAAAGTAAGAAAAACTGGTATACTTGAGTAGTCGTAAAAGTGACGAGAATTAAGTCCACGACCTCATTTCCGTTTTAAAAGAAAAATGTTCTACCCTTTGCAAGAATAATTAGGGAAATAATTAGAAGTTGAAATAAGTTACTCCCGTATTATTAAAGCGGTGACCTTCCGTGGCTTTTATACCTACAATGTTGGTTTAGGCGTGCGTGGAATTGTCAATGTTTGCTTAAGGAATATGACACAGTTTTGTGTTTACTTGAAAATTAAAGAATTATAATAATTGTTTTTATAATATACAATTTATTATTCGTAGTGTCTAAGGCAATCAATCTAATAAATGAATTGATTAAAGCTTGTTATATGTATGGCCAATTATTCTAAATTAATATACTTATAATATTGAAATTTAAGTCCATACAGCTTTGAATTACGTCAAAATATAAACAATGCTTTAAACTTTTGTTAACAAACATGGTGAGTGACTTGTATAATGGAAGTTTAAGAAACGTTGCGCCTAAAATAAATGTTTTTTTTTTACTACTTACAAAATACTTGAAAATTTTGTTAAACAGACTTAAAAACTCATTTTTATTATAAAAGTTTCTTAACTTTTGTCACTTGTACGGTACTTACAAAGGTTTCGCATCTGAATCTTACTTTTCTTTAAGTACATCAAAATTGTTTTGAATGTAACATACAATAAATGTATTATTCTTATATCTAAATTTAAATTTATGGAGCCACGAGCGGTCGTGTGAAACCAAGAACTCCTGTGTGTTGTTCCAGGATATAAACGGAAAGTGACATTTTATTTCATCAGATGAGATCAGAATACCGTAACGGATTATAAAACAAATTTTAAAAATATGAGTGATTTTATATAACGTTCTAATAAATATATGGCAACACGGGCAAAGCCGTAGAAAAAATCTAGTTTCGGCAAAAAAGCACCTGTTTTCAGTTAACCCTTCAATACCCTTAATTGCTCAACCCTTTAATCACCAGGGCGCTGAGAGCCGCATTCCGCTTGTGATTACATAGTGTAATGACAGAATCACTGGCGAGGACTGAATGCGGTTTGGAAATTTTTATGCAATTAGTGTCTGGTCAGTTTGGTTGGAGGCTGGGTGAAACTATTTTGAAGGGATTTAATTAAGGTTGGTTTTACGCCACATTTAATACGACAGCGGGTTGTAACAAATAGGCAATTGCACGAGTATCTTTAATTTAGTTATCGTTATTATATGACAAGGGTTAGTTAGTTATTTGTGTTTATATTCATAAATTCCTTAATTTTAATATTTCGTCAAATATTAATGAAATATAATAGAAGCAAAGGCATATATACAATTTTAATTTAATTTTTGGATCAAATTCCGTATTTTGATTCTTGTAGAGATAATTTATAAGAGATAATATATAAAATTTGTAGTTTCTATTTAACAACTTTTCACTAAATGCATATGAAAGTATATATGATACTAAAATAAAAATATCTCTTTTGGTCTATCTTTTAGATCCTCCTAATATCTTAAACGACTGCACAAATTTTAACTTTCACTGGCGAATAGCTAATATTATAGGGAGTTCCTTAGGCTACTTTTACTTTAAAAATGATATTCTGAGAAAACGAAATTGTGGGCATAGTGAGTATTTTAATAAAAAGATATGTCGTTCTACTTGGCTTAGTAGATCAGCACATCTAAAATGGTATTATGTCAATATCCTACAAAACTTTTTAAGAAGAATATTGTGTTGTAATAAAAGATGTTAGGACTAGGACCCAAACTATTTTTGACCTAATTTACATTTTTAAATAAACCTAATTATTTTTGACCCATTTACATTTTTAATAAGATAAAAAAAACTGTAATTAAAACATTTTGGATTATTTTTATTGATATTATAGTTTATAACCCATTCTTAAAAAATTTATGATAATGAGATGCTGTATAAATAATTCATATATTCGTTTATTTCTCATCGTAGTGAAATATGAAAAACAAAATCCAAAAAACAAGTTAAGACTATATTAAACGTATTACCACCTTACAAAATAAACAAATTATTTGAATTAGAAATAATCCTTTAACCCATGTATACTTAAATAGCATTTTATGGAATTAAACATTCTGTGCTAATACAGTGCAATTAATATCTGTATTATATGTTATTAATAATTATTTATAACA
Source organism: Melinaea menophilus ssp. n. AW-2005 (assembly GCA_918358695.1). Lineage (NCBI taxonomy): Eukaryota > Metazoa > Arthropoda > Insecta > Lepidoptera > Nymphalidae > Melinaea > Melinaea menophilus. The sequence goes on from OU911049.1 coordinate 3,428,869, forward strand.
TCTCAAAATATCATTTGTTTCATACGCGACCTTATGCTCTACTCGTGGTTTCATCATAACAATAATTTAATTACCACAACCTATATAATTAATATCCGCCACCGCCTCTGCTCACACTGCGACCACACTAACGCACGTTAGTCGTTTCTAATTACACGGTGGGTTGTGACATTATTAGCGGTTTTGTCATCGGTTTTTATTATCTATATAATCGTTATTTAGCCTATTATTTAACTTTGACATATTTGTAAATATGAGTCTCGTTATTATAATGAATAAGATAATGGTACCCACCGCTGAAATAATTATATCCACTTCGTTATATTTAACTATACAGTAAATAAATAATTACTATTTTGAATAATTGATTAACTTGTTGTTAAGATCAGATATCCTCAATGATATTTAATTCAGGTTTCAGACACTATTTATGATATTAATAATGTTTCCATGTGTTTAAATACTAAAACTCTTTGCAAACACTAAAAAATATTTAAACATGCAATCTCATTCAAAATAAATCAGTTATAAATTACGGTACTCAATTTTCGTTATTACATGGCCATGTCATCAAACCCACTTGGTCACGGTAAACAAACAAGGGGAGAACGAAATTGATAGCTCTCATGCTCGCTATTGATTAGTTCGTTCATATGTCACACAGATAAGAAAAAAACTTTAAGATATCCGTAGAATAATGATATTATAGAGTAAAATTGATAAAATTTAATTTAAGATTAAGAATAGGTTATTTTATACATCGAATGTTAATTACCAAAAAGGAAGTGTATATTTAGTTTAAAGTCAAAATACTCTAATTACAAACACATAATTGGCACATTCAAGAAATGATCCTGTAAGTCTTATGATGTTTAAAACAGAAACAAGAAACAACAGGAAAAGGGCAAAAATCCTCAAGGAAAAAGTTATTTGTGTGCTACGTGGGATAAATATAATATTATCCTACTTTTATATTCAATTCTAAAAATATTTTAATTTTTTTTTTAAATTGCTAAAGTTAGACGAATCTTTAAATAAATATTTGAATGAACTTAATAATAATTTAAAATAAGTGCTAAATATATTTAAATAACTATCCTAGGTTTTGGATCTAAATATTGAAAACAGTGTAATGTCTACACTAAAATATAATATATGTACCAAAAATATTAACTAAGATATCATTGAATCGTCTGTGTAAGCTGTTCCTGATCCTAAAACGATATTTAATCTTATTCCATATTTCGGCTCAATGACAATGTAATTTTTATGAATTCTGGGATATTTTGAAGAAACAGGGAATCTTTTGTACATAAAACAGTTATTTTGCAATTGTGTGCAAAGTCAACATAGAGATCGAAATATAATATTTTATACAATAAAAAATATTAAAGTACAAAAAAAAAATTGGATTTTTCCAATTTAATTTTGATCTCTAATCAAATATTCAATATCACACGTATCTTGGTTAGATGATGGTTAATATCCGTATTAAATAGTTCAACTTTAAAATTAATATTGGTCGCCTTAATTTTTGTGTCGTTATCGGAAAACTAAATCAATTGAAACATTTACATTTATTATTCAGTGTCATTTTTAGTAATTTGAATTTACAACTATTATAGAATTAGTTATTTAAAATTCGAAGACTTCTTTTAGGTGTCATGAAATTCCAATTAACAAGGAATACAGAAAGTAAATGGAAAAGATATTTTTTGTGCTCCGTTTTCATTTCTGAACAAACGACATGGTTGGATAGGATATAGAAAATTGAAACTACTGGTACAAAATTGAATATTTTAGGAAAAATATCTGTGACGGTGTCGAGAGCAAATATCAGGATGGGAATTGAAAAATCTTTTTCCATTAAAACTGTCCCTACAAAAGAAATATTTTAACTATATTTTATGCATCTTGAATTTTTATGATAAATACATATAATATATTCCGTGATATCTTATACATCTGCCTATGTTTAGAAACACAATTATCATGTTCAATTAACACGTTAAACTCTAGATAATTTTTTGGTAAGTTCATTTAAGATTTGAGGATAGTACCTACTAGAATTGGAATTTATAGCTGTTATGGGCTTTTTCTAAGTATTTATTTTAAAAGGCGCATGGGCCAATAGAAAATGGGTCTGACGACATAAAAAATCGAATCGAATATAATATTCTAATGTTTGATATATTACAGGAAGTTTTTACAATAAAAACTCAATTATCTGATTTAATTTACGTATGTTTGACAATTGTTCACATAATTTTATTAAATTGGGTAATCTGTAAAAAAGCACAAAATTATAAGAATAAGAAATCAATAAATAGTTTTTAAATTGACAAGCGTAAAATGTACACTTTGTACACGTAAATGTACACTTTGTATAATAATATAATATTATAAAGTTAAAATTAAAATTAGGAAAAGGATATTTTTTAATTGTACGTACATAACTCTTTACATAGATGACTTAACATAGGATTTTTTATATTTCACATAAACTATCATTACCTAAAAATATAACTGTATAAATAATATAAAATTCGCCACTTTTGAACAAAGAAAGATTGGAGGAATTTAATAAAAATACTAGAATATTACATTTTTAACAAAAATTCACAATTTCGCGTCCACCAGAATAGAGTGCTCCACTCTTAAGCTTTTTACATGTATTATGCAAAGAAATCATTACTACAACTAACAACAAGTTTTAATGAATTTATAAAATGTATAAAATCTATTGAGAATGTGGCAACTAACATATAATTTACATCATAATTCAACTAAAACTAGGACTAAGAACTTTTATTCTTAGAATTAAATATCCCGAACCGGAATATGATCACAACAATGAATTTAAGCATAATTATCTTGATCGGGAAAAAGGTTTACAGTATGAAAGAATAGTAGAATCCTAAAATTATCCAGGTGGATCGTTATCTGTGATACAGTAGTTCAGTTGGCAGAGCGCCAAGGACGGTATCTCAGAGGGGCTGGTCGAAGCCCTGCCCGCGTTGCTGAACTTTTCATTCCATATTGTTTAAAAAAAATATTGAATAACAATGTTGAGATACTAGGTCCTACAATATAAATGGTCATTGTGATCATATTTTTTTTTACATATTCCTATAAAAAATATACTAAATATGTAAAAAGTTCTTATAGATGTAGTCATAATTTCATTGTTATTACTTATTTTGAAACAAGTAATTTGATCGACGCTATATATATGTATTTGTTTCTTAAAACCTTACGAATGTATACTTATTAAAAATTATGGATTCATATCTCATAAAAAACTTACAACTATGTCTTCAAAAATAGATAGCAATAAAATTAAAAGTAAAATTTAAGATATAACTCTCGTATTAAAAAACAAACGACCTCGTTACTTTTATGCTTGTAATGCTTGCTTAGGAATAATCCATCTTTGTAAAGTATATAATTCATACCCGATTTCTTATTTTTGTACGTCCTTTTAAGTTAAATAAATACTTTATTTTATACGCATACATTTCATACTTTTAGGACAAGACAGATTTGTAAAACATATTTTTAAATTATCATTTTACATGTAAATTTTATAAATTAAAAATTGCAAAGATATTACTTCACAAAAACAATTATAAAATTACATTAAAATTATCATTATTATTATGTAATTACGAATTGTAAAAAAAAAATCATGTTATTAAACACCAAAATAAAAAAATTGCAACACGATGTTCTCATGCACCATGCATTAATAAATTTAATGCCTTAATTTATTATACGTATTTCAGATTAAATTTTATGAAATGAAAATGAATATTTAAAAAATACAACGAGGTTTATATTTTTAAAGCGTGTATAACATTTTTGAAACAAAGCGTACGGGAGTCTAAATTGTGACGGTAGCATTTTGTAATAAGATTTCACCTTCCTGTATCCGGGATGACTTGCGCTGCGGATAAACTTTGCCAACATTTATGTCCACTCAGGTTATTTCGATATATTCGATATTATGTGAAAGTTTTGTTTTAATCTTTTACCAAGTAACAGTTTTTGGCATGTTACGAGAGTACTGATAGATAAGTTATTCTGATAATATGGAATAGATTTTATCATATCACATACCTTTATAATTTTTATATCTATATATTATTTAAGTATTTTTAAGGTACCGTAATATAAGTCCTATTTTTTGAACCTAACCTAACTGAATATTGGGGATTATATGTCTATCTAAAATGTTCCATTACGCGTTGAGAGAATAGTCAATGTTTGGTATAAAAACTTGCTTGTATTTTAAATTATTGTTTCTCATAACAGAGTGTAATTAATACAAAGTTAAATAAGTTATAAAAAATATAATTGTTGTAAAAACTTGATAAGTATAGATTTTTATATGATTGTATTTTCATAACAGAGTGAAAATAATCAAAAGATAAATGACAGTACATTTAGTTATAATTCAAGACATATAGATATTACAGAACCACTAAGATCAATAAGTAAACTGTTGCCGCTCTTGTCTAGTAAGGTACAAATGTTTGGCAATGTAGTTAACACAATATTGTATTGGAGTAACAACGTAATATTGTATGAAGACAGAAACCTGCTAGTGACAATAGGTAGAATTTGCTACGCCATTTGGAGTCCTTCAATAGACGTTAGAAGTAAATTTTTTTGTATATATCATGTTAGTTTCAAAATAAAGCAATTTTATATTTATGATGTTGACATCAAGCTTGAGCTTAATGTTGAATTGGTATTAAACTAAAAATGTTTTTGATACTTTTTAGAGCAATCTAATCTTATATGTTAGTCTTAGCAGATCTATTAAAATTATTAAACTAAATTATTATAGAAGCATATACCCACTAAATCTTGAGCACAAACATTATAAAATGGTTAAAATATATACGATTATATATCAACATAATATATATCATATAAATCTTATTTCCTCAAAATACGGAATGTGAAATGTAAGCACATAATTTATCGAATAAGAAAAATCTACGAATGAAGCTTCTAAATATGTCAACAAACAAAGTAAAACTAAAATTCTAGTGACATAAAAGTACGAATTTTCAGTTAACCCTTCACGTGCCCAATAAACTTAATTACTCAACCCTGTAATCACCAGGACATCGTGAGCCGCATTCCGCTTGTGATTATCTAGTGTAATAACAGAATCGTTGGCAAGGACTGATTGCGGTGCAGCAATTTTTATGCCATTAATGTCCGGTCAGTTTGAAGTGTGTGGCTCAGTAAAACTATTTTGAAGGGATTTGATTAAAGTTGCTGTAATGTTGAATGTGAGAGACAAGGGATACATTTTATTCAACAATATTATCAGAAATATAAATAATATGAAATTTCAAATAGTTCTTAATATTTATCTTTCAGATATTTGTCACTATGTTGCATACATATTCCAGAGGTCACTAGTCACACCTTAATTTATTTTAAACACAATACGTAAGATTTATAGAGGCAAAATATAAATGGACAATGACAACAACGTCTATACCTACTACTATATATTATCAGAACGTTATTTCTCAATTAAATAATGGTCCAAATTTGTCACACATAGTTCAATTAACCTATAAAATACCTAAATTGATTTTCTATTACGCGTATTAATTATAGCAACTGAAGTAGAATACTACTTAAATTTCGTGATTATTAAAACAAACATTTTGACTTTGGGTCGACTAAGTGCGTTTGTTTGTTATAATATGTATATATAAATTAATTCATAGAGGTATTTGTTTTTTAATGTAATATAATAATAAATTATTTTTAAATTACTATCAACTTTACTTTTCGCTACCGCCTCCGCTCACACTATGACCACACATGTTAACAATAGTGGTTTCTAATTACACGGCGATTTGTAACATTATTAGCGGTTATGTCTTGGGTTCTTATTATCTAATTAATGGTTATTTGAATTGTTGTTTGTTATTATTTTAATATAAAATTATATAAGTTTTGATTTTGCTATTATTATAAGTACCATAGTTACACGGTTATCTATATCCAATCATCTTTAATCTTAGGTTATTTAGTTAGGTTATTTAATCCGTTATTTAGGTTGGTTCTAAAATATATATAATATATTGCTCTCAAAACATGACTTTGATTCCAGAAACTAAATAAAATAAGTATCTTAAAAATCCCTCTTATTGAAAATGAAGTAGTAAATTACGTCATCTATGTTACGTGGTCGGAATATCATTAATGCTACTAAACATTTCTAGATACAGAAATATCAAGAATGCGAAAGCCCAATTTGAATGGAGGGGTATTAAGGTCTAGATTAGTCCAATTGTGGTTGGATCAATTGCTTTAATACTAAAATAGTAGATTAGGCATTTCTCATAATATTAAGATGGCAAAGTTTGCGAAACGATGACGACAACATGAACATTAATATAGAATAGATATCTTTATAAATTGGACGTTTTGTCACATTTTAAAGACTCAAAATTAAAGCCAAAAGTTCACTCATTGATATTTAAAATACTATATCATAAAAAAATAAAATTAAATTCTGCTAGAATTACTTAATGTACATAAATAACATTATACAATTCTCGATATCTTAAGGGTTCAAAATAAATAGGCTATGATAACTAAGAATAATAAAGATCGTCAAAGAAAAATAATAACAAGGATGTTCAAAATGTAAACATTATTAATAAAAATGTAATTCTAAGCTAATTTAAACAAATACACTAAGAGTAAGTTGCATTTTAATAGTAATAATTCCTTCATTCAATATGAAACATTAATGGCATACGTTGATAAAGGTTATTCTTAATGACAGTAAGTGCGAAAGCGATCTCTTGGATATCCATTAAGGCGACGAGAGTGACCGTTGGGTTTTAGTGTGGGGAGCTTGCCAGTTCTACATAACCGCCGAGGACACCATAACATTGTTGGGTATTTTACAGGTTTTCCCAGTGGTATAAAAAAGTTATTGTAAAACATTCTCATATACTTTGTATATACCTTTTAGATGTAGTAGTATATATTTTAAGATGTTATATAAATATATAAAGAAAATACACTTCAAAAGTTACAAATATTTTTTAAGCGAAAGCTTTAGAGTGAGATAAAATTATAACACAATGAAGTTTAATATTTATGTCTTAATCTCTTTATATATATATATATATATATATATATATATGTGTGTCATATTGTGTCAAGTGTTTTAAATATTGAAAGCACATTTAAACCTTTATTAAATATTCTTCTGTGTTAACATTATCAACACAAAGACATCCTTATTCCCTATTATTTTAAAAAAGAAGTAAGCGTCAAACATAAAATGATAGAATTGTTTCAATTAAAAAGCAGACATTGAATACGTTTACGAAACAAAATAAGGCAAATTTGTTTTAGACGCGAATAACCTTAAATGCTTCATAAAGAGGCACAAATTGACACATGTTTCATACATATTATAGATAAAGAAGTAATTATAAATAAATAAAATAATGAAATTAGAAGTTCACAGTAAAAGTAGAAATAAAATATGCCACTTTATTTAATAAAAGTAATTTAAGCATATACTCTCGTACAATTTCAGTGTACTATTACAAATCCCAAGTATCAGCGTATCGCATGCACTACGCTCAATGTTTCTCTATGCTTGTCTTTGAATTTTACTGATCCCGGGTACTATCCCCGGTCATGATTTGTATTTTGTGGGCAGAAAGCAATACTGTTATATAACCTATATCATAGAAGAAATTGTTATATATAATCTACAAACCGGTAGTGCACCAGAATGATGCCTTACTTACCTAATATATATTGCGTGAGCATTACTTACCATTAGGACTATCCGCTGCTTTTCAATCTCATAAAAAACTTTTGTAAAGCATTTTAATATTATTAATATTTCATTTGAAGAGGATTGGTATCGTACTTCAATATTATTAAACAAGTTACCATAACTGGTAATATTTATTCAGTTGTGTGTGGAGCTGTCAATGTTTTTTTTGGAATAAATAACATATTCCTATTTTAATTTTGTATTTATATACCTCCTTAAAAAGAAAAAAAGTAATATATGTATGTTCTATTGAATGTAGTGAACATTCAATAGAGCATACACAAAATAAATTCTTTATTTAAATATTATACTTCAACAAACTGTGTTTTGAAGTACGAATGTTGGTAGTTCCTAACACATTCAACGTGCATATTGCATGAGATGCGGAAGCAAGCGTATCGTCAAACCACCCGTAAGACTCGTTATGTACACATTGTTGGAGTTTGAGTTTCTACAGTCTACGAGCGTGAAAATAATATGTAAGTTAGGAATTCAAGTAAAATTTAGAGTGAAGTCTGTGAACGTGTAATAGATATTGTTAACAACAAATAAAAAATAAGCTTTTTAAAATATAATTTAACAAAATAAAACAAAATATATAATAATGCTAAAAACACCTTTATTAAAAACACTGTTTATGTAATGTTGAATTCTAATTGCTCTTATAAAATGTTAAATTATAATTGCACGATTCCAAAGAAGATTTAAAATCTTTTTAATTAAATCTAACTCAATCCTTATAAAAGAGGAGGATATTTTATTATTTTTAATATTCATGTACCAATAAAAATCACATCCTGAAAAGAATAGAATACAGTGTAGTAAAAAGGATTATTTAGCTCTTTTAGAGATATTGTATCTCCCAGTGCGGTACACTTATACTAAATACGAGGAGAACAAGAACTGAAATTGAAAATAGAGTATATCTTTTCAGTGGTATTCAAAAAAATATCTGTATAATATAGCAAATACAATACTTAGACATAAACGCATACACATATACATACTTGTATACAAAAAATATATAATATGTATAATAATACATAGACACGAAGCTTCTCATCATTCCATGGATACACCCTGCGAGTGCCGGGGCCATCGCGTTGCGACAGGAGTGAAAACAAGGCCTGAGACTTGCGATTCAGGTGTATATTTAAGGGGCCGCTTTACTATGCGCACACACGCTCCCCTTACTGTCTATACTCTCTCCCCACCTAACCAAATTTCATAAAAACTTACTAAAGCCGCCTTTGAAATACGTTCTAGAAATAAATAGATGATAGTACTAGAAAGACCGATATCCTAAGTAAATTATTGAGAGATTTTTTTTGTTATACCTCATGCTCCTATTTCTATAGCCTACAAATAAACTATAAATATATTCCTGATCAGTTCGTTACTTAGTTCGCAATACTTGTTAAGCTTAAATATATGACCTTTGGGTATGTTTGTGTCCCAGGATATAGCAAGCTCCACAAGTACAACACACCTTAGTTGTTTTGAGTACAGGATTAAGTCCGGTCTAGATGACGAAACACAAACATCCCCAGGAATTTAGTATTGCTATTCATAAGCAGGATGCGCCATTTCAAAGCTAGTGGAATACAAAAATCTCCTATGGTCACCCATTCATTTGGCAATTCCAGGATCATCACGTGCAATCGATACTTATCGTTTTCGTCTTGCCGAATAAAAGATTTTATTATTTCTATATCTTGTTCTTTCCTACTTGATCCTAGCCCTACTTTATTTGTTTAATTACACAGGCACACAAAAAAAAAAGTCATGAACCAGAGGGGAGACCCCCTTTTTCTTAGGTTTTTGGGATTGCTGAAACCGAATATGACAATAAAAACTAATTTTAATTGCCCGTTTTCCCCCTAGCACCCCCTTACTACCTCTTAAGGGATGAAAAATTAAATTTTTTCATGTTTTTTTTTTGTGTGCCTGTGTTATCTATCATAAATTGTTTATGGAATTAAAGTCGTGAGAGATGTTACAGTATCATCATTTTGAGATGATATGTCTGTTGGTCGCTCACTCACTTTGGTGTTTATAGAGTTCCGATATTTTAATTAACTTTAACACAAAATTGTGTCGGTCTCTAAATAAGGTAGAAGAGTCCGCTGGATGCGTTAACCCGAGCCATGACTTCAATGTCCTTATGACGCTTACATATAACTTTAACAAAAGGTTCTTATTAATATCATAAACAAAGAAAGGCCAATATAAATATAATATAAAAAAATTAGATCCCTAACTGACGAGACTACTGCTAAGTTAGTGTATTATAGTTATTTTCATAGCATAATGTCTTATGGTATCCTACTGTGGGGTAGTGCTACTGATATAAATACCATTTTCGTTATACAAAAAAGAGCTGTCCGTGCAATTTACGATCTGGGCCCTAGAGATTCTTTAAGAAATAAGTTTAAGCAAATTAATGTACTTACGGTCGCCAGTCAGTATATTTTTGAAAATCTTAAATATGTACATAAAAATACTGACAATTTTATTAAGCATAGTGATATACACACTATAAATACCAGGAACAAACACAAGCTCGCGCTACCTGTTACTCGACTTAAAAAAGTGAGTAAATCTTTCATGGGGCAATGTATACAGTTTTACAACAAAGTCCCAGCAAACGTTCAAGTATTACCATTTAACAAATTTAAGAGAATAGCTAAGGAACGTTTGTGTGCAAAAGGATATTACAATGTATCTGAATACTTAGAGGATAATGCACCGTGGGTATGAAGCGATCGCTGCCAGGCTGCTTCAAGATTATTTATTTAATATTGTATAATGTATTTATGTTATTTTGAATTTAAGGAAAAAAAAAAAAAAAACAAATGACAATCCCGCTGAGTTTCTGTCGCCAACTCTTCTCAGGTCTGTGGAAATAATTTTCCGAGCTGGTGGTAGCTTTGACAATGAAAAAATGTTTTGTATGAAACTTATTTTCAATAAAGATTTTTGATTTGATTTGATTTGATTTGATAGATGCAATGTTATATAATTATCGTATATCCCAGCCTTTTTGTTGTTACTTAATGCTTGGTTGTCTACCTTTTTAAGATCATTCAAAAAGCTATCGACTATTATATCCAACGATGAAGTGTGCCCTTAGTAATAAAATTTTTTACCTAAGAATTTGAACGGAACCACTTTTGTAACCGTAGTAACGCACTTAATCGGATCGGATCGTAAGAGGTATGTATGGTGTTCCGCCTACCCAGACACAGACTATGGCATTTATTGGGTTTTTTCCTCAATCCGGCCGTTCAAGTAAAGAAATATAAATAAGTAAATAAATACGAATATACAAAATTAAATAAAAAATAAATAAACACTATTTATATTTCCGAAGACACTGACACTGACACTGGTCTTGTCTTTGGTGACGTCAATAAGTTAATGATGTCCTCACCTCCACAAGAAGTAATAATAAAGAAATTATTATTATAATAATAAATAAATGGTATTTTTTGCCTAGCTAATATTATTATCATAATAGCTATCGATAATGGTTTTTAAATACACGGTGAATTGTGACATTGTTATTTTATAATTATTATAATAATTAAAAAAAAATATATATTATAATAATAATCTGCTTCTATAATAGACATTTTTTCACAGATAGATTTGTTATAGACTTTGACAATTTACGAGTAATATAAGGAAGAATGCCATTGTGCAGAAATTAAAAGGGAATAAAATATTTTTTTTTAATTATTATTAAATTTTAAAGTTTCCTTTATAATATTTGTATTAATGTTAAAAAAGATAAGTAGAGTGATTAATTAGCGTTGACGATCTAAATAACTTATTTGTTTATAATCATATATTGTCTGAGTTAAAACTTTCCTTTTATAAATATATCTAATATTCAAAACCTCATACTTCAAGACATTTTAAATTAACCCTTCACGTGCCAAATACGTGCCCTTCACGCCCTTCATTGCACAACCCTATAATAATTAGGGAGCCGTGAGCGTCATTCCGCCTGGGATTACATAGTGTAATAACAGAATTACTGGCAAGGACTGACTGCGGTTCGACTATTTTTTTGCAATTAGTATCCGGTCAGTTTGGTGTGAGATTGGTAAAACTATTTTCATGGGATTTAATGAAGGTCGGTTTTACGCCGCATTTAATATGACAGTGGGTCGTGAATAATAGACAATGTTATCTTTAATTTTCATATCATAGTGTAATTGTTCATAAAATTTTAAGAATAATTATCGTATTTAATCATTGAGAAATTATTACCTGTGCTTATAATATATATAATAATGCTCACAATCAACAAGTCAAAATTTATTACATAAAGTAAAAAGACTCGAATATGTGATCTATGAATTCCATTCCCGTCTCTGTCAAATGAATTGTGAACTGATAGGTTTTCATCTGATATTCTATACGATTATTAGGTATCTTGTGTAGAACTGTATATTATCTAAATTTAGATATAAGAAGCATTTATTAAGATATATTAATTGAAAATGTAAATAATAATTAATATAATAGAATTAGTGATTAATTTTAATATCAATAATTATACGAACTAATGAAGCATTCTATAAGTTGCTTCATTTGTAAAATATTATTTCATTATTATTAAATAAACTAAAAATATTCGTTGCGTTATTACGTTGAGGACGTGATAATAGGACAAACGAAGAGTAAAAAACTGGTTTTGGTCTTTTAGTTTCATCAACGTAGGAAATCTAGACACAATAGGTAAGTACCTTGATGTTAAGTAACATCAATATTACACGAGAGGTTGCCTTTAAAAAGATACAGTATAGAATCTCCTGTAAAATGAGGGAGTGTTCAATTTTGCGACGCAATTGAAACCGTTGATTTGGGTTGTGTCGCAAAATTTAACAATACTGAATTTCCTTATTCATCATTATCACAATAAGACAAGTTAGGTTTAACTTTGCAGTCCTTTTTTAGATATTGTGAGTTTATTCCTATAAAACAAATTATAAGTAATAATGGCTGAAGTTTTGTGTAGATACTCCATGTTCTAAGTTTTTAAAATTATTCAAATACTGTTATATACGATAAGAGTCATTAGATTACGAATATGTATTTAATTCTAATTTCAGATCCCCATGGGTCACAGCTATATTTATTGCCTCAAGTAGACCCATATCAAGACCAATATTCAAATGGATGCTGAAATATTAAAATTCCACATATAACTAAAATAGTCGTAGCACGAAGACATAATTCGCTAAGCCACTAGGGCTTAAAATTAATTAGAACTATTGCCAAAGGCAATAAAGGCTTACAGAAAAATTTATTAGCCAACTATTACGAGGCTCAGAGGATGTAAAAGCTGTTAAGGATTAGTTTAGAGCTTTTTTAATTAAATTAGAATCAACATTTATTTATAATGTATGTAGAATTTTTATTTCATAAATTTGGTTTATGTGGTATTTACAAGTTGTCAAATAACTTTTAGTGAATATTTAATATATAAAAATAATTAAGTGAATATTTTTATAGTCCTGTTATTTGTAATCACATTCCTATATATATAGAAAGTTAAATTTATTTTGACCTTTTAAAAAATGTATATTTAGCTATATAAGCACAAATAAAGTATATGTTTTTTAGAAAAGAGTGTGCTTTTTTTTATTTTAGATGAGGGTAAACGAGCTTGCGTGTCTCTGAAGATATGTAATCACTTCCGCCCATGAACTCTTGCAACATCTGTAGACACACAAGAGCACTGACGGATTTGGAGGTAAGTGGGTATATGCCTTTTAGGTACCCATGTCGTATCGATCTGGTGCGAGTGGTACGTGAAAGAAAAGTTCTTGACAACTGCACATTGAAGATTTGAGTTTAGTTGATTGAGGTTCAGTTTACCCCATTCCGAGACCATTCCCAGGGTGTTGTGTCTATTTGGTCGGAGCACCCTTATATGGAGGGCTATCGCCGGGGCGTCACGGTAAGTGGGCAAGCGATCCCGTAGCGTCCCAATAAATACACGATTGAAGGCTTTTGCCACATCCAGTCTAATTCCAGGTAATGACCTGGAGCTGTCGGTTAATGTGGTTTTCCCTTAATTTGGGTAGAAGAGAGGTAATAGCGATGGGTCTGATTGACTGTTGCTTTTATGAATATAGTTCTCGGTCCGTAATCAATATTTGTTTATAAAGGGTGTCTCAGAATGTTTTTCGTTTTCGATGTTAAATAAAAAACAACAAGAAGGAGCAGATCTTGAAGTTACTTACTCACTAAATAAGTTAGCCTGGAGCTGAAATTTTTAACCAATCGCTGGAGTATCGCTCTTGGAATAGAGTGGATTTCTTCAGTGATTCTTTGCTTCCAAACGTTCAGGTTTGATAACAATGGATTGTAAACTTTACTTTTTAGTTAGCCCCATGGGACAAAATCAGCAGGCGTTAAATCAGGACTCCTCGGTGGCCAGTTGATGTCTCCTCTCCGACTTATCACTCTTCTAGGAAATAAATCGTGAAGAGCAGCTAAGGAAGCCTTTGTAACATGTGGAATGACTCCATCTTGTCGGAAAAAGGTGTTTCTGTTGTAGACAGACTGGTTTTACATTTCCGTAGCAAAAAAAGTCCGGATTATATGGCAATATCGGTCAGAATTAACGGTCTGAGTTCGACCTCGGTCATCCTCAAAAAAATAAGGTCCAATAATCCCTTGACTTGAAATGGCAGCCCAAGCAACCACTTTTGGCGAGTGCAAGGGCTTCTGATGCAATTCTAGTGGATTCTCGGAAGCCCAGTATCTTCAATTTTGTTTATTCAGGTGACCGTTGATGTGAAAATTTGATTCGTCGGAGAACCAGATGACTGTTGTGGGTCGTCCTTAACAGACTGGCGAACGTGGTTGACGTTCGTGCTCGTCTTTGATGTCCTTTTGCGCCCAGACGATTAGTCCAGCATTGTATTCCCATTCTCTTAAAATTTGCACATCCAATGTTTAATTAAATTGACGCTTGGCACATGTTATAAGCTTGTTAAATTAAAATGTGCCGTGTCGAGACTACGCACAGTAGTGTAGGAATCGTTGTTTTTATAAAACGCTCGCACTTAGCAATTCCAGGCTACTAAACTTAACAAACAGGCCAAGCGTTTGAGACCACTCCCCTCCCCCTGCTACCTGTTATTGGCGTGTATTGGTCAATTAAAAAACGAAAATCATTCTGAGATACCCGTTATTTGATTTTTCGACTCAAATTCAAAACAATTCGTCAAATTATTTGACGACATGTCAAATGTGAATGAAAGTCACCTCGGAATATTTGAACCCAGGTAAAAATAAATTCTTTTAAAAAATTTTGCCATGGTCCTTGTGTAAATTATTTATTTAACAATAAATGCTTATAAAAACATAAGACAATAAGTAACATACGAATTATCGCTGTGGCTAAATCGAATTTTGTAGCACAAATAATAAGATCTAAACTCGTGGATGATCGAGCCTTTCGAATAGTCATTCACAATTTACTTGTCACTTTCCCGATGGGTTTATGTGTATTACACGGATTTACGTCACATCGTATATTTATGACATTCAATATTGTGGCATTATGTTGCGTTATATCGAAAAACTAAGGATATTTACAGACGACCGGACATGATAAAGGTACTTTAACGTTCACTGTGTCAGATGTTTTGACAGTAATAATTGTATTTCTCTCAAAAACTACACTTTTACTTTAAATAAAGTATAATATGTATACATTAAATCGATGTTTATTTTATTTACTCTATTTTAGAAGTGTTTTTCTATACGAAATAAGTTTATTAAGTTTTACAAAATTTACAACCGACATAAAAATGAATAAAATAATTCGATGTGACTAATGACAATTAATTAAATTATACTAAATTTCTTTGTTATGTAAAGGATATTATACAAAGACAATCACAATAATGCGTGGGTCAGCACACACTTCCGAAACGGACGTAAAATGTAAATCTACCCACCAACATAAATTACGATTTCCTTAACAAGACGTCAAGTGAATTCGCTTTGAATTACGACTATGAATAAATCTTCATTATTGTTCTTGTAACAAAAATATAATCTTATTCCGATATTTTTATACAATTATTGAAGCAATTATTATTTTTTAACTATATCGAGTATCAATATAATAACAACTGTTTTGCTATATAACGTATGTTAAGTTACGTACGTTATTGAGAATATTGTTACTAAAATGCGTCTTGACAAATTGTTCTTGTTGTTATGGGCTATTAAAAAATCCTCAACATTGTAAAAATAATAATTTTGCAGTTATCATATACAGAAAAAAATTAAACTTATATTTCCTTAACTGTGATCATGCACAATCTCATGAGCAGTTTTAATTTGCTTTAAAAAATATGTATTTCAAGATTCTTTGATTCTGAGGAATTCTAAAGATATCTTTAACAGCGAACCAGCGAAGAAAAATAAGAGGCATTTTTAATACAGTTTAAAATCGAAAATCAAACCTTTTTAAAGTGCCGCATAAGTTACATAGAAAACTGATTTTTATGTTATTCCGAATAATTATTTATATTTGTAATTTTTGTCTTTTAGATTTTACATATAACTCAATACAAATACAAAAAAATCTTACAACCATATACGTATAGATGTCACGTCTATTATTATTAAAGAATAACATTATCAAAGAAAGATAAGTACCTACTTTGGCTTTAAGAACGACTTCAAAAGACATAACAAATAAACATTCATTGACAATAACATTCTATCCAATATAAGAAAAGGTAACATTTTCGAAATAATACTATAAAGAAAGTTTTTCAATCTTCTAGAATTAATCGATTTAAAATTGTAATTCAAAAAGTATCACTTTTTATTTCATTATTAGATTTAAAATATAATCTGCAACAAAATATTCAAAACCAAATACGTACATTTTTCATAGATTAACAGAACCGACATAAATTTTGTTAGCTGTATTAAAAGATATTTCAATGTATGCCATTAAAAACACATTAGGTTCGCAAATCGTCGGGGTCTTATAGGTCATTAACTTAACTTGTGTATTGCGGTGAGGTTCGGAACAAACAACGCTGGGACATAAAATGAAAAGAGTTAGTTGTTTGGACCCTTTTGCTAATATTCATTAGTTCTTCCCATTTATAGAGCGAATACCCTCTACGAAGACGGTTTTTATGATTCAATTCTCCATTTTATGAATCGTTTTTATTTGTAAAGATAAAACTATATTGCATGTTAAATACTTGGTTAACCGACTAAATTGTTACTTTTTTAATGTTAAAAGTGTTTTGATCCAATTTAAAGAATTGCTTTTAAACGAGCACTGCTATAGTCTAGCGTTATTAAAGTTCTTATATCGTATCATTTCAAACCGAGACACAAAACGAATTTAAGTTACATTGTGTTGAAATGGTATATTCGATAACTTGAAAGTATCCAATGGCTTCTTATGCTTTCTTGAAATTTAAGTGTTTATACTCACTACAGTGAAAATAATATTAAAATAAATTTAAACGGGTTTAGAACACGTTAAACATAGCCGAAATAACAGTTCATAGCAAAAGGTTAACTTACTGTTAACAAAATATTATCGGCAAAATGAAAATCCAATCTATAACACACGGTTATATAAACATATTCAAACAATAATTATAAACATCAAACAAACCACTTTAATTGAGGTCAGAAAGGATTAATTTCACGGAAACAATAATTGTTTTTACGAAATACATAACTAAATTGTATCCAAATTCCAGCAGCTCATAGTTAACCCGTGTCAGGCAAAACGCCAAGTTTCAGTTTTTTGTTACTAGTCGATCTCTCCTATCAATCTTCTGTAGGTATTTTTTTATGTTTTTTCTTAATGTTAAACATATATATTATTTTAATTAATTTAAAGAAACTTTTAAAAAGTCTATTTTGTATTGTATTTAAACTTATTTAAAAGACTAAACCTGTATTGCGTTGAGACCATCCAGCACTTATGTTCTCTTGTATAAAATTTCAAATACATAATGCAATCGAAATGCAATACTTTATTCAATATCATTTGAGATATATTTCATGTGTTGGTCATTGATTTTATTATACAAACAATGTTTTGTATATTGAAATATAAAGTACATATTAAATACCTATTTTATAAAACGTTTGCACTACCCTTCTCTATGTACTCACTCATTTTTTGAAAGGGTACAATTGATCTTCCAAAGGGCACAAGAACATAATCTCTTCTAAATGAAATATACATTCAGACCTCAATCATCTTTTATGTATCCCAACATTGGCTTAGAGTAATACAATGACATGAAAAACTTATTTAATTGAAGTGGCAGATTGAAATTGTTTGTGAACTGCTATAAAAACGGTATGTCTGTTGTTTCCGCGTTAATCTCTTAAAGGCTCGGCTGTAACGCCCTGGTAATGGTTACAATGTTTTTATTATGGCCATATTTTATATGGTCCAGGGACATTTTTCTGTATTTATATCTTGTTAAAGATAATTGGACGTTATTTTAAGATGACTCTGGTATTATAATGTACTTTTTTGCAGTAATGTGTTTTTATAATACTGTCTTCATGAAGTTTAAAAAAAATATTTGTCTGTTTGTAATTTTTTTGTGATAAATTTATTCAAAAGAAAATAAATTTACTTTCCCTTAGTTTGTCTGACATAAAACAAAGCGATTATCAAACCATTTATAACAAATAAACTTTCTTACAGTTTCTTATTTACCGTGAAACAAGTTTTTCTTTGTCCTGAAAAAACTACAAATCTCTTGGATGTCTGCAACTAACTTTGAAAGTACCCAGTAATTGTTGTTTTGTATCATGAAATATTAACTTTCAGTTTGTTTTGTAGGCGTGAAAATTCCTTTGTTTTATCTAAGACCTTAAGAATTTATACAATTATTTATTGTTATTATTTTTAAAATATATATAAATATATTATCAGTACGATATTTGTCACGGGTTTGCTTTGTTTGTCTTTTTAAATATTATAATATATGTGGACGAGGCTAATCTACATTTTTTTTAATGCTACCTTTTATTATTAAGATCAGTTAAGATGTATGCAAAAGATTCTTTGTATCGCTCTAAAATTATAGAACAGATTTTGATAAATGTATCACCATATCAACTTATAATCTGAGTAATCAACGATGCAATACATTTTACAGATTAAATAGTTATGCTTTTATTATTATTAAAAAAAACGGGTTATTATTACAGTAATATGGAACCATGATACTTTTTTCATTTTTTATTCAGACACCTCCAACTTATAAAAAATTTACACCTGTTTCACACATAATGTACTTATTTTATGATTTTTTTTTCATTTTCTTTCAACGTAGGTATATTCTATTTTAGTTTTTTCTAAGTTAAATGTCAAATTTAGTCAAAGAAGGTTATTGAAATAAATATTGTAAGTAGTGTAAGAGTAAAATACAATATTAAAAATATATTACCCCCGAGAATATCTGAAACCAAAAATACTCTATACGTGCTAAATAAAATAGGTGACACATGTGCTGTATTGGTCTCATATCATGGAAACGTGAGCTCTCTACAAAGATACGGAATTACGTATTAAGGGAATTCTGTAAATAAAATTGTATTTTCAAAGCACAAAAGAGATGCATCAAAGCGATACTTAATCTTGAGCCAATAGAGAGTAGACGGTATTGTATCTAATCTGTTTTGTTATATTATGTGATAGGATTTGATAAAAAAATCGTACAGTATATTTATAATATGTATTAATATTATATTATCTGTTTTTAATAAAATACAAAGAAAATATATCTTTAGCCGTTCATAGATATTATGCATAAATTAATTATATAGTATAACGGCGTTAACGGTTAAGGTACGATACAAGTGTTTTATTTCTGTTAAAATAATATTATACACAAAATTTTGCTATTATGTAACATTAGGATTATCTTGAATGTTGTTAAAGATTAAATATATGTTGATAAAATTCAAGATGTTACTTAAAATTTAAGTTTTTATTAAACGATTAATTATTTAATTTAAACATTTAAATAAAATTTAAGTGTCTGTTTATTATTTCAAATTAACAGTTTTTCATTAAATGCATGTAATATACGGAACTCGTATAAAAATAATTCTTAAATTTTTTCTCTGTCCTTTTGTCTGTTCGGTTCGACTAATTTTTGAAACAGCTATGCGAATTTCAACAGGACTTTGACTCTCGGATAGCTGTTATTTTAAAAGAAGTAACTTAGGCAACCTTTAATTTTAAAAAACATTCTTCGTAAACTAAATCATGGCTACAGCCAGTATTATATAAAAGTTTAAGCTATCAAATCCCTAGGACTCAGAAACGAATAAAGCCATTACAAAGTTACTTTGTTTTAATAATCCTCAAAGAAAGATTTATTTGTTTGAAAATACTTAAAGTTATCTTGAAATAAGTCATTATTTTCATAACAATGGAAAACACCAGCTACTTTTTCTTAGTAAATAACATTAAAATGTTGTTCAATAATCAATAAAAAATCGTTTGCGGACTGCGACTGTCCGACTGTGATACCGGATAATGGCAATGTTACGGTGTATCGTTATCTAGATATTTGTTTATATGTCTATAAGTTTTTCCCTACAATACACACAAAAAAAATTGTGTAACATTGTTTAGTTTCACAATAATCTAATAAATACCAGAAACAAGAATAAAGCATAATGTGTAACACTAATAATATTAAGGCTGCGGCCGAAGTGCTAGTGAGTAGATAAATACTCCGTTAATTGAAAATTGCGGTAGCACTAAATAGTGTGCAGTCTGGTTGTAGCGTGCTGTTTAATATCGCAATGCAATATTTAGCGAAATGTTGAACATTGTAAGATTCAAGAACAGTAAAAGTTGATAGTAAAATTTCTATTATATTCTTATCTATATAGTAAGCACTACTTGTATTCAATAAAGAATAAAAATATTGACGGTATATAAAATCTTCTTATCGTTTTTTAGTTACAAGAATATAAGATTCTTTATATACATAAAATCGTAACACTAAACTCCGACTAATCATGAAATACTAAGACTTATTCTTTATCAAAATTTAATACCTGAAGAAATAATTATAGAACGAAAAAATTGTAAGGTTATCCTTGTGTGTTAGCTATTTCTCTTTACCTTTTAAAATTTTTACATAAAAATAAGACCAACCCCCTAAAAAAAGTCATAAGTATCTGAAAAAGTATAACTTGTATAAGCAGGTTGACCTAATGGTAAACGGCAGATATTCAATATTGTACATTAATAATAATAACAATAATAATCATTTATTTCAGGACGAGCCCATATAGTGTTAGTTACAATATATTTCTTAAAAACTAGTGTTAGTATAATTACAAATTACTACTACAAATTCGATTACAATATATCACATATGTTTAACATTTAATTTCAATCATTATTTTTACTTAAATATCAATTATATATGTCAATATCAAACATTATTATAGAAAAAATCAATGTCAAAATAATTAATAAACAATAAGAAAAAAATAAAAATAAAAATAAGTCATTCTTGCCCTGTTGCTATACGTATCATTTTATTTTGAATCGGACAGTCAGTGCGTGAAGCAATCATCTTGAGGATGCCGTTGTTGCTGTCTCTCAATCTTCTTAGTAATGAGCCAACTCATTAGGTAGTAGCCATGGTAGTAGCCATTAGATTTGATAGATTAGATATTCAATATTGATATAGTCTCCAATATTGTAACAATAATTTAAAATAGAAAAATAAGACTTTCTTTATGCAATAACTATCTATCTTTTGAAGCCGTTTCAACAATTTGAAAATGCATTTCCCTATCCCTACTTAATTCTACTCTACTAATACATATTCAACCGCATTTAACAGTGCTAAAGTCAAATTCTGATCTATTAACCATCCATTGACATTTATTTGAAAGAAAACTCCCCTTTCTACATTTTTGGGCGCATTATGGAGGTATCATTTCATAAAAATTACAAACTTCTATTCCAGTAGCACATGAAAAGCTTTATCAAAGTTTACCTATTGGCGGTTACATAACGAGCTGAAAAAATATAATTGACACATTTTTAATAGTTAATATACTGAATATTAAGAACGAACGGAATAATAACAACTCTGGCACAATTAATTATTTTAAAGGTGATGATGATGACGATAACTCGGTCAATGTACCTTGGAGGAAAGAAACTTTTCGGTTTTCTTTTTTGTACTTAAAATGTATATATGTATATATATTGTTTCTTATACATTAATCAGTCAAATAAAATATAAAGAAAATGATGTTAATTAATATACATAATTTTATATTCATAATTTTTTTATGGATTTCTAAAAGCTTAGTAGATTATTGTAGCAAATTGAGATTGATTTCACACTGCAGGTCTTTGTTCGCTAGATCTGTCCACGCCGTAATCGCACCGATTCTAAGCTTAGTAAAATCACACTATCGCCTGTGTAGTAAAATAAGTTTGGTACAAATAATAAGTATTAGCGTGCTAAGTCGGGTAGACTTTTTGTTTGTTTATTTGAAACTTAACTGTAGAGAGGCACGGATGGAGTAATATCAATCGTTCATAGAAGATTGACGTTATGACACTATGAATCAAATTAGTCAAGACTCGTTTCCATAGTAGAGGGGTTTTGTATCCCAGTAAAATATATATTTTTAATGGTATAATTCTATTATTTTTATTTAAATCACACTAAAAATAATAATAACCACCCCGTTTTTACTATTTTTTGTTTTAGTAAACTCTGTGATAATTTAAAGTTTCTATTTATCAATAAACCTTCAAACTAGTACCACTTTAAGATCCTTGACCATAACAGAGCTATAGATATACTACTTTAACATCTCATAATTTTCTTCTTCATTAAGTTATTTTGTCGGCTACATAAAAAATACTAATTGTAATAATTATGACGAAAAATATTAAATTAAAATTAATAAATAAGTATTATTCTTACACCACTCTCGGTCCTCGTTTCACGGCACGGAGTAGAAATTAATTAGAAGAGGTTGGCAAACTTGGCCGTAGCCTCGCTTATTGGGCTCTAAGCGAAAATATATGACGACAGAACTGCGGGGTGATGTCGTCTTTGTAAACATAATATATAACATATTATGAAAATTGTGTTTAGTATTTAGGTTAGCTAAGACTGCAATTTACTAGAATTGCTTGCACAGTATGCAGTTTTAGTATATCTCATATATAAATATGGTTTGTAGAATATTTGTTTTGGAAACGATGTTCTAAAAAAGCTCTTTAGCTGCTTAACAGTATTCATTTATAGTTCAACATGACAGGCCTTTGCTATCAATATATTTTTTAGTAAACAAAATTGAAAGCGAGTAAATGAAAGTTAATTTTATAAGAAAATATTTTCTAAAACCACAAGAAGGCAGTCATTTATAAAGCCTTATGTATAGCTAACAAATTTTAACAATATTTTGTATCAAAAGTAGAATTTAAAATATTTTTTTTCTATCAATATGTATATAGATATATTATAACACATAACATATACAAGATTCCCAACAGTTATATTATTAAATATTATGATGAGTAAAGCTTCCTCATTAGCGGTTAACAATAAAAATGCCAAAGAACCTATGCACAAAAACAATTACGTCTCTATATAACTCCATAGAAAGTTAGAAACAAACAACTTCAGGGGTATTTAGTGTGGGTATAGTGAAAATAGTCACAAATAGTTACAGTGAGAGGGTGTTTTATACTTCTATGGCGTATCTCAAGCAAACAGGCACCATTAACTGTGTGTGGTGGTACCATGTTGTTATATTATAGCGATTTATTAAATATAAACTTAAGGATATTTTATCAAGCTTCTTATCAATTTATATAAATATAAATAAGCATTAATTATAACATACACCATTAAAATTTACTAGATATAATGTAACACTCTTTTAATGTCCAAAATATATACAACAATATAGCATTAGTTTACCTTCTTTATTATCGCTTTGAGTTAATTTGCAAAAGGATATTTATAATACAATAATATAATACACAAATACCTAATAAATAGTAACATGCTTCCAAGACATTATTTGATAGAATAATATGTATTTCTGCCAGTATAAAATAAAAAGTAACAGTACATCTGACTGTAGAAACCACCAATATCAGCAGTTCAGCTGATTGTGGAATTAATAAATTGCCTCCGTTGGCATTGTCTGCACTTGTGACGAATCATGAAAGTTTTTGTTACTGCCAGGGTTGTGAAACTGGAAAGAGAATCCTTAAATTTTTCTAACACTTTGACAACTGACGACAACTTCACTCGCATTTCATTTTTAAAGAGAACACACGCGTCATCAAATATGCTTTGTAGTTTTTTGATTAGCTAAAATTATTTATCTGCTGCTTAATTTATTTTTTTTAAGTTCCATCCTAATTAGAAAAAAAAAATCAAAAGTTTTCAGCGTACATCAACACATCTTAGTTAATTATTTAATATCGTTTTCCAATGTTATTAATTTAGTTATTAAGGTAAACATCACAACGAATGTCTTTCCTGCTCTTTCTATATATTTTTTCCTTTGCTACTTTTCTAATACTATTTATCCGCTTCGCTTATGCTAGAAAACTCTTCCCTAAACACTGTCGCAGGGCGTAACCGTGAACGTAATGAACTAATGATGCTGACGCACCCCTCGTTACCGGCTACTGACAGCTACCGTAGGGTGAAGTGGTTGTAAACTTTTGAAAGTAGAACACAGAAAAAGAATATTCCTATGTGTGAAGTGAAAATGCGATGATATTATATACCGTAATTTTCATATGTAGGTACCTATATGAATGATAAGAGTTTTGTGTGTTAGGGTTGAGTTATAATGTAAAATGAAATACCTTCATTTTACATGACAAAAATCTAAACAATAGAACTGATATTACTTTTACTATTTGATAATAGATAAAAAAAGAAATCAATTAATATATAAAAAAAATAACTATCGTCTTTTTCTAAATCATAAACCATTAGAGATTTAAAATTATTTATATCTGTGATGGTGATATTAGCTATTTTATTTTAATTCGATTAATTTAAACTATTTATAAGCTGACCGTATACATATAAATAAAGTTGAAGCGTATTTGTAACTCCAAATTAACACCTTTTCACTAAATGTATAGGTACATACGGTAATTAATTACAAATTACATAAAAAAATCATTTTTCTTGTGTATCTGTCTGTTTGTGTCTTTGTTCCGGCTAATCTCTGAAACGATTGGATCGATTTTAATGAAACTTTCACAGGCCTGAGATTATAAAAAGTAAATTATGATATTTTTATTTTAAAAACCCTATACCGCTCTAACTAAGATCTGGACTCAGCTAGCTAGTATAATAATTAAAGGAAGAATAGTTATATAGTCTTTGTTCGGCATATTATATAACTTATTTACCGTAAACACCAATATTTCTTTTAACAAAAAATATAATACATTATGTGAAAATTTTTGAAAAATATACAATATTTTTTTACCTAATACACTTTACCTTTTGTAGGTTAAACGCAAAAAAAAAATATTTAAGGTGGGATAGATTCTTTCGCATCATCCCCAGGCCACTGTGTTGGTCGTCATTATGGTAATTTTATTGGAAACTTTCACGTAACGCTAAGGTCTTAAGCTACACAGTGATATTACCATTGACAAGTATTTTTTTTATTTTAATTTATTTTAAAAACCTACTAAAATGATAGAAATATTGTATATAGCAAATTTAAATCTCAGTTTTTTTGTACTAAAAAGTGCATAACTTTTTTTAGGAAAATGTCATAAAATATTTATGCTTATAAACAAATAATAAGGTAATTTTAGTACACTATTTGCAGTTATTTGATATTTAAATAATCTGTATGTTCAATCCCTTGGAGGTTAACGTGCCTGATCGCTCTCTTAAGGTATATTCAACAGCTCATTAATCGGGACATCTTCAAGAAACGCTGACTGAACTGTACTATAGTGGTCGTGGAGCCATTAACGGGACTTATACTTAATATATAAGTAATTAAAAAGTGAATATATTTATACATTTATATCTATATAACACAACTTAATATGACGTTAAGAATAACAATAACAATTGCAATTTTTAATAGCAATTGAGTAGAAGACGGTTTTTTAGTCTTTTTACTCAGTTGCTATTAAAAAAAATCATTTTAATGGCGGACCTATTGATTGAATGACGGACTAATAACGCGAAAGCTAGTTATTATGTTGTAAAGAAAAATAATATTATATTTTACACAATTATAATAAATTTTAAGAAAACACGAAGAAAAACGTCATGTTTGTCTAACACTTGTTTAAATAATATTTGAAAATATCTATCTAAAAAACTTATATTATAATTCAAACTGTATTATGACACTAATAATACTTTTAAATTAAAATAAAATGTTTCATGGCTCCAACCAACTCATCGAGTATCACTGACGTCGCTGTATTGACTTCTCATAATAGCTGCTTACGATGTCAAGTGTCATACAACATATTATACGGAAACTTATTTGTTAAAATCTCCTATAAATAGATGAGGAGCTATTGTTCAAGTGGAAGATAATTAATTACTATAATACACTGTTAAATTTTTAATAAAATACTTAGGATCATAGATAGTCCCATGCGGGATACTTTTTGTTAGTAAGAGTACATTAAAAAATCACAAAACAATACTATATTTAATTATTAACTATAAATGAGAATACCCTCAAATGGTTCATATTAATCTCTTCAGTATTACTTTCATGAACACAGAATATTAATATACTCTTCACATATAAATATTACCTACATCCCTATAACATATTGCACATGCTCCATATGTAACTTTGTTAGCTATTTTTTAACAAAAACAATCTTGAAGACAGAATGTTTCCCTCGAGTTTAATATTCGTCTCATTAGCTATAATTTAATACGAGTAGGCATTTTACTGTTGAAATTTCTACCATATTTCAAATTCCGAGAGGTCTTTCAGATTACTTTGGATGCAAGTTGACGGTGTAAGCGGAAAATACGTAAAAATATTAATCTATATGTTTATAATAATAAATGAATTTTAAGATCTAGTTTAATTTGGTTGAATAATAAATTTCTTCATTACTAGTTTTACATATATTTTACTATGTTGTAAATAACAATTATAACATATATATATTATATTTATAATAGGTATATGTTATAATAATAATTGTTTATTAACAAAAATACCATTACAACAAGATAACCCATTAACAAAAATAATTTAACAACCTAAGTAACTTACAATAAATTATATATTATATATATTTTTTCGCTTTTGCTGCTATTTTAAAGCAGATCCCTGCTGCCTGTGTTTGAGAAGATAATTTTCTTCTTAATTAACCCGCTGTTGAATGTCGTATTTAATTGGACCTTTGGAACGTGTGTGAAGTGATGGTGCTTGTAAGAAACGTACCTATTGTTTTTTATAATTAAAAATATTGTATGGGGTTCTTTATTATCTAGTTTTTTTTTGCACAGGGATTGCAAAAGCTTACAAGTCAAGATGTTTTATTATATATTAATGCAATTTATTTATATAATTTAATTTTTGTATTGAGTTCTAATTTAGTATATAATTTTGGTAAACACAGCCAAAATTATTTTTTGTTTGTTTTTAATTATTAATTATTTGTTGTTGTTAATCGGTTTAATTATAATAATCCGCTCCAGTAGCTGTGTTACCTTATATATGTATGTAGTAATAGTTTTAATTATTATATACACAGGTAGGAAGATATATATGATACATAAATAGATTGAGATATCAAGATTACACGGTAAAGTAATAAATTACTCAATAATATTTATCATAACGTTTAATTGTTACCTTCCGAACTTCTTTCAGTTATTTTTAAAATTCTTCAACAAACGCATATTCGGCTCACAATTGTTAAATATAGTATTATACTTTATTATTCAAACTGAAATGAATATATTACTTACGGGAATTTATATATATTATATTTTTTTATTATACTAATGAATTCATTTTGTAAATTATAAAGGAAAAAATTTGATGCGTAATCAAATAACAATTTTAAAATATTTTTTAATCTCAAATAGACCATATATGTTAATCATATTCTTAAATAAGTGTAAATTCAAGACAAACTATAATTATTTTATTCATAACTTAATAGCCCGCACTTACCCCGACTATTTTAGGTCAGCGTAATATGTCAATCTCTTCCACACTACTCTGTTATGCTCCATTTCAGGGTAGACTTGCCTTTGTCAAGTCATTTTACTTACAGCCATGTCTTTTTCGGTTACCCTTTATCCTTATAAACATCCGCATTTTAATCAGAATTGTAAACATAAACTTTGTTACCAAATTAATATATAATTGAATAGTGTTTCTCCTTAATTACCAAAAAAAGTTAGGTTAAGTAAGATTATATTTCATGTAAATTATTCTTTATCAATAAGGAATCATTGTAACAATTTTTTTTCGTATACATTTATTTTATCTCTTACAGTACGATTTAACAGTTTTTTTTTTAAAGAAAATAATAAATAAATAATAGAAGATCTTTAGAAGAACTAATTAAATTATACGTTTAAATTAATAATAATATATACAGAATAAACATTTACATAAGATATATCAAACAATAACATATTAAATCTGAACTTAGACGGAAGTGCAATTAAGCATGACCCAGTGGTTTGAGGCTGTCAGCGCTATTAAAATAGGATGAGATTTATCTCAGAGCTCCCAGTGTCAGGGCAACACTTTAATCCACATTGGCGGTATAATCGTGCCCGGATAGCGATTCCAACTTGCGAAAACATTCAGTCCTCACTCCGACTTTGTTGTCTCACGAGTATCCATTAGCAACCAGTTACGTTTTTAGTTTGTTCCAAATATAAAATTATTTTAAACTAGCTGTGCCCATGATTTCATTCGCGCGGAATATCTTTTTTTAAAATAAAAGTAGCCTGTTAACATCCTATCCTTTCCTATTCTATCCTTAAAATATCAACAATCCGCCAGTCCCGTTAAAATCGTTCATAGGTTCGCCGGAACAAACAGACAAACAAAACTGAACAAAAAAAGTTTTTTTATTTTAGTACCGTATATACTTTCATATGTATGTAGTGAAAAGCTATTAATTTGGAATTACAAAGAGATACTTTAATTTTATCTATTAGTATAGATTCTGATAACATACATAAATAGCACATACAAGTTGCTTCAAATTCTCATGTAATAGATAGCAAAGAACCAAAATCTCAAGTAAATTTTAGTGTTATTTAATTTACTATATATACTTGTCATGTCATTTCATAAAAGGTTCAAATTATCATTAAAAATGAACATTAAGCACTTAACGTTTGATATTGGAAACAAACAATTTACAGCTAGAGGTTTATTTCCTCAGTAAAGAGTGAAAAGGCGTGCAAACTTTCCGAGTTGACTTAACTTAAGTGGAGACATTCACAGCATCTTGTTGTTAGATACCAAAAGTTTCAGTTTCATGCCCAAAACTGATTTAGGTCTTAAAGGACAGTGTTTAAACTTGTCCCATTGAGAAACTTTAAACGTGAATTTTTTAGGCATTACCCTGAATCCCTTTATAACAACTTGTTTAAACTTGTACAGATAGATTAATGTGGATTGAAAGTAATCTTGCGAAACTGTTTTTTCTAGTTATCTTATTAACAAATCGTCATTTCTAATTGGTAAGCATTTCGAATACATAGTTATGTACTATAAGAAACATCAAAGAAGCGTAGATTACTATTATACTATACTTTTTTTTTGTTATCCTAACGATCTTTATACATAAAAAAAAAAACATTTTCCTTTAAGAACAGCAAAAATCAAACACAAATTTGAAAATATAACAAGTAAAACACAATTTCCTATTGGTCATTCTGTGTTCCTGTTATTATCGTAAAGACATCTTAATAATTAGAAATGAGTGAAAGCTGCTAATAATTTAAAATAACAAATTAAAGTATTTTTAATATAAATTGAAGATTCATAAGAATATTTTAATAATTAATTAAAATAAAATTAAAGTCAGTTAATAATTAGCAGTTATAAAAAGTATTAATAATATAATCTTTGAAAAATTATAGCACAAAGAATATGAAACTTTGGGCAGATTAGTTAAGAGGGATTGTTCGGTAATCGTGGAGGAATTCTGCATCTGTCGAGGTGATAGCTATCGTTGGCAGCATCGATATAGTCTTTTTTAAAGTTTTATATACATATGTTATTACTGACCACACGGCCTAGGAATCATGAGCCCTATGCTTATGTCAAAAGTAAATTTTAAAATATTGGAATCCTTAGGATATTTTGTACACAATATTTAATTATGTTTTACAATATATAAATTAGACTATACAGAGTAAAATTCTGTAACGACGTTTTATAGACTAGATTTATTCTAGCTTGATATTAACGTATTATATTTGGTTTGTTACACCGCTAACAAGATTTAACGGAAGATTATCTTATTGAATTTGCTAATGATAACGTAGAAAAGAGAACTTCTAAAAGACTTTTATGAATTGTATAAAGAAGAGATATTAATAGGTAATGTGTGTATATAAATACCATATTTTACCAAAGTAGTTTATTACTGTATTTTCCTTCTTAGAAATTTGTTTTAAAGACTTGAGTCTAATCTTAACATATACAACTGATATTAGTACGTTGAAAAAAGAGCAATTTACAATTACTGTGTCTGGGCGGATCCTCCTCATGAAATTATATAAAAAATATTTTTACAGGCAGGCTATACATATACATATATAATTATGATTTTAATATAAAAAATTAAGTTATTTACAAACTAAGTATTAAGTAATATAGATATAGTAAGGGTACCAAATATTCTCCCGTTTATTTAATTGACTTGGTATATTCCTTTTTTAAACGGCTTACCCGTTTTGGCTTCCGCTTGGGGTAACACAAATATTTGATCAGCGTCACACGAACTTGGCATTTATATCACCCTTGTTTATACTTACTTACAAAGGTTTTCTGTACAACCAAAGGTCATATTTCAACAACCTTTAATTACATTAAGATCATGAAAATATATAGCGTTAACCATATATAAGGGAACTAGAACTATTCAAAGGCGCCTAGTCCTGTTTATATCTTTTTATATTAATTAAAAACTTTAATATTCAAGTAGTATATTACCAAAAAGAAGCTTGTATTTTGTTCAATGACGAATTAAATTTTCCTTAATTTTTCTACTATAAATCAGTTCTTTTTTTCTATTATTGACATATTATACGTTTATGTATATCTGTTAAAATTAGTGCAGAATTCCATGATGATGCATTGAATTAATCCAGGTGTTAGAGCAGTTTCAAATTCACATTTGCATAAATAATATTAGTTGGGATAATACCAATAATTTCTGTATTATAAATATATTATGCTTATATTCTGTTTGTGACCGGAATTAAGTACATCAAAAAAGATGTATTATATATTATGCATGTTTCTTGTACAAATAAATGATGTGCAGCATTAGATGTATGTGAATATGAGATTGCTTATACAGTTAACTGAGGAAAGGATGAAGAAATTTTATCTTTTTTACATCCGAAGCTAGACAATGGCTGCTATCTGCAGTAGCTATCACGTCCGAATGTAATATTGAACATTCTTTTTACTTTTATCGCTATTTTTCATTTACAGAATTCAATGTAGAGTAGGTATACATAAAAATGGTAACTCTATCTGTAAATACATGCTAGTGGTGTTTATTAAAGGTCTGCTACCATTAAAAATAAAAATATATATTATTTTTTTTGTAATGACTTCATTAAGATCTAAAACATTTTTATTAATTATATTAATGTTTATATTATTTTTAAACTTCATCAACCAAAATCACTAATTAAATTAATGCTCAAGGCAGAATAAGATTTTTTTTTAATTTTGCATTAAATTGTTATTTTTCTAAATTTATTCTTATATAAATATTTAAATTTATTCTTAATCTGTCTAGAAATATTTTTTTACCATCTAAACGTCTAACTATCTTCCCTGATATAAAAATAGATCTTTGTCATCTTATTGCCTTCCTATTATTAGTTTTTCAATGAAGTCATCATACGGAAAGATGAAAAGTTCGACTTCAATCAATTGACGATAATTCGTTTGTTATTTAATTGAAAAATTATACCAACTTATACTAAAATAGCAATGGAAGTTAAATTCGCGTACTTACTTCATTACAATAATTGATAGACATAAACCAAGGTGTTTTATATTGTCATCGTCAAATTAGATTTTTGTGTAAAGGACAAATCTCAAAAGCAGAAGCATTGGACCAAACTGATTATGATTATGCGAAAGACATGGGTTTTTATTTTCTAAAAGTTCACCAAATTGCGTTAGAACCGGCCTTAAACAAAACATCGGTCTTATTACTATTACGTAAACATATGACTATTTCTTTTAACCAGAGCAAATTATGCATTAAATTGAAACATGTTCTGACAAATTCTGTTACATAATATATATATGATTTTCTACCCGGAATTTCATGAGTAAGAAGTAAGAAACACACATTTTTTTTACTTAACAAGTTCGGATCCCTCGAGTAAATGAGAAAAAGCGAAACATTACAACACAGTGCTCTTATATAGTTAAATATTCACGAACTTCGGCTGTTTGTGGCAATACGGAACAAGAAATTCACACCATTCCTGGAAGCAAATGTGGATTCAAACTTATATAATGATACGATATAAAACACACCATTAGGCGCGGATTTTGTGAAGAAGGAATGAGTCTGACCAGACCATAAACTAGCAGTTATTCTAACAAAAATCACATTTCTGCCTTCCACGAAAGCGGAACCTTTTAATATAATTCAAATTAGCAAATTTAACGGTACTTCAACAACTTTGCAGACAAGTTTGATAAATACTTCCTTAAATAATTATGTCGAAATAAAGTTATTGAGGTTCTCCTTTGTTATATGATACGATATATTATATAAATGCATAAATTAATAATATTGGTATGAAATTGAAAATTATTTAATAGATTTTTATAGTATATATTTTATAGATTCATAAATATACTCATTAAGTGCATTTTCTATAATTATATATAAATATTGGAAAGAAAAATAATGTTTAAAAAAAAGCTCTGCCAATAATAAGTAATGAAGTATGACGGTTAGTTATCACTATGTGTGCAATACAAAGAGTTCTTAAAGATACAGAACAATTAACATAAATACCAAAAACCGTAGGCCGGGAAGATAGCACATTATTATAAATCCACCTGACAAAGATGGACCAAAGACAAATAACTACATCAACCATGTCCATGCCAAATAAACAAAACCAACGACTAGCTTACAGACCGGGACGTATCATATATGTAATTATATTATTTATAATATTCTATTACAGAAAATCAATTTGGCAATTTAAAAGGTATAGAAAATAAATCGTATATAATGTTTAATTCTATTTAATTCACCATGATGTCAGGTAGGAATCTTTTCGGCTAATAAAAATTGCAAGAATGTAACACTTGAAATGTACTATGTTAAAATGAAAATTCCTCTACCGGACCGAGCGATACAAGCAAATGTTCGATATAGTAAAGTAATATATTGCACATTACTACATGTTACATCAAATTACTATAAAGTGATCGAATTGCTAACTTATATACATCCATATGCAATTCTTGACCACTGCTCTTTATTTTGACTAGCTAATAAACTGGACTTGGACAATCTAGATGGATGTATTAAGTCTCTTAACAGTAAAGTATCTTTTTAAAGAAAATGGCGTAAATTCAGAGTTTTTTTTAGCAAGAAAGTTATTAGGTCAATATTTTCTTTTCATTTGTTAATATAACATGACACTATTTTATATTAATAAAAAAGTTTATATATTGCTATCTATTTCAAGTTCAAATTCAAAATATCTTTATTCCAGTCAAGTCAAGTTTGTGAGTAAGCTACCACCAGCTCGGAATGCTGCTCTGCTGAGAAGGGTCGGCTAGAAACTCAACAGTAGATATTTAAATGAAATGATTGAATTGAATTAAAAGTAGTAGTAGTATCGCCACTATTATTTACAAAACATATACTCTATCAAGTATCTAACATCTAAAGAATATCTACTAAATATAAATATTATAATCTTTATTAATGGTAACAAAAAAAAAATAAAGTGAAATAATAATTAAAAAGAATTACTTAACCCTTATCAAAAATAGCAATGACATCAAGATCAACATAAATGTACTAAATATAAATGGCTTTATAAATTCCTGAACATTAAATTCTGTAAAATCCATAATTACAAATTGCGAATAATAATATAATACAATATAAATAAAAGGACTCGGTTACAATTAAATATTTAAATATTCCCCATGGAGATGGAATGTCACACATAAATTTGATTCATTTAATATTAATTCTATGAAAGAATAGTGGATAAAATAGATGGTAAGTAGTTAGTTACATTTATATTTCATAATGTGTTTGCCTTCACATATATTTTATATTGTAAATTCCTTGCAACAGAAAATTATTAAATTATGGTGATTCATACTAAATACATATAACAAATTATTTAATAATAAAAATATTGCTTATTTATTTACCAGATTGGTGTAGACGATATCGATCTCAACTATAATATTATTTAAATGATTTAAATATGCTATCCGTAAACATTTCTTTTTGGGTAGACCTCGAAGAATTCGGTCTGCCCATTCATTTGTCCCCTACTTTCGAATTTTTGAAAAATTTCTTCACAGGAGGTCTTCTTATGACCCCCTGAGTCCGAAATGACCATTGGTCAAAAAGTTTATATATATATATATATATATATGCGTGCGTGCGTCCAGATTCGACTTCTGTCAGCACGATAGCGGCCGCAGTTTCACTCGGTTCGCTTTCAAACTTTGCATAAAAATCAATCATCCTAAAATGAAGGTCAAGTTCGTTAACCAGAGAAATCGGACCACAGGGCCTACTAGGGCCTCACTTTTTCTGATTTCAGTTTTTCGACCATAACTTTTTCCCTATACAAAGAAGATCAATCCCGTATAAACTTCAATAACTTAGGGATGGGGGTAAAAAAACCGAAAATTTTTGGAAAAAAATTCATAACTTTTTTCTGGTAAACATTCTTACATCACAAGTATTTTTAATAGAAAGGTTATTTTTTACTTTAAATTTGAGTATTAGAAGTTTTGCCCGTAAAAGGTACCGTTTCTGAGAAAAAAAATAAAAACCACTTTTAGCTTAAAAATTGAAGGTAGGTAAAACCACGTCAACTTTTTTCTGGTAACATTCCCTCGTCTCAAATATTTTTAATACAAAGGTTATTTTTTACTCTAAATTTAAGTATCAAAAGTATTTCCAAAAAAGATACCATTTCTGAGAAAAAAAAATAAAACCGCTTTTTGCTTGAAAATGTTTGATGTAAACAACGGCATTATGTATTATTGTTAGGTAGTGAGTTATATTTTAAACGAGTTACACACGAGGTCTACCCACGCGTGTCCCCCTGCGGGTACGGATTTTTTTTCTTTTTTTTTCTTGTTTTAACAGGCACTTTCTATATGATAACTAATAGTTTAAGTCCTATTAGAGGAGATAAAAATATAATGACTAAAAAATCTACATTTCAATCACTACTTGTCGTATGCGTTAAGGAATAAACTACTAATCTTGAAATCACACATATAAGCACGTGAACACAGCTACATTATTCTATTCTAATCTTTAATCAATAATCAATAATCATTAAACATCTTAGCTCACAATAAAATATTTATTTAGAATATTCCGGTGTTATATTGAGTTACAAGATTAGCAAATTAAATCTTTTTTAAGATAGTAGTATATAAAGATAAGTACATATTAAAATCCTTTTTTTGAGTCAAATATATGATACCGCTTACATTATTGCATTATAAATTTTCAAGATTTCTTTTTATTTTACATCTTACATTTCAATAACTAAAATTATCAGAATCCGAAACATTGAAGGGGTTTGAAAGTGATTGGAACAGAGGATAAAGGAAGAGAGATAGGCGGAAATTATTAAATATTTTATTTGTGACTTAATTCTATTTTTTAAATATTAAACAATTAATTGTTAAAATGTGTTATTAAAATACAACGGTTTTTAAGAAAGACACTCTTATTTTATTTCGAAACCGATCATATAATTGTAAATAGACGGAAATGTCGTCAGTGACCTAATAAATTAGGTTGTCAGTGATATAGCCAAGTTTAATACTATCATTATAGCGGTGTACCTTTCTAACAGCTAATTAATATTTACCCGAACACAGACATCGAAATAAATCTTTTTTATGGAACCCGAATCCCGATTAGAATTATTTATTTTATTTGACCCAAAATACTCGTATATGAACAAAAATACGATCTTGTTGCTCTTAATAACGTATTGCTTATACAATTCAGATGTACCATCAGCATATACAATTAATAAAACCGTCTTAATAAATATTGATAAGAGATCTCCGATATATACTTAAAAGATTGTAATATTTATAAAATATTATATAATTGAAATAATTCCAGGCTGTAGTATTAATTTCGCTCTGTAGTTTTAATGAACCCTCTCCACTAGACGCTATCATTTTAAATTAATTAGTAAATTTAGTGCGCTGTAGTTTACGCTGTAGTTACTGTAAATATATATTCTGTTATGACGATCACACGGTATGGAATATGGTGTTTAAGTTTTGAACAGTTATAACAAAATATACCTAAACCACTATTGAATATTACAGAAGTTATAGATATTATAAATGTGTTTTTTTTTATTTATTCATTTTACTAATTAATTTCTACACTTACTCTCAAAATGTGAACATCTTCTACCTCAAGTTCAATAAATTATTAGTTACTTTCACTGATATTACGGGTTACATTTGACGACCTTGAATGACCTTGAAATTCATAAATAATAAAATATTCGCCATCATGTGGCTCAGATTTATAAAATATGTACGGATGATTAACCAATCAAAGGAATTAATAAACAAATTCCATCCGACTACCCAATTCATTGAATTGATACCTTATATAGTATAAATATACTAATAGTTCAACGATTAGTAGGAGTAACCTTACTATTCTTATATATATTGTGATTAAATATAAATACAATATTTGTGTTTAATGAACCATAAGCTTTCACTTATCGTATATTAATATTGCCAATTAACGAAACTTTATAAGTTAGAAATGTAAGTAAAAATACGAAAGTATTAAAAGTTCATTTGCCTCAGAAATTTATTTAACAGGTACGGTTTGTACTTTTTGAATTAAAAAATTATGTCTATGGACTTGAAATATGTACAACTCACACTATGTTCTATTGTACGGAATTGAAAATCAATAAACTCAATTGAATTTCACTTAAATTTCCGGCTGTGTTTCTCTCGAAGGCTAAAAAATAAAATTGTCTATAAAAGCCTCACTATTTTTCAGAGGGCAGTGGATAAAACCGCAAACATTTTTCAGTACCAACGTCATTGAGATTGCCGCCGAAAGTTTGCACTTTTAACAATGGCTAAGTAATCACCTCCCCTGGACTGAATATTTTACATTTTTAGCTACAGCAGTTTTTAGGGATTCGAATAGACTTTTAAATGGTTTTCCGTATCTCTTGTCAATGTTGTTAAATTCCTTTGATGGTCTGTACTTACACTTTTAAAATTAAATATTATATATAGAAGTTTAGTTTCGATTAACTCATTGAATGAAATAATCAATTAAGGAATTTCAAAAGATTGAGGTAAAATAATTCGTATAACATTACTATAAAATAATAAACTTTGACTTTGAGGTAAATAAAGATACCACATACTTAATGAATGAATGAACACAAACACCAAATTACACAGACTAGATTAATATCCCATTCTTATAAAGTCACCGGTCAATGAAAAACACTTGCCTAGATTTTTCACGGCCAAAAGCACGAACGCCACGAACACCTTACGATACAAGGACGGCCTATTATAAAATAGATTTCGACGTTATGTAATGTTTTTAATAATAATCATTACAAAAAAATAAAAATAATGAAATCCATACCTAATAAAAACCAATAATTTTATAATTCTTTTACAAGGAATTTAATGACATTATATACACCACAATTTAATCACAGCCTATATTTAGATAATTCTTTAATTTCAATCGCCGCAATGGAAATTATTTTCGAAGAAGTCCGAAATAGAACCCGTACTTTCCCGTGCATAATTTGACGATCTCTGTCCTCTGCAGCTGACTCTGATTGATGTCCATAGTCTAGTTCTCCCGAGAGTGTTGCTTTGACTGATGTTTGAATGATAAAACATATTTTTCCTAATAAGCATACATTTTTTTGTAGAAAAGGGTATTTTTAAAATAGAAAACATGTTAAAAACAAATTCGTGTATAGAAAGCTAATTGCTGATTTTGAACCACCTTCTTGTATAATTACATTGGGCGGCAACAATTTGAATATAACCAATTTAAAACATCACATAAATAATTGTAACATTTATGTTTTAATTCATTATTTTATGTGATAAAAATAAATTAAAATGAAGACGGTCATTTCAGTTAATGTTAGCGATTTACTTATTTCTTACATGGCAACGTATTGAAACTGGCCAAGAGCCAGCGTATTGAAATGTAAAGGTTTCAATTTTGGGATTGGAGCAATATTACAATATTCTGTACAAGTTCTCTAGTCAAGGTAAAGGTTTTATAATTTGGCATTTAATAACAAAGAACACATAAAAAATCATCTTTTGTCAAAAACTTTGGCAACCTGAAGTGGGCTTTAATTGCGCTTGTGTACAGTTGTCTTAGTTATCCAATTACTTAAACCTTAACTAAGTAGGAGTAATGTTACCGTCTAATAAATTAGGTTTTTAATAATATAGTATAGAAAGTTAAAAACTATAATTACTGCGGTACCCTCGTCACTGAGTAGTTAATATTTACACGAACACCGATGTTGTATTGAATCTTGTTTATGGAACCCTCGTCCAATACTTGATTACGTTGTTATTTTTATAGACTAAAAAACGCCGTAGGTACATTATGTTTTCAAAACTTAATAAAAAAGCATTATAATTTAGATATCGTAAGAAATATAATTTTGTTTTTAATCAATTAATGATGATAAACTTCGAAATTACTAAAACAATGATGAACACTTTCTCACTTAGGAAAAAACAAACAAACTGAAATTATTTGTATAAATTAAAATTATTTACATAAACTTAGATCTACAACTATAGAAAAGTTTAAGATTCCTCCTCTCTAATAATAAAAAGTTTGGGAAGCTAATCAAAAACAAAATGTAATTAAAAAACAAGAACGTTGTTTTAGCAAATCATAATTCTTTATAGGTTAGCAAATGAGTTAATGTTCACAGGATGGAAATTAGTAGAAATGTGGATTTGATAAATTCCTAACGTCTGGGGGAGAGGTATTAATGATGAATTGAAGGGAACGGGCAGTTGATCATTCGGCCGTCATACTCATCGCACAAAGTTTAGCTTTAATATAGCTATCATAAATAATAAAGTAACCCTTAAGACGATTTTCTGTGATAAATTGGGATCTTCATGGTCAACCCTGCGCATATTCACGTCTGCGCATATTCTACGTCAAAAAGAAATAACAACAAAACTCAAATGATATTAAATAGTTGCAAAGAAAAAATTAAATGAAAAAATTGTCAAAGAATTTTTAATAAATAAATATTTTTAAAGTAACAGATTCAAATATTGCATATTTTGCTGAATATTTTATTTTATATTTATTTTTAATAAAAAATACATATATAATGCTACATGCAGCATTTATAGCAAATATTAAATAAAACGCCACAAATCTATATTACTTTTAATTATGTCTTATAATTTTATACTACTACTACGCCTACTCTACCACTAACCAGATTTAACGGGAGATTGACGTCTGATCCAATTAGACCTCGTACGATTTGAGATTGAAAAACTCAGTGGAATTGATGTTATATTAAAAGTTTTCAAAAGCGATAAAATATATTTATGTGTTGATATGTACCCTTATACATAATACTAGAGGAAGACATTAAATTTACCGAGTCACATATTTCTCAGCCTACATCAAATCTTCCTATGAATACGATCGGTACAAACTATTGTAAATATTTGGTTTAAATGCCTATTTGAAACTATTTTTAAGTCTTGTAACTTAGTTTATTTAACTTTCCAGTTAAAATCAAATTCCATTATAATGCATTGTAATGGAATATTCTTTTACCACTCATTCTTAGTTTTTTTCTCTTACAATAGAATAATGTGTTAATAGACATGCATTTCGTTTCTTAAAATCTGACGAACGTAAGATTATAATTAATTGTTAAATTTTTTGATAACATTATAAATAACTATCAATATAAGAATACTAAAGTAATTTATCGAATACTGAAGGAAATATATACATTACTTATATTAAAAACTTTAATAATTTGTTTTTCTGAA
Source organism: Melinaea menophilus ssp. n. AW-2005 (assembly GCA_918358695.1). Taxonomy (NCBI): domain Eukaryota; kingdom Metazoa; phylum Arthropoda; class Insecta; order Lepidoptera; family Nymphalidae; genus Melinaea; species Melinaea menophilus. The sequence continues at coordinate 3,469,355 of OU911049.1, forward strand.
GTACTATTAAAAAAATATATGTTATGTGGTTAGTTATGATAACATGGCAAGAATATCTTTAGAAACAAAATATTTTGCTTTAATAATTAAATGGTTGGAAAATTATATAGGATAAAGTTTTGTTATTCGGAAGACACTTATTACTACATAAATATTTTTCACAGTCTCTTAGTCTCTTTTTAATTTCACAGAGCTGCTGAAGTATATACTTACTATGTGGCAGTTTGCTAAGCTATATAAATATTTTGACTCATAAATAATAATAAAATTTATTCAGTTTGCTTCAACTGAAGCTAGTATGAACTAATATAATAATATAACTAGTATAATTAATAATTGATGAAAGAAATATGAGGATGGAGGTTGTCACTTGTCAATGATTATATTTTGTAAAATTTAATGCACATAAGTTTAAGATAACATCATAAATACTATTAAGGGAGGTTCCCTTTTTTACATATTTAATTCACATTAAATGAAGGAGCAGACTCTCCAATACCCGCTTGAAGTAAACATATGAAAAAACGCAAATATTTTTTTGGAGTTCTGGCTCTATTGTGCACCTACATAAATAAATATTACGTTTTGAATCGTTGAAATAAGGATTTACAAAGATATTTACGAAATATCAGTTGTGGTTAATTATTAAATTTAACTAAAATAAATAAATTGATTAAATGAATATTTTTGCTTTCCGCTATTCGCTACACCTTAGCATCTTAATTTAAATCTGTAACTGTTCTCTGTCATTTGCAATATGTCGTTTGCTAATAGTAACGTCTTCCTTTTATATTGATGTATTAAGATTATATTCGTATATATTAAGTAATATTTATATTTTTTTTCTGTCCAAATCCACGCTAAGTGGTACTTTAATTGTATTAATTTGTACGTAAATCAATTTATAATTCTTTGGAGGAATAAAATCATTAACTATAATATAAATGTAAAACTAATGGTTAGCTAACAATAAGAACAATGACATGATGTACAAATATTTTTATAATAAACTTGTATATCTTAGAATGTTTTATTATTTCAAATTAATTTGATAATAAGAATTTACTTTTATGCTATCATCAATGTTACGTTAATTGGGACGTGTAAATTATTGTAATTCAATATTTTGTAAATAGTTAAATCAGTGGAATAAAATATATAATTTGAAATTTGCAAAATAATAGACTTTCTGAATGTCGCTCCATACAATAAATATCATGCTATATATATTTTGTTAAGTAATTCTTTAATTATGATTTTAGTCCTTTAAGAGTTATGTAACTCAAAAATTAATAACCTACAATCCACGTCTGTTATTCATTGATAATAATTAAGACATGGCGGGCTTTTAATGATCTCTGACCGCATAATTTATAGCCACACGGATGTGCAACTAAATTTAATATGAACCGAATTTAAACAAGAAGTCAATTCGAATTGGCAATCAATTGTACTAACCATTGTTGTTATCGTTTGTAAATTGACTGAAGCACTCTTGTATACAAATTACAACAACAAACTGTATTGATAGAATGTATTATACATGATGTTATTATCTTTTGCTCCGAACGTAGTTTACAAGTGTCAAATTCTACATTTTACTAGTATAAAAACATAAAATAAAAACTAAGACAACAATCATGAGGGAATATAGTCGAGCAGGTGCAGCACACGTTGCATTTACATAAATGTTGCACCCAAGGGCAATGTTACATACGCAATTTGTTTTATACATTTTTAAACGTGCATACAGCAGTTTTTCGAACAATATTATTTGTTTTTTTGTTTGTTTGATTACATTCAATGATTTATATACCTTGTTTCAAAAAAAATCAAAAGAATTTTAAAAATAAAGAACGCTTTATTTATGTTAATAAATATATATTTTTATATTTTTACTAACTTTTATTTATTAAAGTTTCAAAACTTAGACCAAACCGAGGCAAGTAGCAAAAACACATAAACTAAGTCATTTAATGCTAATTCGTCTTTTTTCCTAAGAGCAAGTCGTCAATTAATGAATTTTTGAACGACACCGATAGATTTTTCTTCTAATAATATTTCAACAGCATTATTTTTGGCTTTCAGAAACGGAAAGGGTATATTATATATTACATGTGCTATTCCTTTCTATTGAATTTGAATAACATTCTAGATTTATTACAGTGGAAACTACGGTACCTGATTTATAAAATTTACTAACAAATTATCAAACTTACTAATATTTTGATTAGTTTAGAAGTTCTTTATCTCTACAAGAAATTTTAATATAACATGTAAGTATACATGTCCTTACATGTGACATCACAGTAACACCTAGAGTTGCCAACATGTTTTAGCCTAATTATACTATCGACAAAATAATGTGACTATTACTTTGTGATCATCGTGATGTAATTTAGTCCACAAACAATAGTATATGTGGCGTAGTTTAATAATAAATTATAATACTTGTTTGTTCTTTCGTTATTAGCTATTAAACGTTAAATTGAGCGAACGTTATTCTTTGTGTTGTCGGATATTTTGAATACCATATAGATTATTCATTATAATTACTCATATATTAAAAGTAAACTTTTTAAATAAAATAAATGTTGAATACAATAAAAGTTTTCAAAGCAGAATAATTAATACGCGATAAAAAAGTAACTTATCAACTTTATTTCAACAGTATTGATATCTATAAAAATTTGAAGCATTCCGTAAAGTAGGATTTTGTATACATATTACTGCTAATTTTAGTTCTTTTTTTAGGTAGCAAAAAAATCTATTAAGCGATATCCTCAAACTTGGTCAAATACTGTTGTGTTATTTTGTAACTGTTTATGTGTGTTTATATTTTGTGTAATTTTAAACTGTAACTCAGTTTCTGTATTTTTGAGAAAAAAATAAGTTTCTTAAAAGCTTACAAATATCACAATATTTCACAACAACAACAACGTACAAAATTAACCATTCAACCGTTGTATTTTTGTTGCGTTTACCAATTTTTGGCAATACAAAGATCATGTTTGAATAGCCTTATAGATTTAGAGCATACTTTTATAAAGTTATTAAAAATTTATTATTTTAAAGAAAATTCAGGATATGAGATATAAAATTTCATTTAATTTTCGTATGAAATTTACAAAGTTTTAAATTTTTTTAATATTATTACTAATAAAATGGCAAAAATTTCATATTATACAGAGCTATTGGATCTTATAAATAAAATCTTAAATATTTAAATTTTAATAATAGCTATTTTGTTACAAACGCAATAATTTAAGTAAATTGTTTTTTTGCTATAATTATTTATAAGACAATTACCAGGACCACAGAAAACTAAAACAAATGTGCAATAAAACGCAGCCTCAAATAGCATAGCCGCTTTGTATGTTATTTATTAAATTAGGATGAAACGTATCTCAACAGGTCCGGTATCAGGATACTTCTTAAGCGTAACCGTATCACAGCAAAGTTAAGCACAGCTCCCACCGCGTAGTCGGTAACACGTGATTCTAACGTATCGGTATTGTGCGCGTTGAAATCCCCGAGGACTACGAATTCGGCGGAGGGAGTCTGTGAAAGCAGGTCGTCAGTCTTTACAGGAATATGGCTTAAGAGTGTATGGGACCTGTAGGGGCACGTGTAGACTCTGACATGATCGTCCAATTCCACATGCAGCCAGTGTATAGACCGATCACAACTTTACGAATTCGGATACCCAGACTTGTGGTATAAAACGATGTTTGAATTTATACCCAGGGTAGGTAGGTTGAAATATCTGCGTCTCCATAAAAACAAGAAGGCTGGCAGCGTCGTCTTTAGATGATAGTTTAACTTTGATTATGTTAAGTTCTAATGAAGAAATTCACTTTTAGAATAGAGCGGGGTGCCGCTGTGCTGAGTTATCGTTTGTCCTAAATAAACATAAAACGCAATAATTTGTCCACCCTAGATACGGGCAGCTCTAGCCAAATCCGAGAATCCTTCCCCCGATTTCACTCGATTCTCTGAATTCTTCAAAGCTGGTATGCTCTTGGAGTATATTTTTGGAGACATTTCATTAATGTTTGATGGTGTGTGTGTGTGTGACTAGTAACAGGAGAGTATGGATGGAAAAAACATACTCCGCGGACCCCAAAATGCGGCGAGAAGATGATGATAACTTATTTATTTAAAACTTAATTGCACATAACAATGTTATACAAGAATATGACAATATCGCTTGAAACAATGTATGTTTAGTTAAATATAAATAATGTTGCTTCAAACGATTTATGAAAATTAATAATGAGTTTGATTATTAAATTGCTGATGGAAGATCATTTCAGAGCAATATAGATTTTACGGTGAACGACTTGCTATACAAACGATTGTTGAAGTTAGAAAGTTTTAGTATGTATGTTTCATTAATGAAATATGTGTCATAAATGGAGCGCCAGTTGAATAATGACTGTCATCAGCAGTTTTCTTGTTTACTAATGATATAAAAATAAATTTTCGGCACGTATCCTTACAGGCTCTTGAAAAACGATTACAAAGATTTTTGTATTTTCGCAGTTATTTACTAACGAAGAGGGAGATACACGAGTATATCTAATAAGTAAAATATGCTTGAATTAAAAATGCCTATTTTCTCATTGACAGATAGTGAGTTGAAAATGGAGTTCCATTTGATTTTGTTGAAGTCCTTTATAATACTAGCTTCACCAAAATTTATACAGGATCGCCGCAGAACAATTGACGGCTTTATTTTTATATATGAAATATGAATATTATTTTTTAATATTTGTAAATGATTCACTAATTGGGCACTCGCTGCTAACCAGAATTAACGAAAGATTGATGTTTGAAATAGGATACAATTGAAAGAGTTGAGGTATATCAAATAAAGCGTATTCGCCACTTTTATATTATTATCCTGTACTCATTTTTTACTTATTATATATTGTAAGAATTAATGACAATATGTTAGAAAACAGTGAAAAATTACAAAAAATATATCGTACATATTTGTAAAAGGTCAACTGAACATGCAATTTTATTCTCATAATAACAGAATAACAAAATAAAACACTTATGAGATACCATTCATATTCCAAATTGTGTCCATTTTACCCACTTTAAAAAACTATTTAAAAGTATATTTGAAACACTTCAAAAATAATATAATATTATAATTCTGATCAGTGGTCATATGTGTGATTCCTAAAAACATTAAAATTGTATGAATGATTAAATACTTGCATTTTTGTTTTGGGAATACTTATTATTAAGTTTTAAAAAGGTTATCTTTTACTAACTTTTAAGTTAGTTAAATTTCAAAAATTGTTAATGAATAGGTATTTCTTAATTATTCAAGATTTAATGTATGCTTCTTTCTACATTGAGTCATCTTATCTATTAACAAATATTCTAAACAAAGTATAGCTAAAAAAACCGTGCCCGCAGGGGGACACTCGTGGGTAGACCTCGTGTGTAACTCGTTTAAAATATAACTCACTACTTAAGAATAATACATGATGCCGTTGTTTAAAAGCAAAAAGTGGTTTTAATTTTTTTTCTCAGAAAAGGTACCTTTTTTGGAAATACTTTTGGTACTTAAATTTAGAGTAAAAAATAACCTTTCTATTAAAAATATTTGCGAGGAGGGAATGTTTACCAGAAAAAAATTGCAGTGGTTTTACCTACCTTAAATTTTCAAGCCAAAAGTGGTTTTTATTTTTTTTCTCGGAAACGGTACCTTTTACGGGCAAAACTTCTAATAGTTAAATTTAAAGTAAAAAATAACCTTTCTATTAAAAATATTTGTGATGCAAGAATGTTTACCAGAAAAAAGTTATGAATTTTTTTCCAAAAATTTTCGGTTTTTTTACCCCCACCCCTAAGTTATTGAAGTTAGGTTTTCGGTTTATCTAGATTAGTTATAGGTATTCATCAAAGACATCATATAATATGAACGCGATTGATCTTCTTTGTATAGGGAAAAAGTTATGGTCGAAAAACTGAAAACAGAAAAAGTGAGGCCCTAGCGCCCCCTGTGTCTGGATTTCTCTGGTTAACAAACTTGACCTTTATTTTTGGATAGTTGATTTTTGTGCAAAGTTTGAAAGCGATCTGAGCGAAAGTGCGGCCGCTATCGTGCTGACAAAAGTCCAATCTGGACGCACGCACGCATATATATATAAATATATAAACTTTTTGACCAATGGTCATTTCGGACTCAGGGGGTCATAAGAAGACCTCCTGTGAAGAAATTTTTCCAAAATTCGAAAGTAGGGGACAAATGAATGGGCAGACCGAATTCTTCGAGGTCTACCCAAAATAGTAAAAATCAAATAGGAAGTCTTTAAACGGTATACTCGAGCAACGCTGTCTGAAAAAAGTTATTGAAAAAAAAACAGATGTATAGGACTACCGACAGATTTTATAATCTGATATATCCTCAATAACCAGCACCCTACTGGCATTAATATATTAACTTCAAAGAAGTTATAATACGCTGATCGAATGTATTGAGCTCATAAACTGAAAATATATGTCTTTGTTTACAAAATAAACAACAAAGTAAATATATTACATAATAATTTATGTTACTTTACAATACTTGCAAAGCTGAACTATTAACTATTTAAGGTATAAACTTTAACTATTTAAGGTATATGCGACGAGTCCATTTTCCCCCGTCAACACTGTATTAGCATTTCAATGCGATGCAATAGTTGCGTTTTACAAACTTTAGTAAACTTTCCATTAGGTAAGCGAATTGAGGTACTGAAAGTTATTACTTAAAGTTTTGGTTTTAGTTATTTAAACTATCCCGTAAAAAGTGCTTTAAATGTAGAAGATAATATTTCATGATCAATAAGACTTTAATCATAACGCAAATTTGCCTAACTAAAAATCTTTTACAAAAACAGAAATAAAATTTTAACGATGTTTCTTAAAAGGTGTTTAAATCTCGTAATTAAGAATTTCTCTCCGTTACCGCTATCCACTAAATCAGAAGATTTACAGCTTGAATTATGCAAGGGGCAAACTTCTTATTTTCTGAAAAAGATTACCTAATTGATGTAATGTAAATTTAAAACTTTTGATTGTAAATTTAAAATGTTATCTGAACTACGGATTTAGTCTTCTTATTTAAGTGGCTATTAGTTTATACCTGTCGTCTTTTAATTGTCTATTCTACGAGTATATAATTTAGAACTCTTGTATGTTTGAAACGAAAAGTCTTGTTAAAAAAAAAATTAAGGTTAGAGGCAAAGTAAAATGCATCCCAATTTAAAAAAAATGCCCTTTACACAAAAATAAGGATTTCGGTATTAGCTATGTATTTTTTCGAGCTATGTATTAGCTAATTCTTGTCCGATCGATAGCCGACATCTTTCGTCCGTCCGTTCGATGTCTGTCACGCTCAGTAATACTGAACTAATTTTCCTTCTAATTGTGGCCGTGTAGATAATGTTAACATCTTTCTGTAGTATAGGATTTTAAGAGAACTGCTTGTTAATTATAAACTAATACACATTGAAAAATAGCTCAGCATATTTTTACATTATATTATTTGTAACTTTCACAAAGATACAAATAATATAAATTTATGGTATATATAAGGACGCACTCTCTGTCCTAAGACGAATAAATAACCGATCGACATAAGGATGATTTGAATTTCAATTTATGTTTGTTGGTTGTCAAATGTTAAATATTATGATTGCGTTCAGAAATTTAATTTGCGACAAAACTTAACACATCAAATTACATAAAAATAATCTGTCAACCAAAATGAAATACAATTTTTACCTCCTGAGAATTAATATGTACTTAGAAAGATATAACTATTCTAATTAGTTATTCATTTTAAACTATTCTTTCAATTCAACATCTAATGTTTGACAGGTAGGAATAGTTTCTATGGGAAAACCAAATTGTTGTTTTTACTACATTCCTAGCATTTTTTTCATATTTAATCACTTTTTAAACTTTCCCTGGACTTCCACAATTAATTCAAAACCAAAATAGCCAAATCGTTTCAGCTGTTTTCGAGTTTTAGCGAAACTAACGAACAGACGAAACTATTATTACCATATCAATTTTAATTTGGGGAATAAAACGTAACATTAATATACTAATATAATAACTTGGGGCCTATGAGGAGACGTACGTGCAAACACAAATATTAGGCATTTACCTAAAAGATGCTTGATGTTTGATTTGATTGATGAATTGATGCTTGATTGACCTAAGATGATTAAGTTATGACAACAGTTCAAAGTACATTTATATAAATAATGGTCAGTATTTTAGCTTCATCATCAAATATAAACATGTTATGTAATGTCTTTAAATCATGCCGTTTTTTACCGTAATTACTAACCCTGGATTGCTTATGATATGGATATGGATATGATATATATTAACAATTCAATCAAAAATCAAAAGAACATATTTTTTTATGAGTTAAGATATATTTTACATCACGCTATTTCTTGATTATATAAATTGGTATGTGCTACCCGCATCATCTCGTAACCTCATAAAGCTTCAACGCAGATATGCTCATTTACTTTGCTCTAAATTGAGACACCTTGAAATTGAAAATTTGATGAATTACTACGCTTTACATATATTTTTAAAGTACAACCATGCTTCTTATATTTAGTTTACGCCAAACATTATCTCAAACAAGTTATTTGTTAGAAATATATTTTGTCTCATAGCGGTTTATCTCTTTTAATTTATAAACATAACCGGAATAAGGAGAAATTTGAACAGTGATTTTGAGGAATTTCAAAGCCTTAGATTTCCATTTCACTAACTACATTAGATTAAAACTCATTGAATTGCAAAAGTTATATATAATTCTGAATAATATCGAACCTAAAAATTAAATAATTTGTATTATACATTTAAATCTCAGATAAATGTTTTAATGTTTACTGAATATGTTGAAAAAAGATTTACCTTGGTTAAAGTAATAGATTGAAAATTATCTGCATATCAAAATTTCTTTGCATGCTTCAAGATAGCGTTTTAATTGTCTAAAATCAAAAGACGCAAATCATTTATAAATTTAGTATTTTCTTAAATGAACTACTCAGAAAATATATCAAACTTTATTATACCCAGTTTCATTTGTAAAGGACTTATGTAAATTTCACAAAAATGATTTTAAGGAAAAACATATAACAGTAAACTATTAACAACGTGAATACAATACAATATAAATAAAATAGATATCGGTTGAAACTGAATATTTAAACATTCTCTAACCGATACGGGTGGAGTGGAACAAAAAAATCTGATTCATTAAATTTAAACTTTAACCCCTTACAAATGCTAAATGGAACAATTGGTACTTCAATTTCATATTAATATTTTTAAACGTTTTGCTTCAAAACTATTATGTTTTTATTAATATTATGAATATTGTTGTTAATCGTCTTTAGGAATCTGATATTTGACGAAAACGTTTTTAATGAAAAAGTACCCGTAGTAACTATAGCTATAAAATCGAAATTTAAAAATATTATTGAATATTAAAAAGTCATAGTTAATTGACTTGTTTAGCAAATTGTATTTTTTTAAATAAAACATTAATTAGGAACTTTGCAAAATTAGTGTTAATTATTTGAACAAAAATTTTGATTCACTTCACACATTCCCATATTTTATTAGAACAAATTGCAAAAGAAAAATTTGTAAAAAAAGAAGATTTTATTTTCACAATATATATTTTGAGTGTTTTACTATATTATATTCCTGAGACGGTCATCTTAATAACATTGATCTACCGCTTATATGTTCTTCCAATAACACCAAATAAAGAAAACCGATCTAGTTTTTGGAATCAACTTTCCAAATAATATTTTGATTTTGTTTTTAAAATAACATTTATCAAAAATGTCAATACAATGTTATTATTGGGCATATGTAAATAATTCTCATATAAATTTATATCCTAAGAAAATGATTTAAAATAACTAAATAACAAATTACGTAATATAAAGATTCTCCGAGTGCTGACCTGTACATACATACTCGTACATGGTCCAATTTCCGCTGGGAGCAAGCACGTGGAGAACTCAGATGTTTGTCGGGTCCGACCCTGTCTAGTGCATGCTTAGTTTGTTATCTCTTCACCAACTGATTATGCATGGCCGGTTAAATTGTTGGGAGTTTATCATGTCACATAAATTAAAGCAATATATTTATTATAAATATGGCTTGTCTGACGGTCTATCTGCACTATTGCTAAACCATTTAAACTTTTTATCCTTTACAAGACTAGAAAACTTATGTTATATATGAATTTACAAATACTGTGCTTCATAATTGAGTGCCACATTAAAAAAATAACCAGCGACGGGATACGTAACAAAAACAAAAAAAAAAGGTATTGTCGGTGAGCTCATAAGGAAAAATATTGCTATTAAATGCAGTGTTTTTAATACGAAAATAGTTTTATATATTTCTAGTTCCATACACGTGCAATTGTTGTTTTCACTCGTAGCTATCACGTCCTCGTACTCGTATATTGGAAATTCCTTATACTTTTATCACGTTATTTTACCTTAGGGAATTCTACCATACTATTTAGATTAAATTTAAATCGAACTTTTTATAGATATACTGGACGATATTTTTCAATGACAAATCAAACAAATAATATCAACTATTATTGTCAAGACAATTATTTTAATTAATAAAACAAATACTTACCCCTAAGGTTTAATTATAAAATGAAAATATATAGAATATAATTGCGTATTTAATAGACCAACATTTATATTTTAATCTCTAACAAATATATTTTAATCTTTCAGAAATAAACATTCCGTTTTGGTCTCTTATAAAAATAAAGTACTACTTCTACTATAAATATACATTCTTATACGATATATGATAGATTTAAATGCCAATTAATCTGTTCACTGTTTTCAAATTATCGAATTTGGACCGCAAATATAAGAATAAAAAAACTTCAACTTCGATCGTCATTCGAAATGAAACTGTATATTTCAATTTTCATTTTACATCTTTTTAAGGCAAATATTCTAAAAGAACGAATTATATTACATAGTTTCATTCAATATTTCAATATTTCTTATATTTTATGTTTATGTAAGTAGTAATTAATTCATTACAACGATTTATATAATTTAGTATCAAATTTTATTCTTTTATAATATCAGAATAACAATAACAAAAGGACATGAAATATCGCGTATTGTCGTGGGTATCATAAAACATGATAGCACCTACCTTCGGGAAAACTCATAAAAAGTTGTAATCAGTAATATTCTACACGACGTATTTTGTTTTAAAATGAGGAAAAGTAAATAGTGTTTATCTTTTATATGCTCTTATCAAAACTTTATTGTATTTTTATCTTTTGAACAAATAGTTTTATGAAAATAATAAATGTAATTGATATTTTATTACAACAATAACGGATATTACAACCTGATGATTTTTTAATTAAGAAAGCAATGATATATTTCAACTCATAAATAAAATATAATATCTTTTTTGGTTTTCTAATAGAATCATAATCTAATTCGTAATGAATTTTGAGAACACTATATGTTATATATCAAAACCCCTTTAACTTTACTGTGAAAAAAAAAGTTGCAGTCGATATATCACTGTCAGGATCGAAATTTCTTACTTTTTTCCTTCAAATACGAATGTAAATCGAAATGAAATTTGTATACTTCATTTCGAGGTAAATAATCTAAATAAACGAATTACATCTGAAAATTTTATTTAATATATTATAATAAATAATATACAAAATAGTAAATTATATGAAGATAAATACTAAATGAAATTTTTCAATCTCATGATTCTTAAAATAAATAGTAAACATTCAAAGCAGGTGTATAATGAACGAATCTAAACAGTAAACACTATTATCAAGTTATTGAGCGAAGCGAACGAAGTGAGCGGAGCGTTTTACTGGAGACTTTTTGCATTCTTTGTCACGAATTGGCTCAAAAACTACTTGACGAAAAATTATGAAACTTTGCAAACAAAAAGACACACATTAGGTGATGGTTCTTAAAAAAAAATTTTTGAAAAATGTCACAAAAAAAAAAAAAAATTAATGTCATGTCAAAAAACTGATATTCCATTGAAGTCAATGGGAAACGATAAGTGAATACACTGGTCTCGCTTCGCTCAATATGCAAACGGCACCCGAGATTTCGCGAGCACAGCGAGTCGAAATTGAGGGTTTGTTGGCGCCCCTAGTTTAATTTTATCGACTTACTTTTCTAAATCTGTATTACACACAAGTTACAGGAAAGAGTGATAGAGAAAGAGAAATAGAGTTGCGTCTGTTCGTGTGCTCATTTTACCGATTACGATATAGCAAATTACTATTATATTATACGTACTTATAAATAATTTTTATAGTAAAAAGTTATAGACAATGTAAAGTGAAATGTTGAAAATATTATAGATATAATTAAATTGTACGTGAAAACTGTACACAAGCAGTATGTGGCAGTAACAAATATAAGAACAAACTCATCGGTGAACAACGTGAAGTCTACTAAGGTACCGTTGACATCCAAATGCTTAAAAATATAAAAAATGTTACTTTATATAATTACGTATAAATTTTGTAAAATGTATGGAGAAAGCGATAAAGAAAATTACATATAGAGTAAGTACATAACTAAATATATCAAGATGCTGCCAACCGACATGGTAGCTCAATTTTCAAAGCAACGATACAATATTCTAGAAGTCGCAGATGCTAACTCTATCCGTGTTGACTCTTTTAATATATATATTTTTTAATGTATTTCAAATTTTCCACCGGTGACGCTGTCAGGACCAGTAGGGCTAGCAGCAAACATATTGGGAAAAAAGAAACAAAAAAACAATTTAAATAAGCTTAATATGTCTAAAGATATTTATAGACAATTTGGCTAAAGTTTTGAAATAAAATATCTGGTACGGTTACCAGATTTTTAGTTTGTTAACATATTTTAAATATCAACGGCGCGAACCGGACCTCGATTTTGACTAGCTGCACTCGCAAAATCTCGGTAGAGTTCGGCGAATTGAGCGAAGCGAGTAACTCATCTTCAATTCAGGGTTCAAAGCTGAAACCGACAGGCAAAAAATATAGAATAATCAAATATCACATAGCGAATTTATTTTCACAGAAGTCTATGGGACTGTATCTTTTTTGTGATTATTCCTCAACGACATGAGGTTATTAGGTAGATTCCATAGATGAATCTACCTATTGCAATCGATGCGATGACGGGACCCAGACCCCAGAGTAGGGGCGCTACGCCGTTTATGAACTGGAGATTGAGAATCCGTCGAAAAAAAAAATTTATATATCCCTCTATATATATATGTATATATGATCCATCAGTCCAAATTCATCGCAGGCAAAATCTGACTTCACAGGTCGATAGGATAAATTAGTAGGACAAACGTAGCATCTCGTTTTTTTGGAAAAAATGAAAGGGGGGCTGGGAGAGGGGGTGAAAGTGCAAACCTTTGGGACACGCTACAGGTCGCAAATATTAACGGAGGATTTTCAAACTTGGTATACACATTCTTAAGGACAAAATGAAGGTTAAGTTCTTGAACGGGGGAAATCGGTCGGGGGGTTGGAGGGCAGGGGAGGTTGAAAGTTAAAAACCGAAAAAAGTCACAGAAGAAGGTAAAATTTTGGTGTCGGAAAAATCTTAAAAATTTAACAAATTAAAAGAGGAAACTTTTTTGTCCGAAAAATTTTTTGATGCGACCCCCCGTTTAGGAAATAGGGGTGGGGGGTGGTTCCCCGCTCACCCAATATATGCAGAGTGACCCGTCATAAGACTCGTAATGACCAGTAGAATACTGCTGGCTAGTTTTTCTTTGTCGATCCGACCGACGGGAATCTACCTAACACGATCGACCCTGTCGAACGAGGTATTTTTACTTTTTTTATAAACCATCGCAATAACCATCGCTGTAAATGTGCAAAATTTCTTGAAGATCAGGAAGGCCGTTTTCATGCCAACTCCATACATGGGATGCAAAAAATCTCACATACAGCGCTCCACTCACTTCGCTCAATCAACCTGACAAAGGTTATTTGTTAGGTTGCTCGTTATAAGAAGTTTGTTAATTATATTTTTTCATATTTATGTTTTTGCAGACTGTACTTTAATTGAATTAGTAAACCGCTAACGTTACAATGTAAGTTGCACGTAATAAAATTTGCGGCTGACGTCTGCATTTTTCAAATAAATTTATATTTATTTAAGGACGGACTTTTAAAAGATCGGATGAAATGTTATGAGTAAATAAATTTTTTATCTCTGAAAATTTTACCACATCTCTCAGTACCGCTCTAAGCTTAAATGGCTACTTATCCGCGAAAGAAGACGATCCAGAACTTAATGTCAGATGTTCTCTATCCTAAATGATCCAGCTTCTCCTCGATACTTGAAATGTAAATTACAGCTACTGAGCTACTGAGGTCAACTCACGATTTTCATCTTCTTTCAGATTCTAATCTTAGCTTATTTGTACCTTCACACCATACAGGTTTTCTTTCTAACTCTTTCACAGTACACGCTATTAAACTCTGGAACGGCCTCCCTGATGTGCTTCGACGAGCCTAGAATAAACTTGCATTTAAAAAGCGTATCCGCAGATACGACATCCTACACCAGAAAATGACATAACCATTCTTCTATTTTTTCATAATTATTAATGAGTAGTGATATTTATATCAATATTTATCTTTTGACATAATATTATCCTTATTTTTATATATACATCATCGTCTTACTATCGCCCTATACATGTATGTATGTATATTTCTGTTTCTTTTTATATGTTTAATATATTGATATGTAGTACAAGTACATTTATATATATGTAAATCTATCCATAAATGTATTAAATCTTATGTACATAAGTTGTGTATATTGATTTGTTTGTCTTCAATTGTACCCCTCGTTTGTTTTTCAGATTTTTTTTTCGGTTGACGACTAGAGATTGCTTAAGCATTAAGTCCAAGTCCATTAAGTCCGCCACTTGCATATTTTTTTGTTGTACAATATGGTTTTTAAATAAAATAAAGTAAAATAAAAAATAACAGTAACTTTTTAAATAAAATTAAGTAAAATAAAAAATACATTTTTGAAGGTTATAAAATTGCTTCTATGAGTATTTTGAGCTTTATCAAACTGTTTACGCTCTGTTTTTTACGTAAATCCTTTTAAGTCATATTAAAGTTAATAACAAAAGAAACATTGAAATTAGTAATAACATATCTTAAAATGAAAATTTCTACGTAAGTTTGGAGAAGAAAAAATCCTAATTATATAGAATAGATATTTATTGCATCACTGGTTTATTTTGTTTAAAAGAAGTTTGTTCAAAAACATAATATTAATAATAAAATTAATATCATCGAGTAACTTAATATGTAAATTTATTAAAAATATATGCGTATAAAATTCAATTATTAACTTTTTTTAATAATATATTTAATAATACATTTAATAAAAAGAATACAATTATTCTAAATAAATATATATAGTACAGTACCACACATAACCGATCGCAACTTTATTTGAAATGTTAAAAATGACAAGAAACAAGACTGAGATTAATTGCTAAAGTCATCACATAAATAGAAGCCTAGTATAATAATCCAAACTAATTTAAAAACCAAAAGCGCATTTTACACGTATTCAAGCGGTTCAATGAACACACAAAGTAGTAACGACACGGCATGTTAAGGTTTTCAATTGAATTTTCACTGCAGTTTACAAAATAGATTTTCATTCAGTACAGTCTAAAATGTCTCCAATCTATCAGTATCAGTAGAATGGATATCCTATAAAGGTAAGTTCAATTTAAAATTTCAGTAAATTAAATAAGATAATTTAGATATTAGAGTCATATGTGTATGGTATAATGTCAGAAATATTTATTATAAATATTTAGGTAACTTAGACGATGTGCATGATATAACTCATAAATTCGGCTTCATGCCAGAAATGCCGCGGATTTATGTATTCGGGTCATCAACACGCAAACTGACATAAACTCGAGATTTACTATCCCATTCCACGCAACTAGCTGTAACTGATACACATATTGTGTAGTTGAGTTCTTTCCATCTGGTCCTTTCCCAGGATTTCAAAATTGTGTGATACTTATTTGTCATCATGAATTATGTTTCAAAACATTTAAAGAAGCTCGGGATTATTTAAAACACTTTAATAAGAATGTCGTAAATTGTATTACTTATCTATAAAATTCTATGTTTTAACTTATATTATAATAAAATTGAAGTTCACACAGGGTTCTGATGCAATCCAACAACTGCGATTTCGCCTCACGTAGTGATCTGACGTATTATGTTTTATATTGTAAGATTATAAATTCAATTTATTGTTTAGTTTTTGTATAGTGATATGGTTAACAATTATTTTATAACGAAACTTTCTTCATTTCATTTCATTATTATAGTTATAAAAACTAATTATGGCTACTGACCTTCAACTATTTTTTAATTCGTTGAGGCTTTTTATTCCACAGAATAATTACTAATGTTAGTAAAAACAGATAAACGAGAATTATAATATGTTACTAAAATGATTATTAAATTATAGAACACTAAACTTAAACTTTGCTTAATTTGGTGAAGTTTTCGTTAATTATTAATTATTATATTAATGAAAAAAATAAGAAAGACCAAATCAGAATATTGCCACATCGAGCAAGCAATAACAGAAAAAAAATTAACATTGAATTGTTATAAAAATATCGAGTTAGGAGTGTTTAACGTAATCAAGATTTGTTAAAAAAAAAGTAAGATCTTCAGTCCATCTAATTTTAGAGGGCAAATAATCCACTGACTTATCTTACACTGCTAGCATGACTTGAACGTCTCAACGACTGTCTAGAAAAAGTTCGAAATAATATTTTTTTTCAAACAATCTTTTAAAAATCTTTCCTGTACTTTCGGAGAAGTGTTAAATATTCCAAAAAGTGTATGCATTTTTTGTTTATTAATACATTATAAGATGCTTAAATTTACAAGACTGTTTGGAAGAAAAAACAAATAATCTGAATTAAAATAAGATTATATAGCGAACATTAGTGGTACACTTAATAAAAACCATTGCAAATATGCGTTAGTGTTTCAGCATCAAGGTTAAGCTGTGTACAATATATTGTTTTGTATTAATGGCTAATTAATAGTAAATCTCTGGGATTTCATTTACAGATTACTTTATGTATTTAATATACTCCTGTTCTCTGTATTATATATCAAAATTACATTTATTTAATATGACTAATGTCTTCATATATTTGTTTAAAAATTGTAAAGAAACTTAACATCATTTAATTAGTAAAATGCTTTTCGGTTTCGGATGGCTTGATAAATGACTTAAAGCAAATTATTTTATTATTTCCTTGGTTTTGTTTTAATATTAAAAATTAAGATACCTTCTAAGGGTCGATATCTTATTTGTCATGGTTACTTTTGAAGTAAACTATAAAATGAGTTATAATTTAGAATGTATTATTCCAATGTGACTGAATGTGTTTAATGTGTCAGAATAATATAACAAATATTGAAATAGTCCAATAAAGGAAGTGCATAAAATGATAATACAACTACAAGTAATTAAACATTAATTAAATTCTAATTCAAAATATCTTTAGTCAAACAGTTATTTATACGCATTTTTATATCGCAAATTATTACATTAAAAAGGTATATTCAGTCCTTGAGTAAGCTACCACTAGCTAGGATAGTGGCTCTGCTAAGAAGATCCGTCTAGGAACTTAACAGTTGCTAAATTTTAAGAAATGCAGCAATGTTACATGTCAAACTATAATACCAACACTGCAAATAAGTCAACAAACGAAGTTCCATACATTGCGATCAACTAAAAATTCTTGAATGCTTTAAGACGACTTATTGAATACACTTTTAAAATTAGATTTAAAACTAATAAAATAAAGGTCTAAGATATCTTGTGAAACTTCTTGCACATGCGTACACTAAAGCCCATAAAGGATTAGTTAACTTTTAGAAGACGATATTTGGGGGTTACGTGTTTGTTTTTATTTCTTCTATTTATCATGTGACTGTGACTGTTTTTATCATGAGTATCAAAATTTTGGCTTATAAATAATATGTTTTTTAATTAGTATTGAGAAGCCCACAGGGCTTGAATAGGTCTCTAAAAGTGACAAGAGGTTCAATTTGCAAGATGAAGTTTTATCTTTTCTCCACGAAATGGTGAAGACTAAGTTTTAGCTATTGTGAACAAGGGAGTTCGACTGCGGTGACATACTTTACAAAAATAAAATTGTTCATTTGTCACTTGTAATTGTCTTGGCAATACTCGTAGTTTTTTAAATATCTTTAGCGTATTTTTAGTTCTGGTTTTGGACTGTTTTTTTCTTTACTATCCTTAAAGAATATATTCCTTAAATCTAAAAAAACAGCTTTAAATATAGTAAAAAAAATTATTGCAATAGGTTTTATTCAAAATTTAAATTTAAAGAGTGCTTTTTCTGTTTTAATTGACGGTCGGATAACCTGTAAATTGAAATGTAATATACATATATAACCTCTCCCATTCTTTTCAATCCCTCTACCCCTTGTTACCTGAAAGAACGTTTTATTTTTTAAGTAAATCGCATGAACGTTCCCTTTGCTCTGAGGACAACATAACTTTACTAATTATTTTTCAGTCGTCCTCTTTTTACTCAAATTCCTTCATAGTTCAAGCTGCTCATTTATAGAACTCTTTGTCCTTGTCCACAGGGTGTGTAACCCAAACAGCGTTTAAAATTAAAGTTAAGGATTTTTATCTTCATTCACTTATCTCTACTTAACACCTTATTTTCCCTTTACAAGATTCTTCCACATTCTTCAAATATATATATTCAATTAGGACATTTATTCTAAACGAGTATCTACGTAAATGTATATAAATACTATTTTTTATGTATAATTTTATTGTGTGTTACCATTATTTATTTATTTATTTAAAACTTTATTGCACAAAACAATGTTATAAAAGAATATTACAAGGTTTATATTAATTAATAAATATATTACGTATGTTGCATTGTATGTGCGTATTCCTCGTATTCCTTCAAGTACAGTACCTACCTACATCCCTCAAGTCTTCCAGCCAAATGTTTCCTGGAAAAGATATGTCTTTAGCAATAAGGCCACCTTGTACTTTTAACATTTGTATTTTTTGTGATTTCTCTTTTTCTGTATCTTGTTTTTGTACAATAAAGAATATCAATCATATATTATTATTATTATACTAGCTTTTGCCCGCGACTTCGTCCGCGTTTCCGTCGTTTTTCGAAAAAAAATTAGCAGATGTCCTCCCTCATAGTTTTGACGTAACAGGCAGATTCACTTTCGTATTTTAGAAGGGCAATAGTAATATAATATGCCAATCCACAAAACTGTTGAAAAATATAAGTAACCGCAGAATATTATAATATACCCACGCTATACCCACGACTCGGTCAGCGTGTAACTCCTTGTTTTTTATTAAGATAATATATTGCTAATATTTTTAGATCAAATTAAAATGTTTCAGCGCAAAGCTTCTGGGTAGACTATGTTAAGAGTCGACCCGTCCGGCACGTGAACGGAAAGATTCCTAGAATTGCTAACCCGGGAAAGAGCGACGTATAATTGACCATGCGAGAAACAGCTAACACCGAGATCTACTCCAGCAACACGAAAAGTCTGCCCTTGAGCTTTATTGATAGTCATGGCATAGCACACCGATACTGGGAATTGCGTTCTTTTAAATTGGAATGGAAAATTATTTGGTATTATGGGAATTCTGGGAATAAAGACAGTTTCTCCTGCACCGCAACCTGTTAAAATTTGAGCCTCGATTACATTTTGTTGCAACTGGGTTACTTTTAGCCGAGTTCCATTGCAAAGTTGAGGTGGTCTTAAATTTCGGAGCAGAATTATCGGTATGCCAATTTTTAAACAAATTATATGAGAAGGTAGTCCAGGCATACTTAAAGAATTTAAAAATTCTATCGGGTAATTAGTGGCTTCTTGTTCATCAACCATTCTATTTATTGAACTATAAACTTTGCTTTCTCCCTGTATATTAGACAGTATTTTATTATTAATTTCAGATGCCTGGTCATTGCGAGGAGTCAAAATGGACCTTTCGCAAAGCCAAGAATTGTCCCTATTTAATATAATTGTTATGTCACCGTAAACCGAAGATATAAGATGTTGTTGGGATTGCACTATACAACATAACTCAGGTGTCAGAATAAGTTTTCCTTGGTGTAGTTGTGGATAGGTACCTTCACCAATCTTCAATAATGTATCAGAAAATTCACGATTATCTGCGTTGTCTCCAGTTCTCACTCGCATATTTATAGTCAAATGCACCGATTGTATATCACGCCACAAATAAGAGCTTTTCAGGCAAGCCCTAATCTCATCAGCTCGGGTTCCCCGTGGTATTACCGGTAAGGTTTGTCGGAAATCACCACAAAATAAAACCGTAATACCGCCCATTGGTCGATCATTTTGTCTTATGTCCCTTAGAGTTCTGTCTACTGCTTCTACTCCTTTTCGATGGGCCATCGTACATTCATCCCATACGATTAAATTACACTCACGCAATACCTTAGCTTTGTCGCTATTTCTTGAAATACTACAGGTTGGACTTTCCGTGCGATCTAAATTAATTGGTATTTTAAACATAGTGTGAGCAGTCTTACCTCCTGGTAGCAATGTTGCAGCTATACCTGATGAAGCCACGGCAAGAGCGATTTTACGCTGATTTCGAACATAAGCTAATATTAATTTAGTCAAAAAAGTTTTCCCAGTTCCTCCAGGTGCATCTAAAAACCATATTGTTCCTAAATTATTCTGCACACTCTCGCACACGCGATCATAGACTAAGCGTTGTTCTGCAGTCATCATTGGGACACCGTTTTCTAATGTTACCAGCAGTTCCATTGGGTTGTAACCAATCTCTGCGGAATATTCCCTATTGGTAACCTCTCCGACTGAGGTTGGCGTTGGCAAACCATATTCACAAAGTGATTTACCGCCTACTGCTGTTAAGTCTTCCTGAAGAGCTAATAAGCACTGATTTATAGCCAGATCTCGAAAATTATCATTAGTTGCGCCTTCATTATTGTGAGATAAATTCCGAAGAAAGTCTTCTGCAAATTTTTCTTTATATTTTTCCCATAATTGGACAGGATCAGATAAATTACAAAATGTGAGTAATGTTACAAATAAATGGCGTAACCGTCGTGGATTATCACTAACACAGGATTCTGCTAAAGCGTCATCCCAATGTTGATCATTTTCAAGCAAATGACGCGCTTGGCAAGCTGCATGATAAGTTGGATAAACAACATCGTCTACTTTTCTCAAATCTATAAATGATGTTGGTCCTCGCACTGTATGTAATAATAATCTCAAATAAAAACACTCTGCGTTGTTAGGATGAACAGTATACACTCTACCAAGAACATGTTCTTTGAAAATACCTGTCTCGCCATCTACAGGCCTGCCTCGGCGTCTACGGTTAAAGACACCTCGTTGTTTATCGTAGGTATAATACGATGGAACTTCTTCATACAAAAGAGACTTTGCGAAATTATCAGTTTGGCAAAGTCGAAAGAATGCCAATAAAGTTGTTTGTCTAGGGTTCTCTAATCGTTCTGTAACATTTTCGGCGTTAAAATATATACGTTGACCGCCTTCCAGATGAACATCCAGATGGGTCACAGGTGGATATCTTTCGTGAATATTAAAACTTAAGATCCGCCACACAGCTTCTGAAGAGCTGATATATCTGCCTGACTGAAATCTAGTAACTTCATCATGTTCATTTCTTAACGCAAACGTAGCTTGGTCACTGCCCTTGTTAATGTACTTACAAATATATTTAATTGACTCTACACTATTACACATTTCTACATTTATGTGAGCTTGAAATGCTCTGGACAATACAGGCGAATACGGAACGACCCACCTATTATCTAAAGTAACCTGTTGTCCAGACATTCGCTTTTCAACAGTAAAACCACCATTGTCTCTTGAACGGCGACGATATAATGGGTATCCATCATGTCCTGTTACAGTTTCATCCACTAATGCTTTTGGATACCTTTTAGTGCAACGACCGTCTTGCATGCAAGGAGCATTTGCGTTAAATGCACCACATGGACCATGTATCATATGAGTTTTAACAATGTCGTATAACAGGGGATCTGCAGTCGGATCTGGAATTTCAGCACTGATTAATCTGTCTACATCATTAGGTCGAACCTTATCTTTTAACCAAAGCAAGATATGTGCGTGAGGTAAGCCGCGTTTTTGCCACTCAACACTATACATATAACACAATACTTCTCCAAAAATGTTATCTTTGGTAAGAAGATCTATCATTGATTTTAATTTTAAATGAAACACTCTTGCAATAATATCATGGCGGTCATGCGGTGCCTGACCCTCAAGAAGCTCCCGAGTGATTTCATCCCACTTGGGATTGGTAGTTACAGTAACAAATAAGTCAGGACGTCCATATTTTCTTACGTAACAAAAAGCGTCTTGAGTACGTTCATGCATGTAGCGTGGACCACCAGTAAAAGAAGAGGGTAAAATAACTAAACGACCCATATTCACAGTATCGTTATCTTGCTGCATGGCATCGCGAAGGTGCACGTATTCTTCAGCGCGCAGCTGCCTTTGATTAGATCGTATATAAACTAATCTTTCGGTTTCAATTTTTGCGTACATGTCAACAATAAACTGATTAAATAAGCCACGAAAACGTTGAAAGTATACCAATCTATTCCGTCTCACTTGCAGGTGGTAACAATAAAATTGAAGGCATGACACCTTTTTATTATAATTAGGTGCGCCTGTGCGCGGATCGGTTTGGTATACAGCGAAATTATAACCATCTTCCCCTCGACAGTATATCATAGGATATTGCAAACTGTCGTAAGCCCTGTGGGTTTCGAAAATACGTTGCAAACGATTGTCTCTGGAACGTATAACGATATCACGCCTATCACATTCCTGGTCGACCAGTACTACAGCAACTTCATTCGTGGATGGAACGTTATGACGCCCAGGGTGTTCCTGAGTTGGACGCTTATCGGCATTTATAACAATTTTATAATTGTTATTACCATCTTGAGAAAGGGCTTCTAATGCCGATTTAAAACTGCATACGTACGAATTAACCTGATGTAACATGTTCTGAAGTTGTGAAATGAGTTCAGTATTTAAATTCGGAAAATATTGATTTCTTATATTCGACTGTTCGTTGTAATCGGATACAAAATATATTTGAAGAAATTTAGGTTGTTCTTCAGGCAAAAGGGACCCTATGAAATGGTAAACCTGACCTTGTACCTTAAAAGTAGGCATGAAAGGGCCTTCTGAGATTTGTTTAGCACCAAAGGATGTCATTTGGAATGCACTATTATAAGTGCGAATATTATCTAAAAACTGTTTGGATTGCAAATGTTCCCCTAAAAGTAGTGATTTTAAAGGTTCCGGTGGGTCTTCGAACGAAGGCAAATTTATTTTACCTCCAGAACAACAGAAACCAGCAGACTCCTTCCTCCACTTCGAAGCATTACAAAAGGAACATACTACGTTCATATCGCCTATTTCAGAAGATGATCTGTAATCAATTGTGAGGTTATAAGCAAACCCACTTTTATATTTATCGGACCACGCCACCGAATTTGTAGATTGATCTACCACGTGTATATCTAAGTCATTAAGACCATGTCGAAATCTATCTGCAGTAAGACGGGCCTCTCGCTGTTCTTCTGTTTCAAGCGACCGAATATTTTCAATTCTTAATCTTTCATTAGATAAAGTAATCAATTGTTCTTGTCTCAAAGAATTGTAATAATCGCGTCCCGACTCTAGTCGTTGTTCATGCTCATGTTCATCTTCAAGAGATCGAATCATGTTATGGTGCGCCCTATCATTTGTCAAACGGTCTTGATATTGAGTAAAAGTTTCAGATTCTCGAGACAAAATATGACGTTCGCGATCAGCTGTAAGCCGTAATTCCCTCTCAGTGAAGGTTTCGGACTCGCGAGATAAAATATGACGTTCGTGGTCACCTGTAAGCCGTAATTCCCTCTCAGTGAAGGTTTCGGACTCGCGAGATAAAATATGACGTTCGCGGTCAGCTGTAAGCCGTAATTCCCTCTCAGTGAAGGTTTCAGACTCGCGAGATAATGTATGCCGTTCGCGGTCAGCTGTGAGTCGCAATTCTCGTTGTAAAGCAGTTTCAGCTTCTCGGGATAACGCATGTTGTTCCCGGTCAATGGAACGCCTTAGCTCTCGTTGAGAAGAGCTTTGAGAAGCCCGTGTTGTAGCTCGTCTCGCTCTTTCAGCTGCTAATCGCATCTCTCTTTCTGGAGAGCTTTCATTAGCTCGAGATGTTGAGGCACTAACTCTCATAGAGTTTAACCGATGTGCTCTTTCCTCTTCCGATTCTTGAGAACGCGTCATTCTCATTCTCCTAGCTTGACTCGAAGTTCGAGATAAAGATGGTCGTTTTTTAGGTGGCATCGTTTATTTTATTTTTAATCGACGGTAACTTAAATTCTATTTAGTTACCCAACAAAAAACTTACGTCAGAGGTCCTAACTATAGCTAAGTATATAATAAATAGAATATAAATCTAAGTGCCTATTAAAACTAAAATAATATTCTAATCGAATTATAAATATGTACGTAGGTACCTACAAATTACAAAAGAATAAAAAATGAAAATAAAGCTATACTTAATGCGTGTGCAATACTATCTACACTTACCTACTTCACTTAAAAATGAATAATAAGAAATACCTACAACTACTGTAATTAATCAAAGTACCTATGCTAATACAAAAAAAACCTTAGATGTTCTAAGTACAGCTGCTATATAATAAAAAAATATAAATCTAAGTGCCTATTTAAACTTAAATACCTAATATTCTAATAGAATTAAACTAAGAAATATGTACCTACCTACCTACAACTTAGGTACAAAAAAAAAGAAATGAAAATAAAGCTAAAACACGTGTGCAGTATAGGTAGATAGTAGGCAATATCTACCTATACCTACTTCACTTAAAAATAAATAAAAAATACCTATGAATACTATAATTAATAAAAGTACCTACCTACGCTTTTATCTACTCAATACAAAAAAAACTAAACATAAAATGCCCAAAACTAACCTATCAGTAACTAAAAATCTAACAATAATCTAATCTATCTATCTATTATCTAATCTAAAAATCGAATCTAAATCTACTTAAAAAGAAATAAAATAGGAACTATTAATAGTTAAGAATTTAAACAAAACTAAAACTAATTTAGAAAATAACAAAAAAAGAAATTAAAATAAACTATTTAAAGACAAAAAGTCGCGCTGATAAGCACGGTTTATAAAATAACAATTATTGTCTGTCAATAAAGTTCAACACTCTGAACGCATCAACAGCCAAATATTGAATGACGCTTGCGCTCGCCTCCCGCCCCTTTTATACTCTGCCGCCGCGAGCCCCGTCGAGCGCGGCAACCGTTACGCAAAAATAATCCTTATAGCTTGATTCTCTATTCACGCGCGATGTCTTGTTGGCGTATTTCATGTAAGTAAGTATAAGTTTGGTGTTTCTATACCGATTTCAATGATTCTTTTTTTATTGAATTGGTGCTAATGTTTATTTTTTTTTAAATTAGGAATGATGGTGAGCATTATTGGTTTTATAAACGTAAAAGTAAACAAATATAATAAGAAATCTCCGAACTGCTAAGCTATCGAGAGTTATGCGTGTTATTGTGAGTTAACTATAAAAGGTAGATATATGCTGTCTTGGAATATTTTTCGTGTATTTTTATGTAGAATATTTCCGTTATACATAGTTTCTATGTAGCTCTAACCATTAAGGCTGCACACGCGACGGAAGCTTAAAAAATCAAGCAACTTCTCCCATTTTCTCAACATTTCCTTTCACTGCTCTGCTCCTATTCATTGTAGTGTGATGAAAAGTATACTATTACCTGCCCAGGAGTATAAAGAATAATTGTACTAAGTTTCGTTAAAATCCGTCGAGTAGTTTTTTTTTCTATAAATAACATACAAACAGACAGACAGACAGACAGACAGACAAAAGTTTTTTTAACTGCATTTTTGGCATCAGTATCGAACACTTATCACGCCCTGCTACTTATTTTGTAAATATATTTCATGTACAGAATTGACCTCTCTACAGATTTATTATAAGTATAGATTAATATATATATATACATATACATACAATATAATATATTAATATAATAATAATACAAGGTACAGAAAAAGATATATATATTTACTACCTCTACTA
The DNA here is from genome assembly GCA_918358695.1 of Melinaea menophilus ssp. n. AW-2005. Classification (NCBI taxonomy): domain Eukaryota; kingdom Metazoa; phylum Arthropoda; class Insecta; order Lepidoptera; family Nymphalidae; genus Melinaea; species Melinaea menophilus. The sequence continues at coordinate 3,495,776 of OU911049.1, forward strand.
ATATTCATACACTTTGTACCCAGTAGCACAAACGCAGTTATTTTTATAAAACGTCAGAATAAAAAATAAACACATGTATATATATATTATATATAGAAAAGACATTATTTTACGAATTACTAATTTATTGTAGCAACCATAAACTGTGAACTAAATTCAAAAACTAATAAATAAATAAAAAAAAAATTAATACAATTATGATATCAGTCAGACAATTTAAAACATTATTATTATTTATTTTATTCAATAATTAGATGTATAAAACATTATAAGTTATTTTAACTTAATATAAAATATTAATAATTAATATAAAAAAGTAATGATATTTATTTATTTATTTATTTAGCTCCACGCCATATCCCTTGCGGGGTAGCCAAAAATAATGATAATAAAATGAAAATACTTTTCACTATCCCGGCAGCGATTTAGTGTGTTATTATGCGAACACAGGAGTAGCGCTTTGTCAAACGGCTGACTCGCATCTGAATCTTTGAGCGGGTTGCACGTCCTTTTATACTGTGAGACCAAGGTCCTATATAAATATATCCTCTAATACCGAAATAATAGAACACTATTCATTGAAAATAACAATTTTCAATGAACAAATCGTTAACAAATGATCGCAACAATTGATACACCTATTAAAAGTTACCGTATGTCATATGTGTTGTTAACATTTTGAACAGTAAAAAAAATGTATTGTTGCTAGTCATATAACATAGTAAACAAGAGTATAACAAAATATTCAAACCAGTGTTTTATGTTTACACTGAAAATTTAATTGGTACTCGTGTTGGTATATTTCACCATACATATGTATGAACAGACTACATAATTTGTTTGAATATAACCGAATGTGTATGGTCAAATATGGACGTGAATGTAGTTTATAAATGAGAATAAATAGAAAGTTTCTTTAGATTTTCAATTTAATTTACACCTGACTTGTCACTGTTCAGTTTCATTTACTGACTATAGCATTGGTAATTTTGTAGCATTATGAAATTTTATTCTATCCAAGTCGTGCATAAAAGACTTCATTTATCAGTCTCCTCAACTTTAACCAACTTAATTTAGATTATTCGTAAAAATAGATTTTGGGGGAGATTAAATCTTCCTTAAGTCTCCAAATTTTAAAATCCATTTAAAAATAATCTTTTTTTAACTGGTTTTGGGGATCAGGAACCTAGGTGTCAGTAATATGCCTAGACAAAAAAGGCCTCTTTCCTTTTTAGTTGATTTATTGGATTATGATTAAAAAAACTATTGTATTGCTATTATAAATACAAAAAAATACAGAATTTATGAAGTTGCGATGACTTGTTCACTATTTTAAACGTTCTTTAAATTAAAAAAAAACTAATGTTATAAATATTATTGTCTATATGAAACGATTGATATCATACTGAAATATAATCTTAGCCGATAAGTTTTCTTGGTACTAAATATACACAAGTAAAAACATAAATATAATTCTTTCATCGAATTAAGTGTTCACTTTCCTTCTGCTACTTGCCTTGCGAATAAAGTCTTTTAAGTCTCTTGCTTCTCTTAGTACTCTCTTCAAATAACTAAAATATCATTTAATAAGTTTGGAAATTAAACACGAAAATTATTAAACATTTTGTCATCAAAGTATAATTATCTAAAAGTATGTAACTAAAGTTAATTGCAATATTCTAAATACAACTGCAATGTGTAATAAATTAAATAACAAATTCTAAACAAGATGGTTAAGTCAACTCAAGTCTGATGAACTTTATCTTTAAAATATATTTCAACTGCAGTCAAATTGCATTAGCAACTTTTTTTTTAACTACCTAGCACAAGGCTAAGTAGCATTCGAGTCCATTACGTTAAGTCCGTTTTTCACTACTGAAGACTGCAGTAGAAACACTTAAATTAGTAAAGAATTCTATCATAGTTATCATTATTTTGCGTTTTCCTGAGAGATATTGCGTTCACTATAGTTTTATGCCTTTTGCCAAATAATGCAATTTCTTTTGTTTAACATATCAGGGAACACAAATACCACTTTCAATCTGAAAAAAGCCAAGTTGATAAGTCCAGAGCTTACAACTAGGTAAGAAGTGATATCAGCTTATCTTTTAGTAAACTAGAATATAGTAATAGTTATAAGTTGAATTATTTAAAAATACTTATATATTATTAACATAATTTAATACTTATATATAATTACTGTAATTATAACACATTTTATATACTTTTTATCATAACAACTATAGTATATACATTTTATGAGAAATCATCTTTGCGGCAAATATTAATATAAAGTTAGGGATTTGTATTATACAAGACTTGGTTATAAAAATAGTTTTTTGATATAGTTATACCATGGACGACTTCCATTAGGATGGGAGTTAACATATCCATATCGTTAATATAAAGTAATTGCCTGCTTCCCTTTCTTGATGCATCAACGCTTAATTCAAAATAAAATAAGACAGGATACTTAGAAATAAATATAAAATTCATTTTAATGTTTCTGAAAAAGATATTGAACAGGCGTTCTATAAGAAATACGTGCGATAATTTTTATGGCAATAATAATAATTGAAAGAAAGAAGAACAGAAAATCTTCGTTTGGAGTACATACACAACAAATAAAGAAAACAGGAAGATAGATATAAAGTTATAAAGAAAAGTAAAAGTAAAACATAAAGATTTATAAATAAAACAAATAAATAAATTAATTAATGATGGATATAACTTTAAAAAGATTAAAACTGCACGATATTTTCTCGTTACTTGATATTTCATCAAAAAGCGTACTTGTCCTTTTATATTTTTATAAATGTATGATATTTAAAAATTGTTTCATTTAATATGTTCATAATTATATCAAACTGACTTTATATTAAAGATTTGGTGTTGGCGAAATGAAAAAATAAAAATTCTTTCATTTTTTTTGTTATTATACTTTTCGTTAATTATTATATAAGTCATAGGTACTATTTAATTTCACCTATTCCAGCCATGTCTTCTTCGGTCGCCCTCCCCTCTTATAACCATCCACATTCATACTTAAGACTTTTCTCGTTACATGCTATTCAACCTTCCATATTACGTGACCATACATGTTCACAATCCTGAAATTTACCCATTGAAAAAATCATATTTTAAATCAATTCTTATATTTTATATAATAAAATTAAAAACACTGAACTCGTAATCATTTATGTTTTTATTTATAATAATAAATACTTTAGAACTTTAAAAATGCATTTCCATAAACAAGTCGAATATATGTCACAGAAAGTAATCTGCGTCACTTGAATTTTATCTTTCTTTTTACATTATTTCAAATTCAAATTAGTTAATGAAAACCCTCAGAATTGTATAGTATATCCAAAATGTTAATAAATATGAAGTAAAAATACTTCTGAATTTTAGTAATACTTTTTTCTCAATTTAATTTAATAATTAATGTAATAAATTGTTAAATCCATAGAAAAACATAAATGAGTAAATATAAGGCTTAATTTGAATAAGAAATAAAATGTTTTAAGTCGCATTTACCAGAATATTTATAAAATAACTTGTTAAGAAAAAGATTAAATTATTATCTAATATTAAAAAAAGCTTTAAAAACTAAAATAAGTGTATATTCAATAATATGTTTGAATATACAGAATTATTTCAAAAATCAATAATCAATTAATTTCAAAAATTTTAGCATTTTTGAAATTAATTGATTATTAATTGATCCCACTTTAGCATTTTTGAAATTAATTAATTATTAATTGATAAATTAAACTAAATCAAAACTAAAGTAATTGTAAGTGTCCTGTAACTTATAATTTAATCACTAAGTATAAAGTTGCTTAGTTGTACAAACTAAATATTCTACAAACTAGTAAATGACACCGAAACTCAAGTGAAACTATATTTAAAATATTAAATTATATTTAAAGCCACACTTTGCCTGACAAAGTCCATAGTATAAACAAAAGTCTTGTATAAGAATCCAAACTAATACAAAACGAAAAGCTTTTTCAACCCGCATTCAATCGGTTCAATGAACACACGAAGTTGTAACGACACGGGATGTCCAGGTTTTCAATTGAATTTTCGCTGCAGTCTAGAAAATTTAACTTCATTTGAAACTAAGTACACATTCAAATCTCTCCAATCACTTTGTCACAAAATAATGATATCTATAGAAGGGATATTATACAAAGGTATTCTTAAATTTCAATATGGATTTTATTAAATAATTTTATTTTAATTTTCGATTTTAATACATTAAATATATTTTTGTAAAGTATATATTTAGTATTTATAAGTGTATAGAAATGTTGATAGATTTAACAACAAATTCATAAATTCAGAATTTCAGTTTTGATTTCGTTAAACACTTTTGTTTTAATTTTAAAATTTAATACATTAATTAGATAATTTTGTTATTATTGAAAATATTTCATACATATATTCCTTGCAAATATTTATGTAGCATAGAAGATGTGCATGATATAACTCATGTATTCGGCGTCATCGGTTCATGATTACATATATACGCTCTTACTTACTACTATACATACGATCCTATCCCAATCGTAACTATTCGGGCCATCAACATGCAAACTGACATAAACTCGAGATTTACTTAGATCCCATTTCACGCAACTAGCAGTAACTGATACACACACTGTAGAGTGGAGTTCATACGATCTGCTCACTTTCCCATTATTTCAAAATAGTTTAATACTTATTTGTGATTATTTTTGATAACATTTGTAAAAGTTTAAGATCATCCAAAACACTTTAATAACGGGTAGAACTATTACAAAATACAGATGCGAGTCCTGCATATGTTGAAGGATATATTTTATATATTTATTTAAAAGATTAATATTTAAGCATAACATGACTTATCAATTAATTCTTACAGAATTTATATTGTTATATTTTATATTAACAAAAGTTATAATTTCCAGTTACTTCACCCACGTTATAAAGGTAAAATAAAAAGTTTGTATTTTGTCGACTGACGATCTTAAATTTGTTTATTACGAATATTCCTTAGAATCTGTCCTTTATTTCGGCACTTAAGGCATTTTAGAGAAACTGACCAAAAACGCAAGAAAAAAATAAACATGCACAAATATATTATTAGTGAAGATAATATTAATAATTCTTGTATTATAAATATTTAAATATATTATGCTTATATTCTTATTTTGATCTCAATTAAGTACGTCCAGTACGGTAACAATGATTAAACTATGTTTTTAACAAGAAAAAAATGGAAAAATAGGAAATACCGAGCATGGGTTATATGCGAGTATGTGCTTATTTATACAATTACCTGAGCAAAAGATGAAGAAAGAAATGAAAGTTTCATCTTTTTTATGTTCGAAACTGTAGATAATGTGTGATATCTGCAATAGCTATTACGTCCTCGTGTAATATTGAACATTCCTTATAGTTTTATTACTACCTTTCCTTACTACAGGAATTCAATAGAAAGTATAGCTACATAGAAATCCGTAAGCATATGCTATTGCGGCTTATTAAATGTCTGCGACGAATAAAATACAAATATTCATATATACAAAATTTTCCATATAATGACTAAGTTAAGATTTCTAATATATTTTTATAACTTTTATTAATGTTTATGTTGATGTTAAACTTACATCTTTTACCGTCTAAATGTACATGTACAATATTTTCATTAATATAGAAAAGAAGTCTTTGTCATCTTAATGCGTTCTTCTTATTTGAATGAAACGAGTTTGGGCCTTTTGAGACCAGTAGTATCACTTCAATTAATCTCAAGTTTATTGTAATTAGAATGTGTCACATTTATATATCCAATTTGGGATTCAAGATGAAACAACCGTAATATATATTTTAGATATCACCGTAATATGTAAATAGAGGAAAAGCATTTATTTGCTAAATAGAATGCATTACATATCACGTAATGAATTACAAGCTGAATTCAAACTGTTTATGCTTCTAGCGTTACATTGTTTATTGTTCTCTCCAATCAATGCAACTTATCATTTTAAAAACTATATACAGAAAAAGAAACTGACTTGCAGTTAACATTTTTATAAACTTACAAAAATGCAAAAACTACTGATAAAAAAAACGATTTTCCATTTAAAATATTAAGAAAATTCGATCTATCATACATTCCTCTTGTTACACAATGCTAACAGATTACGCAATGCACGTACCAAGGCAACTTTAAGATGTCAAATTTTTCTTGTCATGACCAATTTCCATATATGTGTGGAACTAAAATTCAAAGTTTTGTATTTAAAATACTCACATATTTCACTTATTCACAGCATAACCATAAGCACCATTTTATATCCCCCAAATAGAAAAACGTAAAAACGACACTGACTGACAGGTGTTCTCTGTGTAAATAACCTTTTATTGATTGAGCTATCAGAACAAACAAATTCAGTATTGAAATTTAAATTTTTATTTTTTTTTACTTTTTGACAAGATTATGTATTGAGTCACAATTTACCCTAGCGAAGCCGGATTTTCATAAGGTATTTATATATTTATAAGTAATAAGCTGTGTAAAATGATATTTTATTTGATTTTAGTATGTCATTTATAATAAATAGTACATTTAATAAATTGAATAATTATGAGCAATAACTATATTGTGCATTTATTGCTTATTTATTTACTTGAATTGTTCATATTGATCTAAATTTCTTATCTGTAAATATTGTTGTTATTGTTAATATAAATTTTTTATTATTTTTAATATTTTTAATAGACATTATCTTAATGATAAGGTATAGCTTAAGTATACATCGAAATGTACAGAATAAAATACATTTACAAATTCAATTACTACTTTTTGTGTGCGTAACGGAAAACTACTAATCCTGTACACACATACACACACACAAACACGTGCATACAGATATATTATCCTATTTTTCAATATATCCATTAATACTATCGGCATACAAAGATATATTGACAGAATATTCAGGTGTTGAATTGTATTAATAGTATTAATATTGTATTAATTGTATTAAAGGTACATATGGAAATTCACTTTTGTATCATATATATGATATCATTGCGTTATTATTTTTCAACTTCAGTTTTATTCGTAAAATTTTTATTTTACTATTTATATTCCACTATACATTTGAATGTCAATTAATTTAAATTATTGGAATCAGAAACTGATTTGAAGTCGTAGAACGGACGTGTTTTTATTATTGGGGATTGAAGAGATGTGAGTATGATTAGAACAGAGAGAGAAAGGAAGTAATCGGAGGCTTATGAAATATTTAATATATATGCGTTAATTAGTGGTTAACAAATAAAAATAAAAGATGCGTCAAAAAACGTGTATTATGATAATATTTGTCAATTCTTAAAAATAAATGCAAATCCCTCAATATATCGTAAAAAATGTTAATGACACTGTTATTTATGACCATATAGCGGCTAAAATATTATATACAATAATAATTAAGATTTCAGATTTTGTATTTGTAATCGTCTTATACATTGTAATTTTTATTATTGTTTTTGAAATATATGAGGTCTTTACAAAATTTATTAATGTATTTAGGAAACAAAATATTTGATTACTTGTGTATTAATTTAAAATAAAATAAATATACAAAAATGATAAAGACAGACAGGACTCGAACTTTAACAGGTTTCATGGAGGTAACCCTCTATGATAAGGGACTTACTCGTAGTTATGTCTGTCATGATATCATATTAAACCAACTGGCTTATAGCCAACACATTCAATAGAAGGTTTTCAATATTTGACATTTGAATATATTCGCTTCAAGTGCTTTGAATAAGATAAAGTTATAATAAATTATTTTAATAGTAGATCGCTGTGTATTACATCTATTAAGTTATACCTGAATTTAAAAATTAAATCTATATTCAGCTGGCGTATCGCGTTACGTTTCTTATAGCTCGATAAGTGACGAAATTACCCTTATATACTTATTTACTATATAAGGGTAATTTCGTCTCTATGATTATATATAAATGATAATCGATTTGAAACACACTATTTATTAATTTTAAAACAGGACATAAGCGTCATTTTCAGAACTAAAAATTATAACAAGTACATATACATCGTCAGAAGATGCCTAATAAATTAGGTATTCAATGGCGTCGCGTACAGTTTAATACTATTATTATTGCGGAGAATCCTTCTCACAGCTAGTTAATATTTAACCGAATACCGATGTTTCACTAAATGTTATTTATGAGATGCGACTTTTGATAACGTTTATTATTTTATTTGCTAACATTCACTAAAAGTTTTAGGCATTGAAAATGTGTATTTTTGTAATTTTATCTTCCTTGATTAGCCTACATGTAATGCATTTAAAGAGCTTATCAAAATGAGCATCATATCATAAAGGAATAAAAATAAAGAAACGAAGTAAACATAATTATAAGTCTTCAAACAGAATTACATAAATAAAATTGTTTTAACCTTTAGACCACTAGAATGTATGTCTGTTTCAAAAGAAGCCAGAAAATATTGATTATTTCTATCGCATTGAGCAAATTAATCAAATCTTTTGATTATACAATTTTCATTTATTAACAAAGCTTTTTAGAGGATTTAAAAGCCAGAATTTAAAACATTTCCTTATGCGTTATTAAAATGCTGGAAAACTTTGGCGTAAATGAACATTATTATTATTAATATTATCATTAATTATTTAATATCAAATATTATATTTCTAAAAGTATAAGTGATAATTGTTTATAGGTAGGAGTGAAATGTATAATACATAAATATTGTCTGTTGCAGCCCGAAATAATGTATTGTTTTAGGTAGATTCCATAGATGAATCTACCTATTGTAATCGATGCGATGACGGGACCCAGACCCCAGAGTAGGGGCGCTACGCCGTTTATGAACTAGAGATTGAGAATCCATCGAAAAAAAATATTTATATATCCCTCTATATATATATGTATATATGATCCATCAGTCCAAATTCATCGTAGGCAAAATCTGACTTCACAGGTCGATAGGATAAAATAGGTGGACAAACGTAACATCTCGTTTTTTTGGATAAAGTGAAAGGGAGGGCTGGGAGGGGGGGTGAAAGTGCAAACCATTGGGACACGCTACAGGTCGCAAATATTGACGGAGGATTTTCAAACTCGGTATACACATTCTTAAAGACAAAATGAAGGTTAAGTTCTTGAACGGGGGAAATCGGTTGGAGGTTTGGGGAGCTGGGGGGTTTGAAAGTTAAAAACCGAAAAAAGTCACAGAAGAAGGCAAAATTTTAAAGTCGGAAAAATCTTAGAAAATTACCAATTAAAAGAGAAAACTTTTTTGTACGAAAAGTTTTTTGATGCGACCCCCCGTTTAGGAGATAGGCGTAGAGGGTGGTTCCCCCCTCACGCAATATATGCCGAGTAACCCGTCATAAGACTCGTAATAACTAGTAGAATACTGCTGGCTAATTTTTCTTTGTCGATACGACCACCGACCCCCCCCCCCCCCACAGCTAAAGTAAATCAGTCATTCTAATCATTGTAACCTTCGCATATTGCATATCGAGAATCGCGTGACGGGAATCTACCTAACACGAACGACCCTGTCGAACGAGGTATTTACTATTAGGATGTACCATCGTCATATATAATTAATAAAACCATAGCATATATATCATTCATATAATATTGGTAATAGATAATAAATTTATACTTAAAATATTAAAGTAGTAATACTTTAATATTATAACAAAAAAGTATATAATATAATGAATGAATTAAAACTAGGTTGTAGTTTTAATGAACCCTCTCCACTACACGCTATCATTTTAAATTAATTAGTGATTTAGTGCGCTATACTTTACGCTGTAGTTACTGTAAATATACATTCTGATATGACGTTCAACACGATATGGTATAATAATAAAGTTTTGAACAGTTAGAACCAAATATATGTAAACCACTATTGAATATTACATAGGGTATTGATATTATGAATGTGTTTTTTATTTATTTTACTAATTAATTTTTAAATTTACTCTAAAAATGTAAACATCTTCTACCTCAAATTCAATAAATTATTAGTTACTTTCACTGATATTACGAGTTACCTTTGACGATCTGTGTTCGAAACTAATTTGAGAAGGCCAAATTCATAAATAGTAAAATATTCGCCGTCCTGTGGTTCAGAGTTATAAAATATTTACAGACCTCTACGGATGATTAACTAATTAAAGTTATTAATTAGCAAATTCCATCCGACTGCCCAATTCGTTGATTTGATAACTTATAATAATGTAGTACACTTTATTATTAATATACTAATAGTTCTACGATTAGTAGGAGTAACCTTACTTTTCTTGCATTTATTCTAATACAAATTGTATTTAATGAACCATAAGTTTTCACTTATCATATAATAAGTCATATATGCCAATTAACGAAGCTGTATAAGTTAGAAATGCAAGTCAAAAAGAGAAAATTTTTGAATTAAAAATGATGTTCATGGACTTGAAATATGTACAACTCACTATGCTCTATTGTACAGAATTGTAAATCATAATCTTAATTGAATTTCATTTAAATATCCCATTGCACTTCTCTCGAAGGCTAAAAAATAAAATTCTAAAGTCTAAAAGCTTCACTATTTTTCAGAGGGCAGTGGATAAAACCACAAATATTTTTTCAGTTCCAGCATCATTGAGATTGCCGCCGAAAGTTTGCACTTTTAACAATGGCTAAGTAATCACCTCCCCTCAACTGAATATTTTACATTTGTAGCTACAGCAGTTTTTAGGGATTGAAATAGACTTTTGAATGGTTTTCCGTATCTCTTGTCAATGTTGTTAAATTCCTTTATTAGTCTGTATTTTCACTTTTAAAATTAAATATTCTGTATAGAATTTTAGTTTCAATAAACTATCATTTACTCGTAATAAAAAATAAATTAAAGAATTTAAAAAGATAGAGGTAAAATATTTCGGATAACATTACAATAAGATTATAAACTTTGACGAGGTAAATAATAAAGATACCACATACTTAATAAATGAATGAACACAAACACCAACTTACACAGACTGGATTAATGTCCCATTCTTATAAATTCACCGGTCAATGACAAACACTTGCCTAGATTTTTCACGGTCAAAAGCACGAACTCCACGAAAACCTTACGAAACAAGGACGGCCTATCATTACAAAAAAATAAAAATAATGAAATCCATACCTAATAAAAACCAATAATTTTATAATTCTTTTACAAGGAATTTATTGACATTATATACACCACAATTTAATCACAGACTTTATTTAGATAATTGTTTAATTACAATCGCCTCAGTGGGAATTATTTTCGAAGAAGTTCGAAATAGAACCCGTACTTTCCCGTGCATAATTTGATGATCTCTGTCCTCTGCAGCTGACTCTGATTGATGTTCATAGTCTAGTTCTCCTGAGACTGTTGCTTTGAGTGATGTTTGAATGCTAAAATATATTTTTCCTAATTAACATACATTTTCTTGAAAAAAAAGGCTTTTTTTAAAAATATTAAACATGTTAAAAATAAATACGTGTATAGAAAGCTAATTGCTGATTTTGAACCACTTTCTCGTACCATTAAATTAGGCGGCAACAACTTGAATATTTGTGAAGTAATATATGCAATTTAAAACATCAAATAAATAATTGTAACATGTATCTTTTTAATTCATTTTTTATGTGATAAAAAGAAATAAAAATTAAGACGGTCATGTCTGTTAATGTTAGCGATTTACTTATTTCTTATATGGAAGCGTATTGACAGTCTCAATCTTCATTTACTCGTATCTCAGTCTTGGCCAGTACCAAGAGCCAGCGTTTTCAAATGTAAAGGTTTCCAATTTGGGATTTTAGTCATATTAAAATATTCTCTAAAAGTTCTGTAGTCAAGGTAAAGGTTTAATAATTTAGGATTTTAATACACTGAACACATAAAAATATCGTCTTTTATCAACAGCTTTGTCAACCCGAAGTGTGCCTTAATTTTGCTAGTGTACAGTTGTCTTAGTTATCCAATTATTCAAACCTTAATTAAATAGGAGTAATGTTACCATCTAATAAATTAGGTTTTGAATAATATAGCATAGAAAGTTAAAAACTATAATTACTGCGGTACCCTCATCACTGAGTAGTTAATATTTACACTAACACTGATGTTGTATTAAATCTTTTTTATAGAACCCTCGTCCAATTACTTTACTTTGTTATTATTACAGACTAAAAGTCGCCGTAGGTACATTATGTTTTCAAAACTTAATAAAAAAGCATTATTATTTAGATAAAAAATATATTTTTGTTTTTAATCAATTGATTCGAAACTTCAAAATTATTCGAACTTCGAAATTTTTTAAATTATGAACACTTTCACACTTAGGAAAAAAACAAAAAAAACTAAAATTATTTGTATAAATTGAAATTATTTACATAAACTAAGATCTACAACTATATAAGGTTCCTCCTCTCAAATAATAAAAAGTTTGCGAACCTTAATCCAAAACAAAATAATTCAAAAACAAGAACGTTGTTTTAGCTAATCATAATTCTTTATAGGTTAGCAAATGAGTTGATGTCCACAGGATGGAAATTATTAGAAATGAGGATTTGATAAATTCCTAACGTCTGGGGGAGAGGTATTAATGATGAATTGAAGGGAACGGGCAGTTGATCATTCGGCCGTCATACTCATCGCACAAAGTTTAGCTTTAATATAGCTATCATAAATAATAATAAGGCTACTTAGCCTTTAAGACGATTTTCTGTCATAAATTGGGATCTTCATGGTCAACCCTGCGTATATTAGAGATGCAATCAAGTCACCACAATCAGGTTCTACTACGTCAAAAAGAAATAACAACAATACTCAAATGATATTGAATAGTTGCAAAGAAAAAATAATATGAAAGAATTGTCCAAGAATTGTTATTTGGCATATCGAATTTATTATTTAAAAAGTAACTTCTTAAAAGGGTAAGTTAATATTTCTTTTTAATATCAAATAACAATGAGATAATGCTTCGAAATCCATTTTTATTAGAATTTTAATCATATTATATGATTAGATTATACTTAGATTAGTTTCGACTAAAGACTCCGTAAATGTTTATCTTAATAAAGTTTCATTTTTTTATCGTACATGATAGACTGCAAAAGCTTTACTTCTAAATTAAACACATATTTATTTAGGCCATGAAAGTCATGATAGCTCAATTAGCATTACGATAGACCGATATTAATTTGGTATCCAATTTTTTTTCTGACAACTATTTTTTCAACTAGTAAATAATGCTTTAGTGTTAAGTTAATTACAACATTTGTCATACTTTGTACAGTGAAGATTTAATTAATAAATATTTTCTAAGTAATAGATTCAAATATTGCATATTTTGATGAATATTCTATTTTATATTTATTTTTAATACAAAAAAATATATAATGAGACATTCAGCATTTATAGCAAATATTAAATAAAACGCCTTAAATCTATATTACTTTTAATTATGTTTTACAATTATAATTCAAAATTTTGTTGACATGAAAATCCACGATATATTTTAAAATTTTGGCATATTAATTTAATTCAGAATATTTTAATTCAAAAAGGGAAACTGCTCAGTTAAACGTGTCACTTAGTATTTGTCTACTCTACCACTAACCAGATTTAACGGGAGATTGACGCCTGATCCAATTAGACCTCAGACAATTTGAGATTAAAAAACTCAGTGGAATTGATGTTATATTAAAAGTTTTCATAAGCGCAAAATATAAAATATATTTATATGTTGATATGTACCCTTGCAAAAGCAAAAAATAAAATATATTTTTATGTTGATATGTACCCTTATACATAATAATAGAGGAAGACATTAAATTTACCGAGTCACATATTTGTCAGCCTATATCAAATCTTGCTATGAATATGATCGGTGCAAAATATTGTAAATATTTGGTTCAAATGCATATTTAAAACTAATTTTAAGTCTTTTAACTGAAGCATAACCAAAAGTTTATTGAACTTTCCAGTTGGTATCAAATCCCACTGCAATGTATTGTAATGGAATATTATTTTACCACTCGGTCTCAGTTTAAATCTCTTTCAATAGTCTGTTTCAATAATGTTAATAGACATGCATTTCATCTAATAAAATCGACGAACGTAAGATTGTAATTAATTGTTGAAATTTTTCTTAACATTATAAATGACTATCAATATAGGAATACTAAAGTAATCTATCGAATACTAAAGGAAATACATATATATATATTACATATCATATATAAAATACTTTAATAATTTGTTCTTTCTAAAGTATTATTAAGAAAATCTATAGTATGGTATGGTCAATCTATAGTCATGGCAAGAATATCTTAAGAAACAAAATATTTTTCTTTATTAATAAATAATATAGAATAAAGTTTTGTTTTTCGGATGACACTTACTGTTAACATATATATATTTAGTAATAAGTGTCATCCGAATAACAAAACAAAAACAAAACTGAAAAATATTTCTATATTTCACAATTGACTACTGTTGAATTATGTACTTACGAGTACTACGACTATGATACGCAAATATTTTTTGAAGTTCTGGCACTGTAGTGTATATATATAAATATATATTACGTTTTGAACCGTTGCTAGGTTACCTGAAAAATATAAGGGTATTTATAAAGATATTTATTCCATATTAGTTATGTGGTTAATAATTAAATTTAACTAAAATAAATAAATTGATTAAGTGAACATATTCATTTAAATCTGTAATTGTTCTCTGTAGTTTGCAATGCGTCGTTTGTAACAGTAACGTCTTCCTTTTGTAATGATGTATTAAGATTATATTTGTATATATTAAGTAATATTCTTTTTTTTCTGTCCATATCCACTAAGTGATACTTTTTTTATTTGTACGTAAGTTAATTTATAATTCTTTGGAGGAATTAAATCATTAACCATAATATAAATTTAAAACTAATTGTTAGCTAACAATAAAAACAAAGACATGACGTACAAATATTTTTATACTAAATTTGTATATCTTATAAAATTATATTATTTGCAAATAATTTGATAATATGATTTGACGTTTATGCTATCATCAATGTTATATTAAGTTAATGATAATAGATAATTGGGACGTGTCAATAATTGTAATCTAATATTTTGTAAATAGTTAGATAAGTGCGATAAAATGTATCCTTCTATGCAATAATACCTATCGTGCTATGTATATTTTGTTAAATAATTCTAATTTTATTAGTTTCAGAGTCGTATAACTCAAAAATCAATTACCTACTACTAATTAAGACAGCGGGCTTTTAATGATCTCTGACTGCATAATTAATAGCCACTCGGATGTGTAATTAAATTTATTATGAACTGAATATAAACAATGATTCAATTCGAATTGGCAATCAATTGTACTAACCATTGTTGTTATCGTTTGTAAATTGACTGAAGCATTTTTGTATACAAATTACAACAACAAAATGTATTGATAGAATGTATTATACATGATGTTATTATCTTTTGCTCCGAACGTAGTTATAAGTGTCAAATTTTACATTTTACTACTATAAAAACATTAAATAAAAAATGTAGATAAAAATCATAAGGGAATATTGTGGAGCAGGTGCAGCACACGCTGCATTTACATAAATGTTGCACCCAAGGGCAATGTTACGTACGCAATTTGTTTTGACCATTGTTAAACGTGCATACAGCAGTTTTTCGAACAATATTATTTGTTTTTTTTGTTTGTTTGATTACATTCAATGATTTATATACCTTGTTTCAAAATAAAATCAAATTTTAATAATCTCAAGCATTTTATTTGAGAAAATTATAAAAATAAGAACGCTTTATTTATGTTAATAAATATATATTTTTATATTTTTTCTAACTTTTATTTATTAAGGTCGCAAAACTTAGACCAAACCGAGGCAAACAGCAAAAACAGGTAAACTAAGTCATTTAACGCTAATTCGTTTTTTTTCCTAAGAGCAAGTCGTCAATTAATGAATTATTGAACGATACCGATAGATTTTTCTTCAAATAATATTTCAACAGCATTATTTTTGATTTTCAGAAACGGAAAGGGTATGTATCTGCATAAAAGTTGCTAAAGCTTCTATATTTTTAGCAAAATAATAAATTATATGTGCTATTCCTTTCTATAGAATTTGAATAACATTCTAGTTTTATTCCAGTGGAAACTACGGTACGTGACTTATAAAATTTACTGACAAATTATCAAACTTACTAATATTTTGATTAGTTTAGAAGTTCTTTATCTCTACAAGAAATTTTAATATAACAGGTAAGTAAGTACACATATCCTTACATGTGACATCACAGTAACACCTAGAGTTGCCAACATGTTTTAGCCTAATTATAAAATCGACAAAATAATGTCACCATTACTTTGTGACCATCGTGATGTAATTTAGTCCACAAACAATGGTATATGTGGGGTAGTTTAATAATAAATTATAATACTTGTTTGTTCTTTCGTTATTAGCTATTAAACGTTAAATTGAGCGAAAGTTATTCTTTGTGCTTTCGGATATTTTGAATACCATATAGATTATTCATTATAATTACTCATATATTAAATACACTTTTTTAATAAAATAGATGTTGAATACTATAAAAGTTTTCAAATCAGAATAATTAAAATCAGAATAATAAAAAAGTAACTCGTCAACTTTATTTTAACAAAAAAAAAAACAATTAGGCTAATATCCTCAAAATTGGTCAAATACTTTTGTGTTATTTTGTAACTGTTTATGTGTGTTTGTTTTTGTGTTATTTTGAACTGTAAATCAGTTTCTGTATTTTTGAGGAAAAAAATAAGTTTCTTAAAAGCTTAACAAGTATCACAATATTTGATCTTAAATTTTCATCTAAATTTTTTTTAAGAACAAATAAAAAATTTGGAAAAAGGAAAAAGATTTAAAAAATTGTTTCATACTTCTTTACATATACTCCTATAGATTTTCTATGACACAGCTCATAAATGTAGATTATATTGCGTATAATCATCAACACAAGAACATAAAATCATAATTTACAACCAATCGCAAACCGTAGCTGTTACAGAAATATGGCATTCAAACATTCTGTAGATATCATTATCAAGCTTATAAAGTGATGATATAATACAGTAAAAACATATAATATAATATAATTATGAATGGTTTTCCATCATAATATCTGAAGAATATAAAGAATATTACCTATATATATATATATATAAAATATAATATAGGTTTGTAAAAGTGGTTCTTATTTTGTATTATTGAAAAAAGTATAACCTTTCCAAGAGGAGTTACAACAACAAAGGTAATGTATCTTGCGTAATTAAAATCATAGCCTAAAGGATACCGCTACAACGGATAATGCGAATAAATAAGGTAAGGTGAGGGTTACTCATAAAATTAACCATTCAACCGTTGTATTTTTGTTGCGTTTACCAATTTTTGGCAATACAAAGATCATGTTTGAATAGCCTATACATTTATAAATAGCATATTTTTATAAAGTTATTCAAAATTTATTAACTAAATAAAATTTAGGATATGAGATATAAAATTTCATTTAATTTTCGTATGAAATTTACAAACTTTTATATTATACAGCGCTATCGGATCTTATAAATAAAATCTTAAATATTTAAATTTTAATAAAAGCTATTTTGTTACAAACGTAATAATTTAAGTAAACTATTTTTTTTTCGCTTAATATTATTTATAAGACAATTACCAGGACCACAGAAAACTGAAAAAAAAATGTGCAATAAAACGCAGCCTCAAATATCATAATCGGTTTGTAAGTTATTTATTCAATTAGGATGAAACGTATCTCAACAGGTCCGGTACCAGGATACTTCTTAAGCATAACCGTATCACAGCAAAGTTAAACACAGGTCCCTCCGCGTAGTCGGTGGCAGGTGATTCTAACGAATCGGTATCGGGAGTCTGTGAAAACAGATCGTCAGTCTTTACAGGAATATGACTCAAGAGTGTATGGGACCTGTAGGGGCACGTGTAGACTCTGACATGATCGTCCAATTTCACACGCAGCCAGTGTACAGACCGATCCCAACTTTACGAACTCGGATACCCAAACTTGTGGTATAAAACGATGGTTGTGTTTATACCCAGGGCAGGTAGGTTGAAATATCTGCGTCTCCATAAAAACAAGAAGGCTGGCGGCGTCGTCTTTAGATGATAGTTTAGTTTAGATAGACTGTGTTTAAGTTCTAATGAAATCCACTTTTAGAATGGAGCAGGGTGCCGCTGTGCTAAGTCGTTGTTTGCCCTAAATAAACATAAAACGCGATAGTTGGTCCACCCTAGATAGGGGCAGCTCTAGCCAATTCCGAGAATCCTTCCCCCGATTTCACTCGGTTCTCTGTCTTCTTCAAAGCTGCTATTCTCCTGGAGTATATTTTTGGAGGCATTTCTTTCATGTTTGATTGTGTGGGGAAGAAATGACTAATAACAGGAGAGTATGGATGGAAAAAACATACTCCGCCGACCCCAAAATTGGGCGAGAAGATGATGACTTATTTATTTAAAACATAATTGCACATGCCAATGTTATACAAGAATATTACAATATCGCTTAAAACAATATATATTTATCTATTTAGTTAAATAATGTTGCTTCAAACGATTTATGAAAATTAATAATGAGTTTGATTATTAATTTTTTAATGGAAGATCATTTCAGAGCAATATAGATTTAACGGTAAACGAGTTGCTATACAAACGATTGTATGTTTCAATAATAAATATGTGTTATTAATGGAGTTGAATAATGACTGTCATCAGCAGTTTTCTTGTTTACTAATGATATAAAAATAAAATATCGGCGCGTATCCTTACAGACTCTTGAACAACGATCACAAAGATTTTTGTATTTGGGCAGTTATTTTCTTACGGAGACGGGGATACACGAGTATCTCAAATAAGTAAAATATTTTTGAATTAAAAATGTCTATTTTCTCATCATGAGATGAGAGATGCGTTGAAAATGGAGTTCCAGTTGATTTTGTTAAGATCCTTTAAAATACTAGCTTCACCAGAATTTATACACAATCGCCGCAGAACAATTGACGGCTTTATTTTTATATACGAAATATGAACATGAATATTGTTTATTATGAATATTATTATTAAATAGAAATAAAATAATATTTATATTTAAGTTTTTTTATTTTCCTTTAAAATTCTATATCTCTTGTAAATGTTTCACTAATTGGGCACTCGCTGTTAACCAGAATTAACAAAAATTGACGTTTGAAATAAGATACAATTGAAAGAGTTGAGGTAAATCAAATAAAGCGTATTCGCCACTTTTATATTATTATCCTGTACTCATTTTTGACTTATTATTTATTATAAAAATAAATGACAATATATTAGAAAACTATGAAAAGTTACAAAAAAATGTATCGTACCTATTTGTCGACTAAACATATAAAAGGTCGACTGAACATGCAATTTAATTCTCATAATAACAGAATAACAAAATAAAACACATTATGAAAATTATCTTTTGAGCTTCGGATCATACTGGCTTCATATTACCGAAAATTATTATAACAGAGTATATCTTCATTAATTCAGGAATAGGATTAATTTGTATGATTTATTATGAGATACCATTAATATCACAAATGGTGGCTATTTTTACCACTGAAAAGCTATTTAAAAGTATGTTTGAAATGTGAACGCTTCAACAATAATATAATATTATAATTCAGGGATCATACGTGTGGTTCTTAAGAACATATTAAAATTGTATGAATTATTAAATACTTGCATTATTGTTTAATTGGGAATACTTATTATATTAGGTTTAATTTTTTTTTACATAAAAAAATTTAGATATAAAGCATTGGTCATTGACATTTGAAAATGTAGATCCACACGCGTTGAACGTGGGTAAGAAAGGGGAAGATAGAATGATTGCACTTTTATATTTATTGTTCGAAATATAGGTATAATACCTACTTCAATCTGATCTTCTTTGAGAAGTCGTAACTACCCTGTTCGAGGTAGCCTCTATACGAGATGTAAAGGACTGCATACAGGACATATCCAAAATAACCCGCACAATACTAGCATTAATATATTTAACTTTAAAGAAATTATAGTACGCAAACTGAAAATATATGTGTTTGTTTACAAAATAAAATACAAAGTTAATATATTGTATAATAATTTATATTAGTTTACAATACTTGTAAGGCTGAACTATAAATAAACTTTAACCATTTAAGGTATTTGTGAGCGACGAGTCCATTTTCCCCCGTCAACACAGTATTAGCATTTCAATGTGATGCAATAGTTGCATTTTATAAACTTTAGTAAACTTTCCATTAGATAGCCGAATTGAGGTACTGAAAATTATTACCAAAAATTTTGGTTTTAGTTATTTAAACTACCGAGTTAAAAGTGCTTTAAATGTACAAGATAATATTTCATGGTAAATAATACTTTAATCATAACGCAAATTTGCCTTACTAAAAATCTTCTACAAAAACAGAAATAAAATTTTAACCATGTTTCTTAAAAGGTGTTTAAAGCTCGTAATTAAGAATTTCTCCTTGTTACCGCCATACAGTAAATCAGGGGCCAACTTTTTTTTTCATAAAAGATTACTCAATTGATACACACCCTAATAAATATAAATTTTATCTTAACTACGGATTTAGTGTTCTTATTTAAGTGGCTATTAGTTTATACCTGTCGTCTTTTAATTGTCTACTCTACGAGTATATAATTTAGAACTCTTCTCTGTTTGAAACAATACGGGTAGAGGTAAAGTAACATGCACCCCAATAAAAAAAAAAAATGTTTCCACAAAAATAAGTATTACAGTACTAGCTAGGTATTTCTCCGAGCTATGTATTAGCTAGTTCTTGTCCGTTCGATTGCCGACATCAGGATGTCTGTTCGATGCCTGTGCGCGCACTGTAGTACTAGACTAATTTTCCCATTTTCCCAAATATATATATATATATATATATATATATATATATATATATGTATATATATAGAAACTGAATATTTAAACGTTCTCTAACCGATACGGACGCAGCGAAACAAATAAATCTGATTAATTAAATTTAAACTTTAACCCCTTACAAATGTTAAATGGAACGTTAAAAAATAATTGGTATTTCAATTTCATATTAATATTTTTAAGCGTTTTGCTTTAAAACTTTTATGTTTTTATTAATATTATAAATAATGTTGCGGCGTTGGGAACCGCCAACCAACACCCCATGTTCCGAACGGCGGAAGGTGGAGGACGGAGCTACAAATAGCTACGTGGAATGTAAGAGGAGGAATGGAACAGAAGATGAATGAATTATTAGATGTGATGGATGACAAAGATCTGGATGTTATTTGTGTGTCTGAGACCAAGCGAAAAGGCAATGATACGACCGATTTACCTGGCAACCGGGTCGCTTTCTGGGCTGGGGTTCCAGAGGGTGAGCGAGGTTGCCAAGGTGTAGGCGTATTATTGTCCTCTCGAATGGTTAATGCAATGGTAGAATACAAGGCGATTAACCCGAGGCTTCTTTGGGTTCGCTTTAAGCTGGGGATAACAAGAGTATTCTTGTTAGCCATGTATGCGCCAGTATCCTCAGCTCAAATGAGCGAGCTCGAGGAGTTTTGGGAGAATGTCAGGGATGTTCTAAGTAGTGTCAGAGATAATGAAAAGTTGATAGTATGTGGAGATATGAACGGATGGGTTGGAACCGCGCGAAGCGGTTACGAAAGCGTGCTAGGCAAATATGGTGATAAGAGGTTAAATGAGGCTGGAAAGCTTAAAAGCTGTGATCCTGGAAATGAAAGTGTTGAAGTATGCTGGCAAAACCTTAGGAATAGTATGGTGAAAGTAGCGACAGAAGTATTTGGTAAAAGGAAAAGAGGTTTTAGTAAAAAGCGCGATGAATGGTGGGATGATGAAGTGAAAGACGCTGTAGAGTTAAAGAAGAAAGCATGGCTGGATTATAAAGCCTCTGGTAAGGATAAAAGTATGAGAGAGATAAGAAAAAGAGCGTACAAGCTGCAAAAGCACAAAACGAAAGCACTTATAAAGATGAAGCGTGAAAATTCTGAGAGAGAAAGGGATGAAAGGTTGACGAACAACTTCCGGGAAAACACGAAGCTTTTCTGGCGAGAAGTAAGTGGTTCCCGGGGTTGTTCGGTAACCTGTAGAATGAAAGGGGTGCTTTCGAAAAGCGGTGAAATTTTAACTGAGCAAGCACACGTTTTGCAGCGGTGGGCGGAATTCTATAAGGAGATGTATGAACGTGAGGACGCCTCGGTCTTGACTACCAGCGTAATGTTGAGTCAAGATGTAGCCGATGGTGAAATCAGTTTGGAAGAAGTAGAGAACGTGATTCGAAGTCTGAAATGTGGTAAGTCTGCGGAAGCAGATGAAGTTACTGCCGAGATGATCAAATATGGTGGGCCTTTGGGCCTGACTTTTTCTGGTTTTTGTGCAATTTATGCTGGAAATCTGGGGAGGTCCCAGACGATTGGCGAAGTGCAGTCATCGTACCTTTGTATAAAGGCAAAGGTTCACAGATAGACTGTGCAAGCTATAGGGCCATCAGTTTGATTAGCTTGGGCGGTAAAGTTTATGCTAAAATTTTAGCGAGAAGAATGCAAGAGAGATCTGAAAGGCTGTTGTGGGAGGCACAAGGAGGTTTTAGACCTGAAAGAGGGTGTATAGATCAGATCTTTTCCCTCCGCATGATCACGGAAAAGTTTTTGGCCCTAAACCAAAAGGTTTTCTGTGCTTTTGTGGATTTGGAAAAGGCGTTTGACAGGGTTGTGAGAAAGAAGTTATGGGAGATACTGCCCCGATACAATGTGAACGGACCCTTGCTACAGGTTGTAAGGTCTCTTTACCGAGATCACTCAGCCTGTGTGCGAGTAGGAGCTGGCATGTCGCCCTGGTTTGACATCCAATCGGGTGTTAAGCAAGATTGCGCTATGTCAGCTTGGTTGTTCAATTTGTATTTGGATAGTTGTCTCCAAGGAGTGAAAGATAGTGACATGGGAGTGAAAGTAGGTGACCTTAAGGTCAATTGCTTACTATATGCAGATGATGCAGTGCTCATTGCATTATCAGAATGCAATTTGCAGGCATTGGTCACCACTCTGAAAGATGGGTGTGAAATTAATGGTCTTAACTTGAATGTAGATAAGACGAAGGTTCTGATATTTGAAAGAAATGAAGAAAGAACAGAATGTAAGATCAACGTGAATGATAAGATAATAGAACAAGTGAATGAAGTGGTATATTTGGGAAGTATGGTTAGCAGAGACGGAAGATACGAAATGGATGTGGAAAGGCGTATTGCTGCCGGTAACAGAGTCAATGGTGCTTTGACTGCATTGTTGAGACGGCAAAACGTCAGTATAGCTGCACGTTTGGCTTGGAGTTAGTCTAGCTGATCGAATCCGCAATGAAGAGATCCACAGAATGTCAGGTACTAGCGAAGATGTCACGGTGAGAATGAAGAAGAACGTGCTCAGGTGGTTTGGGCACGTTGAACGAATGAGTGATGAAAGAATGGTAAAAAAGATTTATATGGGAAAAGTGAGCGGTAAGAGAGACAGGGGGAGGCCTCGAGTGACCTTCGAAAACACAGTAGCTACGATACTGGAGGAAGGTCACATGAAAAGCATGAGGACCCCCCGGAGGGCATGTATGAAGAGGTTGATGTCTGTGGCCGAGGCGAAAGAGGTATGCAGAGACCGTAGCGTTTGGCGCTCCGTCGTCTCTGGCTACCCCGCAAGGGATATGGCGTGAAGGTAAATAAATAAATAATGTTATTTACCGTCTTTAGAAATCTGATATTTGGCTATAACGTTTTTAATATAAGAGAACCTTTAGTAACAGCTATAAAAATCGAAATTTAAAAATATTATTGAATATTTAAAAAGTCATTGTTAATTGATTTGTTTAGCAGATTGTATTTTTTTAAATAAAATATTAATTAAGAACTTTGCAAAATTAGAGTTAATTATTTGGACAAAAATTTTGATTCACTTCACACATTGCCATATTTTATTAGAACAAATTGCAAAACAAAATATATAGAAAAGAATTTATTTTCTCAATATATATCTTGGGCTTTTCACTATATTATATTCCTGTGGCGGTCATCTTAATAACATTAATCTACTATTTATTTGTTCTTCCAATAACACCAAATAAGGAAAACCGATCCAATTTTTTGGAATCAACTTTACAAATAATATTTTGATTTTGTTTTTAAAATAATATTTTTACCCAAAAATCAATACAATGTTATTATTTCCTAATTTGGGCATATGTAAATAATTCTCTCATAAAGATCTATGTTAAGAAAATGGTTTAAAATAACTAAATAACAAATTACGTAAAAGTGTATGTAATATAAAGATTATCCGAGTGCTGACCTGTACTTAATAACATGCTCTAATTTGCGCTGGGAGCAAGCACGTGGAGAACTGAGATGTTTGTCGGGTCCGACCCTGTCTAGTGCATCCTTAGTTTGTTATCTCTTCACCAATTGATTATGCATGGCCGGTTAAATCATTGGAACTTTATCATTTCATATAAATTAAAGCAATATATTTATTACAAATATTGTTTGTCTGTCAGTCTATCTGAACTATTGCTAAACTATTTAAACGTTTTATTCTTTACAAGATTAGAAAACTTATTTTATATATGAATTGACAAAAAATGTGCTTTAGAATTGAATGCCACATCAATAAATTAACCAGCGACGGGATACGTAACAAAACAATAAAAAAGTTATTATCGGTGAGCTCAAAAGGAAAAAATATTGCTATTAAATGCAGTGTTTTGAATACGAAAATAGTTTTATATATTTCTAGTTCCATACACGTGCAATTGTTGTTTTCACTCGTAGCTATCACGTCCTCGTACTCGTATATTGGAAATTCCTTATACTTTTATAACGTTATTTTACCTTAGGGAATTCTATCACACCGTACAATTTAGTTTCATTATAAAACAAACTTGTTATAGATATACTGGACGATATTTCTGAATTATTGATTTTAAAAGAAATCAAAGAAATAGTCACTTCAAAAAGTCAATTTCAAGACAATTACTTTAATTAATTAAATAAATAATTAACGTTAAGGTTGAATTTTAAAATGTAAATATATAGAATATAATTTCATATTTATTAGACAAACATTTATATTTTTATCTCTAATATATTTTAATGTATTCAAAAAAATGTTACGTTGTGGTCTCTTATAGAAATGAAGTACTACTTCTGTTATAAATAAACATTGTTATAAGATATATGATAGATTTAAATACCAATTAATCTGTTGACTGTTTTCAACTAATGTAATTTGAGCTTTAATTATACAATAATAAAAAAAGTCTTCATCTCCGAATGTAATTCAAAATGAAATCTGTATATTTCAATTATTCTAAAAGAACTATTTACATGACATAATTTCATTCAATATTTCAATATATATTTTTAATGTTTTATGTTTATGTAAGTAGTTATTAATTCACAACTACCATTTATAGAATTTAGTATTAAATTTTATTCTACTATCAGTTTATGAAATAACGCGTAATGTCGTGGGTATCATAAAACATGATAGCACCTACCTTCGGGAAAACTCATAAAAAGTTGTAATCAGTAATGTTCTACACGACGAATTTTGTTTTAAAATGAGGAAAAGTAAGTACTGTTTATCTTTTATATGCTCTTATCAAAACATTATTGTATTTTATCTTTTGTTTCTTGTTATATCAAAATAATAAATGTAATTGATATTTTATTACAACAATAACGGACATTACAACTGGATGATTTTTCAATTAAGAAAGCAATGATATATTTCAGCTCATAAATAAAATATAAAAGTCTTTTTGGGTTTTCTAATACAATTATAATGTACTTGGTAATGAAATTTGTGAACACTATATGAAATTTATCAAAACCCGTTTAACTTTACTGTGAAAAAAAATGCAGTCTATGGATCACCGTCAGACACGAAGTTCCTTACTGTTTTCCTTCAACTTCGAATGTAAATCGAAATTAAATCTGTAATTTTAATTTATATTAATTTATATTATTTTTTTCGAAGCAAATAATCTAAATGAACTTTTAACATCGGAAAGTTTCATTCAATATTTCATAATAAATTATATACAAAATAACAAATTATGTGAAGATACTAATAATGAAATTTTTCGATCTCATCATTATATTCTTAAAATAAATAGTAAACGTTCAAACATGTATAATGAACGAATCTGTACAGTAAACACTTTTATAAAGTTATTTAATTTTATCAACTTACTTTTCTAAATCTGTATTACACACAAGTTACAGGAAAGAGAGATAGTGAAAGAGAAATAGAGTTGCGTCTGTTCGTGTTCTCATTTTACCGATTACCGATATAGCAAGTTACTATTATATTATATGTACTTATAAATAATCATTATAGTGAAAAATTATAGACAATGTAAAGTGAAATGTTGGAAATGTTATAGATATAATTTTATTGTACTTGAAAATTGTACACAAACAGTATGTAGCAGCAACAAATATAAGAACAAACTCATCGGTTAACAACGTGAAGACTACTAAGGTACCGTTGACATCAAACTTCTTAAAATATAAAAAATATAACTTTATGTAACAACGTATTATTGAAGATTATATAAAATCTATCGACGACGACGACGAAAACGATTACATATAGAATGCTAAATACAGGGCATTATCCAGCGACATGTTAGCTCGATTAATAAAGCAACGGTACAGCATTCCAGAAGTCGCAGATTCTAACTTTGTTCGTCTTGACTATTTTAATATTTATATTTTTAATGCAATTCAAACTTTCCACCGGTGAAGCTGTCGTAGCCAATAAAGCTAGCAGCAAATACATTACGAAAAATAAAATTAAAACAGCAATTTAAATAAGCTTAAATTATATAAAGATATTTTTTGACTATTGGACTAAAGTTATAAAATAAAATATTTTGTACGGTTACCAGATTTTTATTTTGTAAATGGTTTTTAAATAACAAGTATTATCAACCTAGTAAAGGTTATTTGATAAATTGCTCACGCTAACATGTACATTGCAAGTTACACGAAAAAAAAATTGCGGCTTACGTCTGCATTGGTCAAATAAATATAAATATTTCTTTAAGAACGGAGTTATAAAGATCAGACGAATTGTTATGAGTAAATAAAAGTAACTTTTACACATTTTTTCTATCTAATATCTGTCCAAACATAAAATTTATATTTTAGCTATATGAAAGTAAAAAAATTGCTTGCATGAGTATTTCAGATTTTTTAAAGTTTTTACGCTCTGCTTTTTAAGTAAGTGAATCCTTGGAAGTTATATTTGATAACTAAAGAAAAATTTAAATTATACCTTAAAATGAGAATCCTTAGGGTAAGGTTGGAGAAAAAAATAATCGGAATTAAATAGAATAGATATTTAACACATCACAGGTTTATTTTTGTTTAAAAGAAGCTTGTTCAAAAACTATTAATAATTTTTTTATGATAATAAAATGAATATCATCGAGCCACAAAATATGTAAATTTGTTAAAAATGTAAATGTATGCGTATAATATTCCATTATTATAATTTTAAAATAATATGTTTAATTTAATGAAAACAATGATTGATCTTCTATATTTATTTTGACATTATTTCACTATAACCTGTGGTAATATACAGTGCTTAAAGTTATTTTCAGTAAATTAAAGTATTTTAAATGATAAACAGAAGAGGTCTTTTAAAATTTTAAATAACTTATATAATATAATTAACAAACTCAAAAATAATCGATATAGGTCTTTTAAGATAATACCAAATACCATACCTCAGATAACTTAGTGCAACTTTATTTTAAATAATTTAGAATGACAAGAATCGAGACTGAGATTGCTTGCTAAAGTCATTACATAAATAGAAGCCTAGTATAAGATTCCAAACTAATTTAAAAACGAAAAGTGCATCTTACACGTATTCAAGTGGTTCAATGAACACACAAAGTAGTAACGACACGGCATGTTCAGGTTTTCAATTGAATTTTCACAGCAGTCTACAAAATTGATTTTCATTCAGTACACACTCTACACAACTAAGTACACTTTCAAATGTCTGCAATATGTCAGTATCAGTAGAATGGATATCATATAAGAGTAACTTTTTATATCAGTATTTATTTTGTTAAAATTTTATTATATTAACGAGGTAATTTTGTTATTATGGAAATATTAAACAGAGTCACATAAGTATTGTATAATATCAGAAATATTTTTGATATAACTCATAAATTCGGCTTCATACCAGAAATGCCACGGATTTATGTATTCGGGTCATTAACACGCAAACTGACATAAACTCGAGATTTAATATCCCATTCCATGCAACTAGCAGTAATTGACACACATATTGTGTAGTGGAGTTCATTCCATCTGTTCCTTTCCCAGGATTTCAAAATTGTTTAATACTTAAATGTCATCAAGAATCATGTTTCAGAACATTTATAGAAGCTCAGGATTATTCAAAATACTTTAATAAGAATGTCGTAGATTGAATTACTTATCTATAAAATTGTATGTAGTAACTTATATAAGAAAGTTAAAGTTCACAAAGGTTTCAGATGCAATCTAATAACTGAGTTCTCGCCTCACGAGTGATCCGACGTATTATGTTTTATATTGTAAATATAAATTAAATGTATTGGTTCGTGTTTATGTAGTGAAATGGTTAATACGTATTTTATATCTAAACTTTCCTCATTTCATATAATTATCGTTGTAAAAACTAATCATGGCTACTAATCTTCAACTATTATTTATAACCTTGAGGCCTTGTGTTCCACGGAGTGAGTAATAATGTTAGTAAAAATAGATACATTGTTGTGAACGGGAATTATAATGTGTTAATAAAATGATTATTTAATTCTGGAGCTTTAAACTTAAAACTTGCTAAACTAATTGAAGTTCTAGTTTACTTGTTGTATGTTAATAAAAGAAAACAAAGTCTTGAATCAGCAAAGAACTAACTCGGCCAAGCAATATCAGAAAAAAATCTTTCATTTAGACAAGAATTGTTATAAAAATATCGAGTTAGGAGTGGTTAACGTAATCAAGATTGTTAAAAAAAAAAGTAAGTAAGACCTTTAGTCCATCTAATCTTAGAGGGCAAATAATCCACCGACTTATCTTACACTGCTAGCAGGACTTGTACGTCTCGAGGACTGTCTAGAAAAACTTCGAATTTAATTACTTTTTTTCAAACAATCTTTTAAAAATCTTTCCTGTAGTTTCGGAGACGTGTTAAACATTGCAAAAACTGTATGCCTAATCTTGCATTTTTTGTGTATTAATACATTATAAAATGCTTAAGTTAACAAGACCGTCTTGAAGAAAACACAATTAATTTGAATATAAACAAGATTATATAGTGAACATTAGTGATATACTTAATGTATTAATATGCAGATCCATTGCAGATAAGCGTTAGTGTTTCAACATCAAGGTTTAACTTTATGCAATATACTGTTTGTGTATTAATAGCTAATCAATAGTAAATCTCTGGGATGATATTAAAAAAAATTGCAGATTACTTTATATATTTAATATACTCTGTATTATATCTCAAAATTACATTTACTTAATGTGACTAATGTTTTCTTATATTTGTTTAAAAAATTGTAAAGAAACTTAACATCATTTAATTAGTAAAATGCTTTTCGGTTTCGGATGGCTTGATAAATGACTTAAAGCAAATTATTTTATTATTTCCTTGGTTTTGTTTTAATATATACATATTAAAAATCAAGTTATCTTCTAAGCATCGATATGTTATTTGTGATGGTTACTTTTGAAGTAAATTATAAAATGAGTTATAATTTAGAATGTATTATTCCAATGCGACTGAACGTGGGCTTAAATGGGTCTCTAAAAGTGACAAAAGGTTCAATTTGAGAGATGAAGTTTTATCTTTTCTCCGTGCAACAGTGAAGACTATGTTTTAGCTATTGTGAAGAAGGAAGTTTTACTGCGGTGACACACTTTATAAAAATAACACTGTTAATTTGGCACTTGTAATTGTCTTGGATCGCCAAAAAAAAACATTAGAAACACAACGAGTATCGACTCGTTGTGTTTCTAATATTTTTAGCTGTGCTTCATACTGAAATTAATACTTTTTCTGAAAATTTTGGACTGATCTTTTCTTTTTTATCCTTCAAGGATATATATTCATAATCAATGAATATTCATTAAATCGTGTAAAAGAGATAAAATTACTTTAAATAGTGTAGAAAAAATTATTACAATGGGCACTATTCAAATTATAAAATATATACAATACAAAAGATTGCTTTTCTGTTTTAATTGACAGTCGGGTAACTTGTAACTTGAAATGTAATACCTAAAACCTATTCCATTCTATTCAATCCCTTTACCCCTTGTTACCACAAAGAACGTTTATTTTTTTAAGTAAGTTGCATAAACGTTCCCTTCGCTCTGAACTCTACAAATTCTTTTTCAGTCATCCTGTTTTTACTCAAATTCCTTCACAGTTCAAGCTGCTCTTTTATGAAACTCTTTGCCCTTATCCGTAGGGTGTGTAACCCAAGTAGCGTCTAAAATTGATGTTAAGGATTTTTATCTTCATTCACTTATCTCTACTTAACACCTTATTTTCCCTTCACAAGGTTTCTTCCCGGTTCGTCAAATAATATAATATATAATAAATTTAGTTATTACTTTTATTCTAATCGAGTATGTACGTAAATGTATATAAATATATATTTTTATGTATAATTTTTTTGTGTGTTATCATTATTTATTTATTTATATATTTACTTAAAACTTTGTTGCATATAACAATGTTATAAAAGAATATTACAAAGTTTATATTAATTAATAAATAAATAACGTAAGTTGTATTGTATGTGCGTATTCTCTCTAGTACAGCACCTATATGCACGCTTACACCTCAATTCCTCTACCCAAAGGTTGCCTGGAAGAGATATATCTTTAGGAAGCAGGTAAGAATGTGTTTTTTTAATCCTTTTTACTGTCCCTTGTTTTTGTAAAATAAATAATATCATATATATGTACATATTTATGTAATAAGTAATTATTTTTCTGAACATCGGTAACAAACTACCTCTACTAATCTTCATACACTTTGTACCCAGTAGAACAACCGCAGGTATTTTTGTAAAACGTAAGAATTAAATAAACACATAGTACATAAATTCGAAAAACTTTTATTTCAATATATATCTATACATGTCTATATCCATATATATATATATATATATATACATTATTATACGAATTACTAATTTATTGTAGCAACCACAAGCTGTGCACTAAATTCAAAAACGAATAAATAAATCTAAGAAAACAGTAATAAAATTGTGATATCAATCTGATAATTTAAAACATTTATTATTTATGCAATAATTAGATTTATAAAACATTATAAGTTATTTTAGCTTAATATAAAACAAGATATAATTATATGAAAACAAACCATTTAAAATAATGTGTGTTATTATGCGAACACAGGAGTAGCGCTTTGTCAAACGGCTGACTCGCATCTGAATCTTTCAGCGGGGTGCACGTCCTATTCTATTCTGTGAGACCAAGGCAATATATATATATAATGATACCCAAATAATAATGTTATTTTCAATGAACCAATCGTTAATAAATGATCGCAACAATTGACATACCTATTAAAAACTACTGTAAATCATATATATTGTTAAAATTGTTTAAACAGTAAATAAAATGTATTGTTGCTAGTAATATAACATAGTAAACAAAAGTATAATACAAAATATTCAAACAAGTGTTTTATGTTTACACTGAAAATTTAATTGGTACACCCCTCGTGTTGGCATATTTCACCATACATATGTATGAACAGACTACATCATTTGTGTGAATATAACCAAATGTGTATGGTAAAAAATGCACGTCAATGTTTTCGAAACTGTAATTAATTAATTTCTAATAAATTTGCGAATACTAAGAGAATACAATAATTTCAATTATATAAACTCATTATTAAAAAAACTTTATAGGTAAAAATCGGTTATAATTTGATAATTTTTAAAAATGTCAAGAAAATTCAAATATATAATAAGATCCAATAAATATAAAACTAAAGCGTTTATTAAATTCAAAACCCTTTTCTATCTTCTAGAATTCTAACAGGATTTATAGACGCAACTGTATGTAACTAGATTGAGTAGATATATTTAAGAATACGCACACAAGTTTGAGCTTACTGTTATAAACAACATGAGGTAGTGATTATTCAAAAGTGTGAAGTTATGTTATGATATAATATTATATTATATTAGTAGTAGTCGTATTGTAAAATATCACGTTTCAAATCTAATCAATACTATTCTAAATATGATTTTTTTAGTAAAAAATACAATATAAAGTATTCAAAGTGACTTTGTTAAGAGTTTTGAAATACTATCTTTACTACATATTTATCATATATAAACATAAATAATTAAAACATGTAAATAGTAAACAAATCTGTTAAAAAACTCGACACAGGACGGAAAAATTAACTTCATTTAAATTATTTCCAGATCTCACCAAAGTGCCTTCAAAGAGCAATAAATAGAAAGTTTCATTAGATTTTCAATTTAATTTACAGCTGACTTGTCACTGTTCAGTTTCATTTACTGACTATAGGATTGGTAGTTTTGTAGCATTATGAAATTTTATTCTATCCAAGTCGTGCATAAAAGACTTCAATTATCAGTCACCTCAACGCTCACCAACTATTTAGATTATTCGTAAAAATAGATTTTGGGGGAGATTAAATCTTCCTTAACTGTCCTACTTTTCAAATTCCATCATAATAATCTTGTTTTAACCAGTTATGTACAAAAACTAGGTGTCAGTAATATGCTTAGACTAAAAAGGAAAGAGGACTTTGAGACAAAATATTTATTACGAAATCGTAAAACAAAATAGTTTTGGATTTGTTGCGTTGCATATTTACCACTTATATATCAATATATATATATTTAATATCCAAAGTGGATAAAAATTTTCAAAATCAACAATCATCTTTTCTTTAATATTTCAATCAAGTATAAACGGGCACAAAGTTTTATCTATTCAATCGATAGCTGTTCAAACCTTAAGCGTTTTTAAAGGGTTAAATTTATCAAAAATACAGATATAAGTAAATTTCAATGACATTTAAATAATATAATTGAACTCGTTAATTTATTGTATTATGATTAAAAAACTATTATACTACTTTTATATACAGGGTGTTTTGTAGAGGTTCCGACAAACAAAGTGAGCGTGTTCAGATACCTATTTAGAGAATACATATTGGCCAAAAAAAAATCCCTGACCTCCTAGTTTTTTTTAAAGAATTTTTTTGTAAATTTTTCCTTTTTCACCGAAATTGTTCCTAATCACTTAAATAACATTTCTAAAATCCGTTTTAGACCGGATGTTTTCAAGTAATTTTAGTCTCAAATGCATGCTTAAGCCACAAAAAGCAAAATTATATACAATCTGAACTACATAACTGATGTCGAACTCATAAAGTGAAAAAATAAGTTTAAGCTTGACATTAAAGTTCAACTTTCACAATGATTTAAAAAAAATACTAGTGATTCTGGAGGTAGTATGCATTAAAAAAGTTCTCCATTTATCACTTATTACAACGTCATTAAAAAATGCTATAATACTTATAGGCTTGTTCAATAAATGAGGTACCAACAAAAATACAAACAACAGAAATTAGTCAAAATTATTTTTATTTCAAATTCTTATTACGACGTATTTCTTTTATGGTGGAGTTTAGACTCATTTTTGCAAATGCGTCGTTAATTCTTGCCACCAATTCTTCTTTTTTTGTTATTTCGACTCGACTCGACCTCATACACCAACTCTTTAGCACGTCCCCAGACATAGAAATCAAGCGGTGTTAGGTCTGGGGAACGTGCGGGCCATTCAATTGGGCCACGCCTCGCGATCCAGGAATTGGGGAAGCAGTCATCTAAATACTTGCGTACAATGTTTCGGTAGTGTGTCGGGTAGCCGTCATTTTGAAATATGATTGCCCGGTCATCTTCAAAAATCGGCAGGTGGCTCATTAATTCCGGTAAGTAATTGATTAAAAAATCCAGGTAAATCTCGCCATTTAGTGTATCTAGGAGATAATAGGGTCCTACGAGGTCTTTCCCAATGACCTGTCCATATAGTGACAGAAAACTTGTTTTGGCGTGAGGTCTCTTCTCGCTTGAGGATTTTGCGATTCCCATAAGTGTAGATTGTGTTGATTAAAAATCCCCTCTCTCGTAAATTTTGATTCATCTGTCTACAGTATGTTTTTCAAAAAATCTTCCTTATCTACATCCGTATGTTAAAGAAAACGGGAGAACTGCAAGCGCCGCTGTTGGTCCCCTTCTACTAAACCTGAATCCACAAAAAAACCTGTTTGTGAACATCGGATGGGCAAGTGGTACAGCAATTATTTTTATTGTAGAGCGCGCTCTACAAAAACTAGTACAATCATAAATTAAATGTACCATGCACCGGAGTGTAGTGAAAAGGGTGCCTCCTATGTGCATTGATTACTGTCCAAACTTTGCATGTCGAAACTCCCAAGTTACGGGCCACTTTTCTGACGCTGCTGGTGGGATCTGCATCGAACTTTTGTAGAATGTTTTCATCTACAACGACAAGATGCTGTCTATTGTTCAGGCGTGGTTCCCTAAAATGTAGGGTACCAGTTTCCCGCAGTCTCCGAAAAGTGTTTGAAAATGTAGTGTGATGAGGTACACGTCTGTAGGGGTACGACTCTCTGTACATTCTTTATGCATCACGTCAGTTCCCATCAGCTTGGCCGTAGACAAAAACCATGTCGGCGTATTCTTCGTATTTAAACTCCGTCATGTCTTCACAGAAAGAATCCACACAGCAATAGCAACAACAGTCAACGTTAACAACAGTAAAAGTAAACAACGTATGACAGTCAACAACGGTAACAGTTCAACAAATCAACGGAAAAACAAAACAGAAAAACAAATAAGTATTATAGCATTTTTGTAAGCTGGTAAGTATTATAACATTTTTTTATGTCATTGTAATAAGTGATAAATGAAAAACTTTTTTAATGCATACTACCTCCAGAATCGCTAGTATTTTTTTTTAATCATTGCGAAAGTTGAACGTAGATGTCAAGCTTCAACTTATTTTTTCACTTTATGATTTCTACTTCAGTTATGTAGTTCAGATTGTATCCAATTTTGCTTTTTGTAGCTTAAGCATGCATTTGAGACTAAAATTACATGAAAACATCCGGTCTAAAAAGGATTTCAAAATGTTATTTAAGTGATTAGGTACAATTTCGGTAAAAAAGGAAAAATTTACAAAAAATATCTTTAAAAAAAATAGAAGGTCAGGGATTTTTTTTGGCCAACTTGTATTTTCTAAATAGGTACCTGAACACGCTCACTTGGTTTGTCGGACCCTCTACAAAAGACCCTGTATATATAAAAAACACAAAATTTATGAAGACACGTTGCTTTTTTGCTATTTTAAACGTTCTCCAAATTAAAAAACTATTGTAATAAATAAGATAGTTTATATGAAACGATTGATATCATACTAAAAAATTATCTTCTCCGATAAGTTTTCTTTGTACTCAATATACACAAGTAACAACACAAATATAATTCTTTCATCGAGCTACGAGTAAGTGTTCACTTTGCTTCTGCTACTTGAATTGCGAATAAAGTTTTAAGTCTCTTGTCTCTTAATAAGTTTGAATATGAAACATGTATCAAACATTTTGTCATCAAAGTATAATGATCTAAAAGTTTTTCACTAAATGTTAATTACAATAATGTAATTAACATTTAGTTACAATCAAATTTTATAAACAAATCTTTAAAAAATATTTTATTAAAAGTCTATTTATTTATTTATTAATGCACCAGGAAAAAACACAATATACATTTTATTTAAAATATAGTATACACAAAAAGGATGACTTATCTCTTAAAAGAGATATCTATCAGAAACCCTTCATTATCGGAGAAAATATTTTGATATTCGCGGTATAGGTACAATATATCTCGAAAAAAAATAATTATAAATTTAAAGGAAGTAATAGTGGGACAGTCTTTGCACAAGTGAGGAGGTAATGAGTTCCAGAGTTGAGTAGCAAGAACAGAAAAGGATTTGCGGTAATGGGCAGTGTTATTGTGCGGCACCTTAATACATTTTAAGGAAACACAAGATCGCTCAGGCAATTGTCTAGGTGGACATAGGAGATAAGTAAGAAGGAGAAGATTTTAGAAGAACTTTATAGACAAGTGTTAATACATGCACATTCCGGCGGAAGCGGATAGGGAGCCACTTTAACTCACGGCGGTATTCCGAAATGTGGTCAAATTTACGCAACCCGTAGATAAAACGGATGCATAAATTCTGAATTCGATCGAATTTGTCAAGTAGCTCCTCAGTCACATCTAAATAACAAATGTCAGCATAGTCAAGAAGAGGAAGTAAGAGAGATTGGGCTAGTATAATTTTAGTTTTAAAGGGAAGTAAATTTGGAAGACGTTTAAGTGAGTGTAGCGAACGATATAGGCACCTGCTTATATCGCTGAAGTGAGCTACCCAAGTGAAATGGGAGTCCATGGTTAATCCCAGATTTTTTACAGTATCTAGGTACTGTAATCTAGGTACTGTAATGGAGTAACATCGTAAAGAATAGAAGGCAAGGTGGAAAAATTGATTTTATTGCGAGATTGCTTGTTATAAATTACAACAGCTTGCGACTTAATTGGATTAACTAGTAAACCATATTCTTCTGCCCATAAGCGTATGTTTTCAAGGTCGATGTTGATTGATGCTATTCCCTGTTCGATTGTAGAAAAAGTGTCGTGTCTGTAAAGCTGCAAATCATCTGCATAGAGATGGTAGAAAGAAGATATTATTTTAGAGACTTCGTTTATAAATATAGAAAAGAGTAATGGAGATAGTACGCCGCCTTGAGGTACACCAGCAGAAAGATACGTCTAATGAGAAGAACTGTCATCGGATTTCACAATCTGGTAACGCCCGTAAAGATATGATTTGAACCAGTTTAAAACGGAAGGAGATATAGAGAAAGTGGAGAGGATACCAAGCAAAATATCAAAGTCCACTGAATTAAATGCATTACTAAAATCCAGAAGAACGAGTATCGAAAGCTGTTTGTTATCCATCGCATATCGGATATCATCAGTGACTTTGATTAGTGCTGTGGTAGTGCTATAATAAGGACGGAAACCAGATTGAAAAGGACTTAAAAGATTATTACCGTGAAGGAATTCTGAGAGTTGCTTTTTGAAAGGAAAGGGAGTATAGATATTGGTCGATAGTGAGAAGGCAAGGTAGGATTACTTATTTTAGGTAAGGGAATTATATGTGCTGCCTTCCATGCAGAAGGGAATGTGAAAGTTCTTAAAGAAAATTTAAAAATATAAGTTATAATTGGTAATAGGATATCGAATAAGTAGGAAATTTTTCACATCTCCCTCCGTTAAAACCTGGAAGAAAAAAGAAGAATCACAGATAGGTGGGGTGACATTTGACAATTGTTGCAGGGTTTTAGATTTACGTTCTTTAGAAAGCATTAAGAATGGAGAAGAAAAATGTGTATTTAAAAGATTTAAATCAACAGTGTGATTGAAAGATTTATTGCTATTCAACTGCAGTCAAATTGCATTAACAACTTTAATTTTTTTAACCATTTAGCACAACGGAAAGTATCCCAACTCTCGAGTCCATTACGTTAAGTCCGATGGTCACTACTAAAGACTGCAGTAAAGAATTCAATCATAGTTACAGCTACTTTGCGTTCATAGTTACAGCTACTTTGCGTTCACCGGAGAGGTATTTCGTTCATAATAGTTTTATGCCTTTTGACAGATAATGCGATTTCCTTTGTTTAACATATTAAGGAGCACAAATACCACTTTCAGTCTGAAAAAAGCCAAGGAGATAAGTCCTGAGCTTACTGCTAGGTCAGAAGTGACATCAGCTTATCTTTTAGTAAACTAGAATAAAGTTACGTTATGAGTTATAACTATTAAGTTATGAGTTGAATTATTATAAATGCATAGTATTAACAGAATTTAGTACAATAGTTACTGTAATTATAAGTAATATTTTATATGCTTTATTAACATAACAACCATAGTATATACATTTTATGAGATATCATCGTTGCGGCAAATTAATATAAAGTTAGGAATTTGTATTATAAAAGGCTTGGTTATATAAATTGTTTTTGAAATAACTATGGAAGAATTCCATTACAATGGGAATCACATATCAAAAGTAATTGCCTGCTTCCCTTTCTCGGTGCATCAACGCAAAAATCAAAAGATGGCTTATGGAAAATAAGACAGGTTATGTACAAAACTATAATTAAATTTAAAAAATAAAATTTTCTGCTAAATATATTGAGCAAGTATTCTATAAGAAACACATGTGATGATTTTTATGCCAATAATAACAATTGAAAGAAAAGGGTACAGAAAATCTTCGTTTGGAGCACAAAAACAACTGACAAAGAAAACAGGAAGATAGACGTAAAGATATATAAAAAAGTAAAGCACTTAGTAAAAGATTTTAATAATACAAAAGAAAGAATATATATATATATATAAACGGGATTTAATTTGTTAGGAAAATAATAAAAATGGCGCTCAAATTTTTTTGGATGTTTTTATGTTTTTCTAACAACAACAATTAGATAGATTAGAAGTTAATGTTGCATATAAACTAGAGG
The DNA here is from genome assembly GCA_918358695.1 of Melinaea menophilus ssp. n. AW-2005. NCBI lineage: Eukaryota > Metazoa > Arthropoda > Insecta > Lepidoptera > Nymphalidae > Melinaea > Melinaea menophilus. The sequence goes on from OU911049.1 coordinate 3,534,742, forward strand.
CACTATAACTGGCAGTTACTTTATATAAGTTGCGATCTACTACTAATTACTAATACCCTCTTCTCTTATAAACATAATCCATTGCATTCCTTGAAACCCCGGGCTGCAGCTGAAGCTAGTAAAATTATGAATAATAGTTTATAGTAGTAATTATAGATTAATAAAAAATGAACTAAGTTCAATAACATATAGAATTATAAGCAAATTATCGATACAGTACACTGTATTGATACAATACTGTACACAAAGAGGAGAAATTTTGATTAAAGTGGCCAGTACGATAAAACACCAATTTTGTAAGGACCTAATATATGTACTCGTATTAACTTAACGCTTTCAAAATTTAAAACTTCTTAATGGAACAACGACAAATATGTCATACTTGTGTAATTAATTTTTTGCACATGACTTTAAAATATATTTTGGTTGGTATAATAAAGTTATTAATAAAAATAAATAATTTAACAATACGATTATATTTAAAATGATTGAAAATTTATAATTATTTATTAATACGTTAATAAATTCATATTGAGATTAAAACAAATTCTATCCATGGTTTATTAGAGGCAACCGATATATGCTTCCTCACCAAAATAATTCCAAGCATTGGTATATTCTTCTTTAAATTTCACCATAAATTTTTTAATCATCATAATTTAGAGATAATCCTAATTAATATTGCTAATAAATTTTTAATCTACTAATGTTGAGGAATAAGTCTTGTATGATCACAGGTTAATGGAAAATTTTTAATCTCGAATCAGACTGGGGATTAAATACTTATGTATATTAATACATTTTGATGAATATAACTTTTAAAAGATTAAAATTGCACGATATTTTCTCGTTACTTGGTATTTCACCAAGAAGCGTTCTTTTTCTACTATATTTTTGTAAATGTATTAAAAATTGTTTTGAAGACTATGTCTTCATAATCATCCAATTTACCTTACATTAAATATTTGGTATTGTCAAAATGTTTCAAATTATTTGACGTTTTATTGAGCGAAGCGAGCGAATTATTCTACTGCAGACTTTTTCACATTCTTTGTCACGAATAGACTCGAAAACTACTTGAAGGAAAATTATGAAATTTTACAATCAAAAAGACACACATTAGGTGATGGTTTAAAAAAAAAATATTGAAAAATGTCATGTCAAAAAACTTATATCCTATTGAAAACAATGGGAAAGATGAGTCATTACACTGGGTTCGCTTCGCTCAATATGAAAACGGCACCGAGATTTCGCGAGCGCAGTGAGACAAAATTGAGGTCTGTTGGCACCCATAGTTTAATTTCACCTATTCCAGCCATGTCTTCTTAGGTCGCCCTCCCCTCTTATAACCATCCACATTACACACTTAAGACTGTTCTCGTTACATGCTATTCATCCTTCCATATTACGTGACCATTCAAATTCATATTCCTCAGATTTAACCATTGGAAAAAATCATATTTTAAATCAACGTTTATATTTTATTTAATAAAATTAAAAAACTGAATTAATAATTATTGATGTTGATACGTTTCCCATTCATTATTCTTTACAAAAAAAAAATATTTATAATTCAAACTGGCAAATATTTTGGTAAGTCGAATGTACGTTAAGAAAGTAATCATCGTCACTTGAATTTAAACTTACTTTATATAATATATTTAATTAATATATGAATGGTTATGAATAATATTTTCAATATCATATTGTATAAACTATAAAGACTTTATAACTAAAATTAAATGCGAGGTTTACATTATTTTAAATTCAAATTAGTTAGTAAAAACCTTCAGAATGGTATGGTATATCCAAAGTTGTTAATAAATATAAAATACTTCTGAATTTCAGTAATAATTTTTTCTCAATTTTATTTAATAATTAACGTCACAAATTGTTAAATTCCTAGAAAAAAAAACAAATAAACAAAAATAAAGCTTAATTAGAATGAGCAATATATTGTCTTAGATGGCAATTATCAAAATATTTATAATTAACTCGCTAAGAAAGAGATTACATTACAATTTAATATAAAAAAGCTTTAAATAAAAACAAGTGTCTATTTAATAGTATCTTTAAAATATATAATATATACAATTATTACAAAAAATACTAAAATTGGAACGATATTACTAATTGATAAATTAAACTATACCAAAACTAGAGTAATTGTAATTGTCCTGTAACTTATAATTTAATCACTAAGTATAAAGTTGCTTAGTTCTACAAACTGAATAGATGAGCGCCAGGAGAGTTATGCACTGGGTATTATATGGTTGATGCCCGTCTACATCCAGTACAAGTCGTCGGTTAATTAAAATGAATTTAGCTATCTCATAGGTCGTCTATTCAAGGAAAAGCGTTTCGGTAGTATAAACCAAACAAAGACAATTTAACACTTATATTAGTAATACTTAATCTACTAATTGAAATTGTACAAAATTTATACGAAGACTTAAGAATAAACTCTTACCAAAAATCAGTCATAATACAAGACTCAAAACAATTAAACATCATGTATTTCAAAACACGTACATCAGTTGAACGTTGTAGTTTTCTAAATGTCTATAAATTAATATTTTAAACTCGTCACCAGTAAATGTACGCTCACATTAAAGTCACTTTTAAAATTATTCTAATATTATAATATAACATTACTGGTTAATTATTTTTAAATCAAACATAAATATAAAATAATAAAAATAGACTGCGGCACTCATTGTGTAAGAATTTTATAATAAAAACACAGTAAGTGATTCTCTTAATATTATATATTGACTGATGGTATGTAATTGGTATGCGGAGTAATTGTTGTGACTTGATATAAAAACGACGAAAAACATCTAAATAGATTTTTTAGAAAAAAATAAAAGTGAAAATTTAGAAATCAACTAAATAAAAAAAATGACACTTAAGTATAAAATAATATTTTTAGCCACTGTTCATATCTGTATAAATATGTTTATATTCAACTAACCGAATTTGTCAGTCTTGCAGTCTTAGGCAGTCTTGAATGAACCATCTAATCGTTTTGTCTTTCTGAATACTCCTAATCCGTGAGTGTAAATAAATGTGCTACAGAAAATATTCACAGTTACTGATTTTATTATTACAATGAATCGAAAACTAATAATCACTATAAAAAAGTCTAGAGATGTCAATATCTCTGGCATTATCTTTTTAAAATGTTATTAATCAAACATAATTATTGTGATACTCAAAATATTAATTATCCTTGAATGATTTCATCTGAGAATTTATTATATCATGTACACACATGTATATATATAATTTTTCCTTATAAACCTTTATAAAATAATATATAAAGTTTTATGAAATATATATATTTATTTAATGTAAGAAACTTAATTTTTTAAAATAATTTTAAATAAAACTGAGTTAAAAGCAAGAATATACTACGGAGAACGTTTTACTTTACCAATGTATGTCTCAATATATGCGACAAAATTTTATGAAATTTTAAATTTAATTTTATAGTCACTTTTTCAATAGTTTCATTTTTATGTTAAAAACAGGGGTCTTAAAAAAAAGGCCTAATTAAAAATGTAAAAAATCGACTATCAACCAGTTAATAAACCTAATAAATTGAATTAAATTATATTGAAAGTCACTCACTTTGCCTGACAAAGTTCTTAGTATAAGCTAAAGTCTTGTATGAGAAACCAAAATAATACAAAAACGAAAAGCGCTTTCAACCCGTATTCAATCGGTTCAACGAACACACGAAGATGTAACGACACGGGATGTCCAGGTTTTCAATTGAATTTTCGCTGCAGTCTAGAAAATTTAACTTCATTTGAAACTAAGTACACATTCAAATCTCTTACTTTTGAAATTATTTTTATTAATTTGAAACTAAGTACACATTCAATTCAAAATAATGATATCTATTGAAGGGATATTATTAAAGGTATTCTTGAATTTCTTTATTGATTTTGTTAAATAATTTTGTTTTAATTTTAAATTTTAATGGATTCATTAGATAATTTTGTTGTTATTGCAGATATTTCATACATATATTCCTTGATAATATTTACGTAGCATAGAAGATGTGCATGATATAACTCATATATTCGGCTTCATCCGGGCATAATTACTTATATACGCTCTTACTTACTACTATACATACGATCCGAACCGATCGTAACTATTCGGATCATCAACGTGCAAACTGACATAAACTCAAAATTTACTATCCCATTTCACGCAACTAGCAGTAACTGATACATGTACTGTAGAGTGGAGTTCATTAGATCTGCTCCTTTCCCAGGATTTTAAAATTGTTTGATACTACATATGTTAAAGGATATATTTTTTATTATATTTATTTAAAAGATTTATATTTAAGCATAATATGACTTACCAGTTAAGTCTTACAGATAGTTTAAAATGTTATATTAGACATTAATTTTAGTTATATTTGCCAGGTACTTCACCCACACTATAAAAGCAAACTGAAAAGTTTGTATTTTGTCGACTGATGATCTTAAATTTGTTTTTTATTTTTCAGAATCAGTCCTTTATTTAAGAAATTTTAGAGAAACTGGCCAAAAACGCAAGAAACAAACAAAACATGTACATATATATTATCAGTCAGGGTAATATTAATAATTCAATATTTTTTATTTTGGTCATTAAGAAAAATTGCCACATTTTAATTCAATTTCAATTATGCAAGTAACAAACTGAAGTAAGTATGTAATATCTAAAATATATTTATTATATATTAATATTACATGTACCTCATAATAAACCGTAAAAATGTGGACGTGTGTAAATACCTTGAATAAAAAAATGTTTAATATGTCATTTTGTTATGTTATGTAATATGTCATATAACATATTTTAAAATACAGCCATATTTTCTATGAACGCATCCCTGTCAGACAGTGTCAATGACGACACTGACTGACAGGTGAGTCAAATGCTGTTCTCAGTGTAAATGAGTTTTTGTTGATTGATTTTTGAGATTGAGATTGATCAGACAAACAGATTTGGTCTTGCAATATCAATTTTAATTTATTTTTTTACATTTTTAAAAGATTGTAATAGAGACACATTTTATCCTAGCGAAGCCGGCTTTTCATCAAGTATTTATATATTTATAAATATGAAGGTGTGAAAAAAAAAATGATTTTAGAAGGTGATGTATAATAAATAATACATTTAATAAATTTAATAATTATAATAATACATTTATTGCTTACTTATTTATTTGATTTGTGTATTTCGATCTGAATACACTATCTGTAAATGTTGTTAACATTTACTTTTAATACTCGTACTTTTTAATATTTTTAATGGGCACTATTTGAATAATGAGGCATTACTTAAGTCCTTTTACACATCGGGATGTGCAGAATAAAATACATATACTCGTAAAAATTCAATTACTGCTTTTGGTGCGCGTAACGGAAAAACTACTAATCCTGTACACACACACGCACACACGCACACCCACCTTCTCTCTCTCTCACACACACACACACACAAACACGTGCAAACAGATTTATTTTTTCAATATAACCATTAATACTCTCGGCATACAAATATAAATGTATATTGAATATTCAGGTGTTCAATTGAGTCATGTCTTGAAAACTGAATCTAATTTAAAATCTAGTAGATATTGAAATCTACTCTTGTGTCATATATATGATACCGTTTATATCATTGCGCCAGAATTTTCAACTTGGGTTTCATTCGTTGAATTTTTATTTAACATTTTATATATCATTATAAACTTCAATGTCGATTAATTTAAATTATCAGAATAAGAAACCGATTTGTAAACGAAGAATGGACGTGTTTTTAGTATTGGGGATTGAAGTGGTTTGAAGGTGATTAGAACAGAGAGAAAAAGAAAGAAATCGGCCTTTTATGAAATATTGAATATATATGCGTTAATAATTGGTTAATAAATAAAAATAAAATATGTGTCAAAGAACGTGGATTTAGAAAATATTTGTCAATTCTTAAAAATAAATGCAAATAGCTAATATATAGTAAAATCTAAAAAAATAGTGGCTTAAATGTTATATATAACAATAATTATGATTTCGTATTTTGTATTTCGTAATCATCTTATACATTATAATTTTTATTGTTCTTAAACGATTGATGAGGTTTTCACAAAATTTATGAATCTATTTAGGAAACAAAGTATTTGGTTATTTGTTTATTAATTTACAATAAAATAAATATATAAAAATGATAAAGACAGACAGGACTCGAACCTTGACAGGTTTCATAGAGGTAAGATATATATAGATATATGATGAGGGATTTACTCGTAGTTATGTCTGTCATGATATCATATTAAAGGAACTGGCTTATAGCCAACATATTCAATAGAAGGTTTTAAAATATTCGCTTCAAGTGCTTTGAATAAGATAAAGTTATAATAAATTATTTTAATAATACATCTGTGTGTATTACATCTATTAAGTTATACCTGAATTTAAAATTTAAACCTGTATTCAGCTGGCCTATCGCGTTACGTTTCTTATAGCTCGATAAGTGACGAAATTACCCTTACATACTTATTTATATTATAAACTTCCTCTCTATAATGATAATCTATTTGAAACACACTATTCATTCATTTTAAAACAGGACATAAGTGTCATTTTCATAACTAAAAATTATAACAAGTACATACATCGTCAGAAGCTGCCTAACAATTTAGGTTTTCAATAGTGTCGCATACAGTTTAATACTATCATTATTGCGGTGAACCCTTCTCACAGCTAGTTTAAATTTACTCGAACACTAATGTTTGACTAAATCTTCCTTATGAGCTTTCTTGATAACGTTTATTATTCCTTTTCGTGCGCATTATTTAAATGCTGGAAAGCTTTGGCATAAATGAACATTATTGTTCTTATTATTATTAGTTGTTTAATATTCAAATATATATTTTAAAAGTATAAATTAAAATTGTTTATTGTTTTCTATGGTTTTACAATTTAAATGTACCATCGTCAAATATAATAAATAAAACCATAGCATATATATCAAATAATTTGGGTAATAGATTAAATTTATACTTAAAATATTACTACTTTAATATTAACAAAGTAGTATATAATTGAATGAATGAATTGAAACGAGGCTGAAGCATTAATTTCTCTCTGTAGTGTTAATGAACTCTCTCCACTAGAAGCTATCACTTTAAATTAATTAGTGAATTTAGTGCGCTGTAGTTTACCCTGTAGTTACTGTAAATATATATTCTATTATGACGATCACACGGTATGGAATATGGTGTTTAAGTTTTGAACAGTTAGAACAAAATATACATAAACCACTATTGAATATTACAGAGGTTGTAAATTTATTTAATATGTTTTAATGCTTAGTGATTTCTTTTTTTGTAATAATTTCTATTCAGAAGTGGTAATAATATTTCTCCACATCTACAAAGGTTAGCTGGTAGAGAATGCCAACAAGCATTTAGTCCGTGTTTTGTATAATACAATAAAGGATAAATAATTAAATATTTAATAAACTTAAACGTAATCTAAAATACTATATAAGTAGAATATAAAGATTCATAGAGTTTAATTGTCTTTGGCAAAATTTTATAATCAAAGATTAATTCTCTAATTTGTTGGATTGCCTTATAGATATTACATACATTATTTATAAGAGTTTTCTCTTCAAAATAATCTATTTTAAAAATTACGTTTAGCCCGGTCAAAAAAGACAAGAAACAATGCTGTTTTTTAAGTAAAATATTTTATATTATCAATTGGACCATATGAGTTTTCATATGAATAAAGCTTATTCAGGTATAACTATTTTATTATTTCAAAATCATATTCCAATAGAAGTTTTATTTCTTCAAATATTCTGCCTTGACTAATATTTCACAGCTGCGATGTACATTTCATTCGATATATCAACAAAGATTAAAGTGAATGTTTTAGAAACAAATGTTTCTTAGCTTATAAAATGACGAGGTTAAGTCAATTAGACCTAAAATCTTCTTTGCGTTCAATTAATAAAATATTTAATATTCTATACAATAAATTGTTGCCGAAGATATCGATGTATCCAAATAGTTCAATATTGGCCGTTATCTCACTTCATGTCAATAATTGGTATTACGACTATTTGAATTAAGAACATTGCAATATTTGAACTTCTGCGTACAATATCCAAATAACTAACTCTAATAAATTTAAGTCTTATTTAACAGATATTTGTATAAGAATAAAACTGAGTTCTGGATCAAATAATACAAATTTATAATAATTAAAGAAAATTCTTTACTAATATAGGCATTGATATTTTATTGTTGTATTTATTATTTGAAATTAGAATTATAAATTGTCATAAATATTAAGAAACTAAGATATTAATAACATTACTATACCACTTTCAAAAATAATGTTTATAGACTTGAAATATGTCTAACTTACACTATGTTGTCACTCCGTATTGTGCAGAATTGAAAGTCAATACGATCAATTGAATTTCTATTCAATTTCCGGTTACGTTTCTCTAAAAGACCCAAAAATAAAATTGTGTTTAAAAGCTTCACTATTTTTCAGAGGGCAGTGGATAAAACCACAAACATTTTTTCAGGTCCAGCATCATTGAGATTGCCGCCGAAAGTTTGCACTTTTAACAATGGCTAAGTAATCACCTCCCCTCGGCTGAATATTTTACATTTTTTGTTAGTTTCTACAACAGTTTTTAGGAATTGAATTTGAATTTTAAATGGTTTTCTATATTTATTTTAATATTGTTCAATTTCTTTGGAAGATCAGTATTTTTTTTATCCTTTAAAATGAAATATTATATTTTGTAGATTAGAAAAGAAGAAATTGGTAGTTAAAACATTAAAGAAAAATATTTTTTATAACATTGCCAAAACATATCCAACTTTGACGAATTAAAAAAGATACCACATATTTAGACGCCTCTATAATAATTTTGTGGAATATATCAAGTTGTTTAAATACACAGAACAATGACCACAAATACCAAGTGACATAGCCTGGGTTAATATCCCATTGTTATAAATCCACTGGACAATGACAGACATTTGGCTAGATTCATCACGTGCAAAACCACAAACGCCACGGGCAGCTTACGAAACATACAGAGGGACGGTCTATTGTCCAATAAATTTTGGTTTGTACACTTTATATATATCTGTATATCGACGTTTTTGTGTTATTAAAAATAATCATTAGAAAATTAAAAAGAATGACATTCATACCCAATATAAATGTTAAAACCTAATTAGTAATTAATAATTACATAATACTTTTAAAAGATATGTTGAAAGCTAATACTTGTTATATATATAATGATATAATCAAAGACTATAAAAAGATAATCCTTTAATTTAAATCATCTCAGTGGAAATCATTAACTAAGAAGTCCGAAATAGGACCCGTACTTTCCCGTGTATAATTCGATGTCGCCTGACCTCTGCAGCTGACTTTGATTGATGTCCATAGTCTTAGTTCACCTGGGAGTACTACTTTGCTGATTCATTATGTTTGAATGCTAAAGAATATTTTTCCTAATTAGCATGCGTTGCCTTTTGAAAAGTGTTCTTAAACGATTAAACATGTTAAAAACAAATACGTCTTTATATATTTATATATCCTTACTATATAATAATAAGCTAATTGACTCTGTATGCACGCGCATCACTTATCACCCACAAATCACACAATAATGTGTAATACATCAAAAAAAAGCTATTGAATCAGGCTACAAAATAGGGTGGGTGCCAACCTCATACTGACTTTTGACCCTTTCCGGCCCTTAGGGCCGGGAAGTTCCCTTGTATATATATATTGTCCCTGCAACCATATAAATATTTGAAAATAATATAATTAATTAAAAAATCAATAAATTAGTTTAGTATATTTTTCTTATATTTTTATGTGATAAAATAATTTAAAACAAAGCAGTCGATTTCATTCAGTGTAAGGGATTTACTTATTTCTGTTATGACAGTGTATTGAGACTGGCCAAGAGCCAGCGTATTCAAGGGTAGAGGTTTCAGTTTTGGGATTTTAGAGAAACATTATAATATTATCTGCTGTAATACACCATTTTATTAACATGTACAATTTAAAATTCAAAAAAAATTCAACATTTAAAATATCTTTATTCAATTAGGCATTTACACGCACTTTTGTATCGTCAATTATTACAATACAAAAAAAGGTCAGTGTAGTCAGTCCATAAGTAAACTACCAGCGGCTCGGAATTCTGCTCTGTTAAGAAGAGCCGGTCAGAAACTCAACAGTTGCTCTTTTCAAAAGAAATAACAATCTTGGGTGATGTACATTTTTTTTTTTTTTTTTTTTTTTTTTTATGGAAGAGGAGGGCAAACGAGCTGGCGGGTCACAGATGACTTGTGATCACCGCCGCCCATGAACTCTTGCAACATCCGAGGATTTACAAGAGTGTTGCCGGCCTTGTAGGTAGAAGTAGACGCCTTTTTTGAAGGTACCCATGTCGTACCGATCTGGAAATACCGCCGAAGGGAGTTCGTTCCACAAGCGAGTGGAACGTGGAAAAAAGGTCCTTGAGAACCGCACAGTGGAGGATCGCCACGCATCCAGGTGGTAGGGATGGTAAAGAAGTCGATGGCGCGCTGTGCGGTGATGAAATTCGGCGGTAGGCATCAGATCGTATAGCTCTTCGGAACACTCCCCGTTGTAAATGCGGTAGAAGACGCACAAAGAAGCCACGTCTCTACGCAATGCCAAAGAGTCCAGCCGTTCGCAGAGCACCGGGTCCCCGACAATCCGAGCGGCTCTCCGTTGTACGCGGTCAAATGGTAGAAGCTGATATTGGGGTGATCCGGACCAGAGATGAGAACAGTACTCCATGTGTGGCCGGACCTGCGCCTTATAGAGCGCAAGTCTTTGGCCAGGTTTGAAATACTGCCTCGCTCTATTAATCACTCCCAATTTCTTCGAGGCCAACTTGGCCTTGCTCTCCAGATGACTACGAAACTGACAATCGCTCGAAATGTCGAGACCCAGTATTCTGATACTTGGCGAGGCAATGAGGGGGGTGCTCTCGAAGAGCGGTGATACAACAAATGGGGTTTTCTTTGTGGTAAACGCGCAAACTTGTGTCTTTAGGGGATTGAACTGAACGTGGTTCAGTTCACCCCACTCAGAGATCATCCCCAAGGAAGTCTCTATAGAAGACACAAGTTTCTTTCGGAACTCGTCGACGTTTTCCCGAGAGAGACCTGCACGGCCGGAATATACCGCATCCCCAGTGCTGTCATCCGCATAACAATGTATGTTGGAGATATCCAACATATCATTGATGTGCAGGAGGAACAGAGTTGGGGATAGCACGCAGCCTTGGGGTACACCAGCGTTCACGGGCTTGGGGTCCGAGCAAAAACCGTCGAGAACGACCTGTATGCTCCGCCCAGTGAGGAAGCTAGTGATCCACTTGCATAAACTCTCGGGAAGCCCATAGGAAGGTAGCTTCGAAAGAAGCCCCTTGTGCCATACACGATCGAAGGCTTTCGCCATATCCAGACTAACTGCCAGACCCTCTCCCTTGCTTTCAATAACCGTTGCCCAACGGTGAGTGAGGTATAACAGAAGATCACCAGCTGATCGACCATGGCGAAAGCCATACTGCCGGTCATTGACCAACTGGTGATCCTCGAGGTACGTTAGGACCTGTCGGTTTATGATAATCTCCATTATTTTGGAGAGAAGGGAGGTAATGGCGATAGGTCTGTAGTTAGCTGGGTCCGAGCTATCAGCTTTTTTAGGGATCGGATGGACAAGGGCACACTTCCATGAGACCGGGACTACGCCTTTAAGGTAGGAGTGCCGAAATAGACGCGTTAGCACTGGAGTCAACTCAGGGGCGCACGTTCGTAGCACCAGTGGAGAAATGCCATCCGGCCCACTCGACTTATGAACGTCCAAGGAAAATAGAGTCTGCCTGATTGTTTTCTGCCGAAAAACTATTTCCGGCATTGATCTCTGACACCGCGGGATGATAGGCGGTGTCTTCCCTTGGTCGTCCAAAGTCGAGTTGGAGGCGAAAAGAGTGCCCAAGAGATCGGCTTTCTCTTTTGCCGTGTGGGCCAGAGAGTCATTCCCCATGTGCAACGGCGGTAGGGACGGCTGGCTAAAGTTGCCTAGACTGGCCTTTGAAAGCGCCCAGAATTTGCGCGTTCCAGGCGGGTACTTTGCCAGCTGATCCCCAATTTTGACGACATGCTTGAACTTTGCTCTAGCGATTTGCCGTTTGAAGAATCTGGAGGCACGGTTGTATTTCCTCTTCAGAACTCTAGAGTTCGGATCCTTAGTGACTAACGCATTGGCCCAAGCTTGATAAGCCTGCCGTTTGCCAGCTGCTGCAGCCCTGACAGACGCATCAAACCAAGGCCGCGATCTGCCACCAAGTGGTACCACAGAGCTTGGTACAAAAAGTTCCATGCCCTGAAGTATCACATCAGCTACAGCCGCAGCGCAGTCACTAGGATCGTTGGAAGGGAAACAAATCGGCCCCCATGGGTAGGATGCAAAAAAAGACCGCATTCCATCCCAATCCGCTGACTTGTAGTGCCAAACGCGTCGAGTCGCAGGTCTTGTGCGAGCTGGGCGTTCAATGGGCACTACACTCCGTACCAAGCAATGATCAGAGGACCCTAAGGGAGCCTCGACAGTGACTTGGTACTTTCCGGGATGTGTAGTCAGCAGAAGATCCAACAAAGAGGGCGTGTGGCTGTCCACATCCGGTAGACGAGTGTGCGTCTTTACCAGCTGGGACAGACCATTTGCCAGAGCAAAGTTAAACACAGATCTCCCCGCGTAGTCGGTTGCACGTGACCCTAACCATTCGGCATTGTGCGCGTTGAAGTCCCCGAGGACTACGACTTCGGCGGAGGGAGTCTGAGAAAGCAGGTCGTCAATCTTCGCTTGAACGTGGCCCAACAGTTGATCTGTTTGTGCATTACCACTATGGGACCTGTAGAGGCACGCGTAGAATCTGACGTGATCGTCCATGTCCACGCGCAGCCAAAGCACGGACAGGTCCCGACCTTCAAAAAACTGAAGGCGACGGTAGCAGATATCCTCCCTTACGAACACAGATACCCCGGCGTGTGGTATAAAATGATGTTCTAGTTTATACCCGGGGTATGATAGGTACGCTGTGTCGCTAGGTTGAGATATCTGCGTCTCCGTCAAAAACAACAAGGCCGGCTGCGCCGTCTCAAGGTGGTAGTGGACGGCGTTTAGGTTCGAATGAAACCCCCGGATGTTACAAAAGTCCACATCTAGAGTGGAGCGGGGTGCCGCTGTTTGCCGTCGTTTGCCCTCAGAAAACACAAAGTGCGATACTTTGCCCGCCCCAGATACGACGGGCAGCCCGAGCAAAATCCGACGATCATTCCCCCGATTTTGCTCGGGGAGGGGGTCCCCGGCTTCATCAAAGCCGGTACCCTCCTGGGGTATTTTTCTTTTATGTATCGCGTTCATGTTTGGCGGGGGGGGGGGGATTGGGCTTCCGGATTCTCTCACTCACCGACGGAACATAACCAAATGAATTTGGTTACTACACGTCGGTCTTCTGTGAGAGGGTGGTCCTTCCCCGGTCGAGCCAGCCCAATACGAGCTGCAGTCAGATAACTACAGCTAGGCTCTACCACCTATAACATTATAATAAAAATCCTGCAAATGATTAAACAACTTCAGTTTCACATATTTCGATCCACTAAAATCTCTTGAACGCTATATTAAGATCTATTTAATAAAAAACTTTTGATTTTAGATGTTAAAACCAAGAAAAGGAAGGTCTAAGACATCTTTTGGAATTTTTACTTTAAGCCCTGAAGTAAAAAATTTTATATATTTTGTCAACAATTTTGGCAACTGTTATGTTTGGTTGTGTTCAGTTATCTTATGTATCCAATTACTATAAACCTTAATTAATTAGGAGTAATGTTATCAACAATAAATTAGGTTTTTAATAATACTCCTTCCACCGAAGTAGTAGTCCTCGGGGACCTCAATGCCAATTGGCTAGGGTCACATGCCACCTACGCGGGGAGATCTGTGTTTAATTTTGCTCTGGCAAATTGTCTGCCCCAGCCGGTTACGCTGGACTCTCGTATACCAGACTTGAACATCCATATGCAATATTGTTTGGATCTTCTGCTAACTATAGATCTAAGAATGTACCAGATGGCAGTCGAAACGTTCCTTGGGTCCTCTAATTATTGGTAAGCGACCCGACGCGTTTTGCACTACAAGTCAGCGAATTGGAACGGAATGCGGTTCAAAAGTATTCTAAGCAAGGGGTCAATTTGTTACCCTTCCAATCATCCTAGTGACTGCGCAGCGGCTGTAGCTGATGTGTTACTACAGGCCATGGAACTATTTGTACCAAGCTTAGTTTGATGCGTCTGTCAGGGTTGCAGTAGCTGGTAAACTGCTGGCGTATCAAGCTTAGGATAATGCGTTTGTCACTAAGAATCCGTACTCTAGAGTTCTGAAGACTATATATAACCGAGCCTCCAGATTCTTCAAACGGTAAATCGCTTCAGCAAATTTAAGCATGTCGTCAAAATTGGGCATCAGCTGGTATGGTACCTGCCTGGCACGCACAAATTCTGGGCGTTTTCTAAGGCCACTCTGGGTAACTTTTGTCAGCTCTCTCTACCGCCATTTCATATGGGGAAAGGCTGGCTCACACGGTGGAAGTGAAAGCGGATGTCTTGGACACTCTTTTTGACACAACCTAGACTTTGGACGACCAAGAAAAGACACCGCCGATCATCCCGCGGTGATAAAGTTTAATGCCAGAAATAATATTTCAACAAAAACTACCCGACATTCTCTATTTTCCTTGGGCGATCATAAGTCGAGAGCCCAAATTACATTTCTTCAACTGCTACAACTGCTACAAACATATGCCCATCAGTTGACTCCAGTGCTACCCCGTCTATTTCGGCACTCCTATCTTAAAGACGTAGTTCTAGTCTCATGGAAGTGTGCCCTTGTCCATCCGATCCCTAAAAAGGTGATAGCTCGGATTCCGTTAACTACAGACCTATCGCAATTACCTCTTTACTCTCCAAAATAATGGAGAATGTCATTAACCGACAGCTTGTAACGTACCTCGAGGAACATCAGTTGATGAATGATTGGCAATATGGCTTTCGCCATGGTTTATTGGCTCATAATTTTTTATTGTACTTTATGCACCGTTGGGCAGCGGTTATTGAAAGCAAGGGAGAGGGTCTGGCAGTTAGTCTGGATATGGCAAAAGCCTTCAATCGTGAATGGCACAAGGGACTTCTTTCGTAGTTTCCTGCCTATGGGTTTCTTGAGAGTTTATGCAACTGGATCACCAGTTGTTGTTGTAGTGAGCATACAGGTGTTGGTCGAACGTTTTTGCTCATACCCCAAACACGTAAATGCTGGTGTATACCAAGACTACGTGCTATCCCCAATTCTTTTTCTCAATGATATGTTGGATATTTCCAACATACATTGTTATGCGGACAGTACTGGAGATGCCGTATATTCCGGCCGTGCAAGTCTCTCAAGGGAAAACGTCGTCGAGTGCCAAAAGAAACTTGTGTCTTTTATAAAGACCTCCATCACTGCACAGCGCGTCGTTAACTCCAATGCGGATGGCATTAACACCTAGATGCGGACGATCTTTCGCTATGCGGTTTTCCAGGACCGTTCTTTGAAGTACCACTCGATTATGGAACGAAGTCCCTTCGGCGGTATTTACAGATTGATACGACATGGGTGCCTTCACAAAGGTGTTTACTCCTAGCTCCAAAGCCGGCAGCGCTCTTGGGAATCCTCAGATGCTACAAGCCATAAAGTCGTTTGCCCTCCTCTCTAATAAAAAAAAGGCACGTTGTTTTAGCTAATCACAATTCTTGATACATCGGCAAATGAGCTGATTGATATCCACAAAAGGCAAGTTTCCGTACTAACTCTTATAATTTCTTAAAATAAAATTACACGATATATATATATATATATATATATATGTATGTATATAAATAGATATATATATATATATATATATATATATATATATATATATATATATATATGTAATTTAGAATATTATAATTCGAAAAGTTAAAATGTTCAGTTAAACGTGTTACTTAGAATATGTTGACCAAACATCATTAGTTGAAAGTTAAAACAGTAATAATTCATAACATAAATAAAAATATTTTAAATAATGTTTAAATTACTTAGACAGGTCTTTATCTTTGTCTATCGAATATTTGTAAGTATATGTTACAGTGAAAACTGGAGTTGACAAAAAATTTTACCCTAATTATATTTTATCTAAGTAATGTTAAATTGTAATTTTATTTAGCTCATAAACTGTGATATATACAGATAAGATTAAAAGTAAATTGTAATGATTAATTATTAGGTACTTGTTTATTCTTTCGGTGTTAGTTATGTAACATTAAATTTAGGCAACGTGTTTCATTACAATGAATACATTCTTCGATATTTATAATACCATATAAATATTTCTGTATTTAAGTACTCATATCATTAAAATAAACTTCTTTACTAGTAAAGATGTCAAATGCGATAATACTTGTCAAATCACACTAGTGGTTCCAGTTATTGAACGATAGAAAAATAATTTCTCAACTTTAGTACATCAGTAAAGATATCTATCACAATTTGACATATTCCGTGATATTGGTTTTCGTGTTATTGTATTGCTAATTTTATTTTTTTATTTCTAACTTGTCAGTTTGTTAAATATTTTTATGTACTCCTATAGATTTTCCATGACAAAGCTCATAAATTCAGATGGTGTATTATTATCAACACATGGACATGATCTTGACATTTACAACCAAACCCATTGATGTTACAAATATGGCCACATTCCGTCGGTTACATTATCAGGCTTTTAGAGTGACGAAATAATGACTGAATGAAATAATGAATGAATGAATGACTAAATCTTATAACATGATATGTTTACGGATTTATATTATTTTCTATAATATGTAACAGATTAAAACTATAAGTAAATAACTTTAATTTTATGAATAAATTTAATATATAAAATAATATATAGGTAATTTTATTTATTTTGTAAAGATAATATAACTTTTCAAGGTAGGGTTACAATAACACCTTATCTTGCGTAACTATTATAAACCATGACCAAAGGAATGTCGATACCACGGATAGCGCGTATCAAGATATAGTGAGGTTAATCACAAAATTAAGCATTAAACCGTTGTATTTTTATTGCGTTTGTAACTTTTTTCAATACAAAAATCCATGTTCCAATAGTCTGATGATTTAGAGTGTACTTTTATAAACTTTAATAACCGGATATTAGAAATCAAATTTTATTATTATAATATTCACATGATTCAATTATGATCAAAATATAAGTTAAACTGTTTTGTTTCTAACAATTCTGAAGTTTAATCTTCCTATGAAATTTACAGACTTACAATTTATTTATATTTTAACTTATAAAGAATGTTTATATTATACAGGTCTATTAGAACTTAAAATAAAATAAGGTATTTGCTTTCTTCATTTGAATTATAACCATTTTCTTAGACAGTGAATAATTTATTTACCTGCAAACTAACACAAAAAGGCAATTAAACGCGGCCACACATGTCATAGCTGTCGGTAAGTAGTTTGTTAAAGTAAGATGAAATGTATCTCAACAGGTCCGGTACCAGGATACTTTAAACTTTAACCGTGTCCAGATTGTATCGGCTAACGTTAATATTCACTTAGACTTATCCATTAATATACGATTATTTCTTTTAGTTCAAACCATCATTTTGTTGTCAAAAGTACATTGACAATAAGAATTGTCTGAAGTCTTGGTTTAATAGGTGTCTACTATCAAAACAGTGAGTTTGTTATATTAGTTATGTTACCGCACGATCCATACGCATACCAATAAATTTTTAATAACATGAATTTTCAATATTGTAATATTAGAGTAATTGTATTTTCAATAATTTTATCTAATATTGTACTTTAACAGAGTCATTAAAAGAATATTCGTTGGATAATAACGTATTCAAATGGAAACAAGCAATCCTCAGCTAGAGGTTTATTTCCTCAGTAAAGAGCGGAAAAGCGTGAAAAGTTTCCAAGGTGATTTTATTTTAACGTTTTCACAGTATTTTATAATCAGAAAGTTCAGACAGAGACATTGGTTTCTAGACTGATTTAAGACTTAAGTGGATAAACCTTGGATATAATAAAATATATTTTACAAGTTTAATATTGTTAAAATAAGATTTGGAAGAGGAAAAAATTGCGATCTCATTATGAATTTTATTCATAGCTTATTATAGTTTAACGTATAGAACTTTAACTTAAATTAAAAATGTATCCTAATATACACTCAATAAAAAAGATAATGTTTAATAAACGTTTTGATAAACGTTTATTATATTTAAGACTTTTTTAATAAATATGTTATGGAATGTTGTTGAATTTGTATTATATATAACAAGCAAACAAACTAGTCAAACATGGAACTCTAACGTAATGGTTGTTTTCAATATATTCACTAAGTTTAAACAAAAGTTTAGAATAGTAAACCAATAACTAAATTTGGATTTGAACTGCTGTCCCGCTACACTTAAATATATAATGTACATATTGTATTGATTGAAATGAATTATTAACATCTTTTAAAATAATTAATATTTATGTATTCATTTATTTATATATCGTCAGATTGTATACACCATACTCGATATTTAACAATCAAACATTAATAAATTTAACCGTACAATACAATTAACTTATTGCTAAACTACACATGCAATATTAAAGATTTATATATACTATCATACCATTAACATTTATGATTTATAATTTTTAATTCTGCTACCATGCATGATATAAATTCGGAATGGAACGCAAAATTTTATTAAATATCAAGTTTGGGACAACAGTCAATTTCCTAATTAATAATTTTATATATTATGTAGACATGGTTTCACAAATCATCCTACATTTCTCCAACGAATCTATACTAGGATCCACCCATCGTGCGTGGCGGGAATTGAGTTGTGTGCAGGAAAATCCATTAGAAAAGAATAAAAGGAAATAAATACTTAATAACAATAATAAACACAGCGACACAATCACGAATCCCTTGGTTTTTTCTTTATAACTTTTAATTTAATCGAGCTATTTTCATTCTGGTTTTTCCTGTAGATACTTATTTATTAGTTCTACAGTCGTGCCAAATTTGACTAAAATCACTCCATTAGTTTTCATGTGATGAAGCGACTCAACTCATTTTGAGGAAGACGAGTGGCAAGCGCGCGCAAGAACAATTAAGCTTAAGTCTATGGAGATTCAGTTTTTCAACCATAACTTTTGATCAAATCAAGATTTTTTTAATCAATTTTTTTCTGTAGAAGCCCGTCAACAAGAGCTACAGCAATGCCAATTTTGATGAAGATCGATTAAGTAGTTTTTATGTGATGTGGTGACATAAAATTGATTCCCAAACGGTTAAGAGCTTTGCTTACGCTCAGCTCAATTAAAATAGTGCAGCTTGTCTCTGTATGTACCAGCCAGCAGCCAGTGAAAACTTTTTTGCATACGTTCAAGATGAAGTGGATGATTTGAGTAAAAGGGTCGACAAACGACGCTACAGTATTCCAATATAGAGCGGATATAACTTAATAAGAATAATTTTGATTTTGTTGTTACCAATATTTAGGTATAGAAGAAAGCACTGTATGTTGAAATGTTGTGCTGTATGTTGCAAATGTTTTATGTTGAAAGCCAACATTTAGGTATATAAGTGGGCGCTGTATCGTCAGGTATATCAATGGTCTTTATATACGAGTATATATATTGAAACAAAAGGTGTTCATTTCATATATAATTATTTATGTTCGTGACTAGTCTTGATACTTATCGATCCAAGAACTCGTATATATAAATTTTATTAATATTATATTTGTATTTTTTTTTACACAGATCCGGCAAAGATCTTTTGAAAATTCAACTTATTTTAAATTTCTTATATAATCAAGGACTAAGGAGAAACCAATTCTAATATACTAAGTTCTATACCAAGAAAATGGTAAAAAAATAGAAATACAAATTTGGTAAGTGTTTATAATATAAACATTCTCCGTGTGCTGACCTGTACATACATACATGCTCTAATTTCCGCTGGGAGCAGACACGTGGAGAATACAGATGTTTGTCAGGTTGGACCCCATCTAGCGCATGCTTAGTTTGTTATCGCTTCACCAATTGATTATACATGGCCGGTTAAATTGTTGGGAGTTTATCTTTTATCTATACTATTACTGAACCCTTCTAAATGATTTACACTTTACATGACTAAAAGATTTATGTTATATTTGAATTTATAAATTCTGTGTTTAAATATTAAAAGCCACATTGTTGGTGAATTCATAAGGAAGAATATTGCTATTAAATGCAATGTTTTGAATAGAGAATAGTTGTATATATGTGTAGTTCCAAACATGTACAATTGTTGTTTACAGACGTAGCTATTACGTCCTCGTGTATTGGAAATTCCTTATACTTTTATCACGTTCCTTTACCTTAGGGAATTCTACACGTACCATTTAGTTTCATTGTAAAACGAACTTTGTAACAGATATAATAAAGGATGTTTCTGAATGTCTAGTGTTAAAAAAAAATTGTACAAAATTGCTATGAAAATTCTAAATCTAACCATTTTGTTAAATGTAAAAAATATATCAATGTTAAAAAAAAGTATTATTATCAAGCCAATTATTTTAATTATTAAAATAAGTAGTTACTGCTAATGTTTTATTTTTAAATTAAAGTATATAATTGAATATTTATTAGACTAACTTTAACATTTTATTCTCTAAATTAAATTGTAAATGTGAATTGTTGTTGTTTATAGATTTAATACCATTTAAAGCCTACTCGTGTGCTCATTTGTTTGTAATACGCTCAATACATGCACGCATACACACACAGCATAGTGTTTCATTACGTGACGAATCTACTAAAATTTAAATTACACTACAATTAAGTCGTGTGAAGGGATTTCATTACAAAATAATCAGAGGCATTTTGTCAATTGGCTTCAAACTCTTATCAAATTATCTCAAAGTAACCTTTAAAGTGCATTGCAACTTTAAAATGAACAATAATATAGGTAAATTACAAGTTTAAAAGTCACTTGGCAGCATTTACTGGCCTTACAAAATTTACTTATGTGTAAAGTTTTGTGTATTATCAAATACGACCTTTGCATTTTGATGCAAGTTACTCTGAACAATATCTTCAATTATACTATTTATTTCATGTGAATTTCATTAACGAACACATGTTCTCAACAATGTCAAGTAAAGATCTTCTCTAAGAAAAAAAAATATTGTAGGGAAAATATATAGGATGGTATATTTGAAGTAGTATTTATATAGGCTTTAGAAATTTATTACAGTCAGTAAAACATAAGTAGTAGTAGGAAGTTGAACATAGATTTATAATGTGCTAATTTTCAGCGCTTGTCGTCCATATTAGCATTCAGTCTGTGTGGCGTTATGTCTGTTCCAGTAATATTGTTCATCAACGTTGCTATTATAATCAATAAACTTTATAGGCAGTTAGTAATTAACAATAACGAGGTTCTGTCCATACATTACATTTTTAACTGACTCATTTATGATGAGGATTTAATTTTAATTTTAATTATTAAACCTAACTTCATATTTTTTGGAGACGTATTAATTAAATATTTTTTTACACTAATAAATTTCAAGGCCTCTATTTTAATTACGTCAGATTATTTCATAAGTATACATTGCTGACAAATGCGCAATATAATTTCTACAAAATTTTTATTAAATAAAGCTACCTTACGGATTTAACTCGCATATATTAGATTACAATTTTCAAATTCTAAACCAAGGTTACAAATGGTCGGCAGCAATCGTGTTCACTGGAAGCGTACGTGATAATATTAGATTAATTTTTAATTCAATCACAGAAATATTACGATGAAAGCTTATTCATATAAATATGCTTTCATCGTAATATTTCTTCATTTTTTATTATGTTTATATAAATACTAATTAATTCATTACTACTATTTACTTAATTAAGTATTAAATGTTATCTACCTAGAAAAACAGAAAAACAGTAATAAAAGGACATGAATTATCGCGTATTGTTGTAGTATTATAAAACAAAAAAAAGTAGCATCTACCTTCGGGAAAACTCCTAAAAAGTTGTAATCTTCTATTCTACACGAATAATTTTATTTTTAAATACGACAAAAGTACACTATATTTATCTTTTGTATGCTTATAAAATTTTTATTGTATTTTTATATTTTGTTTCTTGTTATATGAAAACAATATGTAATTGATGTTTTATTACAACAATAACGGATATTACAACTAGATAGTATTTCAACTAAGAAAGCAATTAATTATACATTTCAGGCCATAAATAAAATAAAAATATGATAGTAAATAAATTATGATACATTTTATTAAAACTTACACAATACTTTTTTCGAGTTTTCAAATATAATTACAATCTAATTGGTGGTGAATTTTGACACTTATTTAATTATATAATTGCAAATAAAATTGCTCTCAAATATGTACTTTTTATTATTTCTTGACTAATTAAGGAACTCTATACGAAATTTACAAAAACCCCTTTAGATAAAACTTTATTGTATAAAAGATCGTCCGACCATCAGGACTGAAGTATCTTACGTTTTTCCTTCAACTCCGATTTTAATTCGATATTAAATATGTATAATATAATTCAATCTTTATTTTTGATATTATATTTTCAAGGCAAATAAACTAAAGGAACGAATTACATCGGCTAGCTTCTTTTAATATTTTAAAAAATGTTATACGAAACAGTAAACTATACATTATATGAAGATAAATACTAAATGAAAAGAAACTTTTCAAGTTCATCATTATGTTCTTAAAATAAGGATAAAAATTTAAATCATATGTATAATAAATGAATGTCAACAGTAAATATCAAGTTATTAATACTTTTCTTAATCTGTATTAGACACATTTTCTGCAGTTTCCATTTCTCAAAAATTTATTGCAATTATGAAACAATATTCATGTATGATCTTACACAAAAAACACAAATACGTAGGTGGTTCATTCTAGGTGGTAGATCCTAGCTGTAGTTATTTGACTGCAGCTTGTATTGGGCTGGCTCAACTTGTTAAGACCCACCCTCTCACAGAAGATCGACGTGTAATAAATAAATTCATTTGGTTATGTTTCGTCGGTTAGTGAGACAATCTGGAAGCCCGGGTGGGCTTGTTTTGGCGATGTTTTGGCGGTGGGGGAACCCTCCCCCACCGCCAAATCATAAAAGCAATGCCTCCAAAAAGTATACCCCAGGAGGGTATGGGCTTAAATGAAGCCAGAGAGCTCATCCGCGAGTAAAATCGGGGGAATGACTTTAAATGTGAACTTTTGCAACATCCAGGGATTTCACTCTAACCTAAATGCCGACTACTTCCACCTTGAGACGGCGCAGCGGGCCTTGTTGTTTTTGAAGGAGACGCAAATATCTCAACCTAGCGACACAACGTACCTATCATACCCCGGCTATAAACTAGAAAATCATTATATACCACACGCTGGGGTATCTGTGTTCGTAAGGGAGGATATTTGCTACCGTCGCCTTTAGATTTTTGAAGGTCGGGACCTGTCTACAGTCTGACTGCGTGTAGACATGGTCGATCACGTCAGCGCGTACCTTTACAAATTCTATAGTGGTAATGCAGAAACGGATCAACTCTTGGACCTTGTTCAAGCGAAGATTGATGACCTGCTTTTACAGACTCCTTCCGAAGTCCTAGTCCTCGGGGACATTAAAGCGCACAATACCGATTGGTTAAGGTCGCATGCCACTGATGACGAGGGGAGATCTGTGTTTAGCTTCGCTCTGACGAATGGTCCGTCGCAGCTGGTTAAGATGCACACTCATCTATCTGACGTGGACTCGTCTAGCCACACGTCCTCTTTGTTGGATCTTCTGCTGACTACACATCCAGGAAAGTACCAGGTCAATGTAGAGGTGCCTCTAAGGTCCTCTGATCACTTTCTGGTACGGAGGTCCCATTCACGGTAATGTACGGATTAGGATGGAATGCGGTTCTTTTTTTAATCCTATTCATAAAGGCCGACTTGTTTCTCTTTCAATGAAACTACTCACTGCGCTGCGGCTGTAGCTGATGTAAAACTACAGGGTATGGAACTATTTGTACCAAGCTCTGAAGTACTAGCTGGTGGCTGCAACAGCTGGCAGGCGTGTAAAGCTTAGGCTCATGCGTTTTTCTTGAAAGATCCGAACTCTAGACTTCTGAAAAGAACAGGTGCACCTGAGTTGACTCCAGTGCTAACGCATCTATTTTGGTACTCCTGCCTTAAAAGCATCTTTGAGGTGTGCCCTTGTCCATCCGATCCCAAAAAATGGTGATAGCTCAGACCCAGCTAACTACAAACCGATCGTCATTACCTCTGATGACAATATGGCTTTAGCCATGGTCGTACGGCTGTTGATCTTCTTTTCTAGTTTACACACCGTTGGGCAGCGGTTACTGAAAACACAGCTTCCTTCCTCACCTTCACGCCATATCAGTTGCGGGGTACCCAGAGACGACGGAGCGCCAAACGCTACGGTCCCTGCATACCTCTTTCGCCTTGGCCACAGACATCAACCTCTTCATACATGCCCTCCGGGGGGTCCTCATACTTTTTAAGTGACCTTCCTTCAGTATCATAGATACTGTTTTTTCGAAGGTCACTCGATGCCTCCCTCTGTCTCTCTTACCGCTCACTTTTCCTATATAAATCTTTTTTACCATTCTCTCATCACTCATTCGCTCGACGTGCCCAAACCACCTAAGCACGTTCTTCTTCATTTTCACCGTGACATCTTCGCTAGTACCTGCCATTCTGTGGATCTCTTCATTGCAGATTCGGTCAGCTATACTGACTCCGCATACTCTGCGAAGAGATCGCATCTCCACAGCATTCATCTTTCTTACATTCTTCTTCTGTATTACCCACGTTTGGCTGCCGTATAACAGCGTCAGTAGCAAAACTGCATTGTGTACAGCCAAACGTGCAGCAATACGTCTTTCCACATCCATTTCGTATCTTCCGTCTCTGCTAAACATACTTCCCAAATATACCGCTTCATTCACTTGTTCTATTATCTTACCATTCACGTTGATCTTACATTCTGTTCTTTCTTCATTTCTTTCAAATATCAGAACCTTCGTCTTATCTGCATTCAGGTTTAGACCATTATTTTCACATCCATCTTTCAGAGCGGTGACCAATGCCTGCAAATCGCATTCTGATAATGCAATGAGCACTGCATCATCTGCATAAAGCAAGCAATTGACCTTAAGGTCACCTATTTTCACTCCCATATCACTGTCTTTCACGCGTTGGAGACAACTATCCAAAATACAATTTGAACAACCAAGCTGACATAGCGTAACCTTGCTTAGCACCGGATTGGATGTCAAACCAGGGCGACATGTCAGCTCCTACTCGCACACAGGCTGAGTGATCTCGGTAAAGAGACTTTACAGCCTGTAACAAGGGTCCGTTCACATTGTATCGGGGCAGCATCTCCCATAAATTCTTTCTCACACGCGTTTTCCAAATCCACAAAATCACAGAAAACCTTTTGGTTTAGGGCCAAAAACTTTTCCGTGATCATGCGGAGGGAAAAGATCTGATCTATACACCCTCTTCCAGGTCTAAAACCTCCTTGGACCTCCCACAACAGCCTTTCAGATCTCTCTTGCATTCTACTCGCTAATATTTTAGCATAAACTTTACCGCCCAAGTTAATCAAACTGATAGCCCTATAGCTTGCACAGTCTATCTATGAACCTTTGCCTTTATACAAAGGCACGATGACTGCACCTCGCCAATCGCCTGGGACTTCCCCTGATTTCCAGCATAAATTGCACAAAAACCAGAACAAGTCCCAGATGCGTGGCCCACCATATTTGATCATCTCGGCAGTAATTTCATCTGCTTCCGCAGCCTTACCACATTTCAGACTTCGAATCGCGCTCTCCACTTCTTCCAAACTGATTTAACCATCGGCTACATCCGGACTCAGCAATTCGCTGGTACTCAAGGCCGAGGCGTCCTCACATTTATACGTCTCCTTGTAGAATTCCGCCCACCACTGCAAAAAGTGTGCTGGCTCTGTTAAAACTTCACTACTCTTCGAAAGCACCCCTTTCATTCTACAGGTTACCGAACAACCCCGGGAATCACTAACTTCTCGCCAGAAAAGCTTCATGTTTTCCCGAAAGTTGTTCGTTAACCTGTCGTCCCTTTCGCTCTCAGATTTTTCACGCTTCATCTTTATAAGTGCTTTCGTTTTGTGCTTTTGCAGCTTGTACTGTCTTTTTCTTATCTCTCTCATACTTTTATCCTTACCCA
This sequence comes from Melinaea menophilus ssp. n. AW-2005, assembly GCA_918358695.1. NCBI lineage: Eukaryota > Metazoa > Arthropoda > Insecta > Lepidoptera > Nymphalidae > Melinaea > Melinaea menophilus. The sequence continues at coordinate 3,561,281 of OU911049.1, forward strand.
AGGCTTTATAATCCAGCCATGCTTTCTTCTTTAACTCTACAGCGTCTTTCACTTCATCGTCTCACCATTCATCGCGCATTTTACTAAAACCTCTTTTCCTTTTATCACATACCTCTATCGCTACTTTCACCATACCATTCATAAGGTTCTGCCAGCATACTTCAACACTTTCATTTCCAGAATCACAGCTTTCAACCTTCTTGGATACCCTTTCTTGATATTCCTCTCTGATCGGTGGATCTTGAAGCTTCCAGCTTCTTATGCCATAATTCGACTCCAAGCCAGGACACGTCGTGCGGCTGTGCCAACCTGCAAACAGACCTCGGGTTGATGGCCTTGTATGCTACCATTGCATTAACATTGTACGTGAAAATTGTACACAAGCAGTATGTGGCTGCAATAAATATAAGAACAAACTCATCGGTGAACAACGTGAAGGTTACTAAGGTACCGTTGACATCCAAATTCTTAAAATTAAAAAAATATAACTTTATGTAATTTAGTATCATTGAAAATTTTTGAAAATCTATTGAGAAACCAATAAAGACGATAATATATAGACTACTAAATATATCAAGGCGTTACCCACGGACATGGTAGCTCATTTAACAAAGTATTCAAGAAGTCGCAGTTTCTAACTCTGTCCGTGTTAATAATTTTTATATTAAATATCTTAATGCATTTTAAATAAGCTTAATATATGTAAAGATTATAAACAACTTGACCACAGTTATGAAATAACTGAAATAATCTTGTACGGTTATTTTTTTATTTTTATTTTGTTAATACTATTTAAATAATAGATAATATCAACCTGGCAAATATTATTTGTTAGGTTTTTCGTTATAAGAAGTTTGTTAATTATATTTTATAATTTTCATGTTTTTGCAGACCGTAGTTTAATTGAATCAATAAACCGCTAAACATGTACATTGCAAATTGCACGTAATAAAATTTGCGGCTTTCTGTCTGCATTGGTCAAGTAAATTAATATTGCCTTAAGGGCGGATTTTTAAATGATCAGATTAATATTTAACTAGTAAATTTTAGTAGCCTTAACACAATTTTTTTATCTAATATCTGTCCAAACATAAAAGTTATGTTTCAGTTATATGAAGGTAAATGCACTGCTTCTACGAGTATATAAGCTTTAACTTTTTACGCTTAGTTTGTAAAAAAATCGCATATAAAAATTAACGTTTCAATTAACAATGTCTATCTTTATAATTCCTTGTAATACTTTTAAAAATATAAGTTGGTAATAACATAACCCCCGTATATTTGAAGAAAAAATGAATCCGAATTAAATAGGTGATATTTGCGTAAGCCACGTTTTGTGAATAGCGGTCAATAGAGTTCAATTCAGTCTTAAGTGAGTAGTCTGATCAATTAGACTTTCTGAATACTGTGTTGACCCATCAGTATTAATAATACTATTGCTACAGAATATTATCAAAAGACCAATTAGAAATTATTAAGTTCTCATATCATATGATGTGAACTTCACTAGTTTAATTTTTTTAAAGGAAACTTGTTCAAAACCTATAATATTGACAAAAAAATATATATCATCTTAATATAATCAATATTACTTAATATGTAAATTTATTAAAAATTTCACTGTGTGCCTATATTATTAATTTATTTTAATTTTTCAATTTAATTTCATGGAGAACAATGATTGATATACATTTTTTACCTCAAAGTCGATAAGTATAAATCTAACGAAACTTTATTTTAAATCTTAAAAATTACAAGAATTGATTCTTGTAATTTACAGGCTTGAGCTTGAGATTGCTTGCTAAAGTCATAATATAAATAAAAGTCTAGTATAAGAATCCAAACTAATACAAAAACGAAAAGGGCATTCAATTCTTATTCAATCGGTTCAATGAACACACAAAGTAGTAACGACAAGGGATGTTCAGGTTTTCAATTGAATTTTCTCCCCAGTCTAGAAAATTGATTTTCATTTAGAGTTAAGTACATATTCAAACCTATCTACATTAATAAACTAATTTCATTATTATTAAAGATATTAAATAGTGTCATATGTGTATTGTGCAATATCAGAAAAATTTGTTCAAATATGTAAGTAACATAGATGATGTGCTTGATATAACTCATAAATTCGGCTTCATGCCAGGACTGCCGCGAATCGTATGTATTCGGGTCATCAACACGCAAACTGTCATAAACTCGAGATTTACTACCCCATTCCACATAACTAGCAGTAACTGATACACATATTGTGTAGTGGAGTTCATTCCATCTGTTCCTTTCCCAGGATTTCAAAATTGTGTGATACTTATTTGTCATCATGAATCATATGTTTCAGAAAAGGTATCGAAGCTCAGGATTATTCAAAACACTTTAATAACAATGTCGTAATTTAATTATTTATCTACACACTTGTATGCAGTAACTTATGTAATAAAGTTAAAGTTCATAAAGGGTTCAGATGCCATCCAATAACTGCGATCTCGTCTTACGTAGTAATCTGATAGCCTGAGGGATATCCGGCATATTCTATTGAACAGGCACTTAATCTTATATCGTTAGACTTTAAATTCAATTTATTGATTCATGTTTATATAGTGATATAAGAAATAAAAATTTTATCTAAACTCTCATGATTTTACATTACTATAGTTATACAAACTAATTATAGCTATAAACTACAAGGTACAATGTACAAGGTACAATGTACAAGGTACAATGTACATATTAATGTTAGTAAAAATAGACACATACAACACAAAATATTTCGAACATTTACAAATTTTTGACCAGAATGGTTATAAAAATATCGAGTTACGATTGTTTTACGAAATCTAGATCTGAAAAAAAGAAGTTTTAGATCAACTTATCTTAGAGGACAAATAATCAACCGACTCTTCTTACACTTGCAGTATGACTTGGGAGTCTCGACGACTGTCTAGATAAACTTTATATTTACATTTCTTTTAATACAAGCTTACTATCTTTTGTCTATTTTTAGAGACGTATTAAATATTCCTAAAAGCATAATATCGCCACGCCAATTTTGATTCATTACATTATACAACTCTTAAATTCACAAGATTTTTCTGCAGTAATTACAAAAAATCTGAATAAAAACAAGGTTATTTAACGAACATTAATGGTACACTTTATAAAAATCACTGCCTTAGTATTTCAGTGTAGAGGTTAAATTGTATACAATATATTGTTTATGTATTAATAGCTGTTGTAAATCTTTTGTAAACCAGGTTTTTATAAATTAATTATACGGTACTTTATGCATATAATGTACTCCTTTTCTTTGTATTATATCTCAAAATTTCTTTCCTTTAATATGATTAATTGCTTCTTATAAGTTTTTGAAAATTTTCAAGGAAACTTAACATAATTTAATCAGTAAAATGCTTTTCAATGAGTTTTATCCATTATCGATAACACGGTATTGATGGATTGATAAACAACTTTGAAAGCAAATTATTTTATTATTTCCCTAGTAATTTTTGTTTTAATACAAATGTTAAAAAAACTAAGAAATCTATTTGTAATGGTTCTGAAGTAAATTTTCAAATGTGTTATAATTTAGAACTTATTATTTCGATATGACTGAATTTGGGTTTGAATAGGTTTCTAAAAGTAACAAGAGGTTCAATTTGCGAGATGAAGTTTTATCTTTTCTCTGCGAAATGGTGAAGACTAAGTTTTAGCTATTGTGAACAAGGAAGTTCTACCGCGGTGGCACACTTTATAAAAAAACAGTGTTCATTTGTCACTTGTAATTGGATTGGCGATACTCATTGTTATTCTTATATTTTTAGTATCTTTTAGCTTTGCTTTATAAGATTACACTAATTAATATAATTTCTGAAGGTTTTGGACAGATTTTTTTCTCTTTCCTTGAAAACGGCATATAAATCTTGTGAACACTGATAGTAAACTACCTCTAATAATATTAAATCAGTTGTTTTTCTGAAACGTAAGAATTTTAAAGATTTTAAAAATAGTTAAATCAATACAAAAACTTTTATTTATATTTATATATACACCTTTTAAAAAATATCGAAAATCATATATTTTGCTGTTAGCCATATAAAATAGTAAACAAAAATATAACACAAAATATTCAAACGTGTGTTTACACTGAAAATTTAATTGGTACAACCGCTCTTGTTTGTATATTTAATCTTACGTATGTATCAATATAGTATATCTTTTGTATGAATATAACCACATATGTATGTGTAGTAAATTATGTACGTGAATGTAGATAGGAGATTTTAATTTGGATATTTACAAACTTATAATTTTTTATAACGAGTTACGATAAAATAATTCAAAAATATAACAACATTTAATAAATATAAAAATAAAGTGTTTATTAAATTCAAAACCTTGCTGTCTCTTTTAGAATTCTAATAGGATTTATTGACGCAGTTAAAAGTAAGGAATGGAACTAGATTGATCAGATATAATAAAGAAAACGTAAGTTTGGGTTTAATATTGTGTTACTTAGTAATATTGTTACTAGGGTGAACTGTTAGTACAATTTATAAACAAAGTGAGGTATTGTTTAGTGAAAAGTATTATGAAGCTAATAATATAATATAATCATAATTGCATTGTAAAAATAACTTTTCAAATCTAAATCTATCTATGTACCATAACATTAACTTTATCCATTTGTAATATCATAGTTTTATCCTTATTTTATACAACATTATTAAAATATTTTTGACTTAGCAAATATTTTTACTAAATATATTTTTCTATGATATATTCCATAAATATTTTTTTATATTCATACGATAATTGCTTAAACTAAACCACAATTAAATTTGCAAAAAGTTTTGTCATTACGAAATCTGATTTCTCAATAAAATACGTTGGTATATCACTTATTCATTGTGATTCTTTTTATGGATTTAAAATTAAATATACCATTATTTAATTTACCATAAATATTTAAGTATACCATTTTCATTTTATCGTCTTAAGAAATCACAAGATGGCATAATAAACGTTACATCAAGTTTGTTTAAAGCTTTTAACGTATAAATGATAAATTGAAAGTATTTATATTTAAAACAGACAGAAGATCATTTCAGATGATCATTTGACAGATGATGATTTCAGACAAATGATATATTTTTTAAAACAAATTGATTTACACGGTATTCAAATAGGTCTCTCAACTTTCATTGTTTCTATTACTTATAACTCTCTGCTCTTTTTACAAATAAATTTGCTAAAATTAAATTATAAAAACACGTTATATCTTATATGTATAACAGACCGAGATTCATATAATCAGATATTTTGTCGACGTTTTCTTCTTTTCTTGAGAAATTTATACTATTTTTATAAAGAGTCAAGGTTAAAGGAAAAACATTTGACAAATTTTAGTTCATGTTCTTTTTCATACTAGCTATTTCCAGCGACTTAAGCCTCGTGACAGAAAGTTGTTGGAAATTCTTAGCATCAGTACAGTTCAGCCTTAAAATGAAATAGTATTTTTGTAGGACGCACTTTCACTATTTTGTTACAAAAAAAAATGAGTCCAACATATCTGATTAAAATATAATATTGTTATTTTATAAGATTAGATGTTAGAATTTTAACATTCTACAAAGTTAAGATTTTGATTAATAACTGTTTTCCGTTTTAAACAATACTAGTCGCCAAGTGGCTGAAATTCAAGGATATTTCAAAGTTTTTGAATCTTGTAAACATAAACAAATAAATAATATTATACAATTTCAAACAGATTATTATTTATTATTTAATTTTTATGTTTGAAAAACATCATTATTCATTCTACATTACTCGTTTCAAGTATTATTCTTATTTCATTCTATTTCTATATATTATTTTATTCTGTTTCTATGTCGGGCCACGATCGGCTCTGCGCCAAAACATGTATTTGATATTGACAGTATTAACGTAAACAATTAATCCTTTCATTGATTTGTGTGTTATTTACCGTATTTTATAAGATTTTATTGTATTCCTACTGCATTATTTATAAAAATATAAAGTTTCTGAACTATTTCTGTACATAAACTATAAGTGCCAAAGTTTATCCTCAACCAGTCGCATATAGGTAAAATGGGATAAAAAGTTTTCCTTTAAGAACATCGGCCAAATATATACTCAAGGAGTAACATTATCAACACCAAGTTTACATCTCATTTAGCAGCGCCGTAAATAGATTCACGAACACGACGAAAAATCCTGTCAGTCGTAAAAGACAGGATTTTTATATTTCTAAGCAAATGTCAAACATCCTAGAATTTTCTGAACAAAAATTTATGTAGATTGTAGAGAATACTAACTTCTATGCATAGTAGTTTTTTTAACATGCTCGTGGACCGATGTCAAATTCAGTAGTAGGTACGGATTTGGAACTAAAGGTCTCTATAATTAAATAAATAAATCATATAAATATTTAATAAATATTTAAATATTTCACTTTCCCACAATGTTGAACAAATACAATACTATTTGTATTTGATTAATCAATACTACGAATAACATTTTATCCTTCATGACAAGATGAAGCAAGGATTTGATATTCACAAATCTGCGGATGGTAATCCACTAATCCTAGTAAATCTGACATCATAACGTTATAGTTGTAATGAACTATGAAAAAACAAAGAGCTCATTGATAATCTACGGTTATACGTAAGTAAATAAAAGATAGGTATAACAATTGTGAGTCAATCAAAATTATTTTTTGTATTTAATTCCATTTTATTATTTTATAAAATTATATTTTGACACGGTAAAACTAAGCTTTGAGTTACAAAGTTGCAAAATTAAATACTGAGATTTTCATTTTGCGAATAAATATACACTATATCAAGTTTCACCAGACCAATCGAATAAAAATACAATTTATAGTTAAGATCCAGACCCGAATATAAATCAAACACTAGACAAATACCGCAGCACTCTGTTATGTGATTCATTCCTCAAAGCAATACACGATACCGTCTCGGACCGGAATATATACTTTCAGAGTTACAGTTCCAAAAATGTTTATAATTAATATATAATTGATTAAAAGGAACAATTATAAATAACAAGAATGATCTTATTTAAAGTAATATGTGAAAAGTATTATACAAATATGTACATTATATTTATAACTTCAAATATTTCTTATTTTGAGTTTTTAAATGTAAAAATACGGAGAACAGTCAATTTAAATATTATACGTTAACTTAAATTGTTGATTTATTGTATTATCATTATTATATTCGAAATAAAAATCTTAAACGAAAAAAAAAAAAGATTGCATACTGTTTTATAAGTTGTGTCTAAAATTATATCCATTGTTATAAATAAAAAAATATATAAGAAGTGACTGATATTATACTAATATTCTTCTCTGATAAGTTTTATTTGTACAATATATTTACGTGCATAAAATCTTAAATTCAATTCTTACATCCAGCCAAAGATGTTCAGTTTGCTTCTGATAGCTTTCCCTGCAAATAACTAAAATATCATTTAATAACTCATGAATAAAAAGTCCACTAATCATTTTGCATTAAGATTATTTACAAATCTGTTATGTGTTAAGTGTGTGTTAAGTACTTTATTCTACTTAAAATTGCAATGTGTAATATTTTACATGTCAATCTCCACAATATAGTCAAGTCCTACCTTTCAAAGTCAATACCTTTATTATCCACCTGCAGTCAAATTGCAGTAACAACTTTTATTTTTCAAGCTCTTATCCTGGTATCCTTCATTTTAGGTTTAAAGAATTTATTCTCAAAAAGACAGATTCACTTACATGAGAACAATATAATAAAGTAATAATTAAAATGGTCGCCATACAAGTACAAGTACTCAGTTAAAGGAATATAATGTTATTAAGTTGTTTTATATGTTTTAGATATTCTAGAAAGGGGTATTCTCTAGAATATATTTTGAGAGTTGGGTCTTGAAACCATTAACTGAGTTTACATTTTTTATAGAAGTAGGTAAATTGTTGTAAAGTTGTGCTCCATCGAAATCAATATTTTTTTTTGCAAATTTAGTTCTAACCTTTGGAAGAACTAGTAAACCTGGTCTACGGGTGCTACGTTTATTGTTTTTTTTTATTAAAATTAAATTTGAGTGTATTGATCCACTAATAATTTTTCTAATAAAAATACAGGAATTATATATATAAAGTTGTCGTAAGTTCATAATATTTGTTTTCTTATAAAGTGTAGTAGTTGGTGTCAAAGGTGGATATCGAAAGAGTATTTTAATTAATTTATTTTGTTTTCTTTGGATTTTTTGTAGTTTTGTTTTGCCAATATTACCCCATATTTCTATTAAATATAATAAATGTGATTTTACTAAGGAATTGTAAATGTTATACTTTAATTTCTCAGGTATGCATTTTGAAATATTAATAAATGAACTAATTAAAGAAGAAAGTTTTTTACTTATATAGTCTATTTGATATTTGAAAGTTAAATAATTGTCTATTCGTAAACCTAAGTATTTTTCATAAGTTTTCTGCTCGATTGGAAAGTTGTCAACCGTTAATGGGTCATGCGGGGCAATAATTTTGTTTTTTGTTTTAAATATAATATAACAAGTTTTGGAAGCATTAATAGTTAGAAGATTTTGATAGAACCATTTATGTAAAACATCTAGATCTTGTTGAGCTTGAGAAATTATTTCATTTATGTTACTACCAAAATAAAATAAACAGGTGTCATCTGCGTACAAAGTCAGATGACCATTTAGTTTCAAAGACGCAATATCATTCACGTAAATTAAGAACAGAAGTGGCCCTAGAATTGAGCCCTGTGGGACTCCGCATGTCACAGGCAGCGCACCACTTTGGCTGTTTTCAATTTTAACGACCTGCAACCTGTTTGTTAAGTATGATTTTAACATTTCGAGTACAGCACCCCTGAAACCAATGTTCCGAAGTTTATGCAATAAGAGTTTATGGCTTACGGTGTCAAACGCCTTTTTTAAATCAATAAATACGCCCAAAGCTATGTTCCTTTTGTCTAGGTTCCGTCTTATTTTTGTTACTAGATCTACAATTGCAGCAGTAGTATTACTTCGCGCTCTAAAACCATACTGTCGTTCAGATATGAAATTAAATGAATCCAAATACATAGCCAAGCGGTTGTGAATTAACTTTTCTAAAATTTTTGAGAGGACGGGTAGTATAGAAATTGGTCGATAGTTTTCTGGGTTTGTTAAAGAACCAGATTTATGTATGGGTGTTATTTTTGCTATCTTCAAGGTGTCTGGGAATATTCCTTCAGACATAAGCTTGTTAAAACATAGTGCCAAATCTCTTGATAATAAATTGCATAAACATTTTATTGATTTTGTACTAATTTTGTCAATACCGGTACTTGCATTTGAATCTAAATCCCTTATCAGTCTTTCAATCTCATCGGAATCGCATGGTTTAAATGTTCGAAGTTCATGATTGTTTTGTTCGTTGGTTGTATGAAACGGGTGTAAGATGTCATGGTATTGTGCTGGTATTCTTTTTGCTAAGAGGGAACCTATAGTTGTGAAATATTCGTTAAAAACATTACAGATGTCGTTCGTGTCTGCAATTATTTGAGATTCTACTATTAATTTAGAGGGAGCACCACTTTGACTTATTTTATTACTAGATAACTTATTTAATAAAGTCCAGGTCTTTTTAGAGTTCTTTGTATTGTTTGTAAATAGTTTGTAATAGTACAAATCTTTTGTATCTTGTATTAACTTAGCTGTTTCAGTTCTCTTTGAATAAAAAATATTTTTTATATTCTCGTTATTAGGATTATTCCTATACTGCGTCCATAGAAAGTTCCTGTGGCTTATCCCATCGATAATGTTTTTATTTATCCAGTCGTCTCTTATATTGTTCAGAATTTTGGTTTTAATTTCTTTGCAGTCATTAACATGTTGCTTTATTAAGTTTTCGAGTTCTGTATAGTTCTCGATTATATTAATAATTTGTGAAGACTCGAATGACTTATATAACTTTGCGTAATCTATCGACTCATAGGTGGTACGTATTTTTCTCGGAGTTTTAAATTTATTAAATTGTACATATATATTTTTGTGATCTGATAATGATGAATTAATAATAGCAAAGTTAAACTTATTCGTTTTTAAATTTGTGCTTACGTGATCTATGATTGATTTTTTTGTAGCCGCGTCTCTTGTGCTGTGTGATACATTTATTTTGTTTAGCAGTCTATGTCCTGATTCTTGAATTATTTGTTTATATTCGCTTAATCGTTTGTTTTTTTCCAACAGGTTGATATTGAAATCCCCAAATACTATTGATCTTTTTCGTTGTTGTAGTTGTCTGTCATAGGCTTTAAGAAATTGTTCAAAGTTTGTATCACCAGGCTTATAGACCAAACCAACATCCACTGCGCATTTTTCAATGTGTACCCAAAGATAGTTATTCCCACCTTGATAAACTGATTCAATGAGTCTGTGCTGTAGATTGTTATGTACATACGTTGATACTCCACCTCCCCTGGCATCTGTCCTGAAATTGTAGTAATGTGTGTAATTTTCTATCTGTAGTCGTGAGGCTTGGTCATCTGATACTATCCAGGTTTCGGAGAGTAGGACGACATGAACGGTCGTCGGTATGGATTTTAAAATACATTTTAATTCGTCTAGTTTCCCTTTTTTCTTAATACTACGGGCATTAAGGTATAAGAAAGATAATCGCGACTTTTCAGTGCTTAATTCTCGGTGATCATTTACTATTTGGTAATTTATATTGTCAATGGTATTTACGTCTATTGATGATGGTTGGAGTTTTTTGTAGGAGTTTTTACGATAGCCGGTACTCCGTTCACGTATTTAATTGTTATGTCGGTCTCGCCATTGGATATACGCTTATTAAACTCATCTTTTATAAGTAAATAGTATTTATGTTGGGCCGGGGTTTGATCAGAAAATATTTTCAAATTAGCAGGCAATTTTGTACTTTTAAGAATTAATAATGCTGTCTCTGGCTTCTCAAAGCAGATTTTAATTTTACGTGCTTTTCCTGGATTATATTTACCAATGCGAAAAATTGTTTTTGGCTTTGGTATGTCCGTAACTAACTGTTGTAATATTTTAAGTACTTTAGTCTCATCCTGAGAATTTCTCTCTTTCGTGTTATTGGACTCGTTTTCATCAATTCCCATAATAATAATATTATTTGCTCTCTTCTTGCGATCTTGAATTTCAAGAATCATTTTTTCATTTGTGTATATGTCGGTGTTCTGGATCGTGGAAATGGGGATTGATTTTAATTCGCGCATGTTGGTTTCTAGTAATTCGATTTTCTTCTTATCAATATTTAGTGTAGTTTCTAATTGAGTTAATTGCGATTTTACATTGTTGTGTTCTAACGAGATTTTTGAAGTAGATGATTTAATATCCTGTATTTCTGAGCTGATTTTAGTTAAATTAATATCAAAAGAATTTTTAATTTCACCATGAGAAACCTTTAAACTGGAAATTTCGGTTTTTATTGTTGTAATACAGTCATTCATTTTTAACATCATTTGCGAATTAGTCGTAATATATGTTTCCAGTAAGGTACTAATGCGGTTTAATTCTAATTTTAAGATCGGTTTAATTTTAAGATCGATGTCCACTACAGAAAAGTGTAGTAGCAACACATTTAAATTTGTACGCTACTAAGCGTTTGCAAAAGAGGTATTTTGTTCACTAGAGTATTATGCCTTTTGGCAAAGCTTGGAATCTCCTTTGTATAACATATTACAAAGTGCACAAATCATGCTTTTAGTCTGAGAACATACCTAAGATATAAGTTCAGAGCTACCGGTCAGGCCAGAAGTAACATCAGCTTATAGTACACTAATATATAATAGTTATAGAAACAGATCAACGTTGAATTATGTAAAAATACATATACAGTTTTGACAACATAACGTACTTTAGTTAATTGATATAATTTGGTGTAATTGTTACTGTAATTGCAGATCACGTTTTATAATATATATTAGTTTTATATTAAACGACTTATATACTAATAAATAATTTATTAATAAATATTTCGGTCAAAGACGGTCCAGGAGCAGCTACTTGATACTACTACACTACTACAATTAAAAATATATTAAGAGAGAACATAAGGTAGTCATGAAAATATATATTTGGTTATATATACCTTGTTTCTAATATAAATCATAGAAGAATTCCATTAGGACAAGAGGTCACATATCAAAAGTTATTGCCTGCTTCCCTTTCTCAGTACATCAATGCGTAACTCAAAGGATGTCTTGCGGAAAATAACACGGGGTACGTACAAAACTAAAATTCCATTTAAAGTTTCTGCTAAAGATATTTAGTAGATATTTTACGTCAATGAAATTTTTTGTTAAGAAAAAAATGAGGTAATTTTTAAGCCTATAATAATAATTGAAAGAAAGAAGTACGGTAGTCAAAGAGTCAACAACCGAAGTTCCACACATTTCTATCAACTAAAAACTCTTGAATACTATTGTACAATAAGATTTATTTAATAATACACTCTTAATAATGGATTTAAAACTAAATTTATGTTATTTATTATACTACAAACTACGATGAGTAATTCCTTTTATTGTAATAATGTTCGTTCAGATGACGAAAGCATTTGTACTTATACCACGGCTTCATCAGAGGATAGCATCCATAGTGCTATCATGCTTTTGAGCTTTTAGACACCACATTTTTAAATACGAAGAAAAGTCTTAATGTAATAAACATTTATGCCCAAAGCATACCTAGGCTATAAAAAGCGTTTTTTTATATTAAATAACGACTTCATACTTTGGATGCATTTTACCTTGTAATATTTTGAAACCTTATGAAAGTAAACGATTTCATCGTCAAGATAATTAAAAGTAGATATTTTTTTATCTTTACATTAAAATGGGTTAATTCGTTCACTTAATTATGTATATTTGATTTCAAATTTACCATAACTATAAAAATGCTTCACCCGAACTATTTTAATAGTTAATGTAAGCGGCAACTTAAATTTATTACTATGAATAGATATATTTTAAAATCGACTTGAATTACGACATATTCAGTTCATAAAAAAATAATAAACATAATCATGAACTTTCTCTTAAATTCAGCAGTTACATCATAAATGAAGTCACAAACACGACTTTTACTACAAAAAGCTCTTTTGTGTGTAAAGGTCACAGTAAAACTCTGACATTTATGACATTTATTTAAGACTCTTATAAACATCAAGCTCAACAAAGCGTTTAGTGATATATACCAATATAAACTTAGTAAACCCTTTAAAGAACAACTATTAAAATTATTATACCAGCTCTGATTTTTCCTAATGAAATAATAAGTCTAATTATAATTCATAAGCTACATTACTTGCACTACTTTGATTACAACTACGAGTACATATATATTATAATTACATTATTTTAATATATATTTTTTATAAAGACACCATATCGAATTATTTTAGTCACTCTAGTACATTTCTTATCATTAAAAAAAATCTAAAAACAGTAATAAGAAACACAAACTTTGTTGATTGTTTCTATGTTTCTTGTTTTTCTAATAATCTGCTCTTTTAGTCAATTAATGGTGGTAAAAAATATAACATATAAGTAATTTAATATGATATATAAAAAAAAAAACTAACATTTTCCACCATGTATTCCGTAATCCCCTAATATAACACGGACTGATCTGCAAAAAAGATAAGGTTAGAGATAAACAAATCTCAGAGGGCAAGTAATCCACCGATTCTCCCAACATTGTCAGCATGACTTGAGTTGTACGTCTCGCAAGTGTATAGACTCCAGAGAAGCCGCAAATTTACATTTATTTGTAAAGCAAGCTCAACCTTTGTTTTTTTGTTTTGAAGACGTATTAAATATTTATAAAACTGGGTACATAGCATGGCCATATGACGGCGTAATTATATTTATGTTATTATTTTATTCCATTTCGAAACGAAAAATTTCATAAATTGGAAAATCAATCCAAGACAAACAAATAAAAATAGTAAGAACAAGGTAAAAAACAACTTAAAAAATTGTATGTTTTTATAACATTTTGCTGTATTACATCTTAAAATCACATTTATGTAACTTATCTAATGGCTCCTTATATTTTTTTGAGGATTTAAATGAAACTAAGCACAACTTAATCAGTAAAATTGTTTCCCAAATGGTTTTATACATCATCGAATAACACTCTTTTGATGGATGGATAAATTACTTTGAAAGTAAATAATTTTATACCGTCGGTAACTTTTATTTTAACAGAAATATTCAAAAGACTAAAGTATATTGTATGGATCGACATATTTTTAAGAAAATTATAGAATGAGTTGTAATTTTGAATTTATTATGCCAATGTGTCTGAATAATATAAACTAACACAAATAAAAATTATCGATTTTGAGATTATTCTTTAGAATTCAACTTTACTATTAATAATTTTAATGTACAAGCAGTGTTTATAAAAATCAGACACTTCTTTATTCTTCTATAACTATAGCAGGAATTATAGCAAAGATGTATGCGAATGTAGCAAATGTAATAAGATTGAGCAGATAGATATATTTAAGCAAACGCTCTCAAGTTTGGGTTTACTTTACGATCTTGTGTTTACTTGAGTTAACTGTTAGAATAACTTCTAAACTACGTGCGGTATTGTAACGTGTTAATATTATGAAGTATGAAGCTCTTTAAAAGTAAAATATAATTATAATCAGAAACAAGTCGAATTCATGTTACGTTGTAGAGCACAGCAACTTTACTTTTTCAAATGTGATATACAGGTATATACATATTCACGTTTAAAGTTTTTATTTCAAAAATAATATAAAGTATTTGAAGTCATTATGAATCTGAAATATTTACAAAGTGTTATATTATTTTACATAATAATATAACGTGAATAATGACCGTCTCATAAATTATAGTTGTATGAATATTTTGTATAGAAATATAAGATTCACTGATGATTTACGAATACATTTTACTATATTTCTATACAACCTAAATAAACCTATATAACCTAAACAAATTAGACTATATTTCTATATAACCGTTTTTACCTAAAAATTATTGGTAGTATTATACACTTATTGCTACCCCTATTTTATTAAAGGTTCTAAATCCATTTGCAAGGCACGTATTTTTACATATTGTACTTGATTGTGGGTTACATGAAACTTGACTTAATCTTTTCTTATTATTTAAGTGATATTCTAATAGGTTATATATTTTACTTTTAGTTATTAATTTTTATTTTTAAATAAAAATGAATATAATTGTCTAAAAATAAAACCATTTATAAACATATTAAAATCAATCTTATTTAAAGTCCAAAACAGTTTAAAAGTACGATGTTTTTATTGAATAAAATAATAGAACATTAATAGCTATTAGAAATATATATATATATATATATATATATATATATATATATATTTATCGTGAATTGAAATAAATTTCCTTCTTTATATGTTTTTATGTATCTCTACTAAATGTTACAAATAAATTACCCACAAATGAAGGGATTTAAATGAATTACAAAAACACATAACGTCGGCCGTATCTCATATGACATATTAGATTTGTAACGTCCCATAATCCTAATCCTCTTTCATCAATTTGATTTGTTAACATTTTCATGTGCAATCAAAATTGTTTTACAAGAAGTAAACAGGTAAAAGTGGAAACGTTTGGTTAATTTACATAGAAGTTATTTTTATATTAAAACCTCGTCTTGTAAAAATTACTCAATAACAAACTAAAATTATAATAAAAAATTCGATCGCCATCGTCATCGACAAGACCAGGATTTAAACCTGCGTCTTCATGAATATCGCAACCGTTGTATTATTATATTATTTAATGTTTTGTTAGATAGTTGTAGGTTTAAGTATTACTCTTTTTTTTGTTTTTATAATATGCGAAATTGTTTACATACATTACGCGTAACATAATAATAAAAAAATGTACTGTAGTACGACTAGATTATGATAGCATTTAGTCCAGGTCTCTCAGAGGCTGCTCGGATCTCAGGCTGTCGGGCGCGGTGTTGGGACGTGCACGGTGGTCGGGGTTTTGGGACAGTCACGGACAGTCACGGGTACCTCCTCAGGTATCCAACATCGCCGGACAGTATCCTGTGGCTGTCAGGTGAGGGGTTGCGGAGAATTGTGGGCCAGTCTTCTCGCTCCGGGTGCGGTGTTGGGGCGCACTCGACAGTGAGGGTTCGGTGGCTGTCGTGGATGCTTCCTGGTGCACCCAACGTAGCCTGTCACAACTTCCACGTTTTCTTATTAAAGAGTCACTCAAAATAAAATAAGTATCATCTAATAACAGTTAAATAACAAAATCTATATTTTTACTCTTACAGAATAGAATTTAATAACATTTTTTGATTACATATTGATAAAGTCATAAATTAATAATATATTAAGAATGACAGAGAGTAGTTTTTAAACCTTGTCTTTTAAAATAGAACCATTAAATTATGGAATTGTGTTTAGTAAATCTAACAATTTTATGATAGCTGTAAGATTATATATAAAACTAATTATATTTGTGATAGCTTACACGTGTATTCGAGTTCCATAACTGCAAATTGTGAATTGGAAATAAATAAATATCAAAACCATTATTTTTATACGTAATATTTGTAAAACCATTTTTATCAGAGGTCTAGATTTAAAAATGATTAAACTGCAACCAATTCAAGTAGAATTCCATTAAATCATTTAATGACTCTTGCTGTATTTCCGTAACATTACTAAAAATAAAATCACGTATTCCTACTTTAAATTTAACTTATATTAAACGTGCTTTTGTAACATCGCAGAAGTATATCAAAACAAACAATGTTGTTAAAGATTTGGAAGCAATTAGTAAAAATCCGCATATTGTTCTATAGGGCGAATAATATTCTTACACTACTATTGTAATTTTAATTTTTAAACTTGTTAAATCGGGCACATGTTATTTGATATAACACAAAGTCTGAAATTGAAGAATCTGAACAACTTTCATAAAATATTAATGATTCCTCTAGACTATAGAAATCTAAACTACGTACTTCTCTCTAACAAACTTAACCTTTTATGGTAAGTTTATTTCTAATACGGTTATATATATATAACAGTATTAGAAATATGTATATAATAATACCAAGCATCCCTAATCCATCTGTCTAGTCAAACTTCTTTGATTTCTAATATTATTTGCCCTTAAACTAATAATCAGATCGAGTACATCTTCCGAGCGTGACAGGTGTCGTTTTAATAATTATTTATTCTGATATAAAAGTACTTTCTTTTAATCCATACAACAGAATGGTTTCATTTACGGCCACACTCATAACGAGCGATCGGCCTTAGGACGCGGAGGTGTTCGCCGAGGAGTATTGGCATTTGGCCGAAGCCATAAGCCATAGCCAGTGATGTAAGGTCCAAAGCAGCTCTGATCAGGGCTCGGGCTCGCCGAGCACTGATTCGACGACGAAAAAAGCAACCCCGTTCTGGGACCACTGTAAAGAGACCGCGGACTCGGCCCGTCCCAACTTGGCAGAGTGCTTAGCCTGGGACCACCAGAGTACTGACCGGGTGGCCATGGTAGGCAGGGAAGGATCTTTCGCTGCCACGCATTGCCGGCGTGATAGGCAGAGGTGGTTTTCCCTTGCAACAATGAATTAAATTGAATTGAATTTTTGTTTTATTTTATATTTATTTCAAATCAAAACATTTTATTGTAGTTTTATTAGCCATGATAATCGCTAAAGCGTCTATAGATATAATTTACATATATCTATTAAATAAATAAAAAATCTAAATAATAAAAGAGTTAAATAGAAAAGTCTATAAAAATAGGAAAAAAATATATAAAATTATAGTCAAGGCGTAACATAAACTACACTAAGTTTCCATTTAATTTAGCAGCGCCATGAATGGAGTTCTAAACACAACTTTTACTATTGACAGGGTTTAACGTCCTTTGTCAAATATCAAATGTCTAAGAATTTTCTGACCTTACAAATTTGAGTGTATCTTTTAGAAATTAGTAACTTGTTTGAACAGTATCGTTTTTAAATACGCGCACGAACTCGTGTCGAATTGAGTAATTTGTAAATATCTGTAAGTAAAAAGACTTAAAAATAATCCAAGAAAAATTATCATATCTATACAATGTTAAAAAAATACGATACTATTTGTTAATTTGTTAATTAATCAGATTTATATTTAATATTATTTTCTTAGTCACCACATCAAAGCAGGGATTCGATATGAACAAATCTGCGGCAAAGTAAATCGACAGATGCATGCGTGACCTGTTTATGATCAAATGTTTGAAATCGCAATAAATTACGTTTTGTTATAATGCAATGTCAAGAATCATCGAGCTCATTGATAAATTTCGATTAACGAAAGAAATATAAGATAGGTATGACAAAAATGTGTCAAAACGAAACTTACATTTACCTGTGTGTGCTAAATATATGTTATGTTTAGGTAAATTATAAAACTAAAAGCTAAGTTATAAAACTACGTACTTGGTTATAACATTTTTAAACTAAGTATCAAGATTTACATTTAGCAAATACATATTCAATATATCAAGTTTCAACTAATTTACTGACTATAAATACCCTTTCAGGTTAAGATTCCCACCCGAACATAAATCAAACACTTGGCAAAAAACCGCAGCACTGTGTAATCTATTCCTCACGTCACAACAAGCTACCGCCTCAGGCTAGTGAATATAAAGGTATATTCAGAGTATTCAGTATATTTAAGAGTTTCAGTTTGAAGGCATTTCCAATATAATTAGTGTATAATTAAAAGGAGCTGTTGTAAAAAAATATGTTTAAAATACATTAAGCAAATATGTATATTATAACCCCAATTAGTATAATAAAATACGTTGAATGATAAATCGTCTTCTTGGATGCTGTTTATTGACAGTTATAAGAATATAATAAAAATATTACTTTAAGTTTTACTAAACTTATCATTAATATGTTACATATTGACTTCGTATGAATCATAGAGTATTAATTTAAAAATTTTCAAAAATTAAAATAGAATAGAAAATACATTAACCAGGATCATTAAAGTATTAAAATGTCGAATGAGCTTTCACCTTGAAAAGAAATGATAATTCTGCATTCAAATAACAAACAAATTTAATTTTTCAGCCTACAAGCTAGTTGCTTAAATATTTCACCCCTAGTGTCTATCTCGTTAAGGCCGATGTCGTTTACAGAGAAGTGTAATAGCAACATATTTCAATTTTTAAAAAAGTCTACCACAGTTAAGGTTATTATACTTTTGCCTAAGAGGTATTTTGTTAATTGTTGTTGTATTTTGTTGTTACGAGGGTCAAACTGAAAGTTCTTAGAAAATCAAAAACTAAACATTCTAGCAAGTTATAAGTTTTATTGTAACTTTTCAAAATAGCGTCCATTTACATCAATACACCGCTGCATTCGATGGAACCATTGATAAAAGCACCTTGCCCACTCGGCCTTAGGGGTCTCTTCCACGGCGTTTTGAAACGCAGCCACTGCTTCTTCGGCGTCTATAAAAAGTTTTCCTCGAAGTTTGTCCTTTATTTTCGGAAAGAAATAAAAATCGCAGGGTGCGAGGTCGGGGATATACGGGGGGTGACCCAGTAATTCCACGTCTGAGGTCACCAAATAGTCGATCGTTTGCCTGGCGGTGTGCGACGAGGCTTTGTCGTGATGAAGAAGGATCTTGCTGCGAGGTCGTTTCTCTCGAACTTTTTTCAAGACAAGTGGCAAACAATTGTTAGTATACCACTCTGTATTAACCGTTTTCTGATCCTCTAAGACTACTGTCGCGTAATGACCTGTCTTTCTGAAGAACGAGACCACCATCTTTTTTCCAACACTTCGACCTCTCTTCACTTTAGTTGGCAACTCGTCGGAAGGAAACACCCACTGATCAGACTGTCTTTTGGTTTCCGGATCATAACAGTAAATCCAGCTTTCGTCACCCGTTAGTATGTCGAACACAGCATTTGAGTCACCTCCGTTAAATTTTTGGATCATTTCTCGGCACCAATCAACACGGCGGAGTTTTTGAGCCTCGGTCAAATTATGCGGTATCCAGCGGGCACAAAGCTTCCTGACCGCTAAATGTTCATGGAGGATTTTGTGCACTTGACACATACCTATGCCTAGACTTGTCCGAATCTGCTGATAGATCACTCTTTTGTCAGTCTCTATCATACGCCGCACAACACTGATGTTATCTTCAGTCGTCGCTGTAGAAGGCCGTCCCTCACGCAAATCATCGGTGAGATTAGTTCGACCACGTTTGAATTCATTAAACCAGTTGTAAACTGTGGCACGAAATGGGGCTTCATCGTGAAAAGCCAATCGAAGTCAATCATAACTTTCTTGTTGACTTAAATGACATCGAAAGTCATAAAAAATCATTGCACGAAAATTTTCTCGGCTTAAATTCATTCTGACGTGCACAGACAATTTTCAATTTGCCGCCAAATCGTAAAACAAATGACAAATGAATGAAATATACACTCAATAATAATGGTAAAGAGTTCTATTTTCAAAATTATAACTATTTTTTTTAATATAATGCTTTTAAGTGGCCAGTTCTAAAAACTTTCAGTTTGGCCCTCGTATAACCAGAGTTTTAGCCCTTTTGGGAATTTGAATAACGTAGAATTTGCTATGAATAACATTTAACAAAGAGTACAAACAGTCCTTAGTCTGGGAAAAGATCAAGGAGATAAGAGGAGAAATAAATTTACCTTTTAGATAAAATTTTATAAATACACATATATTTTAAAGTACATATATTTTGAAATACATTTTAGGAAATTGAGTGTTTGTTTTGTCTCGCGGTAAAAGTATGAAATATTTATTGTAAATATCATGAATTTAATGGCAAGACTAAACCTAAGTTTTTCGAATACTTTTAAATATTTTGTATGTTATAACACAACTTTCGCACGAGATGCATTTGTTTTTCTTATACTCTCAATTACACAAATACGTATTTTGCTCCGCAGTTTCAGTTGTGCTACCAGATTCAAACGTGTCGGTATAAAAATATTGTTTTGCTTATCCTAATTATTAAAAACCTTTTACTTTTTAAAGAAAATCCATCAAACCAACCAATCTAACAAATCAAAAACTATTTTTTATTGTAACCATTTAAAACTTAATAAAAACTACTGATTTACATACAAGAATTCGTTTTGAAGTATTCTTTAATGAGTTTCTATGCCAATAAGTATATCTACTATTTATCTTAGGTTAACAAAAATATCTATCCACAATTCCCCATATTTATCTGCCAAGATAAATATGGGGAATTGTGGATTCTGTAAGGTTTTCCAGAAGACTCCATATCATTGGCTCCCAGAATCCTATAATTTGGGAAAAAACTCTACTGTGCTATATTGTCCAAGTCCTTAAAAATAAAATAAACTAAATATATTGCACTGTGTCATATAGAGGCTTATGATGATTGACTCCTTCATCAAAAACTTCGGCGATATTACTTTAAAATATAATAAAACATATAATAAAACTAAAGTAATAATGTCTATAAGCTTCAAACTTTAAATAATAACAAATGTCTTACCTATGTTGAGCAAATACCTATATTTTTTGTGAAATTCACTCATATCTTCTTCTTCTTCTTGTCAGCCTATAGATGCTCACTGTAAAGCATAGACCGAAGATTCTATCTATGAGGGTTAATCATCGCCATGCTGGGCTGGCGGATTGGCGATAGCAGTGTCGTGTACTACTAGTCATCCTCCGGAAAACCGACCGCTCTGCCTTGTACGATACCACGGGAGGAAATAGTGAAACTAAATATGTATATTAAGTGCATTGCGTAGCACACAGCTCTTTTACTTGCTTTCGTGATGTGTTTGAAGTCTTGAGCTCATTTTGATTACACGTTCACTATGAGTCTTCTACGAGTACCAAAGTTAAGAAAATATAGTGATTAATTTATAATGACAATATATTCGGAGGCACAAAGAATTTATGATAATTACAAAATAATAGGAAATTGATATAAAATCATAAATTTACACTTGACAATTGTATATAAAGACTTATAAAAAAAAATTAAACACAGACCCACTTTTAACAGACATTTATATTATCCATTGATGTTTACGTCTCGATTAAATAATTACTGTCCGCTTATGTGGAGCTATTGTTGTTTAAAATCGTTGATTTGCAGTGTTTAAAATCATATTATATATTTTTTTATTTATTAATAATATTATATTATAACATTTAGATATTCAGACGCAAACTGAAACTCAGAAGTGGTAGATACTAGCTATAGTTTTTTGATTGCAGGTTGTATGGGCGTTGAACCAACCTCTGAGAGAAAATCAACAAAGTAGCTTAAAGTTATGTAGTGTTAACGTGAGAACGTGGCAACATTATTTAGATATAAAAAAATCATCATGAAAATGACTATAAATGTGAGAACCTCTGACGTTGCCTTTTTCAAAATAATCTTCGTCAAACACAATTATTGCAATACTCGAGAAATTAATTATTCTCTTAATTACTCGAGAATTTATAAGAAAATGTAATGCGTATAGAAAAATCTAATGAGTATACTCATTATAGATCAGTTAAAAATAATATATATAATTTTATGAATTAAACTATAATCAAAATATATATAAAGTCTTAAAAGCTTCAAATCTACTACTAGACAAAGTTTCACTTTAAATTTAATATTATAAAGTCATTATTTTAACACTTTCATCTGTTAACATTGACTTTAATGCAATTGAAATGTTTAATTTTTAGGTAATATTCTTTTAAAACTGAGGAACTAATAAACCTGGCGGAAAAATAAATGGCGATAATATGGCACCGAAACTCGAGAAAAACTATATTATAAATATTAAATTATATGTAAAATCTTAATTACTTGACAAATTGCATAATATAAACAAGAGTCTGGTATGAGAATTCAAAGCCCTTGAAAACGCTTTTTTTTCTATATATATATATATATATACAATACAAAAACAAAAAGCTCTTTGATACAATAATAAGATAATAATATTAAAAATATATGAAATAAAATCATATAAGTTTTATGTAAAATAGAATATAATGCAAATATGTAGGTAACAGACGACGTGCATGATATAACTTATATTCGGATGCATGCCAGGAATGCCACAGATAGTTTATATTCAGGACATCAACAAGCAAACTGACATAAACACGAGATTTACTATCCCATTTCACGCAACTAGCAGTAATTGATGTACACATTGGAGAGTTGAGTTCATTACATCTTCAAAACTCTTTCTCTTAACAAATAATATTTTTGGTACTTTTATCTTAGTAAAAAAACTGAAGATTTACTTTATTCTAGAAAGTACTTGCGAACAACTTTTTTATCCTAATCCTCCTAATCTTTTCAGATAAAATTTTCTTATTGATTCATTTTATGATGTAGAATGGCCATTTTAGGTTTGGAAGATGATCGAAGCATTTTATTTTATGATGCATGAAGATATTGGAATTTCTCCCTTAGGTTTGGAGGCGACTTTGGATCATTTATGATTAAATAGAGGATATTAATTACGTGGTTAAAAGTGTTGAAAGCATTTGAAAAGTGTACAAGCACCAACACTGTTAATTGTTTGTTATCCATACCAAGTCGAATATCATTGATTACTTTTATGAGTTAATATAGTTTAAAATAGTTAACTTCAAAATTAATAGCAACGGATCCAAATCTAGAGATCTATCCATGAATCCTCACTCACTGTCTAAATTTTGGTGAGTTGCCATCAATGAGAGAATTGTTAGATTAACCGACTCAATGATAGATTGAAGTCTGTGGGATAATAAGGAAGATTTTAAAAGATTGGTGTAAAAGTCACCCATTATTATACAATGTTTATAATTAGACGATATATTGTCTACGGCGTCTTCTAAATATGTAAAGTAATCACAGGATTTTTGATTATTCTAGGTTTGATTTTAGCGAAGAGTGATTATAACGAATGTAACAAAGTTGAACAAATATATTTATGCAAACGCTCTCGAGTTTAGGTTTATTGTAAGATTTGGTGTTTATTTGGGTAAAATATTAGAATAACCAAATAATAAAATAAACTACGTAAAATGTTGTTACGTGAAAAATATTAAGAAGCATTGTATGAACAAAATATACCTACGATCAGAAATAAGTCGAATTCATGTTATGATAGGAATTTAACAACTGTAACTTATTTTAACTATTCTATTCAATGGGTACATTCGTACAGTTTTAAAGTTTTTATTGCAAAAGTATTGTAAATATATTTTTCGTTATGACAAGAATCCGAAGTATTTACGAAATATTATTTTATTTAAAAGTGTATACAACATGAATAATTTCCACTTGTTAAATTATAGTAACACTATATTTCTATATAAATTATTTACTAACACTATATTTCTATGTAACCTCTTTTTTACAGATTATTAGAATTATGTACATATTGCTATCCCTACTTTATTTGCAAGTCACATATTTTTACATATTGTGCTTGATTGAGGGTTACGTGAATCTTGCCTTTCTATATTTTGTTATTTGGTTTAATAGGGCTTATTTTAATACACACGATATCAAAATAGGTCCTCCTGTCACTTCCATTTGACGTACACAAGTGGAGTGTACATGCCCTCCTCATACTTTTTACGTGACCTTCCTCCAGTATCATAGATACTGTTTTTTCGAAGGTCACTCGAGGCCTCCCCCTGTCTCTCTACTACTACTACTCACTTTGCCTGTATAAATCTTTTTTACCATTCTTTCATCACTCATTCGCTCGACGTACCCAAACCACCTGAGCACGTTCTTCTTCATTTTCACCGTGACATTTTCGCTAGTACCTGCCATTCTGTGGATCTCTGCATTGCGGATTCGGTCAGCTAAACTGACTCCGCATATTCTGCGAAGAGATCGCATCTCCACAGCATTCATCTTTCTTATATTCTTCTTCTGTGTTACCCACGTTTGACTGCCGTATAACAGCGTCGGTAGCAAAACTGCATTGTGTACAGCCAAACGTGCAGCAATACGTCTTTCCACATCCATTTCGTATCTTCCGTCTCTGCTAAACATACTTCCCAAATATACCGCTTCATTCACTTCTTCTATTATCTTACCATTCACGTTGATCTTACATTCTGTTCTTTCTTCATTTCTTTCAAATATCAGAACCTTCGTCTTATCTACATTCAGGTTTAGACCATTATTTTCACACCCATCTTTCAGAGTGGTGATCAATGCCTGCAAATCGCATTCTGATGATGCAATGAGCACTGCACCATCTGCATAAAGCAAGCAATTTACCTTAAGGTCACCTACTTTCACTCCCATGTCACTGTCTTTCACGCCTTGGAGACAACTATCCAAATACAAATTGAACAACCAAGCTGACATAGCGCAGCCTTGCTTAACACCCGGTTCGATGTCAAACCAGGGCGACATGTCAGTTCCTACTCGCACACAGGCTGAGTGATCTCTGTAAAGAGACTTTACAGCCTGTAGCAAGCGTCCGCTCACGTTGTATCGGGGCAGTGTCTCCCATAATTTCTTCCTCACAACCCTGTCAAATGCCTTTTCCAAATCCACAAAAGCGCAGAAAACCTTTTGGTTTAGGGCCAAAAACTTTTCCGTGATCATGCGGAGGGAAAAGATATGATCTATACACCCTCTTCCAGGTCTAAAACCTCCTTGGGCCTTCCACAATAGCCTTTCAGATCTCTCTTGCATTCTTCTCGCTAATATCTTAGCATAAACTTTACCAGCCAAGCTAATCAAACTGATAGCCCTATAGCTTGCACAATCTGTGAACCTTTGCCTTTATACAAAGGTACGATGACTGCACCTCGCCAATCGCCTGGGACCTCCCCTGATTTCCAGCATAAATTGCACAAAAACCAGAACAAGGCTCAGACGCGTGGCCCACCATATTTGATCATCTCGGCAGTAACTTCATCTGCAGATTAAATAAATAAATATATCTTCTTTTTCGTTTATTTCTTGCAAAGATTACCTTACCACATAAAGACTAATGTAAATAGGCTATCTAACTAAATTAGGTTCATAAAATGTAACGTGAAAAAGAATGTAAATTACACCCGACTTGTTTGACTGCTATTATAAAGAAACATAACGCTCTCGACTCAGCTGTCAATATCATAATATTATTCAATTACTTAAGAAAAAACTAATGCTGCCGTGCTATTTAACAACGCCGATTATAGTCACAAATACAATTTTAACAACAGAACAGAGTTTTCATATTCCTAAGCGAATGTCAATTATCCAAGAATTTTCTGATCTTACAAAATTATGTATGTATATATGTACCGTATAAAGATTACTCACTATTTTGCACAGCATCCGCATTCCGTAAGCGTTTGCGCGGACCGGCTTCCAATTATACTGTACGGTTTTGTAAATAATTAACTATGAGTCTAGATATATTATTAATAAATAAACAAGTAAATAATTCACTTTGGTACAATGTTGAAGAAATTTAAAACTATTTTTAATTGATTAATTCGTAGTACGAATAAGTTTTTTTCCTTAGTTACGAGATGAAAGCAAATACAAATCTACTTAAAAATTTAAGTGCCACTGCCCACTGGCAGTGGCAGAATGTGGCTTTACACTTAAAGCCACATCCTAGTAAATCTGACATGACGCGTGAGCGTGGAATATTATTATTAATAATAACAGTTTTGTAATCACAGTAAAATAACACTACTTTATAATTTTAATAAACTATCAAGAAATATCAATCTTATTGATACTTTACGAGTATATTTATCTGTACACGCTGACATTATGCCATGCTTAGCGTGATTATATACGAGGGGAGGTCCAAAAGTTCGTGGAATGAAAGGGATCTAAATAAAATAAAACAAAAAAACTATTTTTCCTTTTCAATATCATCACCCTGAAGCTCTATACATTTATCAGACCTATGAATTAATTTTTCTAAACCACTATAAAAATATGTTTTATCTTTTCCGTTAAAATGAGCCGAAATTGCCTCCCTTACCTCATTGTCGTCGGAAAATTTCCTTCCCCTTAAGTCTTTTTTTAAATTGAGGAATAAAAAAAAGTCACTTGGGGTCAGGTCTGGACTGTAGGATGGGTGAACTAGGGATTCGAACCCATGCGTGTGCAGAGCAGCCATTGCAATTCTGCTCTTGTGAACCGGCGCGTTGTCTTGCAAGAGCAACACACCCTTTGTCAATTTTCCTCGCCGCTTTTCCTTGATGGCATCCTTGAATTTTTCTAATATCGTTGCGTAGTATTCTCCGGTTATAGTCCTTCCCTTTTCTTTGTAATCAATCAAGATTATCCCTTCACAATCCCAAAAAACAGTAGCCATCATCTTTCCAGCCGACTCCGTCACCTTGAATTTCTTTGACGGTTGGGTCCCCTTTTTATGCCATTGCATGGGCTCTTCTTTGGACTCAGGCTCAAAGTGATGAACCCATGTTTCATCTCTCGTAATAATTCGGTCCAAAATCTGTGCAGGTTTATCTCCACACAACTCCAAAAAATGCTTTGACGCATCGACACGCTTTCTGAAACGGCGTGAGCATTCTCGGTACCCATCTTGCACTGACTTTTGTCATACCCAGGTGATCATGTAGGATTCGCAAAATGGTGGTATCTGATACTCAAACTAATGCAGATAATTGTTTTTTCTTCAAACGGGCATCCTCTAGTACAATTTTCTCCACTTTTTCAACGATGTCCGATGTGGTGGCCTCAACTGGCCTTCCTGAGCGGGAGTCGTTTTCAATTGACTCTCGACCATGTTTATAAAGACCATGCCACTTGGAAATCATTGATTTACTAGGGCACTGTTCCCTGTAAACGACTCTCATTTCATTCAAAATGGTTTGAGCGTTCTTTCCTTGCTTGGTAAGGAGTTTTATCACAGCGTGGTGTTCAATTTTCTCCATAGTTTCAGTTTTCTTCCGGATTGACTTATTCAGCAGGCGACTGTTCGTAAACGAATGACACAATCGGGTTGAAACTCCGTATTTTTACTAATGATGAGTCTCCAATTCGTATGACACCAAGCGAGCGCCCCTACCCCCGCTCCATCCTCTCCATTCCACGAACTTGTGGACCTCCCCTCGTATTTAATTTATTTTAAACAATTTTATACATTACGGTTGGTATATAAAGTTGTACAATTAAGTATCGAAATCTACATTTAGTGAGTGAATATTCAATGTATCAAGTTTTAAATAATTAATTGAATACACATGCCACTTCTAGTTAAGATCCAGACTCAAACATAAATTAAACACTTGGCGAAAATCGTAACGTTCTGCTATGTAATTTATTTTTCACGTCACTATACGATATACCTCAGACCAATGGATATATTATCCTTGGGTCCTTATTGGGCACTAGGGGTTATAATAATGTCCACAAATGAACTTTAAGATAATAGACATTCTGTATCCGAAATATTATATTAAAAAAAAAATTCGCTTTCGGATAATAAAACAAATTCATTATAATTAGTGTCTTGGTACGTGTTTCATAATGTTTATTTATTTATCTTTACATATATCACTATGTTCGGAAACATAAAAGAAATGGGAAAATTTTATGAGAAATTAGGTAGTTTCAAAACTTTGTGCCTCTGACAAAGTCCTGACCTTGTTAGGCAATTAGATATGTCCTAAAAAAAATTTAGATTAATAAAAACAATTATTTTGCATAATTATCGCGTTAATGCACTTTCTGATATAGTATTGTTAAAATACAACAATACTATATCAGAATCATTAATTAATAAACGAGTTTTATCACTAAAAATACGTAAAATTCAATCGGTATATTTTGAGCGCTCCTTAGGTTATACAGAGAGCCACTGACAAAATGGCCATTATGAACCATTCCATTGGCTATAAAGCTCGGTGCGCTTTTCTGATAGGTTACAGAGGAAAGCACGATTTATGTTTTAATATAATTGATAAGGCCAGGAAATTTGAAAAGATGGACCTTATTTGGCTTATTAGGAACCCGCTCTATTTAATATTTACTTTCCATTTTTACTCTCTTTTCTTTACTTTTTTTTGCTGACTATATGGATAATAGGATATTCAACAAAGGCAAAAGTAGCTCAATGTTTGTAAGTAAATGTTAGGGTCATTATTCTACATATAAACGTAATATCTAATGTTTTATATAGAAAAATTCTAAGCTCTATCTGGTCAAGTCAACTCGGATGAGCATTAAACTTAAAAAGATAAGACATTTCTATTCACCTGAAGTCAAATCACATTAACAACTTTATTTTTTCAGCCTCCCAGCATACTGCTTAAATATTCCAACCCTCGTCTCTATCACGTTAAGACCGATGTCCAGTATTGAAAAGTGTAAAAACAACACTTTTAAATTTATAAAGAATTCTATCGTAGTTACCGTCACTATTCTTTTGCCTGAGAGGTATCTCGTTCACTAGAGTTTTATGTTTCTTTATAGTACGTACAATTTCCTTTGAATAATATATAACAAAGAGCACAAACAATGTTCTCAGTCTGTGAAAAGACCAAGGAGAGAAGTCCAGAGCTAACCGTTAGATCAGAAGTGACATAAGTTTACCTTTTAGATACAGTAGTAGTCAAAAGTTGCATTGTTTCGAAATACATATATTTTGAAATACATTTTAAGAAATAGAAAGTTTTTGTTTTGTCTCGCGGTAAAAGTATGAAATATTTATTCTAAATATTTATTTGTAGCATTAAATATTTATGAAATTTAATATCAAAGCTAATATTAAATTTCATAAATATTTAATGCTACAAAGCAAAGATATAGTAAGTTTATTACTAAATTTTACTACAAATGTCTCTAATACCTTTAAATATCCTAGTATTCTGTAACAACTTTCGCATGGGATGCATTTTTTTTTGTTGTAATCTAAATTACAAAAATAAATATTTAGCTCAGTAGTTAGTAGTAGTTTCAGTTTATAAAACCGAGTCAAAAACGATCTTTTGATTATTTAACATTAAAACCTTAGTACAAAAAACAGATTAAAAATAGTAGTTTAGTAGTATTCTTAACTCAATTCCCTATGCAAACAAGTATATGTTTCACTTAACTTAGCTTACCAAAAGTACACCTGCCAAAGTAAATATAGCGAATTGTGGATTCTGTAAGGTGTTTCTGAAACCTGTGTCCATGATATTTTTAAGACTCCATATCATTGCTCCCAGGTACCAACAGGAAAAAACTACACTAGACCATATTGCCAAAGTTCTTAAAAATAAACTAAATATATTACACTATCACTCATATCGCGTTTTATGGTACGTCATGTACCATCTTTCGGCAAACAGTTCGCGATTTTACTTAAAAATATTTGAAAATATGATATGTGTATTAGGCATATGTTAAAAAAAACATATTACACATGAGATAGGTTTTCAACGAATTAATAAAAAGCACACCAATCTCACTACCATGCATGTAACACGCATAATAAATTTGAAAACTAATTGTTTACTTCACCTTGTATCGATCGCATTTGGTCTAATTGAAGCTACTTGGCAACCATAACTATTATAATATTGTTGTATAAAGAATTGGAAAAATGTAAAAAGTGTTGGGAATATATATTACATTAGGCTAGGTTATTAAGAATTCCATTAGGACGAGAGTTTCGATATCAAAAGTAATTGCATGCTTCCTTTTTTAAAAACATCCAAAGAATGTCAGAAATATGTGGAAAATATTATTTTTGCGTATAACTAAAATTCAATTTAAAGTATCTGCAAGAGACATTCTACCTACCGCAATAAAGACATTTTTTTAAGAAAGATGTATGGTATTTTTAAGCTTATAACAATAATTAAAAGAAAGAAGTACAAAACATTTATTCAGAACTTAAACATCGATCTGTTCGATAGATCGATTGATCGATCTGAAACAAATATATGAATATAAACGTGCATAATAATAGTTAAACAATACTGTTCAAAAGCGTAACATTCAACTTTATATTGGGTTGGATGCCTAATGTTGTTATTTTATAGAATACTGTTCCTATTATACAAAACAGTGTTAAGATACATATATATATAAATACAAAACCAACCTCGTTTTATAAATGTATTACAATTAATCGTTTTATTTATATTTCAAATATATGGTGTCACAAAAATACTTATATACGTTCTCCTACATATTTGTTTTCCACTCATTCCTTAACAAACATGAAAGTATGTACAAATCAAAGTGACAAGGGTTTGGGCATATGGGACGTATGTACGTCACAAAAATAATCCGTCACAGAAATAATACTTGGAATTGGTGTAATTCTATATAATTAATAAATAAGAAGTAACATTAAATTTCCAAATTGTAAGAAAGCCTTTAATAAATTTATCACCAAGGTTAATATTATTTCTAATCCAAATTAGTTAATGAGAACCTTCAGACTTTACAGTATATCCACTAAAATTATAATAAAAATGTAGTAAAAATTCTTCGGAGTTTTGATAATAAAATTTCCTAAATTTTAATTAATAATTAACCTAATAAATTTTCGAATCCTTAGAAAAAACTAAATGAGTAGAAATAAAAGAATAAATTTAATAAGCAACATAAATCGTATAGACGGAATTTTGAGAATGTTTATAAATTGATCGTTAAAAATCATTTTTTTTTGAGTTGAAATATGTTTGAATAGAAAACAATTATTATCAAAATAAATTAATTAAAACTAATCAACATGAGCAGAATTAGAATCTACGATCTTTGGGATACTATCACGTCACTTTCCTAATTAAGCTATCCTGTAGTTAGCCGGCTTGCTATAGGATTTTATATATAGTCCTCTCTATCTGGAACAGGAAACATTTATGACGTTTCTTGCGAAAATACAACCAATGTTTCTGACTTTACAGTATAGAATAAAAAAAACTTGGTTATAGACAATTCAATTACCGTCACCGACTGATTTATGCAATCTCTGGACCAAAAATTTTTATCAAGTCGATTTTATTTGAATAAAATATACTAAGATTTTCTTCAATGGTATTTTTAAAAACCTATTTCACAGACTTATCATGTTCCAATAGATTATTATGATATCCAGACGTTTCAAATAACTTGCGGTAATCGTGTTTACCAGATGAAGGGTTGTAGGTGTCTCTCGGTTTGCTTTATAAGAAGTTAAATGTTTTTCGTATATATTTGTCAAATAAAATAAATTAATATTTATTTGAAGAAATAATTAATATAAATTAAGAATAAGGATTATCTTACCATATTAAAAGTTAATTATATAAATACTTAAAGGGAATAAAATATCAAAACATAGTATTCGGAAACAAAACTAATAAGATATTAAACAGAATCATTTACGAGTAAGAATAAAATTTTTGCATCGTAATTTTAAATTAATAAGACAAATGGACTCCAGTTTTTATAATAAAAATATACTATTATTACCCCAATTTGTCTGATGTCAAATATTCAAGATAATCCAGCGAGCATTGTTTGTGAAACTCATTGTGATATAAAGATTTATAAAAAGACGGTCAGACAACCGACGCTTTTAATATATTCAGATATTTACGTCTCATGATATGTTTCAAGGACAAAATATTTACGACTGGTAAATATTTGGTATTATTATGATTTTATTTATTGCTTTTAATAAACATATACGGGTTTTTGTTTCAATTTTAATATTCATATTCTAAAGTACCTAATTTAAAATGCATCTTGGGTCATGCTAAGAAGGAGTGGTAGATTCTAACTGTTACGTTATATTATGTTATGTCTTATTATACGGTCAGTGGGAAAAATGAGTAGATATTTCAAAAATAGATTTTGACCTTAACGAGAAGTAAAAAAAACTTTCACGACAAAAACATATATACAAAGAAAAACCACCTTTTTTAGTCAATGTTCCCGTCTGGCATGTATATCTATAGCCGACATTGTATAAATAAATAATATAAATAATATCATATCTATAATTTATATTAATCATTAAAAATAACTAACTAATATACTTGTACTAACTTGCAAAGTTAATAACCTACTTACACAGCACTGCGTTACTCCGTATATTACATTGAAGATCTCAAAATTTGTTTATTTCAGCACTTCAGAACATTTACTTACATTCTGCGACATACACAATTTTATAGCAATTACTCAAGAAGCCTGTAGACTAAGCCGGATCTTCACTTATTTTTAATTTATTCGATTATTTAAGTACTTCTTGTCTCTGTATAACAGTTTTATGTTGTTTGTTATTATATTCAAATTATATACAATATTTGTAATAGAATGATTTCAATATCATAATAAGACATATTATACTTACGATGTTAACTATAAAGAAAGTTATTTTTCTAAAAGAAATACACTTACTTACTTACCTTCACGCCATGTCCCTTGCGGGGTAGCCAGAGACGACGGAGCGCCAAACGCTACGGTCCCTGCATACCTCTTCCGCCTCGACCACAGACATCAACGTCTTAATACATGCCCTCCGGGGGTCCTCATGCTTTTTACGTGACCTTCCTCCAGTATCATAGCTACTGTGTTTTCGAAGGTCACTCGAGGCCTCCCCCTGTCTCTCTTACCGCTCACTTTTCCTTTATAAATCTTTTTTACCATTCTTTCATCACTCATTCGTTCGACGTGCCCAAACCACCTCAGCACGTTCTTCTTCATTCTCACTGCCACATTTTCGCTAGTACCTGCCATTCTGTAGATCTCTTCATTGCGGATTCAGTCAGCTAAACTGACTCCGCAAATTCGGCGAAGAGATCGCATCTCCACAGCATTCATCTTTCTTACATTCTTCTTCTGCGTTACCCACGTTTGGCTGCCGTATAATAGCGTCGGTAGCAAAACTGCATTGTGTACAGCCAAACGTGCAGCTATGCTGACGTTTCGCCGTCTTAACAATGCAGCCAAAGCACCGTTAACTCTGTTACCGGCAGCAATACGTCTCTCCACATCCATTTCGTATCTTCCGTCTCTGCTAAACATACTTCCCAAATATACCACTTCATTCACTTGTTCTATTATCTTACCATTCACGTTGATTTTACATTCTGTTCTTTCTTCATTTATTTCAAATATCAGAACCTTCGTCTTATCTGCATTCAGGTTTAGACAATTATTTTCACACCCATCTTTCAGAGCGGTGACCAATGCCTGCAAATCGCATTCTGATGATGCAATGAGCACTGCATCATCTGCATATAGCAAGCAATTTACCTTAAGGTCACCTACTTTCACTCTTATGTCACTATCTTTCACTCCTTGGAGACAACTATCCAAATAGAAATTGAACAACCAAGCTGACTTAGCGCAACCTTGCTTAACACCCGATTGGATGTCAAACCAGGGCGACATGTCAGCTCCTACTCGCACACAGGCTGAGTGATCTCTGCAAAGAGACTTTACAGCCTGTAGCAAGGGTCCGCTCACATTGTATCGGGGCAGTATCTCCCATAATTTCTTTCTCACAACCCTGTCAAACGCCTTTTCCAAATCCACAAAAGCACAGAAAACTTTTTGGTTTAGGGCCAAAAACTTTTCCGTGATCATGCGGAGGGAAAAGATATGATCTACACACCCTCTTCCAGGTCTAAAACCTACTTGGGCCTCCCACAACAGCCTTTCAGATCTGTCTTGCATTCTTCTCGCTAAAATTTTAGCATAAACTTTACCGCCCAAGCTGATCAAACTGATAGCCCTATAGCTTGCACAGTCTATCTGTGAACCTTTGCCTTTATACAAAGGTACGATGACTGCACCTCGCCAATCGCCTGGGACCTCCCCTGATTTCCAGCATAAATTGCACAAAAACCAGAACAAGTCCCAGACGCGTGGCCCACCATATTTGATCATCTCGGCAGTAACTTCATCTGCTCCCGCAGACTTACCACATTTCAGACTTCGAATCGCGCTCTCCACTTCTTCCAAACTGATTTCACCATCGGCTACACCCGGACTCAGCATTTCGCTTTTACTCAAGGCCGAGGCGTCCTCACATTCATACGTCTCCTTGTAGAATTCCGCCCGCCGCTGCATAACGGGTTCTTGCTCTGTTAAGATTTCACCGCTCTTCGAAAGCACCCCTTTCATTCTACAGGTTACCGAACCACTCCGGGAATCACTAACTTCTCGCCAGAAAAGTTTCGTGTTTTCCCGGAAGTTGTTCGTCAACCTGTCATCCCATTCTCTCTCAGAATTTTCACGCTTCATCTTTATAAGTGCTTTCGTTTCGTGCTTTTGCAGCTTGTACTCTCTTTTTCTTATCTCTCTCATACTTTTATCCTTACCCGAGGCTTTATAAACCAGCCATGCTTTCTTCTTTAACTCCACAGCGTCTTTCACTTCATCATCCCACCATTCATCGCGCTTTTTACTACAACCTCTTTCCCTTTTACCACATACCTCTGTCGCTACTTTCACCATACCATTCCTAAGGTTCTGCCAGCATACTTCAACACTTTCATTTCCAGAATCACAGCTTTCAAGCTTCTTGGAAACCCTTTCTTGATATTCCTCTCTGATCGGTGGATCTTGAAGCTTCCAGCTTCTTATGCGATAATTCGACTCCAAGCTAGGACACGTTGTGCGGCTGCGCCAACCTGCAAACAGACCTCTTATTCTAGCAACGACTAGATAATTGTCCGTTCCCAGATCAGCACCCCTAAACACTCGCGTGTCCATAACTTGGCTTCGAATTCGCTGATCCACTAGGAATAAATCAATCATACTTCTTTCGTCTGCTCGCTCCCATGTATACAAGTGAATTTGTTTATGATCAAACATCGTGTTTGCCACAAACAAATTTCTCTCCTTACAAAATTCCAAAATAAGCTTTCCAGCCTCATTTACTCTCTTATCACCGTACTTGCCTAGCGTAAAAGAAATATAATGATAATGAATTGTGATTTGTTATGAATTGATTTATGGATGTTTAAAAAAGATTTAAAACCTTATAGACCCACTACTTACATAATAGATATTATAGGGGAAATACGTTATAGTATATTGTATATTGCAAAACAAAGTTACAGAAAATATAGAATATCGTGAAATAGAGGAGTTAAAACCAATATTGTGTATATTAAACTAAATTCTCATCTTTACGTGCACATCTAGAATGTGCCAGCAAGAGAGTACTGATCCACCCGTTCAGTATTACCATTACCTTTGAGAAAAAGGGAAGGGTGCAACAGACTAGGACGCACAGAGAAGAAAGGAGAGAGTTTCGAATATATCACTGTATCCCTAACTGTATATAATGAAGACATAGTGCTCGTAGTTATATCTTGACGATCTTCTGTAAGGGTATTTTAAAACACCTCTTGAGTCAGCCCATAAAAGATTGCCGTCAAACGGCCATAGTAAGTAGTTAATACCTAATTTATTAACAAAATAATAACTTCTTTAAAACTATAGTTGTTTTTAGTAGTACGGATTTAATTCTAATACAAAAGTATTATTTATGTTATGTCATGTCAGGTCATTTAAAACATACAAAAGCAGAAATAAATTATAGTTTTATTTAATGTTTAAAATTACATATGAGTTTATGTTATTATTATTAAATTAAAGTTGCCTGGACAGCCTTATGTATAAAAGTTGTATAAAGCTATATTATTTAGAGTACTAAGTACATAAATACTATCCAAGAACATTCCTTTCATTATTTATGCAAATTCACGTAAACGCAAAAGTGATTTAATTTAGTTCATAAACAGATTTATCAGGTGGTGTTGTAAACGTTTTTTTAGTTAAAAATTATTACTTGTTTGTCCATCTGTACATAATGTAATATAAACTAAAATTATATATTTTAAGATATTTATATATATATCATTTACCTTGTCTTATTGCAATTATTTGGGGTCGGCTCAATATGTTAATTTCCGCCATATATACATATATTTTCATAAGTTACCGTTATGCAAACAATCTTCGATGCCAAGTTTTTCATACGTTCCATTCATATCTTTTTCGATCACTCTCTTCTCTTATAACATGAACTACATTCATACTTAAATTTCTTCTCGTTATTATTTTTATCCGCATTACGCAATAATACCTTAAATTAATTTTAACTCAACTTAAAGATGCTATCTAAAAATTACAGATGTTAAAAAGGAATAAAGGTGCTTATGGAATACAGCATTTTCCGTTTCCATTTTTCAGTTAAAAATAATGCAAACTAATAAGACATCAAGATATTGTATGTTACATTTCTTAAACGTAATTTTCAAAGATTGAATCTGTTGAGGGTAGTGGAAATTCAACGGGGTTTATTGTCTAATTAATATTTAATTATTGGTAATAAAACCCCATTATAGAAAATAGTGAATAATGGGATCATGATTTGAAATTAACTCTTGATGAAGCAACGTCAAAATTATGCTCTTTGTTAAAAGGATTTTAAGCAGAGTTCTATTTATTTAGACTTCAAATTTGTACTTTGTACAAATGTGTAATATCAACATTTACATGTTTAACAATAAACAGACCTTATTTAGATTTACTAACTCTTAAAGCATACCGACTAACTCACCATATTTGAATGCATACCGAAACCAAATTATAAATAAAACTAAGATCTATGTTAATAAGATGAGGTCATTAATTGTGAGAGAAGCTTTCAGTTACATCCTGAGGGCATTCCTAACAGTCGAGCAGAATATAAAAGTAAAAGATTATAAAGAGTTCTCTTTATAAATATCATATTAAATAAAACTTACGAATTACTTGATATTCAAATGTATTATATAATTAATATTGTATAATAGCTTACACGTTAACTGATATTCAAATTACATCACATAATACAATATATTCTAAATATTGTTTTAAAATGAACCTAAATTTGAAAATAACAAATAATATTAACAATTCTGTTTAGTGTACATATATGTGATTTTAAAATTCTTGACAGGGGTAAAGAAAGGAAAATAGTCGTAGAGATTACAAAAGTTTTTAACAACTATACCTCATAATGCTTTTAGTATACATCACAAAATTTGTTCTATAAATCCTATAAATTTAGTAGTTGAAAGTTTTTTGTAGTTGCGTGGGAAGGGATAGTAACTATCAAGTTTATGTCAGTTCGCCTGTTGATGACTCAAAAACTTTCGACTCAAGACATTTCACGCATGTAGCTGTATTTATAAGTTATGTTATTATAGTCACGTTGAAAGTTCTAATATTATATTTTGTGATTTGACCAACATTCTTAAAATATTTTGACTAGATAAATACTTATCAAACCGACAGTTAAAGTTAGTTAGGTTAAGTTAGTTAATATATTCAATATTTATAAGTAAAGGAATAGATAAATGGAACAATGCTAGTCTAGAACCAAATACTAATGCATCTTTGAAAATGTTATTTAATCAACAAAGCTGTATATTGCATCAAAATTCTTAGAGCCGGTTTAGATAAAGAAATCGTTTGTCCAGCAATAACTGTATGACTAGCGGTAATTCGATATGAGGCTTGCTTTTCTAGACTGTAGTGAATATTCATTTGAATTCCTAAAAATCTTGTGTCGTTACAACTTCGTGAGCTCTTCGGAACGATTGAGTGGGTGATTATC